>CM073589.1:78372112-78997210 GCA_037074715.1 Magnolia kwangsiensis
CGTTCGGAAGTGATCTACAAATAGGGTTAGGAAGTATCGGAGAAGAGGCCCGTTTTTTTTTTTTTCCCCCCTCTATGGAGTTTCCTCCTTTTTTCCACCACTATCCAAGCTTCCTCCCCTTCAAGTGACTGGTGGTGAGGGATGTCGTTGTTCTTGCAGTGTGGTCCCACACGTTGTTTCAACTCTTATGGCCTTACCTAGGAACTTCTTACCATCCAAGGCTTCAATTGCAACTGAGAGATTTGATGCCTTCTCCATCTTAACATACACAAATCCCTTAATGGAAGAGGATCCTTTGAATCTCTGGATGGACATATCCAATATCATACTGAACTGACCTAATACTCTCAAGAAGTTGAGCTCGTTCGGAAGTGATCTACAAATAGGGTTAGGAAGTATTAGAGAACAGCCCCCCCCCCCTTTTTTTTTCCCTCGATGGAGCTTCTTCCTCCTTTTTTCCACCACTATCCAAGCTTCCTCCCCTTCAAGTGACTGGTGGTGAGGGATGTCGTTGTCCCCCCCCCCCCCCCAAAGGGAATTAGAAGCAGCGGCGTACTCCATTTCCTAGATGTCATTGTTATTTACGTCCCTTAAAGCTACCACTTCCCTTGTGGTTGGAGGGTCTTCCAAGGTAACCCACTCTTGGCATAAAGAGAAGTCCTCCTAGTCGAGAGCCATCTTCTACATGTAGTCATCACCTCGTCACTCTGCCGCCACTCCTCCACAAAGGCCTTGAAGAATTAACCTGTCCTTTTCTCTAATCACCCCTTCCATTCTAGTCACTGATCTTTGTGATACCTCGCTTCTCGATCCCAAGCTTGTCGGTCCCAAACCTCATGGTCCCAAGCTTCTGTAGCACCTTCTCTCATCACACCTTACCATGGATAAGAATTACCCAAAGTTGCACCAAAAACCATGCCAAAGAGAAGCTTCCAGTCAAGAAAAAAAAAAATCTTTTAATGATTTAGAGTTTTTTAACTACGAAAAAAAAATAAAAAATCCATTACTATCATGTTTTTCTCAAAAGGGTGTTCTTTTAATATTTCTTAAGTGCCAACTTATGTCTAGGGTTTGTTTGGGAGATTGGAAAATAAAAGCAAAGAAAGTAACTTTTGTTGGTCCCTCCTTTCCAAGAAAAGATGTGGAAAGGAAAAAAAATCTCACCTATTCGAGATTTTACAAAAAAATCTTGGATTTTTTTTTTTTTCTTTTCTTTTTTGCTTTTCTGTTGTTCGAGAGTTAATTTTTCTTGGAATCTATGCTACCAAATAAATGTGGTTTAAGTAGACTAAACTTCTGTTTTGGAATGTGAGGATGGTTCCAATCCACCACCACCCTAACCACGTGGACCCCAATATATGCACTGGCTCCAATGGGCCAATAGGTAACATCTTATTGTCCAGATTGACAAGCTTCATGTTAGATGATTCACCATTGATTGCCCCTCTCTCAAAAATCAAATCGATTGGATGATCGTAACCATTTGAACAATGGCTAGTATGGATGGTCCATACTCCTAAAAGAAAGGATGGTCCACGTTGATCATGCAAAAAAAAGTCCAATCATATTTTTGGACCATCCATCCCCTGGGGATCATCTTTGATTGCCCAACCCTCAGTAAACCAACTTTGATTGAATGATTCCACCCATTCTACTATGGCTTGGAAACTAGGCGATCCACATTGATGATACTAGAAAGAGCCTGGTGATCCAATCATTAACTTCGGGTCATCTATCATATATGGCCCAGTTTGATCTGGCCCATCCCTCTCAAAACCTACTTTGATCGGATGATCCCAACCATCTAATTTGTGGCTAGGAGAATGATCGGTCCATAGTGATATACTAGAAAAAGTCCAATCATGGATTGGGTCAGCCATCATGTGCAACCCACCTCTAACTGCACATTTCTCTCAAAATTCACTTTGATTGGATGATCTTAACCATCTAATCATTGGCTAAGAGAACAAATGGACCATATTGACCATGCTAGAAAAGGTCCAATCATTGATTTGGACTATCCATCATATGTAACCCCTCTTTGATTGCCCCATCCTCTCAAAACCCACTACGATTGGCTAAGACTAGCCACATGACCGATAACTAGGAAAATGTACAGTGCATATTAATCATGCTAGAAAAGGTCCGATGACTTGGATTGCATCACATGTGGCCTACTTTCATTTCCTCGTCTCAAGACCTACTTTGCTTGAATTATCCTAACCATCTCTACAAATGGTGTGGAAAATGGACAGTCCACCTTGGACTGTCTATCAAGTGCAGCCCACCTTCTATAGTCCATCCAACTTAAAATTGGACAACCCATAGAAAGGAGAGAAGAGGAGGAGAGGAGTAGAGAAATAAGAAATAAGAAATTGAGAAGGAAACTTGTATTTGAAAATGAAATAATATGGGAAGGGTGAGATTTTTAGATTCAGATTTTCCAAGGAAATTCATCATCATATCATCTAAGCCTCATCCTAACTAATTAGAGTTGGTGACATGAATCCTTTTCCGCCATTCCACTCTATCAAGGGTCATAGCTTTAGTTAGACCATAGGACATCAAGTCTTTACTACCTCCACTCATGTCCTCTTTGGTCCTCCCGTTGCCCTTTTAGAGCCTTCAATGTGCGCCAATTCACTCCTTTAACCGGCGCCGTTCCTGGTCTCCATTGCACATGATCACCATCTAGTCTACTTTCCCTCATCTTATTACCCATTGCTGCTACTCCTAAGTTCCCTCCAATGCATTCATTTCTAATCGAATCCTTCATCATCTTTATAGACCCCAATTAACTAGGATAAGGCTTAGATGATAATGATGATCCCTCCACATCTTTGCACTCAAACATCTCAACATCCCTATTTCAGCAACACTCCTATGAAAATCATGTCCCTTAACTGCCCAACATTCCGTCCCATTAAGCATGACTTGTGTTATAGCTGTCCTATAAAATTTTCCCTTCAATTTGATTGGTACATGACAATCACATAAAACTTTAGAGGCACATCTCCATTTCTTCCGCCCACCCAAGTAAATCCACTTTCTTAGATTTTACTTTTCACCCAAAAGTAACTCCTCTAATTAGTAGAGTGGCATTTTCTTGGAAAAAAAAAATAAAAAATTCCTCAATTTTATTTTCCAAGCTCCTAAACAGGGCCCCAATGAATTCTATCACAAAATAACAATAACAAATAAACAAATAAATATCTTTCAAAATTGAATAAATAAATAAATAATCTTCATTTAAACTTAGTTTTACTTAATACTTGGGCAAAAAGATTTATCAGACTACTACTAACATGGTTGTTTTGCACTTTAACAATACGTATGTGGCATCTTGCTCACTCAGAAAATAATTATGGCATTTTATAAACATTAATGAACTGAAGTTAAACTTCTAGCAATAAATTTTAAATAATTAAATATAGTATTTCTTTTAGATTCGAAGCACCGCCTAGAATTGATTGTCCAACCAGTTCTAAGCCTGGGTAAAGGAGAAGGGCTGATTTCAATTGGAGAGCCATTGTAGAACTTCTTTCTTAGCAATCATGCGAATCCCTGTTGAAAGCTGAACCCAAATAGCTGGGACAAGGCTATGATATGATGGTGATGGTGATGGTGACATTTCAATTCAGGATTAACAATTACAGAACTACATTTACAAACACGCATGTATAATTAATAAAGAACACAAATAGAGCTTCTGTTCATATCAAAGTGATTGTATAGAAATAAAGCAAAGGCCCATGTTTAAATTATCTGTAACATCCAATTTGTCTAAATTCATCAATCTTGACTGCCAATTGATGAGCCATCTTTTGGATTGGCCATTAGCCCAGCAGTCAACCAGTCAAATGCTCCTTTCTTTTTTTTGGTGCATGTGTTTGTGTGGGTGCGTGGACTGCTGCCAACTCCTGCTGAACTTTCACAAGAGGAGGATATTAGATGTACTGAGAGCCCTCACAGCCCAGGCACAACGATGCAATTATCAGGGGCATGGGCATTTGCTGTGGGTAGGCTACTATGGATAGTTGGCATGCAGGTTGGTCACCTGCTCCTATGCGCCTCTTCTCAAGGAGATTGGAGGGAGCATAAATAGAGAACACAATCTGAGATTTTTTTACTGTACATTAGAGAGAAGATATTATGAATGGATGGAGTGAATTGATAAGACAGTTAAATCAGAGTTTTGAATTTATCTTTGCTTTTAAAATGGAAAATGAGTGCTAAGCTTTCCATGTATTTGACCTGGCAAGTTGCCAACTAAATCATTGTACTACAGTGCCATAAGAAAAACTTAAGGATTTTCAGCATATCATTGAAGAACTCAACAGCGAAATTTTGTGAGCAGCGGTCGCAAATCCAGAGTCTTAGTTTACCTTCAAACGATCCCTTTGTTCTGCATATTTTGTAAGAACAGCCACTCCTGTATTATAAGCTTCATCCAGCATTAACGATGAATTCCGGGCTGACTGCATCGCTTGTGCTTCCTCATCAAAAATTCTTAGAACATGAGCAGACTCCCCGTTCTGAAACACAACAGTAAACCTTTATGAAAGGATAAAAAACTCATTTCAGCAAAATAGTATACTAAACTATTGCATTTGATATAGCGCAATAAATTGTCAAAACTAAGTAATGCAATTTTGGCTTATGCTCAAAATCTAAATTCTTAGGATAGGATACGCAAGGATTGATCAGTGCACATATGTAAAAAAAAAATTTCAAACATTTGCATGTATGTCTAATCATGTTAAAATATTTCCATAACAATATTACGAGTTGAATTCACTGATGAATCGATACTATCCACTACAAATTCTTGGGTGCCCTTTTTTTTTAGGATGGCAATTTATTAATGGGTGGAAAAAAAAAAAAAAACAAAACTGCAAAAGAATACAAGGAAAAGAGAGAGACGGAAAAGGGAAAACACTAAAGCACAGACCAATCTAGGCCAGAAAAACTACAAACACCTAGCTTGGCATTCACAGCAGCCCTACTAAAAACCAAAGAACTTGCTTTGAAGAAGACTCCCTTTCTTGGGTGCCCTTGAAAGATCTAGAATTCAAAATGGCAGTAAATATGGTTTGTCTTGGGAAAAGGGGGTCCATCTTTCCTTACCCTCATCCAAGTATTTGAGCATCCGACTTGGGTGCCCTTGTTTTTCTAAGGATCTGAGTATTGTCAAAATAGGACTGAGTTGAAACCATTCCAATCACAAGCAATCTACAAAAGAAACTTCAAGATCTGACACATGACCTGAGTAATGCATTAGAGAGATGAGATTCAGCAAACTTGGAAAAGTGGCCATGAAGAGTTAACTACTGACATGTTCATAGGATGAGCATTGGCTGAATGAGGATGCTGAGATGATTAGTGGTGAGACAAGGATAGAATTAGAATAAAGGCATTTGTGGGAACATAGGAGTAGCACCAATAGGTAATAAGATGAGAAAAGGTAGACTTGGATGGTTTGATCATATGCAACAAAGACCAAGAACTGCTCTAGTTAGGAGTTGGTTCAAGTTGCAAAAGATTTGATGACTTATGGTCTAAGGGGATGGACCTTGATAGAGAGGAATGGTAAAATATGATTCATGTAGCTAGTGTTCAGGTTATGGTATCATTACATGTATCAATAACTGGGGGATAAGGAAACATGTATTGGTATCGGCCATATTCAAGAAAATATCAGTCTGATGGAAACATTGGGAAATGGTGGATTTTTTTTCAGTAAAATTTCTGGAGATGTTACAAGGCACATGGTAAAACATTGCATAAAACAGCTATACGTAATAAGTTTCCACATTAAAAAGGCTTAAACCATGTGCAGTTGAAAAAAATCAGTAAAAAATAAATATAAAAATTTGTAGCCAATTGATAGATAGGCCAACACATTAATATATAAAATTTCCACATTAATTGAAAATGAAAAACACATTTTCCATATTAAACATTTTTAAATTTTAAATAATTTATTCAAATTTGATATGTTAATTAGTGAGGGTTGATCTATCAATTGGAAAAAAAGAACTAATTAATTAGGGTCAAGTACATGAATCTTGTTCTGCCATTCCACTCTATCAAGGGCCAAACCTCCAATTAGACCATAGGTTATCAACTATCAAGTCCGTTCTTACTACCTCCATCCATACTTGTACCAACTCCTAACCAGTGCAATTTCTTCATCTCCATTGTACATGACCAAACCATCAAATTCTACTTTCCTCGTCTTATTAATTATTGGTATTATAGACACACATGCAAACGTGTGTAGGAAAATGGTCTCTTGTGAGAAGGGCCATTGAAGACCTTACGTGCAAGCAAAGTAGGGGCAGGCCCCACCGTGGTGTGTACGTGAAATCCACCCCAACCATTAGATGTGTTAGGCCCAAGAACGAAAAAATAGGTTGGTCCGTGACTCAGGTGGACCACACCAAGCAAAACAGTTGGGAGAGGAATGCCTACCCTCGATTTTTATAAGGCCCAAAATGATGTGCATGTGAACCCCAATTTGACCATCAAGATGCACCGTCACACAACCGGTCAAGGATTCGAGTACCCATAGGTGGCAAAATTCCACTAGCATGAGTGTGTGGGGTGTGTGCGCGTGTAAAAAAAAAAAATAAAGTAAAAAAAGATGCACCATCACACACTAGGCCCAGGTCACAAAAATCATACTGTTCTGCAATTCAAGTGGGTCACACCAAAAGAAATAGTTGGGAGAGGGACACCCACCATTGATTTGTTGTAGTGCCCACAGTAATGTGTATGAGAAATCAACTCCAGCCATCAAATGATTCATATCAGATTAGGCCCAGGGCCCAAAAACAAGGCTGGTCAGACATAAGGGGGGCTGCACCAAGGGAAATAGTATGAAGGGCAGGCATCTCCCTGTACATTGTTCTCAATTGTGTGGCCCACCTGAATCACACATGCGGCTGATTTTAGGGCGTTAGGCCTAACATGGGCTGACTCACCTGATGGTTAGAGTGGATTTCACGTACACGTCACAATGGTTAGAGTGGATTTCACGTACACATCACAATGGACTCTCTCTCTCTCTCTCTCTCTCTCTCTCTCTCTCTCTCTCTCTCTCTCTCTCTCACCAGTCACCCCCACACACAACACACACACAATCAGTGAACCCTGGGTGCAACACTAGTTTACAAATATCATGCACTAGGGTCTGGATTGCAACTACAAATACTATAGATTATAGCGCTCTGCGCAAGCGCACATTGTACACTAATGATAGCTATTTTTGTAAATGATGCATTTTCTCTTTTTGGTGCACATCCACTAAATTCAATTTTTTTCTATATTTTGCATCTTCTCTTGTTAGCACATGTGTTCAAATATTTGGGTTATTTTCACTCTAAACACTGTTTTAGTTCTTCATTTAGGTTTCCATATATGGTTTTCCTTAATGATCTTCAATCTCCATTTTTTTTTCTGACAGATTTTAATCTCCATAAGTTTTCCTTACTTTTCTTTCTTTTCAAATTTTGTTTACAAAATATAGTGATTAAACTCACCCTAACTCAGTTTTTAGTGGGGCTGAGGCAGCACTAACATGTAACTACGTGGTGATAATCCATGATCTAGATTTCTCGACTGAGAAATGATGGCAACTGTATATAACACAAACAAGATATAAGTAATTAATATGTACATAAATTTTTTTAATTGGAAAAACAAGAAGAAAGAATTCATGTTCAAAAATTTAATGAGGAAAATGATTGCATACAACTCTTTTCAGTAATTCTGCTCTCTGTTTAGCTTCCAGCATCCGTTTTTTATTGTGTAGTAAATGTTTATCCAGGCTTTCCTTCAAAGAGTCGACCTCTTCTGCTACCTGCTCCACTTTTCTACAAAACAATAGATTTTAGCATAAAGCAGCACGCAGAAAATTTCAGAAATAGATACTGAGCAGGGTGAAAAAGGCTTCGAATGATAAGTGTGTTTACACACATGACACAACAAAACTTGGCCGATATACATGAAGTCATGCATATGATAAGTGTGTTTACACGTTCAATGAGTATGTAACACCAAAACATGGCCAATATGGATAAGTCATGAACCACACAAGTGTCTTTAAACCGTCCAATCTTTTTGTATAATGCTGGCCCACTTGATGATTGGACCAGTCCAACAGACCTGACATGGCCATTCATCATTGGCCCCGGCCCAGCCCTTGGACTAAGTTTAGGGCCCAAGATGCCAGTCCATTGCCACCCCTTCTCTTTGCTAAAATTTTGCACATGCTTCCAATTAGCCTTGATGCTTCTTATACCATAGGGATTAAGGTAGTGAACACAGGGTTCAACCCTCTACTCAATCTTGATCTCTCATGAAACTCATTCATAAAAGCCACAACGTCATGCTTCATAGTGTCAAAAGCCATGGTGAGCCGCAACGCTTTGTCCCTGTACATATCCCCTAACACCTTCCTAATTTAAATTTATTCAAACCTTGTTTCAAGCTGACCCACCATCAACATCAGAATACATCTCAACCTTGGGCTTGAGAAAACACCTTTGGAATATAGATTTGAACAGCACTCAATAAACATATTTCTGATCTCCTTTGGATCCTCAGCTACCACATTATGAATTCGGAGCTTATGGATGTGGTTTATTCTACAGCTCCCATTTGCCATGCTATGAAAGAATGCATATTTGTATCTCTTCCCTAAGCCACAATCATGGATTGAAATATCAGTATCGTATTGGCTGATATGGGTGTCTTGTATCTGTTAAAAGTATTGCAGTCCACACGTTTGGTCCTCGGGCTCCTTTGGGCTTTGTTGTGTATTGTTTTTAAGTTTAGTCCCATATGAACAGTGTTTTAGTTAGTTCTTACACAAGGAGGGCATTTATGTAATTTCAACTATAAAATGTTAGGCCCTAAAAAAAAAGAAGATAGAGAGTGAGCAGCTATCCACTCTTCTCTCCTCTTTTCTTCTATTTTCTCCATCTTTCTCCTCTTTTCTCTAGTTTCTGTTAGAACCATCCTTACTTCCCTATTTTGTATCACTACACGACTTGGAGTGATTTGGACCACCGACCTCTTTTTCAAATCCCTAATATTTGGATCTAGGTTGGAGGTCCCCAAAACCCTAGTGGTTGATTGGATCTTAAGGAAAAGGTGGTTCTCATTGCATTTTGGGCAGAAAACATGTTGTTTTCTGCAATTTTTGCCAAGTAAATGGAATCATTTGCAAAAAGTGAGCATAGGAGTAAGTGTTACATGCTTTTAGACCCCCATTAAAGGAAAAAAGTTATTATGTATGCATCTTATTTGCAATTATTTGATTCCTAAATATGCAAATGTGTATTTTAGCATCTCCTGAAGTTTCATTGGGAAATTCCACCATTTCCTCGTGTTTCCCCAATGTTTCCCTCAATCAATGATGCATTTCCAGGTATCAGTGAAAATATCGGCAATATCAATACATGTTTCCATATTCCTATCTAGTGATACAAGTAACAATACCGATACTCCGAACACTACCTGTTATAGAGTCAAAAGTACAGTTAGTGGTTCCTCATCACTGGGAAAGGTGTCTAGACCTTTGTTTAATGCGTCCATAACCTCCGTGAAACTGAATGGGAAGAATTATCTTCATTGGACTAAACTGGTTGAAGTTTTCCTCTTGGCCCAAGAAAATGATCAATTCCTCACAGAATCTAAACTGGAGGAAATTGATCCTAGATTCAGACAGTGGCTGTGTGATGATGTCCAAATTAGATTGTGGTTGTGGAATAGCATGGAACCCGAGGTGAACTCTAATTTGGTGTTTTTGAACACTAAGAAAGATGTTTGGGATACCATGAGAAAGATGTATTCCTCAGAGCAGAATATCTCACAGGTCTAACAGTTGTATGAGGAGATTTTCTCATTTGAAAAGGAAAGTCCCTTGGGAAGTAGTTTGCTAAACTTACTAGCATGTGGGAAGAGCTCTCGATATATCATCCCGTTACTTCCGATATTACTCCTATGAAGAAGCAATTTGAGGATATGAAAGTAGTGAAGCTTCTACTTAGTTTGCAAAAGAATATCAATGAACTAAATATCATATTTTAAGTGGTGTGTCAATTCCTTTAGCGGCAAAGGTCTATGCTAGACTTCAGCAAGTTTCTCTTGCAAAGGTGGTAGAGGTGGTAAATGACCAGGGAGAGGTAAAGGTCGCCATGGTGGTAGAGGAGACCGCAATGCACTCATTGCGGTTTGACAAATCATATTGTGGACTTTTGTTGGGATCTTCAAGAGAAGACTTTGACGGCTAATCAAGCTCTTGTGATGGATCATATTTCTATTAGTGCACTGATTTATGCACCCTATTTGTCAATCACGCGAGTCCTTGTGTCATGTACTCGGTTGAGCCCTTGAAAGTTGAAGACCAGACACACAAGTGAAGGTGGAGCATCAAGGAGCAAAGAATATGTAAATACAGTGCCTTGGTGACCCTAACCCCTGACCCAAAATAACCTAAACCTCTGGATGATCTTAAACCCAACAAGTAAACCCTTTATTGATAATCCATTAAGCCATAGGAGCCTAAATTAACCATCCTTAGATTAGCTTTAGAGGTTCCGTGTTGCTGAGAAAACTACACAATTTCAGCAACATTTGGTCCCACCGAAGCCACAGTCGGTTTGACCAAAAGACGGCTAAAACAGGACAGCGTGTTGGGGCAGAATTTCGGGTAATTCAGCTGCAACCGAGTGCCACCTTCGGTCTCACCGAAGACCATTTTCAGTGCGACCAAAGACCACCTTCGGTGCAACCGAAAGTACCCAAGTTTGTACGGCGGCTTTCCTGTTTAAATTCGGTTCGACTAAACCTCAATTCGGTGCAACCGAACATAATTCAGTGCGACTGAACATGCTCTCGATGCGACTGGAGGTTAGCCATTATAAATTCGTTTAAGCTTTTTTTTCTTATAAATCTAGCAACCGGATCTTTGTGGTTATGATAGATTTTGGCATTTTATAGGCCCTAATGCATCCCAAGCTCTACCAAACCTCATAAGCTCTATCCCAATGAGATCCATTCCCTCTTCTTAGTGATTATTTAGTCTAATGAGCATTCTAAGCTTCTCTATAAGAAGACCATGATCTCAAGCTCTCTTTAAAGTTTGGACGCAATTTTTCTTGGCAAATCCAGGTGTTTATCAACCTCTAGAGTGTTCATCAAGTAAAATCCTCTAAGCTTTACAATTTTCCATTAGTTGTAGGAGATTCTACCCAACCTCCCATCACATCGGTCACCGTATCGGAGCATCACATGCAAGGTGTTTGATCTTGGAGTTAAAGCCTAAGCAAAGCATCAACATCATGATCGGGAGAGCAAAGGGGAGCTGATTGAAGCACGGGAGAGCATCGATCAAGCAACCCGATAAGGCGCTACGAAATGGGCTCAATTCGACAAGTTGTCATGTGTAAGAGTCTGTATACATTCATTCCTTATGTGGGATTGAGTGTAAGAGTTTGAATTGCCAAACTCGACTAGGTTCTTATGTAAAGCTCAAATCAAAATCCTTGTGTAGGCCACCAGACACATGCGTATGTGCTAGTCTCTGTGAGAGTAAACGTAGGTCCTTAGATTAAGACCGAGGTTGGTTAGCCTATAAAAAAAACCAACGAACGTCTTTTGCGGGAGCCTCCAGCAGAAGTGTATGCTGATAGGTTCTTGTGTAGGACTGAGGTTCGTGGCGAGCCTACAAAAAACCACATAGTTCCTTGCGGGAGCTGGTCCTAGTGTAGGATTGTAAAGGTTAGAGATGAACCTGATTTAAAACCTCTGATAGTGAAATTCGGTACACTCATAGGTTGAGTGTGTCCGTCGGGAGTGGAGTAGGGAAACCGAACCACTATGCATGTTTGTGTTTGGGATTGTTATTTGAGCACTTGTTTAATTATGTTTATGTGGTGGATGTTTAATTATATGTATGCATGATTAGATAAATACTAGGTGTTGATAGTTAGCACATCCCACACACACATGTATACTTATCATGCTTATAAACTAGTTGCTTAATTGCCACATCCTTTATAGTCTATGTGATTGGACCCTCTAATGGCTTGGAAGCCTTAGAGTTAATTGCCTTGCTTAGCTTAATTTGCATATTGGTTTAAATAAGCAATAGGATTTAAAGGCATAATTTTTATTTGATCCTAACTGCCACATCCTTTGTAGTTTATGTGATTGGACCCTCTAATGGCTTGGAAGCCTTAGAGTTAATTGTCTTGTTTAATTTAATTTGCATATTAGTTTAAGTAGGCAATTGAATTTAGAGGCATAATTTTTATTTGGTCTTAATCACTTCTCTCTCTCTCTCTCTCTCTCTCTCTCTCTCTCTCTCTCTCTCTAGGACATAGCCATCATTCCTTAGCTCTGTCAAGCTTCCACATATAGTCGTGGTATCCCATTCCACGTAATTTCAATTTATGCACATGGGAGACTCACCTCGCCTACTCCGTCAAATATTAGTAAGAAGAATATGCTTTCTCTCATCTAATGGCTCTATATCTAATATAGTTCATTCCTCCTTTACACTCACTTTGGCTTAAACAAGTAAAATGTGCCGCTTGTCATCTCTTTCTTCTCCATGGGTCATCGATTCTAGGGTGTCAGATCATATTTTGCGTAAATAGCTCTTTTTCTCTCTTCATCATATCTCGTTAAATATATATTACTTTGGCAAATAACAACTTGTCCATTGTTGTTGGATTGGGTACTGCTCAATCAAATACATTTGTATTTATATCTTCTATCTTGTATGCCCTCAAATACCCTTTTTAGTCTTTTTATCTGTTAGTAAGCCGACAATATTTAGATTGTTCTGTCTCGTTCTTTCCTTCCTATTGTGTTTTTCAGGACCTCAAGACGAGGTCGTGAGAGAAATGGTCTGTATTATTTGGAGAAGGAATAAGTGGGTGTTATAGTGCTTCATGAGAGTCCAATAATTTAGTGCCATCGTCGTTTAGGTCATCCATCTCTCTAAAAATTACAGACTCTTGTTCCATCCCTTCCCAAGATGCTGAATTTAGAATGAGAAAAGTGACAGTTGAGTGAACATCATAGATCTCATTTTCCATCTATGGTCGATATTAAGAGTGATGTTCCTTTTAAATTAGTTCATTGTGATGTGTGGGGATTGGCTCGTGTTCCTAGCTCATTATGTTTTAAGTATCGTCTTTTATTGATGATTTGTTTCAAGATGGCTTTGTTTATATCTTATTAAACATAGAAGTCTTTCATGTGTTTCAGAATTTTCATAACGAAATAAAAACTTAGTGCAAATTTGTGTATGTTTAGATTTGATAATGCTTTGAAATGTGTTTCTCGGGATTTTTAAAAATTATGTACAAAATCAAAGTATTATTTATCAAACTTCTTGTGCTTATACACCACGACATAATGGAATGACTGAGCGCAAGAATCAACATTTGATTAAACTTACTTGTACTTTATTGTTAAAAATGAATGCTCCACAATTTTATTAGTGTGGTGCAGTTCTTACTACAAGTCATTTGATAAACAAGATGCCCTCGTCAAATTTAGATGGTAAAACACCATTCTCATTGTTGTTTCCTGATTGGCCAGTTTTTCCCCCAAAGGTGTTTGGTTGTACTTGCTGTCTTCATTAGCTTGAATCTGGTCAAAATAGACTTGCACCTCATACTGTAAAATGCATATTTATTAGATTTTCTTGTACCAAAAAAGGTTACCAGTGCTATTGTCCTTCCCTTAAAAAGCACTGTGTCAATTAACATCACCTTCTTTGAATGTCCTGTTCTATGGTAAAACCAAACGTATTGCAGAAGTGGCGCCTATGGAGGTTCCTTTACCAAATGTTTTCCCTCCAAATTTTTATATTGAGGAACTCCCATCCCGAAAGGATTTTACAAAGACATATTATAGAAAAATGAGAAAAGACAAGTATCACAGACTATTTCCTCTCAATCCATACCATTGGCTTCTGCATCCAATGAGGTTCTCCCTCTTTCTAAGTCCGTAGAGGATGGCAATAATTTCCCCATTGCAATTTATAAAGACAAGCATTCATGTGTCTCTTATCAAATCTCCAATTTTGTTACTTTTGACCACTTCTCCATAAAGTATAAGAAGTTTTCTCTTGCCTTGTCAGTTGTTTCTATTCCAAAGTTCATTCAGGATGCATTGTTGGATGAAAATGGGAAAAAGGGTTATAGATGAGTAGATGAGTGTCATGCATTCCAATGATATGTAGGAGACATGCCATCATGTAAGACACCAGTTAAGTGCAGGTGGGTCTACACGGTAAAAAATTTCCTAACGGATTAATTGTTATTACAAAGCTAGGCTAGTTACCAAGGGATATACTTAAGTTTATGGAGTAGATTATCTAGATACATTTACTTCGGTGGCCAAGCTCAATTTGGTTCAAATTGTTATATCCGTTGCTACAAATTGTGATTAGCCCTCTTTCAACTAGAGGTTAAGAATGCGTTTTTGCATGGGGAATTGCACGAAGAACCTTATGGGGAGCAACCTCCCAGATATGTTGCTCAGGGGGAGACATTTAAAGTGTGCAAGTTAAAGAAATCTATATATTGATTGAAGCAATCACCGCGAGCTTGGTTTGAAGTTCAGTGGTGCGGTGGTATCGTACAGGCTGAAGAGAAGTACAATAGATCACTCAGTATTCTCAAATCATACCACATTTGGCTATATCATCCTTGTTGTGTGTGTGGCAAGGTATTTCGTATTGGTTACAGTGGAAGTAATGGTCACCACCATTACAAATACATGAATCGGCCGTAATGACAGATATGAGGGCATAATGACCATTACGACCCCCGTAACGGTTGAAAATTTTCTTTTGCTCAAAAAAATCTGAAAAAATATTTAGAAAATATATAATAATGTAAATATTCCAAATATGTATTCATTTTTTGTTTTGAACATGTTTATGGTAGTGTAACGGTCCACTTTGGTGAGAATGTTGTATTGAGTTGTTTAGTGAATTTGTGAACATGATTATATGTCTCTAATATTTAACATCACAATCAAGCATTAGAATTAGAAATCATTAAAAAGGCATAAATGCTACTTTTTCAATTTTTTGAAAAAAAAAATCCCTTAGAGCTTCTATTCACTCAAATTATTTTAATCTACGGTTTTAATCATAAGAACTATAGTAAGAGTGGTCGAAATCTATTGTTAAATGATCTAAGAGAGTTTTTGGAATGAGAAAAGTGAAAAAATGAGGAGAAAGATGAATTTAAATAGAAAAAAAAAAAAAGAAAAAAAAAGTGGTTGTTTTTCGACTATTATGGTGGTAACGGTCATTATGCCCCGTAATGGCCTTTACGGCCACTGTAACGGGCGATACAGTCCCAAAAAACCAACCGCCCTGTTTCACCCCCGTATCGCGTAACGGTCATGGCCATTACCTATACGTATCAACATTTATGGGCGTATTGTAACGGATATGGAACACCTTGACATGTGGATGATATTATAATGATAGGTGATGACTTTGAGGGTATTGAGATGTTGCAGTTGCATCTTCAATCTCAGTTTCAAATAAAAGATCTTGGTCTTCTTTAATATTTCTAGCATTGAAGTGGTTAGATCCTAAGCTGGAATAAATTTATATAAGAAAAAATGTCTATGACTTACTAGAAGAGACATGTATGCTAGGTGCCAAGCTAGCAAAAATACCAATGGATTCTCAACTCAGATTTGAGCTTGAAGGAGAAGTATTGGCAAACCCTAGCATGTATAGAAGGCTTATCGGTAAGCTCATCTATTTGACCGTTACAAGACCTGTTACAAGACCTGATATTGCCTTTTCTGTTAGCATGTTAGTCGAATTATGCAAAATCCAGGAGCCCCACATTTAGCTACAAT
The DNA here is from genome assembly GCA_037074715.1 of Magnolia kwangsiensis. Taxonomy (NCBI): domain Eukaryota; kingdom Viridiplantae; phylum Streptophyta; class Magnoliopsida; order Magnoliales; family Magnoliaceae; genus Magnolia; species Magnolia kwangsiensis. The sequence continues at coordinate 78,388,028 of CM073589.1, forward strand.
CATGCGAATTCTTAGGTGGGTAAACTGAGCAAGGTATCTTATATAGGTCTCATGCTTATCTCCAGATAGTTATTCCGATGCAGATTATGTAGGGTCAAGATATGACAGATGGTCGACTACAGGTTATTGTACTTTCCTTGTGGCAACGTGGTTTCTTGGAGGGTTCTATAGCAACTTCTGATCTCACAGAGTTCTCGATGAGGTATGTAGTTTGGTTTTCAGCAGGATAGCTCCCAATCAATTCCGAGCATGTGTTTGGTCGAGTAGGGATGGTTATGATTATTCCTTGTGCTTGGTACTCTGCTGAATATCATGGTTTAGCCTTTGTGCGTGAATGAGTAGGGAAGAAGAGGTGCAGAAGGCAATAAAGTTATTGAATGGTGAAAGGTTCAAAGGCCAAAAATTGTGTTTGGAAAGCCCGGTTTGGCCTTGAGGTAAAGAACAGGGAAGGTGAAAGACAAGGAAGTTGGAGCAAAGGTGGGAAGTAATATTGTTGCAGGAAATAGGCAGAGGATGGATCTAGGTTTGGGGAAAGGGAAGGGAAGGTTAGATAGGGAACCGGTAGGGGAGATTGATAACCGATCTTATAAAGATGCGCAGGTAAAGCCTCCTGGTCATGAAAGCAAGGGGATCCCTCAGAGGATAGAGAAAGGGGAAATTAGTCAAAAGTCACAAGAAAGAGGGGTATGGAGGGAAGAAATAGTGGAAGGGTCAGAAATCAGAATCTCTCAAGAAGTGTTAGATAATTCTTGCAAGGAACTTGAGTTTAGTTTTGTATTGTCACTGAAGACGGGGGTCATTAAGGCAGAGATGAGTTTTTGGTTAAATGAGAATTGTAATCTAGAAAAGGATGATCACACAATGAAATGTCTTAAGGGAAGATGCAGTATGGGTTTCTATTTACTCAAAAGAGGAGGTTGATCGTTTCTTCATGTCATGCAATCTCAACCGAGGCGACACGGTGAGAAGGATTCAATGCTAGGAGAACTAGTTTGTGTTCGAATGGGAAGATATATGGATTCATATCTGGAACTTTCCTTTGGAATTGTGGATAAACGAAGTTTTTATGGAAATCGGGGTTTGTTTCGACATGGTTGTGGAGGTCGACTCGAAAACAAATAATTGCGAACAACTCCGGTTTGCCAGATTTTGTGTCCGGAGGAAAAAATCACAAGCAACTCCATACCACATTCGCATTAGAATCGGGAATGATAGTGTTTGTGTGAACTTGGAGAGGGAAGGCAAAGAATGGGGGATTGACAAAGAAGCAAATAGCTCTAGCTCGTCGTCAATGGCGAAGGAGTGCAATGAAGAAGAAGGTACACCAAACCTATTCTCCAGCGGAGTACTGGATGAAGAGTTTGCTAGGTGTAAGATGCTCATTGGAGGAAAAGACGATGGAGAAAGTTGCTTACATGAGGGGCTGACATGTCGGTGCAATGACATAATGGCTTGCTACGAGCTGCCATGGCAGAGGGTGGCCATCTTGAGAAAGGGGTTGGTGAAGTCATAAGGTATGATTAGTTGACACGTAGCGGTAAGGCGGTATTAGGCTTTAAGATAGGAAGATGTAAAGTGGACGCATGGTTTGCTGACGTAAGTCGAGAGGGAATTTTTAAAAGAAAATTTGAAGTTTTGAATTATTTTCCAAATATTGGCTTCTCTCCACACAGTGACGGTGTGGCAATGTTACTCACACAAGGGGGAGCAATGCACGTGTTTAACCTTGCATAGGTGGGTGACGTCTTTAGTAATGGCATGCGCCTGGATCTATTATATAATGTTCCGCTGGTCTGTTTATTACTGTTCTTTGTCGACTATGGTTTCTTACAAAAAAAGGAGTAGAGGTTGCAGTGTTCAAAGTTTCTCATTTCAGCAAGCGAGAACCAAGAGGAACTCGATGAGGGAGATGGGAGCTACGAAGTGCAACAATCAGTTCGTGGCTATGGTCCAGGTATACAGATTGATAGATGCGCAGAGCCATCAGTTTCTTCTGTACAAAGACGAGACACTCGAAGAGGCGACGATTGTTATCGTGTCAAAAGAATTGTGGGAGTAGGAAAGGGGCGTGACAAGGAAGCTTAATCAGTCTGTGATAACAGTTAAAGAATGAATGCAAGGGTTTCTCAGAGTGTGGTTATGGCAGATTCAGAGTATCAGCAGAGGATGGTTAACAAAATCACAGTGGCACAACGGATGAAGAGTGTGCAAAGTGTAGTGGTGCAGATACCACATATGGTTGGGGTTACCGTTGGAGACAGGCCAAAGGACCATGCAGAATTGTTTGAATTTGTGGAATCTAGAGGTTGAATAGTAATTGACGGTCAGGCCTCCAATTTTTTTTGAAAGGTAACACTACCAGGGATTGAACCCTGGATCACTCGCACACACTACACTGTCTCTACCAACCCACCTAACGAGCGGGAGACCTATAAAAGGTCAGGCCTCCAATCCTAGCAGGGTTCTGGAAAATCCCCTTTCAGAAGTGAACCAGGAGTCGCAAAAGAAAGAGAAGAGACCTACAAAAGGAAAGGGGCAAGTAAAGTCCTTCCATGAAGATAACTAGCCAGAATGTTTGAGGCCTGGGATGCTTGCAAAAGAGGTTACAAGTGAGGGAAATATGTAAACGTTACAAGGCTCAATTAGTTGTTTTCCAGGAAAGAGAGTAACAGTCAGTGGAGCAGTGCTTAGTGAATTCTGTGGAAAGGGAAATTTAAGGATTGGCTGGCATCAAAGCGGATGGTTCAGCTAGTGGAATTTTGATCATTTGGGACTCTAAACTATGGGTAAAGGAAGACAGTTGGGAGGGGCAATTCTCTTTAATCTTTGTCAGTAGTACTGAAAGAGGTTGCCTTAGATTTTAGGTGGGTTTCTACGACCATGTATGGGCCAAATAGACCGAGTTTACAGCAAGTTCTATGGGCTGAATTGGATTTATGTCGAAGTAAATGGGAATTGTCGTCGGTAGTAGGAGGAGACTTCAATGTAATCAGATTTTCCTTTGAAAAATCAAGTGGTCGTCACTGCAACAAAAGTATGAGGAATTTCTCGGAATGGATATGAAAACATGAGTTGGTAGATATACCTATGGGAGACGTCAAATTTACATGGTCAAATAATGAGGTGAGGGCAGTCAAATCAAAGTTGGATCGATTCCTGTTGTCAGTAGAGTGGCTGGAAAGATACCCCTTAGTTTTTCAAAGAGGCTTGCCTAGACCGGTTTCCAATCACTATCAGATCATTTCGGAAATGGAAGAGGAGGATTGGGGGCCCCGTCATTTTAGATTCGAGCTAGCTTGGCTAGAAATCGAAGATTTTTCAGATAAGGTAATGAATAGTGGCAATCCTTTTCAGTCAGGGGTGGGGCAGGTTTTTCACTTTTTTGGAAATTGAAATTGCTGAAGGGGAAAATTAATGTTTGGAAAAAAGAGGTTATGGGAAATTGGGAGGAAGAGTCTCAGAAGATATTGCAAGAAATTCAAAGGCTTGATGTTAAAGAGGAGGATAGTGGGCTCTTAGATGAAGAAAGGGCGTGGAGAGAAATCTATAAGGCAATATTTAATGTGAGACTTAAGGAGGAAGAAATTAAATGGAGGCAACGCTCAAGGGCTCTTTGGCTAGAGGTGGGGGACAAAAATAAGAAATTTTTCCTGCGATAGCTAGTGAGCAAGCTTGGTGTAACAAATATCAAGTGGGGTGGTTGAGGGGGAAAGGTTGGAGGGGGAAGCAAGAGTGTGGACATCAATAGTTAATTTCTATAAAGACCTACTATCTCGGGAAGAATGGGTAAGACCAACACTTGACAAACTTCATTTTGATTCTATTTCAAGGGAGATGGCCAAGCTTCTAGAGGGAGCTTTTACAATTAATGAAATTGAGGTGGCTATTGTGGATTTGGGGTGTGATAAAGCCCCAGGCCTGGATGGCTACCCAATTGCTTTCTTTTAACAGTTCTGGGATCTGTTAAAGGTAGATGTAATTGCATTTGTTAACAAATTTTATGAAAAAGTAGTAATTGCGGCGGAGTTGGGGGCCACGTTTGTAGCACTAATCTCTAAGAAGGAATGGGCAGAAAGTTTGAAAGACTTTAGGCCTTTTGGGGAGTCCATATAAGATCTTGATCAAATTTCTAGCTTCTAGATTCTGAGAGGTTATACTTAATAGAAAAAGTGATATCCAAGTCTCAAGAGGCTTTTGTAGATGGTTGTCAAATTGTAGATAGTGTACTGATTGCTCACAAAGTTATCGATTCTTATCACAAGAAAGGTAGGAAGGGAGTTATCTGCAAACTAGACATTGAAAAAGCATATGATAATGTGGATTGGGCTTCCTCGACTACATGTTGGGTTGTTTGGGGTGTGGAGAAAAATGGCGACCATCGATTTAAGTATGTATTAAAATAGCAAAATTCTCAATCTTGAAAAAGGGATCTCTAAATGGTTTCTTCTAAGCGTCAGGAGGGCTACGGCAAGGGGAGCCTTTATCGCCATATCTATTTGTGGTGATAATGGAGGCTTTGAGTGGAATGATGAATAAAGGTGTTGCAGCTGGTCTAGTTTGAGGGATGACACGTTACTACTATGTGAGACAAATGAAGTGGAGGTTGGCAATCTTCGGATGATTATTCATTGTTTTGAGGCAGTATCAAGTCTTAAGGTAAACTCTAGCAAAAGCGAGTTATTGGGAGTGGCTTTATCCGCGTTCACAATGATTATGGATGTAAGGAAGGATCATTTCCGACAACATATCTAGGTTTACCTTTATGTATAGAGAAGCTGGCCAAACATCTATGGGACAAAGTCATCGAGAGATTTGAAAGGAAATTATCATGTTGGAAGAGTAAGGACTTGTCTTTAGGTGGAAGGTTAACACTTATAAAGGCAGTGATGGCAAATTTATCCATTTACTATATGTCCTTATTTAAATGTTCTAAAGGGGTGGTGGATAGGCTCGAGAAAATTAGGAAGGATTTTATGTGGAGAGGGGCGGAAGAGAAAGATAAGTTTCATCTCATGAAGTGGGATACGTTTGTAAATCATGAGATGAAGGGGGAGCCAGTCTTCAGGTTTTGGGAGAGATGAATTTAGTGCTTTTGGGTAAGTGGGTGTGGACATTTGGGGTTAGAGAAGGGAGTTTATGGAGGTAAGTAGTGGGTATGAAGTATGGTCTTCAAGAGTGTGGATCAATGAATCATCTTTGTATAAGGCCTCGTATCTATGGAAAGGGGTGTCCACGTTAAAAAACATGCTTTTAGAAGGGGTGGGGTTTCACTTGGGTAATGGTGAGGGGATTAGATTTTGAGAGGATGTTTGGCCGGTGGTAGTAAATTAAGGGAGATGTTTCCCCTCGTAGCAGGGATATCACTAGAGGTCAATATGTCAGTTGCTAGATGCTTTTCTATCCATGGTAAGGAAGTTACTTGGGGTCAGGAATTTAAATGAGGAAGAGGTTAGGGAATCGTTGATATTGTTGATCTTGTTGGAGAAAGTTTGGCCACAAATTCTACAAAGAGACTCGTTGAGGTGGCTATCAAAAAAAATCTAGGTCACAATTAACTCTTTTTACCGGAGGATCCATGGCGGTTCAATTAGTACCGATGTCAATCATATAGCTCATCTTTGGAGATATGGAGCTCCCCCTTCATCTCAAAAAAATCTAGGTTCACAATTAACTCTTTTTACCGGAGGATCCGTGGTGGTTCAATTAGTACCAAGTTCAATCATACAGCACCATTGTGGTTAATGGGACAGAACAAAGTCCTAATGGTCGAAAATTTGCATAGAAGGGAATGATTCTTCTGAACATGTGTCTTATGTGCTACCAAGATGAGGAATCGGTTGACCACCTTTTCATCCACTTTGCTTTTACAACAATGCTTTGGGCGGTTATTCTTGTCGGGTACTATTGAATCTCTATTTCATTCTTGGCATGGTGGGGGTAAAGGAAAGATAGGAAAGAAGATATGACATGATGCCTATGTCTACTGACCGAGATTTAGGTTTTATGGATGGAAAGGGGAAATCGCGTTTTCAGGAATTGGAAACGATCTTCAGAACAGGTTGGTATTTTGGTAAAAGAGCATATCAGGGAATAAGATTGGGCTATCGAATCTAAGGCAATTGTGGCAAATCAGCTTGGTGAAAGTTGAGTTGATTTGTAGTTTCTGCTTTTTTTTCCTTTTCTTGTGTTTCTTCTTGTAATTCTTTAAGGCTTTGGCCTCTACACAATAAAACCATCACTGTTATAAATAAATAAATAAAAAGTAGTTTCTTGGAAAAGTAAGAGGAAAAATGTGGTTGTCAGGTCAAGTGCTGAGGCAAAATATAGATCAACGGCTGACACCACTTGCAAACTTATTTGGCTTGGCGATTGGTCCATGTTGAGACAAGAAATTAGGTGACAATGTCTATATGATTGAGTTGCCAAATGACAATGTAGCGGATTTGTTCGAGTAGGTGAGGCGTCTAACGTGTAAGATAAAGTCATTATCGATGTCAATAAACAACTCCCAAAGAAAAAGAAGTTGACCAAGTGTTACGTATGAAGACTACTGACACTTGATTGGGCCAACAGAAGTAATACTTGGTGAAATGAAAGAAAAAGCCATATTTTAAATGCACATGGATCATAGGTAACGAACTAAAAAGATTTAATCCAAACATCTACTACTTGTATGAAGTGTCCAACTAGCTAGAGTCAAGTTATTTCCAACTTGGGAGAAATGATGCAGGCCCACGGTCCACCATAAGGCCCAATATGTGCTGATTGGATTGTTATTGATGGATTTGAGGCCTAAATATCAATAAATGCATTTTTCTATTTGTGGAAGATATGAGGGCTGATTTCAAGATGCAATTGAAGATTTTAAGGATTATTTCCAGATTTATTTTTACTATTATTAGGCTTATTTCCATCTTACGTAGATTACATTGATTTAAATCAATCTAATAGTTGGAGAGATTTTCATTAAAGAATCATTTAGGGTCTATAAGGAGGTAGGCATTCAAAATTTTGTGTGAGTTTTCTTAAGTATTGTAAGAAGAAGCCTGATGTTAATAAAGTTATTTCTCCCTCTCTACACAAATATTCTTGTAGGTGTACTCTTGTCCATTTCATTGTGATTTGGCTGTCGAAATCTCATTGACTAGATAACTGGGTTGCACCAATATGTCGATATCTCCCATGAACAATATGGCTGATTGTGTATTGCTCAAAACAGCTAATATAGGGGCAATTGTTGTATCAGTGGCAACTGAGACGATGCCTGATATGCCCAATTTAAAACCTTGTTTTGGAAAGAACATGATACACCTGACAGCTAAGGAGCATCCAATTTGAAAGATCTACGACGCATCCTCCGTCCATGCCATGGCCCATCAGCTCAACAGTCCGAATCACAGAACCACTGCTATGTAAGGACACTCATTCGTGCTATGATGCATCAGGACCCTATAATTTCTCATCTTTTGAGAAGAATAATATTTTAACACTAATTATTGACATAAAGCATGCTAAACGATTCAGAATTAGCAAAAATTTACACAAGTTGACAGAAAACCTAATTACATAATAACACCAATTCCTAATAAAGACCACCAAAACCCTTTCCTGATGTGAGGCGAACAAGAAAGCCTGAATTCCAGACTGAATTACAACACTCGGCGTAAAACCCATCAGATTTCAAAAACATGATTATCAAAAACCTAATTATAAAGATGAACCAAACAAAATAGACAAATTTCCAAGACGAATTACATACTTGGGCAGAAACCCCATCAGATTATGCAGTTTCCTCGATGATGGAAAAGATTGGACGATCCTAACCGTTCGACGTAAAAATCCATCAGATTTCAAAAAAAGATAACAAAAACTAAGGGGCTGTTTGGATGCATGTTACTTCTGTAAAATGTAACAAAGTTACAGGTTGAGGTAACTTTCTCTCAACCTGTAACTTTCTTATATGAAAAGGATCCGAAAATCTCACAAGGAGACAGGTCGTTTTTCAAGTTACCTGTAACTTTCTTACAGGTAACAGTTTGAAATTTCAAATTCGAAATTTCTTAGGAGAATCGCAGGTGCATTGGAGGGATGTGCGACCATTGAAGGCTCTTGAAGGATGAGGCCGCCGGTAGGTTTACCTGTATTGAAGCCGGTAGGTGGCATTCTTCCTCTCTCTCAGCAGTCACTCTTTTGTCCAACTCCAGCAGAGGGATGCCCTAAAACCCTCTTTTGCTTCTTCTTTTTTTCCCTCTTCATCGTTTTTTTTTTTCTTTTTCTTTTTTTATTTTATATCTGGTGTCAGGGCTTTAGATGGACAGGGTTTGGCTATGGCACTGCTATAGCCACATGGCTACTAGTTGGTGCTCTGTGGGGCCCACCATCTTGTATGTGTTTTATCCACATTGTCCATCCATTTATCCAGATCATTTTAGGGCTTGATCCCAATAATGGGGCAGATCTAAACATCAGGTGGATCACACAACAGGGAAACAATAGTAATTGAATGTCCACCATTAAAAACCTCCTAGGGCCCACTATAATGTTTGTTTGACATCCAACTTGTTGATTATGTCATAAGGACATGGATGAAGGGAAAAATCAAATATCAGTTTGATCCAAAACTTTCATGGCCGCCAAGTTTTTAATGGTGGGTGTTCAATCAACACTGTTTCATGTGATGTGGTCCACTTGAGATTTGGATCTACCTTATTTTTGGGCCCATGCCATAAAATGATATGAAAAAATGGATGGACGGCGTGGATGAAACACATACATTATGATGGGGCTATGGATCACCAACCATGTAAGAATTTTGAATACATGGCCTGCTTTTATTGCCCAAGTAGCCTAAAAATTGGTCCAACTATTCATTTAGACGGGCTCAATAAGCTGGCATATTTTTATTTAAGCTTTTTTATGTGTTAATTTGATTTTTAAATGATTCTCTACAAGTTATAGTTGGTGTGAATATACAACTTCCTACCTATAACTAAGTTACAGTCTATCCAAACACAGAAACTAAGTTACAACTTATATCCAAACAAGATTATCTGCAACTTACTTACACCCTAAAAAACTTACAGCAATCCAAACACAACCTAAATTATCAGGATGAAATAAACAAAAATATACAAATTTCCCAACCGAATTAGACACTTGGGCAGAAAATCCGTAGGATGATGCTGTTTTCTAGACGACAAAAATGATGGGACGATCCTAATGGTCTGATCGACCGACCGGCCGATTGGAGGAAAGAACGGAAAACATGTAGAGAAGAGATTTCGTTTTCCTTTTGAAATTTCAAATTGCGGTACCTTTTCCAGAGATCTCTTTGGCCTTTGGAGGAGATGGAACGCCACATCCGATCCATCTCGACGCAAAGGGATTGGATCTGAGAGATGTCTTTCTTGATAGAGAAGGCGAGGTCGGGAGAGTCGACGGCATTTGAAGAGAAAGAAGAGGAAGATGCATCGAGGCGTTCCAGCCTCTCCAGTCCGTCTCGCGTTCGAAGAAGCAGATGCCTCGAGCTCTGGTAGATTTCTGACAGCGTTCCTCCACCCTCCATCGCGATTGACAAAGAGATATTTCTTCTCCTCTGCCTTTTCTTCTCCTTGCTCTGCGATTAGAGCCCTTTGGACACAGGATTCCTACGTTACAGCCCTCTTCGATCACTTCCTGTTTCTGGAATTACTCCAGTGCTCTGAGACTGCAATAAGTTGTAGTGCTCATGATTGCATCAGTTCACTTGGACATTTCAATCGATTGATCTGAACGGTTCATTAAGTCAAAGTACAATAAATAAGCTACCATTAAAAATTCGAACGGATCGGATGATACAATTTATCTTTCAAAGCCAATAATGGGATGGTTAAAATTAGGGGTGTCAATGGGCCGGGCTCAGGCCTAAAAATCAGAATTTAATAATGCCGGGCCGTCATTTCAAAATCCACGCTTAAACCTACTAGGCCCGCCGTTGACAGCCCCAGTTAAAATCGACTAAAAAGAGTTTTTCTCCTCTTCATTTTTTTTTTTTTTTTAATCATAAAAAGGCCATAATGCCCCAACAATTAGATAGATCAAATTTCCGATTGGACCTATTTTTGTGTAAGTAATATGTTTGTTCCAAAATTCGCATGGATAAGATGAATGGTATTAATATTGCCACGTGGTGTTAAAAACATTTGAAAAAAAAACAGGTGATATGAAGTCAAGGATTAACTTGCCCCCGGGCATTTTTTTGATTTTTAATTTTTAATTTTAGCCTCATTGGATAAAAGTATGTGGTTAGTTACCTCAGCCACCTCAGCTTCAAGGTGCACATGTTTATTGGCAAAATCATGGTAGATACCGTGTAATCACTTGTTCCTATCTTATTGCACATGATGGAGACACATGAATGGCAGTTATTATCCTTTCCATAGGGCCTATAAATACAATGTATAAATTGGAAGAAAGAGATCTCTCGATGCTCATCAAGAACACTTTCAAGCCAGCGCAACGTTGTGCGTACTAAGGTTTAGATTTGTCTCTTCCTGCTCAGTGGTAGTGGACCCTTAGCGTAGTGTTAGGAGTGGCCTGTTCTTGCGCACACGCTGGACCAACTTAGGTTGTAGCTGATAGTTGTAATTTCTTTTCATCTGCGTCCTGTGTGCTAGATTTGAAGAAAGACTGTAGTTTAAGAACTCGTCCACCTATGCTTATACTTAGGCCAACCATAGTTGTAATATTCAAAAATGCATTTCTTTCGCTCATCAGCACATCACTCTCAGAAGCACCTTGTTATTTTAAGCCAAGCAGGTGATTCCCCATAATGATAATTTATTCGCTTTTTTCTTAACTGCATCCATCTCTTCTCCTTATTCATTTCGACTATTTATTTATTTATTTATTTTGGTTCGTTTCAACCATACAAATGTTGCATCTTCACAAGTCTTTGGATTTTCAAGGTAAAAGAGAGCTTATTTGGAAGAAAAGCTCCAACCTCCACCAATCGCTTGAGTAATGAGCGCACGATAGTTGGCCAAATAGACGAATAGTCAAGCCACGATTGAACCACGCTCTATCTCAACACCATGGGTCGATGGTCATGGTTTGAATCGTACCTAATTAGTTCTGGAATGCCCGCAACCCTTGCACGTGTTCTGCGTTGTCGAATTTGAGGACCAACACCATTTTGACATACCCAGTGGGACTAGTATGCGGTTGTTAATTGAAACTTTTAACAACATGAGTAGACGATCTACTCGAGTAAGTGAGAATAAGGAAGAACAAGACCTCAATTAGGCCCCTGAAACATTAGCAATGCAGGTTGAACCATGGGTCCTTAATCCACTACTTCCGACAATTCCATGAGTACCATCAACATCACAAAATAACTTTGTAGATTCTAATGGAGTCTTATAAAGTGTGAATGTTAGCCTGCGAGAATTAACTGAACAAGGCAGGTTACAAACTGAAGCAATAAACAGGCTTGTGACTTTCCTAAATGACAGGCTACCGGATTACTATCAACCTAATCTAAAAATTCAGAGATTTGGCAATGATATGCTTGAAATGTTGATGATACCTCCACGTAACGTATGCCCAGACTCGGATGTAGTAGGCCAAAATATGCCACCACAGGTAGGCATTAGGAGGAACAGACAAAATGGACAATTTAACGGCCCAATTGAAAATGATTTGAATCATGGCATGTCGGCTTAGGACCATTTGTGTCGAATAATGACATTATCAGAGGTTAGGTGCTCAGCATGCTACCTTTTCATGGTTTACAAGTACCTCCAATAGGAAACGCTGGACTCCTACCCGCAGGCTAGGAAGAAATTATTAATTTGATAAATGAGGTAACAAACCAATGTCATGGTCAACATGCAAATCGTCCCAATTATCATAAACTGTATCCTGATTGGGTTGATCGGTTTGTAAAAGTACTGAGGGGAATAATAATACCAAAATTCTCTTTATTTTTATGGAGACATGAATTAGTCTACAGTAAAATATACTGGTCGGTTCATCATAAAATGCAGCGAGATCAATGAATATGTGAAAACTGAAATGGTTTGCAAATTCGCCGATTGACACAACGTTTACCTGGTATATTAACTTACCTGTAAACTTGGTGCAATCTTGACAAGATATGAAAGAAATGTTCATGCTCAGTTTTATCGAACTGAACCCAAGTTTTCCTTAACTGATTTTTCTCGGCTCAGACGGTTACCCGACGAACCAGCCAAAAAATATATCACTCGGTTTAAAAAAGCAAAGAATATATGTCGAGTATTTCTACCGAAATCTTAATTTGTGAAACTAGTCGTGAAAGGTTTATACATGGAGCTCCAAAAGAAATTTGAAGAAATCGATTTTGAAGACCTGCTAGATTTGTTTAATCAAGTAACCAGGTATGAATGGTTACTCAAATAGGAAAACCAAAGGAGAAACTCAGTTGCGTGATTAGATATAATCAGTTGTGTGAAAGATGTCACGAAGATATTCAGCAACAACGATTAGCGAAAGAATTTTATCCACTAAAAGGGCAAGGTAATAGTGCAAGTGTATTGAAAGTTATAATAAATTCACAATTTCAACTAGATGTAACAAATATAACAATGTTCAAAATACGCAGGCTATTCCTCCTTTGAACACTTACTTGGGTGTAAAACAACATACTTTTCAAAGATGATATGATGATAAACAACCTCAAATGGTTAAGCCAATTGCGAATACTGTCAAACAGTGGACTAGAGACATTCATCCCAAGTTTTCACAATATCCAGTGGAAATGACAAGGACGCAGAAACATTATTGGCAGCAGCAGCAAGCGGCTCATAAAAATATGGAAGAATAAAATCTTGCGGGTAATCGGTAAAACCAATCAACACTACATAATCGACCAAATAATGGTCGTAATTGTAACTACATGAACAGTTCAAATAAGAGTCATAAAATTGAAGAGAACCAATCTACATGAAAACCAACAAATAGTTATGGCCGAACAAAAGCTTGCTAGAAAAATTCAGGTGATCTGTCTGAAGGAGATTTGAATCAATATGACTCCTTAGAGGAAGAACTGTTGATTAAATAATTATTGATGAATGCAAAGTTTTCAAAAACGAACACCAATTTTCAGCAAGCAACGAATCCGAAGGATGGTGAATAAGATAATCGGCAAGAATCAACAATTATTACCTTTATAACTTTACCTCCAATAAGGATGAATTGCAACATGGTGTTTATGCTTCCTCTTAATTTATAGGCTAAACCAGATCAACCAAGTGGTATTGAAAGAGACTTTGAAGAAACTGGAGCAAAATTAATTAAAGAAGAAGTGATTTACAATAATAAGAAACATCATAAAGAGTTATATTCCATTACTATTAAATCTGGCAAAAATGTTAACAAAATAACTTTCGTTCAACCTTTGTTTATGATGTCACAATATCTTAAGTCGTTAATTATATCAACACATATGAATGGATGTTCTATATCCCATATTTGAGTTAAAAACAGGGCAACCATGAATATTTTTTCAATCACTATGTAATGCCCTGAATTTCAGGGGTTGATCACGCTTTTGATTTGCAGAAGCGTAATCTTTTGATATGTTTTACCTGATATCCGAGCAATCATATAACTAAACTAAACGGTATAACATACTTTGAAATAAATGCATCTGAAGTAAGTAAATCAACTAGAACATATAATGCACATCCATCTAGAGTACGGATCCACAGCTGGGGCCCAATAAACAGTTCCAAAAGTAAATAAAATATGTCAATGTAGAGTCCACCTAACACTTAAATATCCGACACCTCTAACCGAGTGGCCCATCGGCTACATCGGTCCATTAGATAGCTAAAAGTACGAGAACTCCTCATCCAGGTCCATGTACACATCCTCCAATGCGTTAACCTTGTTAACACTTGCGTTTACAACATTGTCTGGTTGATGTTTTAAAACACCATTCCAGAGTGGGAGTGAGTGATCAACTTAGTGGTTCCATTAATTCTAAGTTACATATGTTATTAACTCGATTAGCGTAGGTAATGATAAAGCGAGTAAACAAATATTTCATAAATACTTTTGTTAATGCACAAATGGGATTATGACATGATGTATACTCTTACAATCCAACGCTCCCTCATAAGCGACTTTAACACCTATTTCGCGAATGCCAACACTCCCTCATCATGCGATTACAATGCCAAATTACCACAACCTAATCAATGCAATGCAGCGGATATGTATGTTTAGTTGGGTAATTATTAAGTACTATTCATCCAACATATTGAGGAAGCTAGAGTAACTCCATCTTTATCATTCATTTCAATTGGATCACTAGGCTTGAAAACGGTCACAGCGGCTCTTTGCCTATGTCCCTTGATCCACTTGGGTTTATCACGCCCAATCAAATGCATACAATAGGCAAGTTGTCGATATATTTACTCAATGGTCACTACAAGAAGGCTCGTACCCCAACATAGGCCGACAACACGAATACGGTGTCATATACCACCATGCTCAACTTATGAGTCTTGTAGATTATATCTCCAATGGTTATTAATGGACTTATTTAATGAGAGCATGGTATCCTAGATTCAATTGGTCGTGGTTGTACATGGTGAACATATATGATCAGTCGGTCGTTAGATAAATTTGATCGACTTGGGGGGACCCCAGTGCAACCGACATTGGGCGCAAGCATCCCGCGTTGTCCAGCTACTGTCGGTTGTCCATGTTCGACCCGGGTCAATCGAATAAGTCTAGGGTGGCCAACCTAACTCAGACTACCCATTAGTTTGACGATTTTCCAACTAACCCAACATCTTAAGCAGTTCTAAATATTGATTAAATACTAATTATTTATCCGATAATCATAATGAATTTTAGTATAAATCCTAAATCTAACAATTTATTCATTCAAGCATTTCATCAAACATGTAAGCATTAATAGCATGAATTAGCACAACATGCAATTAAAAATCAAAGCGTAAACATATTATCATAAACCACATCATTCGCTATAAAAAACCCTTATCTGAGACCCTCATGGGTAGATAAATGACAACATAAGAATAATGGTCCACACCTTTGTGATGATTCGCCCGACTTAGTGCTCCCAAGGTTAGGGTTTTAGAGAATTCACTGAGACCTAAGCAACTACAAAGCTTATGTGAGGATTTTGGAAAACCAATCTACTTAATCTAGGGTTTGTAAGCAAGGCTTGGATCTTACCTTCAATTGTTACCAAGAAAGCTACGATGAAGGTTTCGGTTGTCGCAAAGAGACGATTGAAGGAGGGAAGAACAACCTCTTCCGATTGATCCTTCTCTCACTCCCTTCCTCCTTTTTTCTTTCTCCTCTTTCTCTATCAACTCCGAGTCTAGAGCATAAAATTCGTATGAGGAGAGGGGTGTGAAATGAGCTGGTATTTATAAGTTAGATGTACATAAATGGCCCCAACAACCATTTGTTCATTATACTAAACCTAAGGGAGGTTGTTTCCCTCCAATGGGACCCAACAAGAGGTACACGGGTCAATCTATGCCATGGGATATGTGTCTCACTAAGCGTTCTATGTTTGGACACAACCATCTGATGTTTGGGCGTGCCGATCAACCAAGGAGACCCTAACTTAGATTAACGATCACCAAGGGTTGATCAGGTACCTTGCTATACCGATGCGGGTAGGATAATAATCTCAATCAGTGCCCCAAATTGAGTCATCATCCAACAGTCTGAAAGTTACAACTTCGTGAAAGAATAAAAGGTGCTGATTTCACTTAAATTTCAGTTTATCACCTAAGGCATTCACATATCCCATGCACTCGGTTTACGGGCCTAAGTTGAACGATCCTATGCGTTAACTCAGCTCAATATCCGTGATAGACATTAAGCTCAGCAAGACGGACTTTATTATATAGTTTTGGGTTCAACGAACCACTAATATATGGTCTAGACCTAATCTGGCTAATCGGGCCATTTTTAGAATAATCTAACACTCAGGATTTCTCATGGGCCCCAATTAGTGTTGGGACTACCCAAGTTTGCAACACTACTCACTTGCGATTAGCGAAAATGGCATTTGACTTTAATTACCCTAAGTTGATCAATTTTGGCCTAATTAGGGCATTTAGTTAGGCTAATACGACTTCCTAATGGTCTAGCTCATGGATGCAACAGTGTTTCAGTACGGAATTTTATAGGATGCTACAATCTGTCCTCCTTAAAAGAAAATTTCATCCTAGAAATGTGTACTTGCTTGTACTCCTCGAGTATCCATGGGTGGTTCTTATGAACTTCAGCCTTAGTCTCCCACGTGGCTTCCTCCTTGGTGTGGTGCATCCACAAAACCTTCACTAGATCGATGAGCTTACTGTGAAGCACATGTTCTCTCTTATCTAGGACGCGCATAGGCCGCAGGACATGTAGCATCTTCTCATAGTTTCATTTGCTCCCAACGAATAATATGCGTTTAATCAGGAACGTACTGCTTTAGTGCACACCAACGAGAGGTGTAGGTAGAGCAAGATGGTATACCACAACGCTGATTTGGTCCAATATCTGGAATGGTCCAACGAAGCGCAGAGTAAGCTTCCCTTTTTTACTGAAGCGCGACACTCCCTTCATCAAGGAGACCTTAAAGAACACGTGATCCCCAACTGCAAACTCCAAATGCCCCTACCTCGTATCTGCGTATCTCTTCTGCCTACTTTAGGCCTCGAAGAGGCTACATCGGATAATATCTATCTTTTTAGATGTCGCATGTACCAAGTCCGGCCCAATTAAACTTTTCTCACCAACCTCTGCCCAACAATGTAGAAATCAGCACAGATGCCCATACAAGGCTTCGTAAGGCTCCATGCCAATACTCGCCTAAAAGTTGTTGTTATACGTGAACTCAGCGTAAGGGAGGCAATCGTCCCAGCTATCCTTAAAGTCAAGCACGCATGCCCACAACACGTCTTTCAGCACCTGGTTCACTCGCTTTGTTTGCCTGTCAGTCTAAGGCTGGAAGGCAGTACTAAGCTTCAACTTCACACCCATTGATTCTTGGATTCAGGTCCAAAAGATAGAGGTGAACCACGTATCCCTACCTGATACAATCTCCAAGGGAATGCCATGTAGCCGTATTATCTCCTTGATATACAATTTAGACAGATCGTTCGAGGAGTTAGTACGCGGGTCAGGAGGAAATGGGCTGACTTTGTCAACCGGTCTATGATCACCCAAATCAAATCATGCCCCTTTCTCATCTTTAGCAGCCCAAAAATGAAATCCATCGATATGAAATCTCAGTTCCACTCAGCTATGGGCATGGGTTGCAAGAGACCCTGAGGTCGACAATGATTGGCCTTTACTTGCTAAGAGGTGAGGCATCGAGACATGTAATATGCTGTCTGATTCTTCATATTGTCTCACTAATAGGTTTGCTTCACATCCTAATACATTTTGGTGCTTCCCGAATGCATCACTACCTTGGAATTGTGGGCGGCGTCGATAACTTCTTTCCTTAACTTGTGAAGGTTTGAAACACACAAGTGGTTGCGATACTGCAAACCTCAATCAGAATTAACCCTCCAATCTGATTCATCATCATCACTTGCTCTCTCTTTCATCCTCATTAGCAATTTGTCCTTATCTTGGGCCTTAATGATCTAACCGTCAATTATCGGCTATATGTGGAGGTGTGGTATGCTCTCGTATGGCTCCTCAATAGTCAGCTTCAACTCAAAGTCTCGAATGAACTCTACCATTTTCCACTCTTCCACCATTAGTGGGGCTGCAAATTCTTAGACCTTCTTATGATTCAAGGTGTCAGCTACCAGGTTGGCTTTGCTAGGTTGGTAGGCCCTTTCTAACTTAAGTCCTTCAACGTCTCCATCCAGCAACGCTGCCTCATGTTTAGGTCCCTCTGAGTGAAGATGTACTTGAGGCTTTTATAATCACAAAAGAGTACAAATTCCTCAACATAAAAGTAATGCCTTCAAAGCTTCAGCACAAATATTACCAAACCAATTTCAGATTGTGAGTGCGGTAGTTTTTCTCGTGTTTCTGCAACTGACGAGAGGCATACGTGGTAGCTCTACTCCCTGCATAAGATTGCATCTCAAGCCAATGCGAGAGGCGTTAGTGTAGATAGTGTACTTGACCCCTTGTTCAGGCAACAAGAGTACAGGCACGAACGTCTACTTATCCTTCAGCTCTTGAAATGCCACCCCCGTTTTCTCGCTCCAACCGAACTTGATATCTTTATGGGTGAGTTGGGACAACGGCCAGGCTATCTTTGAGAAGTCCCTAATGAACTGGTGATAGTAGCTTGCAAGCCCGAGAAAACTTCTCACTTTTGTAACCGAACCGGCCTGCTCCCAATCCTACACCACTACTACATTGGTAAGGTCTACAACTATGCCTTGCTTCGAAACCACCTGTCTAAGGAACTTAACTTCTTCCTTCCAGAAGTTAAACTTTTGGAATTTCGCAAACAGCCGGTTTTGCCTGAGCGCATCAAAGACCGCTTGCAAATGTTCCTCATGATCTTCCTGACTCATTGAATATATCAGGATGTCATCAATGAACATGATGATGAATCGGTATAGGTACAGTCTAAACACCCTATTCATAAGGTCCATAAACACCGCTAGTGCGTTGGTGAGACCAAACGACATCACAAGGAACTCGCAGGTCCCAGAAGCCTGTCCCGAAGGTCGTCTTTTGTACATCCTCCTTCCTAACCCACAACTAGTGGTACATAGACTACAAATCTATCTTTGAGAAATACTAGGCACCTTTCAGTTGGTCGAACATGACATCTATCCTGGGTAACGGATACTTATTCTTTACCATGATGCGGTTCTTCTCGTGATAATCAATACATAACCACATCAACCCATCTTTCTTCTTCACGAATAACACCGAAGCTCCCCATGGTGAGATACTTGGCTGTACGAAGCCAGATTGTAATAAGTCATCGATCTGGGCCCTCAACTCTTACATATCACATAGAAGCATACGATACGTTGGTAAGGAGATAGGCATCGTGCCTAACATGAGATTGATAGTGAAGTCAATTTCTCATTGTGGAGGAAGTTTGAGTATTATCCTAAACATGTCCGTGAAGTCTTGGACCGCAGGCATGTCAATTACTGACAGTCCATCATAACCATCCACCGTGTACTCGGTACAGATAACTAACTTGGATAGAAAATGTAAAGGAGACGCCCTCAGTTTCGTGGACCATGACCAACTGAGTCTCGCAATCGATCTCTGCTTTTATCGTAGTTAACCAGTCCAAGTTGAGGATGGCGCCATAATGAAAAATCATTATCACGATCAAATCGATGCACACCTCTTTACCTCCCAAATCTATGGGACAACCATGATAGAGCTTGGTAGTGTCGAAGAAGTTCATCGTCGCCACGATAATTCTCATTCCCAGCATAGGGGTGGTGTTCAACACTAGACATTTTATAATCGCATAGGATATTAAAGAGCAGTGGACCCTATATCCACCAAGAGGAATACGAAGCAGTGGACCCTGTGTCCACCAAGAGGAATACAAGGGTACCTTGAATCTAGCCCGTAACTTCAAATGTTAGCAGTATTGTGCTAGCGACATTAGCATCTCCAGTGGTCAGTGCATGCACACACGCCTGTTGTGCTCAGTTTGGTGCTACTGTCACTGGCCGTTGAGGCGACCAATTTTGCTACATAAGGGGTGGTTGAAATGCTGTGGAGGGCGCACCACTTATAATGGAGGGGCCATAATGGCGTGTTGGGGCTGTTAGTTGATCCGTCGCTGAGGTGACGCATAGCCATTGTCCCTCATCTTGGTGAAGCAAAAAGGAGTGGTTTGGCCCGTCTTCTTATAGTATGTATAGATGCGGTAGAGCCTCGATTAAGGGGCTGACAATGCCATAAGTCTCGTCGGTGAGTCTACCGTGGCCTCTTATTGGGAAATTGTGGAGGTTGCAACTCGGACCCATTTGTAGGCGATCTCGGGAAACTTGCTCTCTTTCCTACTCAAATTGCAAGGACATATCCACTAGGTTGGTGTATGTGTGGATGTTGGAACCACATATCTTCGTGTGGATGCCTATCCGTAAGTCCTCGGAGAAACGTCCCATCTTCATTGGCTCATCGGCTATGATCTTCAAAGCGTACCTCGACAACTCCATGATGCAGTTCTCGTACTCTCCCACCAACATCCCCCTTTGTTAGAGGCAAAGAAACTCGCTCTCCTTCTCATTGTGGTAGGTAATGGGGTAGTACTTCTTGAAAAACTGGATCTCAAACTCGTCCTAAGTCTAAGCAAATCCGATTGGGACAATCCTTAACACACTATGCTATCATAGATCTAACTTCTTCTCGAACCCATACGTCATGAGCTCGACTTTCTCAGCCTCGGAGCAATGAAGCGATTTAATCATCTTGGAGACCCGATTCAACCAATACTCGATGTCCTCGGGTCAATGGATGTCCGTGAAGGTGAGCGATCTAAGCCTCTGAAAGAGCTCAAATAAGCCACCAGCTGCTGTCATCACGGGAACCGCCATCGGCTATGCCGATGGGGTGACATTCAGATTTTGGGCATAACACCCACTAATGGAGTTGGGGTCTGTCACTGCTATTACTGCTGCATCATTGCTTGGTGGTGTTGCTATTATTATTGCATTAGTAGCAATATTTGCCCCATCATATCTAGAGTCGGGGTTGCCTGAGGCATAGGCGGGGTAGAGGATGACGCGTAATTCTGGCCAAAGCTCGGTCGTAAATCCGCATTCCCCTATGAGTGGCATCGACGGCTTGATGAAAATTCGGCGCTGTCAATGGTGCAACCCTTACGTAAGTTGTGCCTGCTTAGGTATCATCTCAGATCCTAGACCTGAGTTGGGGCCCTGATGACCATTAAAGGCAGGGAGACCCTCGTCTACTAACCTACAATGTAGAAGTCGAACCAAATGTCGATTGCCTTTGGGTGACATTTCCCGTATTTAATTATAGGGCGATCATTAAACACGGAATTGGGTTACACATTTTCGTTCCATTCATGCCTGGTTCATTCGAAAGATGCTCTGACACATAACCATCAACTGGGTATTTGATAGGGGTCGTTCGAACAACAATTTATCACCTCTATTAATGCTCATTGGTTACTATGGAGATGCTCATCACCTCAACATATGCCGACAACTTGTACACGGTGTCACATACCACCATGATCAGCTCATGAGTTTTTGTAGGATCGTAATGCACTAATGGTTATGAGTAGACTTAAATCAATGGTAATTATGGTATCCTAGATTCTATCGAATATTATACAATCCTCAAGCATAAGAATGATCGAACCCTACATTAGACTGATGTGGTCAACTATGGAGGAACCCGAGCAAATGGACATTGGTTACAAGGCATCCCGTGTAGTTCCAACTACTGTCGATCATTCGTGTTCAACTTCAGTTGGCCGTATAAGTCTGGAATGACCAGGTAAAAGCTTGATGGTAGATTTTCACCTTAGAGTTAAAAATTCTCAATTTGGATATGGCTATAGTGTAGAAAATTTAGAAAAAACACTCGAAGCCCTAATTCATCAGCAATCTCATCATTAATAATGTGAATTCTAGCTTAATTAGATTTTAATCAATTATTAAGGATTTTACCTAACTTAATTCAAGCAAATGCCAACTCGATTTGACAAGTCGGGGCTCGAAATTGGTGTACCATGGCATTTACATGGGGCCACACCCAAATACCGCTTCTGTAATAGCATGAACCACTCCTAATCAATTATCAAGACCTAAAGTCCTACCATAAACAAACCCTAGAGTTAGGGTTTCTGAGAAACAACAGAAACAAAATGAGGTTTCTAACCCTAATGGCTAAAAAATGTAAGAAAAGAAAGAAAGAGGTGGAAGGACAAGTAGGGAACCTCTTACCTAACAATGGGTGAAGAATCTAACTTGAAATCATTGGATTTTGGCTATGGAAGATGTGAACCCAAAAGTAGAGGCGAGATCTTGCAAGATTCGTCTAGCATAGGAATTGGACGGTGTGATCCGGCATCGGGCCCCACCATTTCTCCCATCCCTTTTTTTCTCTTATTCTTTCTCCTTTTGTCTCTTTCTCTCATTTGCCAAATTTCTATGGGAAGAGGAGCCCAAATAAGGACCTTTTATAGTGTCAGAAGTGGTGTATTTGGCTCCAAGGGTTATGATTTTAGTATATTAACCCTATAGGAAGGTGTTTCTAGTTTTTGGGGCCTACTAGAAGACGTACGGGTTGATTTATTCCATATGATAAGTTCCCTAAGTGGAGATCTATGCATGGAAATGATCAACCCGCCATTTGGATGCATCGATTGATGGGTATGATTAAAAGCTAGTTCGATGGTCATTGATAATCGATCGGGGTTATAGCTATACGGATATGTGTAAGATATTTTTCTAAGTCAGTGTCTTAAGTTTGGTCATGATCTAAAGGTTCGAAAGCTCAACTTAGGTCGAGAGTGAAAAATGGACATTTAACTTAAGTTCCTAACAGATTCTAAAGGAATTCGCACATCTCATGCACTTGCCTTATGAGTCCAAATTGAGCGATTCGAGATGCAATCTTGGCTCGATGTCTAGCGATGGATGTCAAGCACGCTAAGACGAACATCTTCTTATAGCTTCAAGTTCACTGACCCACTAACAAGCGAATTGGAGTTAGTTTGGTTAATTGGATCATTTCTGGAATTGGTTAAACAACATGATTTCTTATACAGGGTGATTAGGGTTTGGATTAGCTAAATCCATAGTGCGGCGTATTCTTAAGTAGCGAAAACGATGATTCAGCTCTAGTTATCCTAATAAAGAACCTTAATTCAAATATACTAGAAACTACCCAAATCAGTAAAATATATTAAAGATAGAAAATTCTAATTTAATCATATAGGATAATTCCTAGTATTATTAGAATTAATTCGTAAGAAGATACTGAATATAAAAACTCTAAGATGAAAAAGATACGTCTGGTCCATCGATAACGTGCAATTGCTGAAATTTTTAGTTTCAATAAGTCTATTACTTGTAATGTTTTTGACACTTTCAATTACTGATTCATTTTTAAAATTTTTTTCTAATAATTCATCATTAAGTCTAATTTATCCTCACCAAATTTCACTCCATTTCTAGTTTCAAAAAAATTATTAAAATTCTAGAAGTACAAGTTGCCTAAAACCAATGGTTTTCTATATAGTTTCTAAAATGTCCACAAAATTAACCTCCTTTAAGTTTTGATTTTATTTTTTATTTATTTTTCTAGCAAACTAGACTAATCAAACTTCAATCTGACTTTTAAATTACCTCAATCATAATTGTAAAAAAAAATAGATGAGAATTTTTTAAAGTCAGTGCATTGAAACTGTCCGTTACTGAACATTGCTGTTAATTATTGTCCAGGTGTTCGGGGTCGACTGAGTCCCCTTTTCTAGCAGCCTAGGGTCGACCGTGTCCCCCTGTCCAATTGCCTGGGATCGGTCAAGTCAAGTTGGGGTTGATCGGGTCCCCCTCTTCAAAACTTGGACAACTCATTTAACACTTGGGGTGGACCAGACTTTTCCGGGGTCGACCTTGATTCTCTGTCATCCAAAACCCTTCATGTTTAGGCTATTTGGATTTCCAAACTTAGAATTTTCTTTCTCCTTTTCTTCAATCCACCCACCTAGGTGGTCCTAGCATGGACTTAGACGAACTGAAGTTTCTACGGACTCGATTATGTCAACCAGGACAGTCCTAACATGCACATTGATATGTTCAAAGTTGAGAAAACATAGGAGTTTGGTCCTAATGTTCCACAGAATTCACAACTTTCACTCATTTGGGTGGTTTTGGTGGGCCCAAAACCACTCATCTTAATCTTAAACACATGTGAATACACATACAAACATGCACTCAAATCGAAAAATCAAAGGTAATGCCCAATGACATCCAATTCCCAAGTTGTCAGAAATCTAGGATGTTACAAATAATCCTTTTGATTCATTTGTTTAACATAGGTGGGCCCACCATTGTGGCCTACTTGAGGCCTGAAATTACCTCAATTTTACTGAAAAGTGTATGTGTTAATGGGCTTATTATAATGATAATCTACAATGTTACACGTGTACACCGTTTCGAAATATTGTAGATGGTTTGCTTAATCAAATTCAAGCTTTTGCAAATATACTACAAGATTCCAATGCTTTTAGAATACAACTACCAAACACAAACTTTAGATTCTAAAGCATTTCAATAAATATGGTACCATGTAAAAATTGTACTATAATCCAATTCATCTTTGATTTGGCCTTATTTTATGTAGAGGTTTGTTTTCAAAGCCAAGAATATGCTTAATATTAACTTAAAAAGAGTTTTATTTTTTTATTTTTTCTAGATTCATAAAAAAATCTATGATATCCCCAACGAGTAGATGGATCAAATTCTTAATTGGTCTTATTTTTGTGCAAGTAATCTTAATCCATTGGACAGTCTAAGCCTCCAAATGCAACCAATAGTATATAGGTTAATGGGGGCAATGGCCAGATCCATTACAAACGTCTGCGAGAAAAGCTTAAGCAATATTGTGACCCAAGGCGAGACTTTAACAACATTTAATCCTTTTATTAGTGAGATTTGTATTTTAGACCCACGATGAAACTTAAGTCAAGAGTACCAATGAATACGCTACCATATAAAAATCATACTAATCAAATGATCCAAATCATCTTTGATTTGGCCCTATTTTATGCAACCATTATTTTTAAAGATAAGAATGGGATGGTTAAAATTAACTAAAAAAGTAGTTTTTCCTTTTCTTTTTTTTTCTAGATTTATATATAAAAAAACCCATGATTCCCTCCAACGAGTAGATGGTTCAAGAATTTTTATACGACCTATTTTTGTGTTAGTAATCTCAACTCCTTGGACAATCTAAGCATCCAAATGTAACCTAGAGTTTATAGGTTATCAAAGGGCAACAGTCAAATCCAATACAAATGTCTCCAGGATTATCTTAAGCACTAATCCACTCATGACTCACAGTGAAGCTTCAACGACATCCAATTCTTCCATTACATGGGATTTCTAATTTTTTCTTTATTTACTGTTCAAATAAGGGATCGTTTGGCACACTAAATTAGTGTGAATTAGAATCCAAATCAAAGTTACCATGGAATTCATATAAATTAGTTATCATAGAATCCATATAAATTAAAATCCTTTGTTGTGTTTGGCAGTTAGTAATTGAAATCCACTAGAATCCAAAAATTATGTTAGGCAGCCTGTAATTGGAATGCATTGAAATTTTGTATTACATTCACACGATCGTAAATTTAATTAAGTAAATTAGTTTTAATCTACTAAATTAGTGTTTATACATGAAATTTGACATAATGATTGTAATAAGCTCTGTGAAATATATATTTTAGCAAAAAATGAGGAAATTCCAAGTCTTAGGTGGGCGATAAATGTAAGAATGTTAGAAAATGTGACTTGCCAATGTTTTCTAAGAGTCCATTACATGACCAATGCTTGTATAGTTTAGATCATTCTACTACTGTAATTTATTGATGCAACTGATAACTAGAATGTTTGGAGGTATTATTAGCATTCCATGTGTATGGCGGATTAGTAGCCTAGTGGTGCCTTTATTACTCGTCCGATTCTTCTGCCTTTAAAAGGGAAGTCATCTTTCCATTTACTACTAATTCACACTAATTGATAGCAACATAGAGTGGTTTCAAAACACACCAAAAAACAACTTTCCATTTACCACTGATTCACACCAACTAAACAACCTTATTTTTTCCAATGCACACCAATTCACCCTACCAAACGACCCAAGCCTCACCTAATGGTCTGAGTGGATTTACATAGAAAATATGGTGTGCTCTGAAGAGGGTGTTTTTAGTGTTAAAAATTGCAATAGATCCCACGATCCTTACTAACATAAAAACTAGGGCATTTAGGTGTTTTGATTACATACCTTAATTGGCCATTAATGTTGTCTATCGAGGTCACTGGAGAAGATGATGGCTCGCTAAATCTCCACCTCTTTATACCTTTTAGTATGTGCTCTCCAATGAGAAGAGAAATGCTCATATCACCATGTATAGACTCGGGGACCAGACACACCTTATAGTAGAGTGGTTATGGGAAGAGCCCACCCATCGTAGGATTCTCCCACTACCTACGTCTCCTCGTTCCTTTCATTCTAGAGGAGAAGTTAACTTCCAATACAACTCTATTCAATAGTTGTTAATGGTACTCCATGTCCAATAAAACTGTGTACACCAACTATAGCATGGGCCCCATCTTGATGGTCATGTAATTGATCCAAACCTGTCATGTAATTGATCCAAACCGTTCATTGCATTGCCATATAGAGGTATGTCATATGTGGCCCATAATTCCAATATTCTCCCACTTGGGACTTATATGACATTCTTTAATATGCAATGCATTATCTAGTACTTTATGATCTTGAAACTTTACTAGATATTTTAATGAATTCTGTGAAGTACCCTAAATTATCCAGTCATTAATTATGGCCTCATCCTCACAATTCAAATATGCATCTACATAGCCCACCTCAAAGGGACCCATAGCTTCCCTTTCAAGCATATCCCCACCATCAAATCCTTCATTAAGGACCTCCTCATTAATGGTGGGAATTTCAGCAAATCCTCCATTAATAAAGGCAATTAATTCAGCCCCAAGCACCATTTTCAAGCTTTCATTAACCCCACCATTAATATATCCAACTAAAGCATCATCCAAACTAGCAATGAGAGAGTTATCACCACCATCCAAAGCCATTAACCCATCGAATGATGAGGATCCACATACTCTAACAAAAAGAGCATCTAGCAACCCATCTTGGGTAGCCCATGAAAGGGATGGCCAAGATGGAGAAAAGATAAAAAGGAAGAAGAAGACAAAGGAGAGAATCATGGTGGAATCGAAGCTTCAGACTGCAGGGAATGATGGGGACAAAAAGCAAAGGAATGTGGGCATTGTCTGAAGTAGAACCAGCTAAGAAAACTCACTAGACAAGAGACCGGTGGTAGCTAGCTTGCTACCTATCTATACTTTCTGAATCCGCTAGCGTGGGATTGGCTTTGGGTTGCGGTAGATGAAATGACAGGTGACGGCAGTCGGAGGCATTCTGGTTGCCACCGGTACTTCAAATGGACCTCCACTTTGGCCAGAATGCAATCAACATCATTCAGATCCTTCCTTAAGTGACCAAGCATGAAGATATGGGCCCAAAACAGGCTTGTTTGACCTGAAAGTGCTTAATTGATGATCAAGGTGGATATCGGCGATCCAAACTGTTGAAACACAGCAGAAACACGATCCATGGCATCAATAAACTTCCTCAAGACCAGAAATATAAAAAAAAGCATTGAATGACTAAGACATGAAGAAAAATGTAGATTTCATTGATCAAGATCATATAGGCTAAACAAAATAAAGCAAGTATATAATCCTTCAAAGAGGAAATAAGAATCAGAAACAAATGAAGGAAGAAGGATCGAACACCAGTTGAAGTCCCTAAAGATGACCCACATAGTCATCATCATCACCTCTCTCCTGCTGTCATGCATAGAACTCATCTGCCGAAGGTGCCATCATCGAACCACCAGTGTATCGGTGAACCCGTTTAGGAGCGAAGAGACAAGAAAAGATCAGTCCCATGACAAACTAACGGTACCATGAAGCACAATCCCTTTTAGGCATGATGAAATCTCGCGATACATCCCAGGGAAGCTACTTGCTGCAATAGGATCAGAATGAATCGACTCCGGAGGTGGTGACAGAGGAACATAAGGGACCCCGGTAAGTTGACCGAACAACTACTTGCCTAGATACCATATGTAGGTGTCTAGATCAAAAAGCAGGCAACGCTAGCGAGATGCCTCGAATGTCATCCCGACCAATAAGGTTGAGAACATGCGAAGACGAGCATATGGTGTCATTCGAAATTGTACAAGGGTTAAGTATCGTCGGTCAATCAACAAACAATCAAATGACAATAGTGAGTAACTAAAGATTAACACTTATATTGTTTAGCCATCAATATCAGCCCACCAATTATCTTCAAAGATGCCAGAGGTGGGATACAGTTCTCTGACTACCACAACATAAAGCGACAACGGGGTGGGTCCAGATTCCTCAACGGTAGGGCTAGATGAGAAAAGTGGTCATAAAAGCAGGTCTAAGGGTCAAACAAAAAGAAAAAAGAAAAATGAGCACGGTCAACATTCAAGGGATCAAGAGATCAGGGCTAAAAAAATGGCAGTCACCTTAATGATCAACCAAAACCTTGTGAGAGAATGACTATCACAGTTGACCTTATCCAGGCCATAATATAGATGAGCCAGCAGAGCCGCATTCCAGTTGTAGGGGAACGATAGGTCCTCCAGTAAGAAAACCAGCCTGGGGTTCATTGCCACGACAGAATATGAGGGATCTCACGAGAAACATTACCATGGCTTTGGCCTTGAAACGACCGTCTAATCATCCTCTGAAATGACATGAGCAAAGGTGGCTGTCAACCAACGAAGCTTCAACTGATTGTAATAAAATTCTGAGCTATCAAGAATGGGGCAAAGAAGGTTCACCCAATCATCATTAGTAACGGCTAGTGGGGTCTCAGCATTCGGCACACGTGCATTGTAGGAGGGGAGGCCCACATGCATAAAAACATCTAATGGGTAATATCCCACTCACCGAATGGTAATTGAAAGGTGTGAATATTGTCCCACCAATGCTCGCAGAGGGCAACAACCAACATTCTATTAGCCTGAGAAAACCGAAGAGTAAAAAAATCCATAAAGGGAGATGCTTCCAAAATAGCATCCAGTCGTGGTTGGGGGCCAGGGAACCATTCCTCCCAGTTCTCACAAGCCCCTTGACCCCTGATGGAAGGTAGAGAAATGCCAAGGTGAGCCCTAGATGAAAGACAATTGTTCTCATGAGGAATGTGGGTGGGATCAATATCGGACGATGATGAGGTACTAGCTTGGTTGTAGGACGAGGCATGTCTGCACAAGAACGGGTTGAGGTAAGTATCACAAACCATCTTCTTTTTAATCTTTGAATGACTAGCTTAAAGTGAGACATGGGAAAGACTCCACAAGACACAACAAGTCCAAAAAATGTTTCATATGAGCTTATCTTATGGCCCACTTCAAGATAGGTAATGGGGACAAAGTGGTACCTAATGAGAAAAAGGAAAGCCCATTTAAGAGACAAGCCTCAAGTATGATCCCACAAGTGGTTTTAAAGTAGAAAACGAGGCATCTTAAGTCATGATGGACTCATCTCACTACCAATGGTGAACCTTGTCAAGTGCCTGTAACACTCTGGATTTTTGTCAACCTGGAGTTAGACGTCCTTAGGCAATGGGTCGACCATAACACCTTGGTAACTTCTTATAACCCAATTCCAAAGCCAAAGAAATCATTTTGGACTAAATTCTGTACAAATTTAACGTGAATTAACTAGCGCCACTAGATTACCTGCAAAATTAGCACCAACCACTTTAAATACGATCTGTAAGACCCAAAACCTATAAAATTATTAACGCTATGTTACCCTAAAATCCAGGATCAATCTCTAAATCCGGTTGCTCTCGGGAGCACTTTGAAACTTCGTATCGGACCTGGATCGCACGTCGAAAGTCTGATAGTGATGAACTTAGACCATTATGACCGCCTAGTTGGACTTGACTATCACCTCGAAAATCAAGCCCAAACGATGTCCTGAGACCATTTCCTTGAGTCCGGAGTGAAGAGAGTGAGAAAGCGAAGATTTTTAGAAAATTAAATATAATTTTAAGTAAATCTGGATCATTTCGCTTGTGCGTTATTTTTAAGCATTCTGACCATTAGATTTTGACCCAAATTTACCCTCGGATCAGGAAAGGTGGCCCATACATGTCAAAGTACTTGTGGCCCTGATCGAGTTCCCGTGATCGTTGAATTGAAACTGGTCCGCCATGGTCGATCTGGAAATCCGACCGGACTGAAAACTTAGTTTGACCTAGATCCAATATTAGAGAGCTTAAGTCCGACTGCATTTAATAATAGGACTGCCAGAAGTGCTCGGTTGGATCGGAACAAGCCCGATTTGGTTATAACCTAAGTATACCATGGCCCTGGGGCCATTTTCATTAATTTAGAGCCTATATAAGAGGCTTAAACCCCCTCTCTCATATCCCATACGAATTTCCTAAACCTAAGGGAGAGAGAAGAAAGAAAGAGAATGAAAGAGAGAGAGAAGGTGAGTGAAGGTGTGAGAGTTATTCTTGAGAATCGCTTCTGCTATTTTACGTGTTTATTCATCACATCCGTGTCGCTACTAAGGCGATTCTGACTTCGTTCTTAGGTAAGAAGACCTAACCCTAATCTTTTCTAGTATTTCAAATGTTTCAAGTAGTAAAATAGCTAACTCCACACATGCTATTAGTTGACATTTCATCGTTGACGAAGACTTAGAGTCTCTGTCGAGTTCGTTACGATTCTACAGCATAAGGTGCAGACTATAGATGCTTAGGTTATAGTTTTTAACGCTTTCAATGCCAGATAATGATAGATTCATGATCTGAATGCTATTTCACATGTAGAATGCGAAGTCCGTTTTGTGTTTTAGTTATGTACGTATTATGTAGAGTTTATCATATTCTTGGTATTTGTATAAAATATGGTATACGTATAAAATTTAAAATTGTATTTTTCATGATTAACTGTCGTATGTATATGCTAGTTATATGTGTGACGACTCCTTGGCGAAAGGGTTCGCCCTAATGCATGTCTTGGTCAACATATGCTATGTATGTTAGTATGTGTAGTCTAAGTGTTTATGATAATGACCAAATGAGTATAGAAACTGCATTCGTGCTCGTCACGACTAACTGTCGTGGATATATGATTATTGTTTAGGCATCAACTTTTTGACGAAAGGATTTGCCCTAATATGTATGTTACCTGATATATAACTTGTATGATAAATTGTGTGGGCTAAGTGTTGGTAAAAACGTCTGAATGAGTTGTAGTTAGTAATGTGTACCTGTATGCAGATCGAGATATGATTCTCAATCTCCTTAGTAATGTGTATGATTTCCTCCATGTATGTCATATGCTGATGACTATTTGCTTATGAATTGAATATGTGAGAATTCATGTTTACAATGCTTTTTAAAACATGCTCAAATGATAGTATAATTTGAATTATTGCTCCGCTACTGCTTTGAGTATTTCATATAAATATTTGATGTAATGGAATGTGGTTAGGGCTATTGTATAGTCCAGGTAATCGGTAATACGCCTTGAGTTCGTGACCGAGACCTATTCGCCACGTAGGACGTGTTTGACGAACCCGAGCCGTGCGTTGCTTGTCGACAGTGGTTAGGCCACACGAGATGCTTATGCACTTCATGTCGATCAATTCAACGAGCGCTTGTACTAGTCAAACTCGTCAAGTAACCTGATTAGCCCGATGTATGTTAACCATGTATGGACGTTACTTCTTGAATCTAAAGTACCAAACTTACCAATGGAAATTCCGTTAACCATGGTACCTCGATCTGCTAAGACTCATGAGCCGGGCATGGTGGTATGGGACACCGTGGTCAAGCTGTCGGCATACGCTGGGGCCACGAGCCTCCCCATAGTGACCAGTGAGTAACTCAGACTCGTGAGCCGAATACGGTGGTATGGGACACTGTATTCGAGCTGTCGGCCTACATTGATTTGGTGATGGGAGAGTGATATAACGATTGCGAGTAACAGCCCTGACAGCCCTTGTAGTGACCTCGAGTGTACTCTGAGTCTACGTGGAGGTAACGACCCTTCCGTAGTAACAAGAGTATAAACTAGGCCTATATTAATTTGGTGATGGGGGAGTGGTGTAATGATTGCATGTAACAACCCTAGTAGCCCTTGCAACGACCTAGAACCGCACTTCGTATGAGATATGCTAGGACTGACGACCCTAGACTGGATCATTGTTGGGAATTGATATAGGGGAGGTACCTTAGCTTCCCAATCTTGCTGTATGAAAAGGACTAATAATAACTCGGTAATCATGTTCATATCGCACTGTATGTGCCTGGAAGATGTGGAGCACTGAGGGATGAAAGCATGTCGCGAACGCGAGATGGTGTCGTATGAGGGAGTATGTAGGCAAGGGCATGCATCATGATTGCATCTCATCGTTGCATTAACAAGAGTATTTAGGAATGTTTGATTGTACTGCTTTATCATTATCACTTGACTGATTTGATAACATGCTAATCTTTACTGTATTGTTCCACTAAATTAGCTACTCACTCCCATGTTACGGGACGGTGTTGTACACACCAACCAGACCCTGTCTTAGTTTCAGGTGAGGACGATGCTTGTGAAGCGGAGCCGGACTTTACTTTTTTATGATGAGTTCTTCTACACGTAATTCTCTGGCGGGTCTATTTGACCTGGAGTTACACCGACGGGGCTTCAGTATTTGGGATAGAAGACATTATATTTTTCTCATTTTGTGCATTTTGTAATGAAACTTGTAATTGTTAACCTAGTGACATTCATACACTGAAGGCTTATTATCACTCTTATCTAGTTTAAATACTTATCACAGTCTTTCGCTTGCATAATTTAAACGCCTTTGGAGTATGATATGTTGTTTTTGGTATAATCCCAACATGTTTAATGCCCTTCTATCGACAATATTCATTCATCATTATCTATGTTGCATAAGTGATGTTTTGGAACTCGGGAGTTGGGTTTCTACTCGACTCCCAATTTTCAGGGCGTTACAGTGCCACACCATAAGACCAATCCCTCTAAAAAATATATTGCAACGATAAAAGAATTAAAGATCTACTAATGTGGCACAAGAGAAAAGTGAAGTGAAAGTCCATCCAAACACCAAAGAGCATATGTAGGACATAAAAAAGATACTTTCCTACCATGGTTGGACCAAAAGAAGGTGAATAGTAAATTGGCCACAACTTTTGATATGGGTATTGTTATGGGGCGCACTACCTATCAATCTTTATTGCAACAGACCATTTGAGGTGAATCGACCCACAACATGAGTCTTGTCTGTCTGTTTTTCCAGAAAACGCGTGCTTTCAGCTTAAAAATGAAAATTTAAGGAAAAATTACTATTTTTAGTAATTTCAATTTTTGTAATATTTTCTTATTTTTAGAGTTTTAGATTCTATTTTTTTGTGAAATAACTTATAATCATGCTAGGACTCTTCTAGCAAAAGTTTATTTAGAATTTTTATTTTTAGAAATTAGGATTTAGAAGAGTTTTAGTAGAATTAAGATTTTTATTAGAGTTAGAATTTTACTGTTTTTGATAATTAAGAATTTTGGTTTAATTTTTTTCTTTATTAATGGTGTAATAGGGACACATACATATTAGACAATTATCAATCAATTTATTTTCAGAATGATTGGAAATTATTTTCTATTTTCTTCCCTCGTGGATTCAAGGAATCTCTGTGAGGAGTCCAAAGAAATTCCGTGGATTCGGAGTAGTTATCCTTGAAGAAGATGATGCTTGATGTTCACAACCCCAAGTGTAGGGTTGCAATGTAGTAATAATCTCGGTAAGATTGAGGTGGATTCCACAGGGACTAAACTCGTGCGTATTCGGAAAGTAGCTAGAATTGAAACTAGAAGAAGAACTAAATTAGAAATCTGGAATAATTGGAGTAATTGTGATATTGTAGATTGAAACTTATGAATTTAAAGGTGGGAACTAGGGTGTCACGGATCCACTCGTAGTTATTAAGATGCTACCTTACTTGATTCAAGAGATCCAACTGGAATCAGAGTCCTATCTTATCCAGTTAGAGAAAGAGATGGTCAATTCTCTGAACTTCTCATTTATCCAGCTTCAATGTAGGAGAATTGTGAAGATTTAGAAGGCATTCCATCACCCAGCCATTCCCAAGAGACGATGGTAAATAACGGGATTTACCAATCCTACAATCTCAAATAGAAAAAGATAATATTCAAAGCTATCGCAGTGTCTATTGTAATTTGAGTCACAACAAACCATAGAAAACTGAAAATATTCCTTAAAATTAAATAGAAATCAATGAAGTTCAATAAAAATAAGGATCAAAGCAAGATAAACATCCCAATCACGCTACAAGCTTCACCTCTTAGCCCTAACTAAGAGGTTTAGTTTACCATAGATATGATTAAACCAAAATCTCTTAAGGAAATCAAAAATAAAATCAACTAGAAATCAATGAAGTTCAATAAAAATAAGGATCAAAGCAAGATAAACATCTCAATCATGCTACAAGCTTCACCTCTTAACCCTAACTAAGAGGTTTAGTTAAGCATAGACATGATTAAACTAAAATCTCTTAATAAAAGCATAAAAATAACTAAGGAAGAAGAAGAAGAACTCTTGGTAGTGACTCTCCACCCTTTTGCTTCACTCCTTAAACCTTAGAAGATCCTTAGGAATGCTTAAGGACTCCCATTTATAGTTGTGAAGCTCCTCCTTATGCACCGACTTGGAATTTTCGCAATCCAATCGCGAAAGCATCTTGATTTACGCAGCCCCGTTATGCATCAGTCGGACCGAAGTCAAATCCGAATTTGAAAAGGATTTTATTTCAGCAGTTACCTGTTTTTGATCGGACCGAGCTAGGTTCAGTCAGAATGAACTTAAGTTGGCAGTCTGACAGAATTAATCTTTGGCCTAACCGAATTAACTCCTTTTAGCGTTGGAGCTTTTTGTGCACTTTCGAACACACCGAATCCTCCTTTTAGTCAGACCAAATTGTTCATCGGTTAAACCAAATTAGCTTATAAATTTCATTGTTGGTTACTGGACTATTTTGTGCGATTTCGGTCAGACCAAACATGGGTTCGATCAGACCGAACTTGTCTATTTTCTGCTACAGATTTTACGATCTTTCGAGTCATTTTTCAGCTTTTATACTTGGTTTCCTTGGATCTTTGGCATGTGAACTCTTCATTCTTGGTCTCCTAAGATCCCTCCTTTACCTTGGTGATTCTTGAGCATTAAATCCATGCTTTTAGCATTCTTTTCAATCCAAGCTCTCAGATTTACCTTGTAACACAAACATACATAATATATACTATTAAGCATTATCATGTTTATAAAACTAAGATATAAATATGGGAGAATATGTAATATTTCATACTCAACACCTTCCCCAACCAGCATTTTGCTAATCCCGAGAAAAACATGCATGAAGTGAACCTCAATTTTTAATGTTTAAACCTTTTTCAGAAAACAATCTTTTGTGCAATTGAGTATGAATGAGTAAAATTAAAAGAAGAGAGTGGGACTTTAAAAACCTAGAGCCGAATCATATAAGTAGTCAATAAAATAGGTTTTTTATTAATTTCTTCAGAGCATAAGTTTCTATATTATGTTTTTCAATGTACTCAGTGAAAATCAAATTTCTTCTCATGAGAATACTATCAGTTCATAATGTTAGCCATGTTCACATATCAAGATTAGCAAAACTCAAGTACTGATTCTGAACTCATCCCCTTCTCCTTCTTTTTCCAATTTTTAATTTTATATCGACGATTAATTTTTTTTTAAAATTATTCATTCTTTTCAGATTCTTTTCAAAAATTTTCACACTTTTTGAAACTTTTTCTAGTCTTTTCATCATGCATGACCTTATTGTCAATTTCACTATTTTTTTTTTAAACTGGTTCTTTTCATCTTTTAAGGTGAACAAAATTCTCCAGACTGAATTCTTAACATCTATCAATGATTCACATACTAACAATAAGAAATTCTAGCATAATTCACAAAAAATAATTTGAATGTGTCATGTAATTTAGATCAACATGATATTCAAACTTCCTCTTAATTAATTGAGAGCAAGAACTTAGGTGACATTTTACTTCGTTGATCAAACTCCAACAATTCAAAGTTCAATATTAATTTTATCATACCTAAAAGATATATGGTATATGACACCCACATCCAACAATTTAAGTACATCTCCTTTAACCACTTATTTCATATTTGGATTGAGTCGACGTTGTGGTTGTCAGGAGGTTTTCGCATTATTCTCAAGATGCATGTAGTGAGTATAAATCAAATAATCGATTCCCTTGAGATCCATAATCGACCATCCAAGGGCTCCTTTATGTTCAATGAGAGTAGTGATGAGTGTACTCTCCTGTTCTTGCTCAAGGTGGGAAGAAATCACCACTGGGTATGTCTTGTCTTGACCTAAGTAGACATATTTAAGATCATCGGGCAAATGTTTTAGGTCAAGCTTTAGTGCTTTAAAGCTAGACGGTAGAGCCATTGCGTTGGTTTGGGACAATTTCTCAAATTGTGGCCTCCACCGGTTAACTTTAAGTACCAGTGCACTATCAAGCATGACATCCATCTCCATAATTGTGTCATCATCCAAATTTGGGGAGTGTGCCAAGCACGTTTTTAGAGGGTCAGAGAATAAGGTCATCAGAGCTCTATCTTCCACGAAAGAGTCTATCATATTAATGTCGTGGGCCTCATCATCATCCTCTGTCTATTTTCTCATGTTGAAAAAAATATTGAGCTCTAATGTCATAATTCTAAAAGACAAATTCATGGGCCCATTCCTACAATTGATGATAGCGTTGGATGTAGTAAGGAACGGGCGGCCAAGTATGTCAGGGATTTGAGTGCTCATGTCTGCGTTTGATTGAGTATCCAGGACAATAAAATCCACTGGATAGTAGAATTTATCAACTTGGACCAATACATCCTCAATCATCCCTCTTGGTACATGGACTAAACGATCAACAAGTTATAATGTGGTCCAGGTGGGTTTCAATTCACCTAGATCCAGTTGTTCGTAGACCGAGTATGGAATCAGATTTACGCTTGCCCCCAAGTCAAGAATTGCATTCTCAATTTGGTGATTCCCAATTATACAAGTGATAGTTGGGCTATCAGGATCTTTCATTTTTGTGGTACATTTTTCTTGAGGATAGTACTCACTTTTTCTGTCAAGAAAATTTTCTTTTTGATACTTTGTAGCCTCTTAGTTGTGCATAGGTCTTTTAGAAATTTGGCATATGAAGGAATTTATTTCACAACATCTTAAGGAGGGATGTTGACCTTCACTTGTTTTAACATCTCTAGAATATCATGTGAGTTGGTTAGAGGTTTTGGTGCAATCAACTGCTGGGGGAATGGAGCAATCGGTTTGCTTAGAGGTTCCAGTTCTAATCCATGTGGAGTAGTGCTAGGTCTATCATCTGTGTCTTCTTTTGGATCCTTAGACTTTTCAGCCCTTACCGGAATAGATTTGTCAATTATTTTTCCACTCCTAAGAGTGGTGATAGACTTGACTTGCTCCATTTGATTTGAAGATCTTAGGTGACTAACCCTATATTACGGTTTAACATTGGGGATGGGTTGAGCTGGAAGGATCCCTTTCTCTATAACCGCAACGTGTGATTCTATCTTTTGTATAACCTTTGTAAGTTCTTGTAAGGCTGGATAGTACTTTGCTGGATAAGCTCTTGCGTTTGTGTGGGATTTTGAACCGATTCCTCTTGAAGTTTCCTTTGATTCAAGAATTGGTTAGGGATTCCTTGAGGTGTAGCAATTTGTCCATTCATCCAGCTGAAGTTTGGAAGATTTCTCCAACTAGAATTATATGTGTTTGAAGTGAGTCCTTTGAAAGGCCTTTGGTAGTTATTCACGGCATTTGATTGCTCATTCAGTATTTCTTGAAAAGCAAGTATTGTTAGATAATTTTCAGTTGTATGAATGTTACAAGCACAAATACCGTAGACAACTTCCTTAGCCTTATCCTTCTTAATTTTTATGGCCTCGAGTTTCCTTGTGAGACTAGCCACTTTAACATTTAGATCGTCTTCCTCTTTCAACAAGTATATTCCGCCCTTCTCCTTTGATTAAGTATGTTTTGAAGTGGTGTTTGGTCTTGGGGAAATGTCTCATGGTTGTGTGTTTTCAACAAGTTTATCGAAATAATCCCACACATCATTGACATCTTTGTTCATGAATTTTCCATCACATATTGTCTTGACCATTTGGCGAATGGAAGATCTCAGTCTATTGTAGAAGAAATTTGTTATGCGCCACGTTTCAAAATCGTGTTGTGGGCATGAACTGACAAGATCCTTGAACCGCTCTCAACATTGGAAGAATGTCTCATCTTCCTTTTGGGAGAAGTTCATGATTGACTTTCTGATAGTGTTCATCTTATGGTATGAGAAGAATTTCTTTATGAACTCCCTTGTCATGTCATTCCATCTGCCACTAGATCATGGAAATAGTGAATGCAACCACATCTTAGCCTTTTCTTTTAAAAAGAAGGGAAAGAGTTTAAGCTTGATCGTGTCCTCAGACACATTAGGAAAATATAAAGTGGCTATTATCTTGTCAAACTCTTTCAAGTATAGATATGAACTTTCAGATTCAAGTCCATGGAACTTTGGAAGGAGTTGGATCACCCCTAACTTGATATCCATATTTCTTGTATTTTTTAGAAAAATTATATAGGAAGGTGTGCTCACCCCCGCTGGTTGTAAGAAATCTCGTAAGGTACGAGGCAGGGGTGCGTTATGCACCTCATTCTTATCCTGAATTTTGTCAATTGGAGGCTGAGGTTGATTTGCAGCCATTACTTCTATTGACTCTAAGGATTTCTGGTGGTGTCTAATCCTGTGATGGATAGGCAACCCTTCGACCAATCCTCCTTCACTTAAGAGATGTCGAGTGTTATCACAAACCCACTTGGGCATGAAACACTCGAAGCCTTCAAGTGACTAAACCTAAACCTAAGAAAGAAAACTAGAGAAACTAAAATAAATAAGAGAGGGAATTAGAAAGAGGTTACCGAATTGGAGATTTCTATGTTAGAATCCTACAAAACAGAAAACCAAGTTAGATTCTAAAAATAAGTTCAGAAAAATCTTCACCTAGAAATAAAACAGAAAGTTAATCATAATCTTAACCTAATTCTAATACTAATTAAATTCAGAAAAGCACAGCTGTAATCCTTAGCAATAGCGCCAAATACTTGTTCACAACCCCAAGTGAAGGGTCGCGATGTAGTAATAATCTCGGTAAGACCGAGGTCAAATCCACCGGGATAAAACCCGTGCGTATTCAGAAAGTAGCTGGAATTAGAATTAGAAGAAGAACTAAATTAGAAATCTGAAATAATTGGAGTAATTATGATATTGTAGATTGAAACTTGTGAAGTTAAAGGTGGGAACTAGGGTGCCAAGGATCCACTTGTAGCTATTAAGATGTTTCCTTACTTGATTCAAGAGATCAAATTGGAATCAGAGTCCTATCTTATCCAGTTAGAGAAAGAGATGATCAATTCTCTGAACTTCTCATTGATCCAGCCTCAATGGAGGAGAATTGTGAAGATTTGGAAGGGATTCCATCACCCAACTATGCCCAGGAGACGATGGTGAATAACGGAATTTACCAATCCTACAATCTCAAATAAGAAAAGAAGATATTCAAAGCTATCACAGTGTCTATTGTAATTTGAGTCACAACTAACTATAAAAAACTGAAAATATTACTTAAAATCAACTAGAAATCAATGAAGTATAATAAAAACAAGGATCAAAGAAAGATAAACATTCCAATCACGCTACAAGCTTTACCTCTTAGCCCTAACTAAGAGGTTTAGTTAACCATAAACATGATTAAACCAAAATCTCTTAAGGAAAGCATAAAAACAACTAAGGAAGAAGAAGAAGAACTCTTAGCAGCGGCTCTCCACCCTTTTGTTCCACTCCTTAAAACCTAGAATATCCTAACGAATGCCCTAGGGACTCCTATTTATAATTGTGAAATGCCTCCTTACGCATCGACTTGGAATTTTCGCAATTCGATCGCGAAAGCATCTCAATTTACGCAGCTGCGTTACGCATCGGTTCAACCGAAGTTGAATCCAAATTTGAATAGGATTCTGTTTTAGCAGTTGCCCGATTTTGGTCGGACCGAGCTAGGTTCGGTCAGACCGAACTTAAGTTATCGGTCGGACTGAATTAATCTTCCCTTGAACCGAATTAACTCCTTTCAGCGTTGGATCTTTTTGTGCACTTTCGGTCGCACTGAATCCTCCTTTCGGTCGGACTGAACTGGGTTTCGGTTGGACCGAATTGTCCATCGGTTGAACCGAATTAGCTTCTAAATTCCATTGTTGGCTGCTAGATTGTTTTTTACGATTTCGGTTAGACTGAACATGGGTTCGGTCAGACTGAACTTGTCTGTTTTCTGCTAAAGATTCTGCAATTTCTCGAGTCCTTTCTTCAACTTTTATACTTAGTTTCCTTAGATCTTCAGCATGTGAACTCTTCATTCTTAGTCTTCTAAGATCCCTCCTTTGCCTTGGTGATTCTTGAGCATTAAATTCATGCTTTTAGCATTCTTTTCAATCCAAGTTCTCATATTTAACTTGTAATACAAACATGCATAATATATATACCATTAAGCATTATCATATTCATAAAACCAAGATATAAATAGCAGAGAATATGCAATATTTGACACTCAACGCTTGACCTCATCACGTCTATCCTTGTGTCAGTTGGTATTTGAGCGAGGCATTCTCTTTGGATATATGACTTCTAATGACGGTTCGGGCAACACTCACATGGACGGTGCTCCAAAGAATTTACCTTTAACAGTGGCGGCTTTCGAAGTGGTGTAACGAGAGAATGGGAAAGTCATGCTAAGGCTATAGGCTGCCATCGATCGCATAACGGAGGCCATAGGAAAACTCTGTGTTCGTGGCGATGATCCACCCCCGGTAGGTGCTGAAACTCATAATCACGCTAATCGTAGGGCGATGCCGACGATGAATCGCATAATTGCACCCAAGAAGGTGGGATTTAATGACATGATTTCACAATATCCCGGTGAGGCATTGATCTGATATATTAAAAAGATCAAGAATTCATGATGAAAGTCGATCTTTCTAGTTTCAACGGCCAACTCCTCATCAAGGACTTTCTCGATTGGTTACTTGAAGTCGAACATTTCTTTGACTACATGGACATCGTGGAAGAGAAGAAAGTTAAACTTGTGACTTATAAGTTGAAGGGCGGAGCTTTGGTTTGCTGGGAATAACTTCAACTAGATCGAACGAGAGAGATGAAGGCGCCGATCTACACGTGATCGCAGATGAAGCAGTTATTGCGCATACGATTCCTCAATCAAGATTACAATCAAGTATTATTCCAACAAAACTAAAATTCTTGACAGAATAGCCTATCAGTAAGGGGTTATGTGGAGAAATCTCATTATTTATCGGAGAGAGATGACCTCGTCAAAACAGAGTTGCGATGTGTCACAAGATTCATCAGTGACAGACATGTGACCCCTATGGGAATGAAGAACTAACCCAAGACTTCTAAAGTGAAGGGACAACCTCTTATAACCGAACGCGATTTTGTTAAACTATTTAAGGAGACGAGAGATGTAGATGCATTAATTGAAAATGAAAATATATGGAGCCTGTGAATATCCCAGAGGATTTGAAACCAGTGTTACAGGAGTTCAATGTGATTTTGCTCATTGAACTCCCAAAGGAATTGCTTCAAATACGAGATATACAAA
The DNA here is from genome assembly GCA_037074715.1 of Magnolia kwangsiensis. Taxonomy (NCBI): domain Eukaryota; kingdom Viridiplantae; phylum Streptophyta; class Magnoliopsida; order Magnoliales; family Magnoliaceae; genus Magnolia; species Magnolia kwangsiensis. Next base: position 78,429,673 of record CM073589.1, read on the forward strand.
ACCACATTGATCTTGTCTTAGGAGAAAGTCTGCCTAATTGCCCACATTATCAGAAAGAATGCAAGATATTGCAGGCACAAGTGAAGGAATTGATCCATACTAGTCAAGTAAAGGAGGGCATGAGTATATATATTATGTCAGCTTAAGAGCTTAATACAAAGTATAATGAAAAAGGATGGTAAACATCGGTGCCAAAAGTTATTTGAGTACTATAAGCGAAATCCCTTGAGTAACTCGAGGATGATTTTTTCCAAGTGGAGGGGTCTGATGTAGGACGTGACATAGATACATTTCTAGCATGGTTGGACTAAAAGAAGGTGAACCGTAAAGTGGCCACAACTTTTGATCCAGGTATCGTTACAGGGGCACACCTTTCAATCTTTACTGTAAAGAGCCATTCGAGGTGAACTGACCCACAATGAGGGTTGCGTCTATCCGTTTCTTTAGAAAACGTGTGCTTTTAGCTCAAAAATGAAAATTTAAGGAAAAAATATTATTTTTAGTAATTTTAATTTTTGTAATATTTCCTTATTTTTAGAGTTTTAGATTTTATTTTTTAAAAAATAACTTTTAATCATGCTAGGACTCTTCTAGCAAAAGTTTATTTAAAATTTTTATTTTTAGAAATTAGGATTTAGAAGAGTTTTACTAGAATTATGATTTTTATTAAAGTTAGAATTTTGCTGTTTTTGGTAATTATGAATTTTGGCTTAATTTTTTTTCTTTATTATTGGTGTAAAAGGGACACATACATATTAAACAATTATCAATCTATTTATTTTTAGAATTATTAGAAATTATTTTCTATTTTCTTCCCTCTTGGATTCAAGGAATCTCTGTGAGGAGTCCAGAGAAACTCTGTGGATTCAAAGTAGTTATCTTTGAGGAAGACTGTAAGACCTTAACCCAAGTGTGCATGCCGTTTCTTTAGGTCCGCGGTCCTACTGGTTGAATTCTGGCAATCCGTGACCTATGGATAGTGTTTTCGATCGTCCTTGAGTTTGGTCACGTTGACCCGACTCGGATCGACCCGAAACCTATGCCATCTTGTCTATATCAGCGCTGCGGTTCTAACGCCGGGCAACGTTCAATTTGGACCATCGATATGTGATTAGTGGACCCCACCATGGCCTCGCACATTTTCCCATATAGTGATGATGTCATGCCTAGGCTTGGATTTTGTAGAAAGCCTAGACCCTAGCAACATTGTTTATATCACCATAGCCCCATCATTGCTTCTCTTCTCTAGGCATGCCTCTTTTAGAGAAATAATCATTACTCCACTTAAAATCTCTCTCTCTCTCTCTCTCTCTCTCTCTCTCTCTCTTTCCCTCTCATTTCTCTCTCTTCTCTTCTCTTGCTAGCAACCCCAAACCGTCCCACCCTCTCCATTTTCTCCAGCCCCTTCTCTCTCTAATCCCCTCCAATCCTACCCTTTCTAGCTCATCTCACCCATAGAAGCACCTTCATTGAAGCTTGTAGATCATGGTGGTCTAGATTGAAAGCTTGATCCTTGGGTGGGTGTGCATGAAAATTTTAGATTTCTTTAGTTATTTCTTATTCTTCATCTTTCTTCTCATGTTGGAGCTTGTGGGACCCATCAAGTGATGATGGTGGCCCCAAGACTCCATGGATATGGCTTTTCGCCTATCCTACATTGCATGCATGTGCATGCAAGGGACCATTCTCCATGGATCCCTTCATGCTCTTTCCTTCCTTAGATCAGGGATCCTTGGGTCATCTAGACCCTTGATCATTAGTGGAGATTGGATCTCCATCATAGATCCCAAGTTAATAGCCTTTGATCATGTAGATTTTGTATGTATCATGTAATAGTGGATAGTATTGCTTGTGTTATGAGAGGAAGGGCCTCAGTGAGGCGGAGACCCTTCCCTTGTGGCCGATCTTCTTCTCTTCTTGTTAATAAGTCTCTGATCATGAGCCTCTATTCCCAAGAAATATTTGAGTCCTCCTAGATTTTTCATCTCGAACTCGGCTGCCAATTATTTCTAAAGCTTAGTGATTTCCTCCTTATCATCCCTTGTGATGATCATATCATCGACATATACAATTAAAGTTGTTACCTTACCCCGTTGGTGCTTCAGAAATAATGTATGATTTGAATTACTTCGGTACAAGCCATACTTCTTCATTGCCAGACTGAACCTTACAAACCATGCTCGAGGTGACTATTTTAATCTATACAGTACTCGCTGCAATTTACACACAACTTCAGCTTTTGAAGATGCTGTGTAGCCTGGAGGAGTATCCATGTAGACTTCCTCTTCAAGATCACCATGGAGAAATGCATTCTTTACATCAAACTGGTGTAATGGCTAGTCCAAGTTGGCTGCGAGAGATAACAGGACCCTGACTGTATTTAACTTGGCTACCGACGAAAAAGTTTCTTTGATAATCTACGCCATATGTCTGAGTGTATCCCTTTCCGATTAGCCTTGCCTTGTATCATTCTATAGATTCATCTGCCTTATGTTTAACAGAGAAGAAAGACCCATTTGCACTCGACTATTTTTTTTTCCTTTGGGCAATGGAACTAAGGTCCATGTTTGATTCTTTAGTAGTGCTCTCATTTCTTTCTCTATTTCTCGTGTCCACTTGGGATCAGCTAAATCTTCTTGAACTGTAGTGGGAATATGACATGCGGACAGCTCGTGTGAGAATGTCTTGAGAGGTTCAGGTAGCTTTTCAGTGAAAACATAGTTGGAAATTAGATACCTCGACCTTCTTTCCTCAATGTCTGGAGAGTATCTATTTAGTGGCTTGCCACGATTATGCCTGAAAGGTAAGGTATACCCAGCAGACGTATCTATGTTATTCATAAATGAGGGTGTAGTGAAATTGCTTACCTCAGAAATATTCTTAGGAGATAGGTCTGCAGGCACTGAGAGATGGGGGGATTCGGGTTCTTCTCCTAATGATGAGAGCTCAGTTGCCGAAGGCCCTCTAGATTCAGAGGATATGTCAGGCCCTGAAGATGTATTTGTCGATTCCTCAAGAATTATTGGTGTGTCATTCTGATCTTCAAGCCAATCAAAACTCAGCCAATTCAACTCTTCATCTAGTGTCTCTCCCTGAAGAGAAGAAGTGGATGTCGAAGAAGGATAGAACGGTTCAGATTTCACTTGGTAGCAGGATAATAGCAGCAATAGCCTTTTTGATGCGTAATATAGCCCAAGAAGAGGCACCGAAGGGCACATGGGTCAAGTTTGGTGCGCTGGTTCTTAGGGAGGTGCACATACGTCACACACCCAAATATGTGAGGAGGGATCATTAGGGCCATAGGTAGAGAGATCGAAGCTGATAGAGACTATAATGGGGTCTTAAAATTTAATATTTGGAAGGAAGGTGATTGATTAAATATACGGCAGTGGTAATAGCATCGGGCTAATGTCATGTGGGAACATGAGCACCTAAAAGGAGATCCCGGGCAATCTCAAGAATATGCCAATTCTTCCGTTCAGCGACTCCATTTTGCTGAGGGGTCTGAGGACATGAGGTCTCGTGAATAAGACCATGTTGTTAAAAATAGGAATGAAAGTGGTGATTAACATATTCACCACCATTGTCAGAGTGGAGAATCTGAATCTGAGCGGAAAACTAGGTCTGAACCATAATATGAAATGATTGAAAGATACGAAACACTTCATTCTTATGTTTCATCAAATATAGCCAGGTCATCCGGGTACAATTATCAACAAATATCACAAACCACCGTACACCAAATATAATAGATAAAGGAGAGGGTCCCCATACATTAGAATGAATTAAAGCAAAAGGTGTATCACTTTTATCATACTTAAAGGATAAATAGCACAATGACTTTTGACTTAAATATAAATATCACAGTGAAATTCAGAAGTCTCCACATTAGAGAATAAATTAGGAAATAAATGTCGTAAATACCCAAATGACGGATGTCCCAAACGACGATGCCACAGCCAAATCTGTCGAGCCTTGGAACTAAGTGTAGAAAACATGTGATGCGCACGACCTAAATTGAAATCTTTCATGTAGTATAATTCCATCCCTCTTAGTACCATGCCCAATTATCTCCTTGGTGAGAATATCCTGAATAAGATAAAAATTGAAAAACATTAGCACCACACAATTTAGATCTGTAGTAACTTGGCTAACATATAATAGTTTGTGAGATAAAGAGGGAACAAGAAGAGTGTTGGGTAAATGAAGAGAAGGTGATAGGGTTACAGATCCGGCTCTTGTGACAGGTGAGGTCATTCCATTAGCATTCGCAATGCTGGTGCGCCTTGGAGGTGAGTGATGGGAGAAATTTATGGGATCAAACGTCATATGATCTGTGGCCCCAGAGTCGAGGAGCCAATCACTACTATCCACATTATGACGACGACTAAGAAAGGCATGACTGATGTTACCTGGATCTGCAGGAGAGAAGTCTGATTTAGGTGAGGCAGTGGGCAGGATGAGAGAGAGATAAGGTTTGGCTGCTGCCACAACAGCCTTTCCCACGCCTTCAACCGTACCGTCTCATTTTTTTTCTGGCTTGAAGCTCGTGCCACCAATCGGGGTACCCATGCAACTGGAAGCAGTTTTCACGTGTATGCTTCGTATTGCCATAATGAGAGCATTTGAGACCATCGGATGAGGTACGGGCTTTAGAGGAAGATTTCCCAGTATGCTGAGAAGCCAATCCAGACAGTCTAAGCTTTAGGCCTTTCGAAGCAAGCACCACCCTGGAGGTGGTTCATGGTCGCCAGCGTTCATCACCACCTGGCGAAGAGCCTCCCTGCGGACATGGGTGTACGCTTGCTCCACGGTGGAAAATGGGTGCATCTGCAACATGTCGCTGTGAATATTGTCCAACCTGTCATCAAGACCATCCAAGAATACATAGACCCGATCTTCTTGGAGAAGATTATTATAACGTTCAATATCGGCAGGGCACTCCATCGAATTGGGACATCAAAAATCAATCTCATGCTAGAGGCCATGCAAATTGGTATAGTATTTTTCTAGGGAGCCACTTGCTTGGTGGAGACGTGAGACGCGCTGTCGGAGATCATAGACTTGAGAGGTATCACCACCATCAAAATAGGTGGTAGCAACTGAATCCCAAACCATTTTGGCCCTGGGAAATCGAATGAAATTTTCGATTAACGCCGGATCCATGGAGTTAATTAGCCATCCTTTGACAATGGTGTTGTCAGTACGCCATTTGCGGAAGGATAGATAAGTTGGAGATGGCGGAGGTAACTCGCCATTGATATAGCCCAACTTGTCTTTACCGGAGATGTACATCTCGACAACTTGAGACCATAAAGCATAGTTGGAATCATCCAACTTAATGTTGATCGGGACAACCGCAGGTTTAGAAAGCACGGTTGGGAACTGAGCTTTGAATAGAGCTTCGACCATTTTTGTGGTGAATATTTCAGAGAGGAATGTATTATGGTCGATGGAAGAGTCACCGGACTTCGTCGGGGTTTTGGTGTCTCCCATATGTGAAGGTGGCTGTGGAAGGAGGCTATGAACAAGGGTTAGACGTAAACCAAGAGCCAGAAATTGACTAGCTTTATTACCATGTCAGATTTTCTATTATCGTATTTCTTTCATACTTTCTTTAAGAGATATTGTACAAATATATAGGGAGATTAGCAACCCTATTCTTGGCTATTCATAGATATTGTACAATCACGAATATAATTTTTCTGATTTTCTCTTAATTGACAACTCACGCCAACATCTTACTGTCTAACCTTCAGAAAAAACCTCAACTTGGAGCCAAAAGAATGAGGGAAAAGAAGGAAAGAAAGAGAGCTTGAAAGGGAGAAATGAGAGAAAGGAAATGAAGAAATTATGAGAATGAGGCATGCTGGAAGGGCCTCCATGACATGGAATATATAAAAGAGGAGGCCACCCCCTGTTACCTAGCACCTGGAAGAAACCGTGGGGTAAAGGGGGGATCGACGGTAGCCAGCTTGCAGCTAGCCCTCCTTTTGAGGAAGTGACTTGGCCAAGCTCTCTCCCCTTGGGAAGAGAGGAATCTTGGGAAGACTTCCTGTAAAGAATCTTGCACGGATTATCTACAATGAAGTGATGGAAGAGATAAGGAGAGTAAATGATGAAAATAGTGGGAAATTTTGAATTTTAATCTAAAATCCAATAACTTAAGAGAAATTAGAAAGGTGATGTGGTTCATTTTCAATTTTCAAAATATTTTCAATAAAAACCAGTATCGATTGCGACCATTGATTCACGATCCGATGGATAAGATCATTTCCAAAAAATATTACAATAAAAACGGACATCAATCATTATGGTCGATTTGCAATCCGATGGACCGGATCATTTCTAAAAAATATCCCAATAAAAACCAATATCGATCACGATCATCGATTCATGATCTAATGGACCGATCAACTTCAAAATCTTCAAAATATCCCCACAAAAACCAACATCAATCATAATTATCAATTTACAATCCGATGGACTGGATCATTTTCAAAATATATTCCCAATAACAAACCATCAACGATTGTGACCATTGATTGGCAATCTGATGGATTGGATAATTTTCAAAAAAATTAAAATATATTTCCAATAAAAACCAGCATCAATTGCAACTGCCGATTTGTGATCTGATGGACCAGATCATCTTTCAAAATGTAAAAAACATTCCCAATAAAAATCAGCATCGACTGTGACCATAAACTCAGAATCCAATGGGCTGGATTAATTTTAAAATTCTCAAAATATATTCCCAATAAAAATCGGGATTAATTGCGATCGTCGATTCGTGATGCGATAGTACATATCATCTTTCAAAATCTTAAAAACATTCCTAATAAAAATCGACATCGATTGCGACCATCGATTCCCAATCCGATGGATTGGATCATTTTTAAAAATTTTAATATATCCTAATAAAAATCAGCATAGATCGCGATCGCGGATTTGCGATCCGATGGACTGGATAATTTTTAAAAAATATCCTAATCAAACCAGCATCGATCATAACCATCAATTCACGATCCAATGGACTAGATCATCATTCAAAATCTCAAAATATTACTAATAAAAATTAGCATCGATCGCGACCGTCAATTCATGATTCGATGGACTGGATCATCTTTCAAAATCATCAAAAATATCCCAATAAAAACTATCATCGATCGCGACCGTCGATTTGCGATCTGATGGACCGGATCATTTCAAAAGTCTTAAAATATTTCCAATAAAGACCAACATCAATCGTGGTCGTCAACTCGTGATCTGATGGACCAGATCATCTTTTTAAAATATAAAAACATTTTTAAATCTCCCAAGAGCAACCAGCGGGACGACAAATCTGATCGATTATGGGTCGAAATCTTGACCACAAACTAGAGGGACGACAAATCCGATCGATCATGGATCGGAATCTTGATTGCTAACTAGTGGAATGACGGAATTGATCATGGATCCGAATCTTAATCACAAACCAAGGGGACGACGGACCCAATTAGTCACAAATTGGAATCCTAACTGCCAACGACGAACAAACCTGTACCATCCATAATAAAAGCCAGAGTTGATCACAACCAACAATCCAGATTAGCTAAAAAACAATCAAGACTGATTACCCTGTGAGATGATGGAACCGATCAATTGTCTCTGATGAATCAGATTCTTGATCACAACTTCTAATCAGACTTGCACTAAATAAACCATCCCCAACAGATATCAGTCCTGATTGTGACAACCAAAATCCAAGCAATAAAGTATAAAATCCTAAAAGTTCATAATCCCTAGCAACATCAATTCAGATCGCAACCATCATGCTTTAGCCCCTTACATATTTTCAATAAAAACTAACTTTTTTTGAAATCTCATGGGCATCCCCAATAGATACAACTAGTAAGCTAGACCCATTTCAAAACCATCCTGCAATAAAAACCCCCCACGGAGTATCACTCCCCAGAGTGGGATGACTTTAAAATCATAAAATATTTTCAAAGTAAAGCGTCAGACTTCTGAGGCACTAAGAGATCTTCCATATCTCTAGGTGGGAGTCAGTGTAAAATAAAATAAGATCTAATATCTAGCAGTTTCCCCAGAGATTATTGGATCCAAATGCACATCAAAGTACAATTAGACTAAACTCCGGTGCCAGCTTCATCGTAGGAAATGTTAATGCGAAGAAAATATGATCGGCCAAGACTCATTAGTAGAAATCATCCAAACGGTGAAAAAGACAAATTGTAACCTAAGTGTCAAAATCAGAAGATTTATAGAAAAAGGTCACTCGCACATACCTAGGCTTGTATTCTTGCAGAATTTGATCGAGTCCAAGTCGACATAGTGAGTTCTTCATAAGCTCACAGAAAGCGCATGGTAGCTAACTACTTTAATGATAAAACAAGTACGTACTCCTGGGGTGATCTGAGAAGCAACAGACATTCCATTACGGGTAAGTATCCTAATAAGATCGCAGAAAGTGCATGGGCTCTATTGTACCTTTCTGATGTTAGTAATGATCAGGAGTGACGTGGTTGTAATTGGTGGCCCATAGAGGGACAATCACAACGTTTTTCTCAAACCCTCATGATATGTGCGAGTTATCTATTTCCAAGCAACCAGCTGACCCAAATACAAATGCAAACAATAAATCCATACAGCAATTCATGACTGACTAGCAAAGATGGGATGTCCACTCACTTTGCATTCGGTTACACACAACCTCTGCCAAAGATGGGGGCATCTGTAGACGAACCCAAAACCTTAGAGCCTTGAGTTAGCTCAACGAGTCAACTCACATAGTCAACTCACCCGATCAACCTACCCAGTCCAACAACCTAGTCAACTCACATAGCTAAGCCCAAAACCAAGCCTGAACCAAAGCCCAAAACTAATCCCAATCAGAGTACTATGCAAAATATCAAAATAACAACCTTCATAGCAGAGCCTCCATATGCTTGGAGGAGGTTGCATGCTAAAGTAAGGAGTCTAAGTTGGGACCGACAGTAGCCAGCTTGCCGCCGGTCACGTGGCACTCCCTATCTTTGGGGTGGTGTCCCTCAAGCATGTGGAATTTCCCTTTTCCACACCCTAAGTGTGTGATTGAGGTGTATTTACTTCGATCCCTATCTCTTTATCCAAAATTACCCTTTTACCACCTCATCCAACATATGAGATGATGCCACATGACAATCTCCAATCATGGCCCTTCAACCACCTTTTGCCCATAAGATTACCAGCAATTACCAAAAAATCGAGTTTAGAGGCTATAAATATCCCCCTCCCCTTCTCATTTCAAGCATTAAGAATTCAGATGGAGCACCCCCACTACATCTAGTAGATCTTGATTCACTCCCATTTTCAACCACTCCTTCTCACATAAGGAGTCCCCTTCCATCCCTCCACCAAGGAGAGTAAGAGTGTGTGTGTGTGTGTGTGTGTGTGTGTGTGTGTGAGAGAGAGAGAGAGAGAGAGAGAGAGAGAGAGAGCCTAGCCCTGGTCTAGCCTAACCTAGCTAGAACCTGAGCCTCCTGAGCTACCTAAGTTCGAATTTGAGCCATTTATCGATTAGTCCCACTAGAAACCTTAGCCAATTAGCCATAATTTTATCATAGACATTGCATTTCATCATTTTCTTGTATCTAACCCGCGGTCATATGGTCTGTGACATGCTGATATAATCGGAGCTTACCCACCAGAAACCTTAGCTAGTTAGTCGTCGTTTTATAATAAGCATCAATACAACATTGAGCATCCCATACATCTCATTTTTACATACTTTGCACTCTACACTCGATCATTTCAAATGGATGCTTTGCAGCTTGCCGTTTTAATCATATCATGCCCATCATAAATTCGGATCGATCAATTATCGTTGTCAGTGCATCACATTACATCCTCTGCATGTGAGAACTAACATTATTTCTCATAAATTAGTCAGATCTTGTGAAGTAAAGCCCGAACATCCGTATGGGTAGAGTGAGTGCCTAACACCTTCCATCTCTGTAACCGTAGTCCTTTACTCGAAATCTCTAGAATACAAACTCAAGGGTAATTTTGGAGTTAAGGATATTCGGATTCTTAATCTAAAGTATTTCTACAGGGTCTAACTGATTGTAGGATTGAAAAAGATCTCTATAGTGATTCATAAGGTAAGATCATCATTAGACATAGGAGAATCTCCATGGTGATTTGGAGCCTCACATGTGACACGAACACATCACATGCTTTCATTCGTTAATAATAAAGTTATAGGGTCCCATAGCCCAAGTTCTAGGTAAGTGCCATTCTGTGTGGCAGCCCTCTCCTCTTTCCGTTTTACTCCATTCTCTTCATAATAATGTAGTTAAACTAGTGTTAGTTAACACCTGAGATGTAATAATGAGTACGCTTGATAAATCCTTCAGCTAAGGATCTTAAAAGTGGGTTCCATCTAGGAATGCTCCAAATCATTACGCAAGTGCAATGTTTTAGCATGCGTGTGAAACGGATTCTCTATGTACCTAAGAACAAATCTATTAGTATAGCCAATAATGTATGATCTTGATTATGGGTTATGACAGGGAACACATTTTGAATAACTTAGATCTTGCACTAACTTTTTACACTTGCATTTTGAACATCTTAGATCTTGCACAAAGTTTCTACAATTGCATTTTGAACATTTTTTCTTCACATTAGTTTGCCTAATGTAGGTAAGGTAACATCCAAAATCGATTGCCAAACTCTTGAGGCTCACTAGACATTGCTTCTTGAAAGCTGCTTATGCTTAAAGAAACTTGTTTGGTAAACAATACATGAAAAAATAATAATAATAATAAATTGCTCTTTTGGGTGAGAAATCTCTCTCTCTCTCTCTCTCTCTCTCTCTCTCTCTCTCTCTCTCTCTCTCTCTCTCTCTCTCTCTCTCTCTCTCTCTCTCTCTCTCTCTCTCTCTCTCTCTCTCTCTCTCTCTCTCTCTCTCTCTGCCCCCCTCCCCTTTTCAATCGGTAAGCTGGAGTGAAACTGAGATGTCAACGTCGAAACGACCTTGCCTACCATTGAAGTAGGGGCTTGAACCCAAACAATTTCTTAGTTTAAGGTATTCATCCACACTTGATGAGTGCACCAGTAAGAACATCTTAACAGTTAAGACCCACCCACTGGACGGCTTTGATATTGCATTGTCTACCAGGGTTGAACATGTGATGCCCATGTAGAAGGTGTGCTTTTAACCTTTAGATCTGGGGGTCATCATCAATCTGTTTATAGAATAAATACTCTTGTATAGAAATGTTTAAATCCTTTGGATGGTCAAGGGGTTGAACTATTTCAATCCAAAGTGATTTTTTATATTTATTTTTAATTTCCCACGTACGTTGAGGCCCATGATATAAATATTTGGGTCATAAAAAAAGGCCCAATCCAATGGCTAAAGTATTATCCCATTGCAATATGCTGGAATGTATTCTAACAAACCACCTCCCTGCAAAACATACTGTAGAATTGTGAAGGGGTCCTGATTCAATGAGTGCCCCTTCTGTGGGGGTGGAAGAACAATTTTTAGAGATACATTCCTATGATACGCTTGTCAAAGATTTGGGCCATTCATCTGGTATGATACACCATGAACATGCTTTGGACCAAAGATGGAGCCAGCTCATTGGTGAAGTCAAACTTGTACGAGGAAAATGGATATTAGAAAGAAGTCAAATAGTTGAAATTCAATATACTTGTAGCTCACCTGATGACTAGTAAAAAAAGGTGGTCCAAATTCAATGTACTTGTAGCTCAATTGATGAATTTGCGACCCTAACTTTCAACTTTTGTATATGGTATGTTTACAGTGCAATCCTACCTGATGAGTGACCAAGAGGTCTGACAGGCATTTCATTCCCTCAAATCAGGTTCCAATCAATCCCCCAATTAAATGCTTTTGGTAATTACAATTCTGAACTAATCTAAAAGACGTGTCCAAGTTAACGGATTTTCTGCTGGTTTTTTTTTTTTGGCTTGGCATTGCCACCTTACTCATAAGAAGAGTTTATTTATTTCGCTAGTAACTTCAATAATATATAGAAAAAAGTGTCATCATTACGATTTTACCACGGTTAAATCAAACATGGAAATTGTTATGGGAAGATCCGAGCCCATTATTTCGAACCGACCCAGCGCCATTACATCTGAGGTACGACCCATTTAATCTGATCTCAGCGTCAACACAATGACACGAGTCTTAGAGCAAGGTTCAGCTCGGAGGGGGGTCACATCCGATCGGACAATAGATTATTCGCCAACCACGATATACCCTTGGCCGACCACATAAGCTCAGACTTGACGAGTCGGGTCGGATGCCGAGATTATAGTCGGACAGGCTAAGCCGAGTCAACGATCAGAGGCGCATACTCCGTTCGCTAAACATGGAAACTGCCATGATCGAACGTGGTCGATAACTTCTCTCGCAGAAACGCATAATCCGCCTGATACGCTACACGAATCGATAGATTGCGGACGGTATCTCCACGATCCGGAAATCCCCCTGATCGTGCCAAGATTATCAGATCCGGACCATTCCACAGACAAGTATAAATAACACACTGTGCCATATCTACAGGTACGCGAAATCGAGCTCTCCTCTACTCTCTACTTGATCCAGATTCCCTTGTCCTGACTTAGGCATCGGAGGGTCCCCCGGCTTAGCCAGGGTCACCTTTGCCCGTTTTCTTGGTGCAGGTTTCAGGGACGACACGTATAGGGTGACGCGGAGAGGGGGTCGACCAGATTTTGACCTCAACATTTTTTGGCACCGTATGTAGGAACCTGAAACTAGAAGTCAGGTTCTCATTTTCCCAAGCAATGACGAGGAAGAAGAAAGCTGCAGTGGTGCAGCCGTAACCTAATGAGTAGACTCGGTCGTCATCCCCGCTTCATGCCGAGTCCGCACCAGGGCCTTCCCAACGTTCGCGCAATCGGTCAAGCAAGTATCTCGCCATGCAGAACGAGATTCAGGCCCTGCGCGACGAGATAAATCGAATGAAACAGCAGAGAGAGCCAGAGCAACGCTCGGCTCAGGAACAACCCGTTCTCGAGCCGGTGGGGTTGTTCGTAGAAACTCGCTCTATACCGAGGAGTACAAGACCTGAAGCCCCCCAACATTCAGGGGTGCTGCATTCGAGTCAAAATCCTCCTGCCAGGCTCCGACAACCATTCATTCAACAACATCCGCCCTGCCGCCCACGGACTTCCTTCATCAGTTGAAACAGAGGAGAGAAAGGAGAACACCGGAGGTCGAGCATGCCCCAGAAGTCATCGCGGAAAATAGGGACCCATGGGAAGCACGATTCGCGGAGTTGAAAGATAAGTTCCTGATATTAGAGAAAAAGTAGGAACAATCGACAGTTTCAGCCACGATCCGGGCGATGATGGAAGAGACCGAGCCTTCCTTTACCATGGCCATCATGGCTGAAGTGATGCCGCAGAGGTTTCGGATGCGTCCTGTCATCCAGTACTCATGATCCGGAGACCCATCTGAACACCTGGAGTTCTACCGATCGTGGATGCAGATACAGACTGCAACAGACGCAATGATGTGTAGGGGGTTTTCTATTACCCTCACAGGGTCCGCTCGGATTTGGTATCCCCAGCTCAAACCCAATTCCGTGGGCTCTTTCGCCGAACTGAGTCGACTATTTCTTACGCAGTTTATAAGTGGTAAGAGAAGTCGGAAACCCAACACTCACCTGCTCACCATCAAGCAGGCCCCGAAAGAGTTGTTGAAGGATTACATCGCTCGCTTTAACGAAGAAGCGTTGCATATTGAGGATTACGATGATAAGATGGCCCTCGCTGTCATTCTGAGTGGACTGAAAGAAGGAAAGTTCGCCTTCTCTATCGGAAAGAACCCGCCAAAGACGCTAGCGAACTTCATGGCGAAAGCTCAGAAATATACTAATGCCGAGGAGTTCACTAACGCTCGAAAAGGCACGCAAGTATCCGACTCGGCGAACAAGGAAAAGAGACCTCGGAACGAAGACTCCCAGCTGACTAGCAAAGGGGTAGATGACCGCGCTTCCCGCGATCGTCGACCGAGCCGCAGGCCGAAAGAAAAATTTCATTCCTATATCCCACTTAATACATCTGCCAAACAGATTCTGCTGGATATCCGAGGAGACAGACTACTCAATTGGCCGGTCTGCATGAGGGCTGACCCAAAGCACCGGGATAAGCGAAAATTCTACCGTTTCCACCGGGTCCATGGCCACAACACGAACGATTGCATGGATCTGAAAGATGAGATTGAGTCCCTCATCTGCAAAGGACATTTACGTTGTTACACCAAAAAAGAGAAATTCGTTCGGAGAGAGGAACGACCGCGAGAACAGCCGAACAACCCCCCAGAGGAACCCGCCAAAATTCGCACGATCTTCGGAGGTTCGGCTAGGGGAGGGGATTCAAACAGGGCTCGAAAAGCCCATTCCCGGAGATCCGAGCCGGAACACCACGTTCGCCTGGCGGAACGTCCCAACAAGGAATTCCGGGTCGCTCCGTGCAACTTGACCTTCACGGAAGATGATACGCACGGGATCCAGCATCCGCACGATGACGCGCTAGTGGTCACCATGACCATAGCAAATCACAAAGTATATCGCATCTTAGTCGACACTGGGAGTTCGGCTGATGTTATGTATTCTGAGGCATTCGAAAAGATGGAAAGTCCACGGTCCAGGCTCCGACCCGTGAAGACTCCCTTGCACGGCTTTGCCAGAGAGAGGGTCATTTTCGAAGGAGCCATTTCTCTCCTAGTAACAGCAGGAGAATGGCAACATCAAGTCACACTTTTGGTGGACTTTTTAGTTGTCAATGTTCCATCCGTCCACAACGTGATCCTGGGCCGACCCTCCCTCAACGCAATGAGGGCGGTCGTCTCAACTTACCATCTGATGATGAAGTTTCCAGCTGAAGGTGGGATTGGTTATCTCCGAAGCGATCAAGGCGAGACCCGGAAGTGTTATGCGATAGCCGTGAGAAAAAGAGCTTCCAAACAAACTCTCGTAATGGACGCCTTGGATTCTCGAGGACCGACGGAAAGCTCCTCAGTCGAAGATCTAGTAAGAGTACCGCTCGATGAATCAGACCCGAGAAAAACTGTTCAACTCGGATCATCACTGAATCCCGAGTGGAGGAATGAGTTACTGGCCTTCTTGAAGCAACACCGAGACATCTTCGCGTGGTCGCACGCAGATATGCCTGGGATCTCACCTGAAGTGCTGGTCCACAGGCTAAACGTGGACCCAGATCACCGGCTAGTTAAGCAAAAAAGAAGACCGTTCGATGCTGAACGATATGAAGTCATTGCCGAGGAGGTTTCAGTCCTGCTCGATGCGGGTTTTATAGAAGAAGTGTACTATCCTGACTGGATAACAAATGTTGTGCTCGTCAGGAAATCCAACGGGAGGTGGTAGGTTTATGTAGACTATTCTGATCTGAATAAGGCATGTCCCAAAGACAGTTTCCCGTTACCTTGGATCGACCAACTAGTGGACAACACGGCCGGACACGAATTACTCTCGTTTCTGGACGCTTATTCCGGGTACAACCAGATCGCTATGTATCCCCCAGACAAGCAGAAGACTACCTTTGTCACGGACAGAGGGCTCTACTGTTACCGGGTCATGCCGTTTGACCTGAAAAATGCCGGGGCAACATATCAAAGACTGGTGAATCAGATGTTTTCCAGCCAGATTGGGTGCACCATGGAAGTGTACGTGGATGACATGTTAGTGAAAAGTACCCAAGCCTCAAACCACCTTGCCGACCTCGGAGAAACATTCAGCGTCCTTCGAGAATATCAGATGAAATTGAATCCCGCTAAGTGTGCATTCGGGGTCGAGTCAGGGAAGTTCCTTGGATTTCAAGTCAGTTAGCGAGGTATCGAGGCCAATCCAGATAAGATCAAGGCCCTCCTCGACATGAACTCGCCTCGGACCCTCAAGGAGATACAGTGTCTCACGGGAAGAGTTGCCGCCCTCGGACGCTTCATATCCAGGGCTACAGATAAATGTCTTTCCTTCTTCCAGCAGTTGAAGGGTCATAAGAAGGCGGAGTGGACGCCAGAGTGTGATCATGCCTTCCAACAATTAAAACAGTACTTGGGTTCACCACCCCTATTGTCCAAACCTGAAGAAGAGGAGCCTCTACTCCTCTACCTCACTGTCTCGGCTTCAGTTGTCAGTTCGGCTCTGATCAGAGGAGTCAGAAGCAAGAAGTACCCCATGTACTATGTAAACAAAGCCATGGTACCTGCTGAAATAAGGTACCAGTCCTTGGAAAAACTGGCGCTCTTCCTCGTCGTCTCGGCCAGAAGACTGCGGCCATATTTTCAAGCCCACTCCATAGTTGTGCCAACAGACTCTCCTTTGAGACAGATCCTCCAGAGACCCGAAGTGTCAGGTCGAATGACCAAGTGGGCTGTAGAGCTTGGAGAGTTTGACATTCAATTCTGCCCCAGGACGACACTCAAGGGTCAAGCTGTAGCCAACTTTATCGCCGAGTTCACAACTTCGGATGAGGAGCAAGTCAGAAAGGAAGTCGAAATGACACCGCCCGTTCCATTGAGCAATCAAGAGCCAGCATCGATCCGGAGTGAGTCCTTTATGTTGATGGGTCTTCCAATATTAAAGGAGCAGGAGCCAGTGTTGTCCTGGTTGCACCTGATTCAACGATAATTCAATACGCAATCAGACTCGGGTTCAAAGCTTCAAACAAAGAGGCCGAATACGAAGCGTTGTTAGCTGGGCTCAGGCTGGCAACGAGCCTAGGCGTTCAGACTCTGCAAGTCCGCTGCGACTCGCAGCTGGTAGTGAACTACATCTCCTCGGAGTACGAAGCTAAAGAAGTTAGAATGATCGCCTACCTCGAGGAAGCAAGGAAATTGATCGAGAGATTTTGGAGTTACACCATCCAGCAGATCCCCAGAGCCGAGAACTCATGGGCCGATGCCTTAGCGAGACTTGCCTCGGCCTCCGAAGGAAGGATCCCGCGTTTCGTCCCTATCGAGTTCATTGAAAACCCAAGTATCAGCCAATCGGAGAAAGTCAATCTCGTCCAGTTGCTCCTAGTTGGATGGACCCAATCTTCAATTATATGTCATCCGGCGAAATCCCCTCAGACAAACTAGAGGCGAGGCGACTTAGGGTCAGAGCGGCCCGGTACGCTATTTTGGACGGAGTGTTGTACAAGAAGGGGCATTCTCAGCCTTACCTCAGATGCCTCCGACCGGAGGAGGCCGAGTACGTGATTCGGGAGATTCACGAGGGAATCTGCGGGGACCATTCTGGCAGTCGAGCCTTGGCCATGTAGATACTTCGTCAAGGGTATTTCTGGCCGACTCTTAAGCAAGATTCTAAGGACTTTGTTTGGAATGTGACAAGTGTCAGCGTTTTGCTGCCGTGCCGAGACAACCAGCTGAAGAAATGATCCCCATGAGTGGGCCGTGGTCGTTCGCCCAATGGGAGATCGACATCATTGGTCCCTTGCCCACTGGGAAGGGACAAGTCAAGTTCGCTATAGTTGCAGTCGACTACTTCACTAAGTGGGCCGAGGCCAAGCCAGTCGCGAAGATTATAGAGCAAAAAGTAATCGACTTTGTGTGAAAAAATATCATCTGCCGGTTCAGAATCCCACGAACCATTGTTTCTGATAACGGCTGCCAGTTCGATAATGACAAGTTCCGTAGTATGTGTCAGGGGCTAGGCATCGCGAATGCCTACTCATCGCCTCGGCACCCTCAGTCGAATGGACAGGTAGAGGCGGTCAACAAGATCATCAAGCACCATCTCAAGACAAAGCTGAAAAAAGCGAAGGAAAATTGGGCCGAGGAGCTTCCCTTCGTCCTCTGGGCTTATAAGACTACAGCCCAGACTTCGACAGGTGAAACCCCATTTTCGTTATCCTATGGCTTGGAGGCAATGGTGTTAGTAGAAATCGGACTCCCTACGGCGTGGGTAAGGAGCTACGAAGAAAATCAAAACTCCGAACAGATCACTGCTAATCTAAATCTGCTCGAAGAACTCAGAGAGGTTTTCAAGCTCCGAGCGGCGGCTCGGCATCAGTAGGTAGCGCGTTTCTACAATTCAAAGGTCAAAGTCAGGCGCTTCCGCCCAGGGGACTTAGTCCTCTGATGGGTCTTCCAGAACACGACTGAGCCAGGGGCATGAGCGCTCGGACCCAACTGGGAAGGACCATATCGTGTGGTCAGGTCTGCCAAACCGAGCTCGTATCACTTGAAAGACCTCGAAGGCGGTCATCTCCCTCATCCTTGGAACGCCGAGCACTTAAAGATCTACTACCCATGAGGAACTAGCCTTTAAGGCTCATAATAAAATGTACGCCTCCGAGCGCCTAGCCTTTAAGGCTTTTAATAAAAGTTCAATTCTACTTTGGATGCTTGCCCGATTATCTTATCAATACAAGCACTGTCACGCCCCAAACCCGAAAATCGGATTCACATGAATCCCGATTGCCGAATCCGGTGTCGACAGCCTCCGTAGTGCCCCATTCTCGGCTTCTGATAATCTAATGCCAGATTTCGATTCTGGGATCCTACAAGGAGGATTTTCAGAATGAATTTTTTTTTTTTAAAGAGCATAACCACAGACATAACCAAGTCACAAAACAACATCACCACATATCCACTATAATAGCAATTTTAAGTACAATGCAGAAAGGGAAATACAAGGTGATCAAAAAGCTCCAAAAAGGGTCCTGATGTGCGCTCCTGTCTCAGCGCTGCTGTCGTCCAACACTACCTGCACGCAACTATCGTGCATAAGCTTACAAAAGCTTAGAGGGTGGTGTAAGTGTGAGCGTAAGGCAAACGCCAAGTGTACAGTATCAGAACAATGCAGAAGTATGTGGTAAGTCCATGAAAATACCAAGGCTATGTAATGCAAGGCATGATGCGAGATATGGATGCCATCGGCCACACCGATGCAATGCAAGGCCTATATAGCCAAATGTCATATGCGAAATGCAATCCAAGCAAGTCGGTACTCCTCAAATGCGTATATCAGTACAGTTCCTCTCTGGGTATCACCGGGGTCCCATACACATGCAGAGACTGCCACCTCCCTAGCTGCACAGTCAAGCAAGTGGATAAGACCTCACTATCCGCCTGACCAGTAGTATGCCAATACCTACCCGGCTCGTCGATAGCGGACTCATTTGCGAGCTAGTCAAACTCAGCCTAGCTTATAGCCCTCTCACTCAGGCGGGTAAGGCTACACCCCCTTCCAACCTACCACGACACAGTGGGAGATGCGGCCTACTGGTATTTGGCACTCGGGCGCTCGTGTATCCACTCGGTCTAGATGTTGGAGCATCTCCTGGTACCAAAAAGGTTCTGGGACTCTCACCCAAGGACATCCTAAGTGCCCACAGTGCTAGAATATGTATTTTCGGTATCCAATACGGTCATCCACGATGTACCTGTGGAGCCACGGCCCTGATGTCGCTAGGGCGTGCAGTGATCAAGTCATACTTATGCGAGATGCATGAATCACGCTGTCAAAACATGCAGCAATCCAGCGCGTACTGCGCGATCATGTGGAGCGCTCAGTCACATAACGAGCCCCATAAATGGTCTGCCCAATGGCGTATGTTATGATCAGTCATTACTTATATCAAGCATACATATGATGCGTATGGTTATGAGTCATGAGATTATTCTAAGCATGTTATGAATAGCAACAGGTATGGACCTATCAATGGGCCCTAAAGAGAGTTACAATGCGGACATTTAACCAACATTGTACATACAATGTGGACGTCAAACCAACATTGTTTTCTAGGCACGGCTTGCCATAAATATCATTTCAAGAACCATGATAAACGTATATTGCAATGGACCCTAAGGACGTCCGTTAGGCCTCGATCCCTGGGCCTTAGATATAGCAAATGGGTCGTATTACATGGGCCTCACATTCACCAAATGGGTTACATTGATGGGCATCACCAATGAGCCTTATGCACATCGCAATGGTCCATGATCCATGGTCCTTGAAATACATCAAAGTGGCCTTACAACTTGGGCCTTAAATATGTTAAATGGGCCCATACACATGAGCCTTAAATATATCAACTAGGCCACTCCATTTGTGCCCCAAGCACATCAAATGGGCTTGATCCCATGGGCTTTATATGTACCAAATGGGCTTAGTTCCATGGGCTTTATATGTGCACCAAGGTGGGCTTAGTTCCATTGGGTTTTATATGTGCACCAAGGTGGCTTAAATGAATGACCACCATTGGATCGACATGGGCCCTATATACATATCAAGCGGGCCCATTTGAACCATAGATCTGGCTCATTTTCTTTTGGGCTCATGTCATGAAATGAGCTCTCAAATTAGGAGGACAGTTTGGATGCTGCTCATCCATCATAGCGGAGGCCCACATGAAGGCCCACCAATGCACATATATACATATATATGTAACAGTGTATATAATATAATATATATACACATCCACACACAGGTGGACAGAATGGATAGAACATATAAATCATAGCTGGTCCCACTGTCCAAACAGTGGACAGTGTGGATAGTCACATACATCACAGTGAAGTCCACCGTCCATACGGACGGTGGTAATATAATACATATATCACTGTGGGCTTCACGTGGGACCCACCACAACCTATATTTTCCACCCAATCTGTTGCTAAGATCACAAACACCTGGATGGACGGGAGACACAAATTTCAGATTGATCCCGAACTGCAGTGGGCCCAAAAAGGGTTTCAATGGTAAGGTTCAATCACCACTGTTTCTTGTGGTGTGGGCCGCCTGAGCGTTGGATGTGCCCCGTTTTTGGAGAGGGCCCACCTCAGAAGGTGGACCACCTGCTGAACGGCATGGATACAAAATATACGTCATGTGGGGCCCATGGCAGGGGGCCGTGGGCTGCTGTCCGCCCGCCCGCTGCATGGCCGCAGGCAGCGCCTGCGGCTCTGACGGCAGCAGCAAAGCTACTGCTGCTTCTTTATTTTTATTTTTTTTGAAAAACTAATTTTTTGCAGTTTTTCATGTATGGGGCCCACGTGTGATGGATCCATTCCAGCCATTAGATTGCATGGCTCAATACAATCCAAACGAGTCTAATATACAGTGTTTTTCTGACTCAAGGTGGGCCCTAGCCAGTTTTTTTAACGATAGAGACGGTGTTTGCTAACCTATGGCCCGCCTGAATATCAGATTGACACCATTTTTCGGCTCAACGCCTAAAATGTGTCGGGAAAGAGATTGAACGGCGTGGATTAGAAACATACATCAAGGTGGGCCCCGTACAAGTGGCCCACCCCATTGGCCTTTATATTTTTTATTATTATTATTTTTTTTTGTTACTCCAGTGACATCCAGCGCCTGGACGTCCCTTCTTTCTTTTTTTTTTTTTTTTGTTTGAGTTGCATGAAATACATTCAAGGTGGGCCCTGATTAGGTGGGCCACCCCAAATGGATGTACATTTAAGATGGGCCCCACCCATGGATGGTTTGGATAAAATACATATTTCATGATGGGGCTAATCCAAGTGGGCCACATAGCTACATTAGCATACAAGAAAAAAAAATAAATAAAGAAGAGAGGGAAAGAGAAATAGAGTGAGACACGCGTGATGGAGGGACCCCGGCACTATGGGCCCTCCATTTCAATCATCCAATCATACATCAAAGGTCCCCTTGCATATGGACCATCAACAAAGGATCGACGGTGGAGATCCCTCCCCACTAGAAATGGACGGTCTAGATGACCTCCTCAATACAAGTAAACATCATGATGGGGTCCATGGAGAATGGCCCCATCATGGAATGATCTTGATGATCAAGATGAGCCATTGGCCACATCTTAGGGTCCCAAGTGAGATCCAAACCATTGATCGGTTGGCCTCACTTGGCCCACCTTAAAAACATGAAAAACTACTCCATCAAAGCACCCACCTCTTGATCTTCTTGGTCCGTTGGATAGCCGGTCACCTAGAGCTTCACTTTGATGGTGGAGATGGGAAATGGATGGCTAGGATGATGGGATTTGGAGATGGGAAGTGGGCCACTAAAATCTCTTCTTTCTCATGGAAGAGAGCTTGGACGTGAGCTCTCTCTTGCTTGGAGTTGGAGTGTTGAGAAATGAGAGAGAGAGGTGTGATTAATGAGAGATGGAGTGATGTGAGGTGATGGTTGATGGATGTGAGTGATGGGTGAGGTGATGTGTTAGTTGACTTGGGTGGTTGCTTGACTTGTGGAGAAAGGAAGTATGGGTGCTTGTACTTGACATGAGAGGTGATTGATGGGATTGATTGATGTGATTGGTGGGACATATTGTAGAGATTCCTTGGGATTTGCAACGCGCGGTGTTTTTGGTCGAACTGAACGTGGGTCCGTATCTCATCGTCTGGGTATCGGATCGGTGCGTGAGTTGCGGCGTTGGAACCGCGGCGACGGTGCGGTCGCAATGATACAAGTCTCGGATTAAGCCGGCTCAAATGAATAGGATACGACTTACGGTCGTGCGCAACGTCAACCATAAGTCGCGGATTGTCGGAATTTGACGAGAAGGGTCGCGGAAATCAACGGAACAGTGCGAATTAGGATACGGGTCTTACAGCTCTCCCCACCTAATAAAAATTTCGTCCTCGAAATTTACGTTACCATCGCAACTAACCATAACTCAAAAAAAGAAATAGGGAACATACATCATATATAATCAAGCATCATAATACATCATACAATCAATCATCGAAAAGATGGGGATAACGCTCGCGGATCTCTGCCTCGCGCTCCCAAGACGCCTCATCAACACTATGGTGGCCCCACTGCACTTTCACTAAGGGAATGACCTTGGTTCTGAGGACCTGCTCCTTTCGATCGAGGATACTAACTGGCTTCTCAATATAAGAAGCGTCCTCACGAACCTCCAACGGCTGCCAATCGATAACAGGAACGACGTCTGACCCACACTTCCTCAACATAGAGACATGGAAGACGTTGTGGATGCCAGACAACTGCGATGGCAAGGCAAGCCGGTAAGCCACAGCGCCAATGCGCCCAGTGATCTCGAAAGGTCTTATGAATCTTGGGGCAAGCTTGCCCTTCGTCCCAAAACGAACTACACCCTTCATGGGTGAGACCTTGAGATACACATAGTCCCCGACGACAAACTCCAAGGGACGACGCCGACGATCAGCAAAACTCTTCTGCCGGCTCTGACCTGTGCGCATCCTCTGTCTGATGATGTCGATAGCCTCTGACGTCTGCAGCACAAGCTCGGGACCTAGGAGACGTCGCTCTCCAACCTCGGTCCAACAACTCGGAGATCTGCACGGCCTGCCATATAATGCCTCAAAAGGAGCCATGCCAATGGTCGCCTGATAGCTGTTGTTGTACGCGAACTCAGCCAATCGCAGGTGCTCGTCCCAACTACCCGCGAAGTCAATCGCGTAAGCCCGAAGCATATCCTCAAGGATCTGGTTGACCCTCTCGGTCTGTCCATCGGTCTGCGGATGATACGCGGTGCTGAGCTGCAAATCAGTGCCCATCGCTCTCTGGAAGCTCCTCCAAAACTGAGACGTGAACCTCGGATCTCGGTCTGAAACAATCGAGACAGGAACACCATGCAATCTCACGATCTCATCAATGAACATCCTGGCGAGCCGATCTGTATGCCAAGTCTCACGAATCGCAAGAAAATGTGACGACTTCGTCAGACGGTCCACAACAACCCAGATGGCGTCATGACCGCGCTGAGTCCTCGGCAAACCCAAGACAAAATCGGTAGATATATGCTCCCACTTCCACATCGGGACGCTCAGCGGCTGCAATAGACCAGGGGGTCTCTGGTGGTCGGCCTTGACACGCTGGCAGGTGTCACACTCGGCTACAAAACTGGCTATCTAGCGTTTCATCCCTGACCAAAAATACTGGCGTCTCATATCGCGATACATTTTCGTCGAGCCAGGGTGGATAGAGAAACGCGATCGATGTGCCTCGGTCATAAGATCTCGGCGTAAATCAGGAATATCCGGGACACACAATCGGCCTCTGAATCGAAGTCCACCGTCAGAACTGATCTGCCAATCCGTCCGACTCTCAGATGCTGCCTCCGCTCGGTAATCCTGTAACGACTCGTCTGTCTGCTGAGCCTCGATTACCCTTGCGATAAGAGAGGGTTGAATCGACAAGCTCGATAGCTGAACGATAGATGACTGCAGACCAAACTCAAAGTCGTACTCTGCTATATCCTCAAGCATCCTCCACTCCTGAATCATCATATGCGCCACCAGGCCTCGTGGCTGACGACTGAGAGCATCCGCCACCACGTTCGCCTTGCCCGGGTGGTACTGAAGATCAAAATCGTAGTCCTTCAGGAGTTCCATCCAACGCCTCTGCCTCATATTCAGCTCAGATTGAGAGAACAAATACTTCAAGCTCTTGTGATCGGAAAAGAGCTCGAATCTCACCCCATAAAGATAGTGTCTCCATACTTTCAATGCAAAGACAACCGCTGCCAGCTCTAGATCGTGCGTAGGGTAGTTCAGCTCATGGACCTTGAGCTGTCGGGACGCATAAGCCACCGGCTTCCCGTGCTGCATCAGGACAGCACCTAAGCCAACTCGTGAGGCATCAGTAAATACAACAAGTCCATCACTCCCAGAGGGAAGAGTGAGGACAGGAGTGGACGTGAGGCGGTCCTTCAACTCCATAAACGCCTGCTCACAAGCGTCGCTCCAAATGAACTCGGCACCCTTCCGGGTCAATCTGGTCAACGGGGCTGCAATGCGAGAGAATCTCTCAATAAAACGTGGGTAGTAGCCCGCCAAACCAAGAAAACTGCGGATCTCGGATGCGTTCGTGGGCTGATCCCACTGACGCACGGCATCTATCTTCGAGGGGTCTACAGCGACACCCTGCCTCGTCACTACATGGCCGAGGAACTTCACCTCCTCCTACCAGAACTCGCACTTCTCCAGCTTCGCGTAGAGCTGGTGTGCACGGAGGGTCTGCAATGAAATCTCAAGATGTCGCTCATGCTCCTCACGAGTCCTCGAATATATCAGGATGTCGTCAATAAACACCACGACAAACTGATCAAGATACGGACGGAAGACCTCGTTCATCAACTGCATGAATACTGCGGACGCATTGGTCAGTTCAAAGGACATGACCTGGAACTCAAAATGACCGTATCGCGTCCTAAAGGCTGTCTTCGGGATATCCTCATCTCGAACCCGAACCTGATGATAACCGGACCGCAAGTCTATCTTTGAAAAGAACTGCGCCTCCTGCAGCTGATCAAACAAGTCATCGATCCTCGGAAGCGGGTACTTGTTCTTGATCGTGACCTTGTTGAGCTCGCGGTAGTCTACGCAAAGCCTCAATGAGTCATCCTTCTTCTTTACGAAGAGTACCGGTGCTCCCCACGACGAACTGCTCGGACGAATAAAGCCTAACTCACGCAACTCGTCCAACTGCTTCTGCAGTTCCCGTAACTCCAATGGTGCCATACGATACGGGGCCTTCGAAATAGGCGCAGTACCAGGCACAAGGTCAATCTGAAACTCAGTATGCCGATGAGGTGGTAATCCCGGAATCTCCTGAAACACATCAGGAAAATCACAAACAACCTGCAGCTGGTCGATACTCAAAGCAGCTGGCTCCTCAACGGCACACGATAACAGGCAAGAAAGCTGCCCTCTTCTGGGCTCAGCAACAAACTGAAACTTTGGCACGCCGGGTATGCAGAACGTGACTGTCCTCGCAGAGCAGTCTAATATGGCGTAGTACTCGGCAAGCCAGTCCATGCCCAGGATAACATCAAAACCAGACATCGGCAATACAAATAGGTCGGCGGGCAAGAAGATATCCCCAATCAAAATAGGGCAAGACGCGCAAAATTGGCTCAACACTGCGGTCTTCCCTAACGGCGTCGATACTACCAAATCCTCACGGGCAGACTCCAACGGCAAACCGGTCGATCGGCAGAAATCATCGGCGATAAATGAATGCGATGCACCAGAATCAAATAGTACACGTGCAATGCATGCAGAGACAGGAAGAGTACCCTCGACGACCCCTCCTGATGACTGAGGGTCCTGCTGGGCGGCATAGAATCTGCCCTGAGCCTGCTGGGGAGGTACAGGTCCCCTCTGAGGTCTCTGCTGCTGCTGTGGTCGCTGTGGGGGCCTAGTCTGCTGCCTCAGCTGCTGTGGAGGAGGTACAGGAGGCTGGTGCTGCGGTCGCTGCTGCTGTGGTGGCTGTCGTGGAGGTGGATGCGGTGCTCTCGGCTGTTGCTGCTGCTGCGGATGGGGACACTCGTGCCTACGATGCCCTGTACGACCGCACCCAAAGCAAGTACCTGAAAACGATTCCGAAGATGGTGCTGGGGGTATTGCTGGTGCTCGGAATGCTGGGCGGGTCGTGCGCCGCTGCTGTGAACGATGCTGCTGATGGGAGCTACTAGAGGGTGCCTTCCTCTTCTGATCTTCCCTCTGATCGCGGGCTCTCTGCACACTGGCCCAATCTGTCTCATATATCAGGGCTCTCTCTACTATCTCCTCAAATGTCGGAAGCATGTGTCCGATCACACGGCTCCGGAGGGAAGGACGCAAGCCGTTCTCAAAACGGCGGGCCTTCCGCCCCTCATCATCAACAAGATACGTCGCGAATCTGGATAGTGCGACGAACCGAGCCTCATACTGGGACACAGACATGTCTCCCTGGACCAACGTCTCAAACTCAAGTGCGCGCTGCTGTCGCACATGCTCGGGGAAGAACTTTCGGTCAAACCGGTCTATAAAGTCCTCCCAGGTCCACTCAAAATCGGTGGCTACTGATCGGGCCACAGATGCCCACCAATACTGAGCCTCGCCCTGCAGAAGGAATACAGCCAATGGAACTCGCTGCTGAGTAGTACATCTCATGGTGTCGAATATCTTCTCCACCTCGGAGCACCATAACTCTGCAGCAGTAGGGTCCGGCTCACCCCGAAAACGTGGGGGATCGTGCTGTCGGAAATCCTTGAGAAGAGCGCTCGCACGCTCCTGCTCAGCCTCGACCGGTGACACTGTGGGACGCCTGCTCTGCCCCTGAAGAATGGCGGTCATCGCCTGCAACATCTGCTGCAGCTGAGTAGCACTCACAGGTACGGTCGGATCCGCACCTGTCTCAGGAAAATGAGTGGCATCCTCAGGCTCAAAGGCAGGACTATCTGGTGGTGGAGTAGGAGTAGCGGGTGGTAAAGTAGGAGCTGCGGGTGGTGGAGCGGGATTCGCTCGGGTCGTTCTTCTAGCCATAATGTCTCCTACAGGAAGGAACAATGGCCTATCAGTCTTGAGAATCCTCGAAGGCACATACATTAAGCGTTACGTCGAAAAATCGTTAAACCATTCAGACTCGGAACCTATTTATAGTAGATATGTGATGTATTACTCAGGTATTCCCAAGTTATGCTCTGATACCAACTTCTGTCACGCCCCAAACCCGAAAATCGGATTCACATGAATCCCGATTGCCGAATCCGGTGTCGACAGCCTCCGTAGTGCCCCATTCTCGGCTTCTGATAATCTAATGCCAGATTCCGATTCTGGGATCCTACAAGGAGGATTTTCAGAATGAATTTTTTTTTTTTTAAAAGCATAACCACAGACATAACCAAGTCACAAAACAACATCACCACATATCCACTATAATAGCAATTTTAAGTACAATGCAGAAAGGGAAATACAAGGTGATCAAAAAGCTCCAAAAAGGGTCCTGATGTGCACTCCTGTCTCAGCGCTGCTGTCGTCCAACACTACCTGCACGCAACTATCGTGCATAAGCTTACAAAAGCTTAGAGGGTGGTGTAAGTGTGAGCGTAAGGCAAACGCCAAGTGTACAGTATCAGAACAATGCGGAAGTATGTGGTAAGTCCATGAAAATACCAAGGCTATGTAATGCAAGGCATGATGCGAGATATGGATGCCATCGGCCACACCGATGCAATGCAAGGCCTATATATTCAAATGTCATATGCGAAATGCAATCCAAGCAAGTCGGTACTCCTCAAATGCGTATATCAGTACAGTTCCTCTCTGGGTATCACCGGGGTCCCATACACATGCAGAGACTGCCACCTCCCTAGCTGCACAGTCAAGCAAGTGGATAAGACCTCACTATCCGCCTGACCAGTAGTATGCCAATACCTACCCGACTCGTCGATAGCGGACTCATTTGCGAGCTAGTCAAACTCAGCCTAGCTTATAGCCTTCTCACTCAGGCGGGTAAGGCTACACCCCCTTCCAACCTACCACGACACAGTGGGAGATGCGGCCTACTGGTATTTGGCACTCGGGCGCTCGTGTATCCACTCGGTCTAGACGTTGGAGCATCTCCTGGTACCAAAAAGGTTCTGGGACTCTCACCCAAGGACATCCTAAGTGCCCACAGTGCTAGAATATGTATTTCCGGTATCCAATACGGTCATCCACGATGTACCTGTGGAGGCACGGCCCTGATGTCGCTAGGGCGTGCAGTGATCAAGTCATACGTATGCGAGATGCATGAATCACGCTGTCAAAACATGCAGCAATCCAGCGCGTACTGCGCGATCATGTGGAGCGTTCAGTCACATAACGAGCCCCATAAATGGTCTGCCCAATGGCGTATGTTATGATCAGTCATTACTTATATCAAGCATACATATGATGCGTATGATCATGAGTCATGAGATTATTCTAAGCATGTTATGAATAGCAACAGGTATGGACCTATCAATGGGCCCTAAAGAGAGTTACAATGCGGACATTTAACCAACATTGTACATACAATGTGGACGTCAAACCAACATTGTTTTCTAGGCACGGCTTGCCATAAATATCATTTCAAGAACCATGATAAACGTATATTGCAATGGACCCTAAGGACGTCCGTTAGGCCTCGATCCCTGGGCCTTAGATATAGCAAATGGGTCGTATTACATGGGCCTCACATTCACCAAATGGGTTACATTGATGGGCATCATCAATGAGCCTTATGTACATCGCAATGGTCCATGATCCATGGTCCTTGAAATACATCAAAGTGGCCTTACAACTTGGGCCTTAAATATGTTAAATGGGCCCATACACATGAGCCTTAAATATATCAACTAGGCCACTCCATTTGTGCCCCAAGCACATCAAATGGGCTTGATCCCATGGGCTTTATATGTACCAAATGGGCTTAGTTCCATGGGCTTTATATGTGCACCAAGGTGGGCTTAGTTCCATTGGGTTTTATATGTGCACCAAGGTGGCTTAAATGAATGACCACCATTGGATCGACATGGGCCCTATATACATATCAAGCGGGCCCATTTGAACCATAGATCTGGCTCATTTTCTTTTGGGCTCATGTCATGAAATGAGCTCTCAAATTAGGAGGACAGTTTGGATGCTGCTCATCCATCATAGCGGAGGCCCACATGAAGGCCCACCAATGCACATATATACATATATATGTAACAGTGTATATAATATAATATATATACACATCCACACACAGGTGGACAGAATGGATAGAACATATAAATCATAGCTGGTCCCACTGTCCAAACAGTGGACAGTGTGGATAGTCACACACATCACAGTGAAGTCCACCGTCCATACGGACGGTGGCAATATAATACATATATCACTGTGGGCTTCACGTGGGACCCACCACAACCTATATTTTCCACCCAATCTGTTGCTAAGATCACAAACACCTGGATGGACGGGAGACACAAATTTCAGATTGATCCCGAACTGCAGTGGGCCCAAAAAGGGTTTCAATGGTAAGGTTCAATCACCACTGTTTCTTGTGGTGTGGGCCGCCTGAGCGTTGGATGTGCCCCGTTTTTGGAGAGGGCCCACCTCAGAAGGTGGACCACCTGCTGAACGGCATGGATACAAAATATATGTCATGTGGGGCCCACGGCAGGGGGCCGTGGGCTGCTGTCCGCCCGCCCGCTGCATGGCCGCAGGCAGCGCCTGCGGCTCTGACGGCAGCAGCAAAGCTGCTGCTGCTTCTTTATTTTTATTTTTTTTGAAAAACTAATTTTTTGCAGTTTTTCATGTATGGGGCCCACGTGTGATGGATCCATTCCAGCCATTAGATTGCATGGCTCAATACAATCCAAACGAGTCTAATATACGGTGTTTTTCTGACTCAAGGTGGGCCCTAGCCAGTTTTTTTAACGATAGAGACGGTGTTTGCTAACCTATGGCCCGCCTGAATATCAGATTGACACCATTTTTCGGTTCAACGCCTAAAATGTGTCGGGAAAGAGATTGAACGGCGTGGATTAGAAACATACATCAAGGTGGGCCCCGTACAAGTGGCCCACCCCATTGGCCTTTATATTTTTTTTATTATTATTTTTTTTTGTTACTCCAGTGACGTCCAGCGCCTGGACGTCCCTTCTTTCTTTCTTTTTTTTTTTTGTTTGAGTTGCATGAAATACATTCAAGGTGGGCCCTGATTAGGTGGGCCACCCCAAATGGATGTACATTTAAGATGGGCCCCACCCATAGATGGTTTGGATAAAATACATATTTCATGATGGGGCTAATCCAAGTGGGCCACATAGCTATATTAGCATACAAGAAAAAAAAATAAATAAAGAAGAGAGGGAAAGAGAAATAGAGTGAGACACGCGTGATGGAGGGACCCCGGCACTATGGGCCCTCCATTTCAATCATCCAATCATACATCAAAGGTCCCCTTGCATATGGACCATCAACAAAGGATCGACGGTGGAGATCCATCCCCACTAGAAATGGACGGTCTAGATGACCTCCTCAATACAAGAAAAGTAAACATCATGATGGGGTCCATGGAGAATGGCCCCATCATGGAATGATCTTGATGATCAAGATGAGCCATTGGCCACATCTTAGGGTCCCAAGTGAGATCCAAACCATTGATCGGTTGGCCTCACTTGGCCCACCTTAAAAACATGAAAAACTACTCCATCAAAGCACCCACCTCTTGATCTTCTTGGTCCGTTGGATAGCCGGTCACCTAGAGCTTCACTTTGATGGTGGAGATGGGAAATGGATGGCTAGGATGATGGGATTTGGAGATGGGAAGTGGGCCACTAAAATCTCTTCTTTCTCATGGAAGAGAGCTTGGACGTGAGCTCTCTCTTGCTTGGAGTTGGAGTGTTGAGAAATGAGAGAGAGAGGTGTGATTAATGAGAGATGGAGTGATGTGAGGTGATGGTTGATGGATGTGAGTGATGGGTGAGGTGATGTGTTAGTTGACTTGGGTGGTTGTTTGACTTGTGGAGAAAGGAAGTATGGGTGCTTGTACTTGACATGAGAGGTGATTGATGGGATTGATTGATGTGATTGATGGGACATATTGTAGAGATTCCTTGGGATTTGCAACGCGCAGTGTTTTTGCTCGAACTGAACGTGGGTCCGTATCTCATCGTCTGGGTATCGGATCGGTGCGTGAGTTGCGGCGTTGGAACTGCGGCGACGGTGCGGTCGCAATGATACAAGTCTCGGATTAAGCCGGCTCAAATGAATAGGATACGACTTACGGTCGTGCGTAACGTCAACCATAAGTCGCGGATTGCCGGAATTTGACGAGAAGGGTCGCGGAAATCAACGGAACAGTGCGAATTAGGATACGGGTCTTACAAGCACGAATTAAATGGCCCGATCCTTTAAGGGATCGGAGCCTAATCTAGCGAAAAATCGACAAGGCATCCCCTCGAGGGAAAAGGCCTAATAATGACCCGACCCTTCATTGAAGCGCTCAGTTCGACATATGAAGGAATGAAGGGTTCTCGTCAGGCAGGCGACGAGCCGAGTGTCCTAAGAGATCGGACCCAACTAAGACTTGGGCCGAGGGAGCTCGGAGAGCCGACCCTAGCAACCAACTACGTAAAGAAGTCGGTTCGACATCTCAGAACGAGTTAACACTATACCAATCAGAGCGAGCTAACACAATATCAAAGAAACGTTTCTCATTAAATCCCCACGAAGGGGCAAAAAATACATTGATAAAGATACATTGATAGTTTCTAAAAATAAAAAATAAAATAAAATGATAGAATATCTTCATGCTGGAGGAGGAGCTTGGGAGTCAGGGGCTCGGTCCGAGCGGGCGACTTCAGCAGGGGCGTCCTCGGAGTCCTCAGGCAGAAGAGAGTCAAGATCGAGGCCTAGGTATAAACCCAGAACTGCCTCGGGACAAGCATCGAAGCCGCGGTTGTAGAACATCGCAGCTTCAGCGTCCTTCTCCTTGGAGGTCTTGAAACCTTCAACCGCGGCGGCAACCGCTGCGGCCAGATAGGCCTCGTCCTTGGCCCGCTGAGCCTCCACGACCTGATTCACGGCTCGGATCCGTTCTTCAACCGCTCGGTCTTGGAGTGTTTCAGGTCATCTCCGAGCCGAGTGGTCTCCATGGCCAAAGAGTCCGCGTGAGCCCTGGCACGGGTCAGTTCGGCGGTCGCTGCATCGTCGCTCGCCTTGAAATTATCCACCCTCTCCTGCAGGTGCAGCTCCCTGGCCTCCAAGTCAATGACGACTCCCTGCAGTTGGCTCACCCTGGCCCTCTTGCCCTAAAGCTGCCGACTCAGCTCGATTTGCTCGGACTTCAAGGCTGCCAGCTCAGCCTGGAGAGCCTCGAACTCTGCCTCCCTCCTTCGATGCTCCCGCACTCTCTCCCGAATTGAGAGCAACACCGGGACGACCTGAACAGGAAACAAAGGTCAGAATCTAAAAAATGTATGTATAACGATATGAAAGAAAGAGAGAATCCTCTCAAAGATATACCATGTAGCACACAGAGACGAAGTCGTTCAGAGAGCCACGTTCCAACCGGTAAAGGTTTCGAGCAATATCCTCCTCCTTAGCATGCTTGGCAACCCACGGAACCAAGCACGCCATATGATAGCCCGACTCAAACCTCTCACCGCTCGTGCCTGCCTTGGCCGCAGCCCCCTCGGCCCCTACCCTGCTGCCGGTCGAGTTTTGACCCTCGGCACAGACATCTCCCCCGACCTCGGGGGGGGGGGGGGGGGGGGAGCATATTGTCGGCCATTCTAACGGCCTCCTCCTGTTCGGAGGAAAAAGGAACAGTGATAGGGGGCTCAGGGACTGCGGCAGGAGCCTCCGCGGTGGGGGGAATGACGAAAGCAGGAGCATGAGCAACAGGGCTCAGAACAGCTGGGGTGTCGACCACAGTCTTTCGGATGAGCCCCGGAGGAGGAGACACCACCGGGCGCAAGAAGGCCGAAGGAGCAGCGGCAGTATTGGGGCGCGCCGGGGTTGGCACTGCAAGGGAAGAGCCGACTGGTTTTGGAGCTGGGGCTGCTGAGGTTGGCGCAGCGGAAGATTCCCCCACGCGAGGGGGAACTAGCTTCTTCCGAGTGATCTTTACTTGGGGGCTTCCTTCAGCAACTCCACCGCCTCGGAGCTGCTTTCCTCTTTCGAGCTCCGGACGCCTCGGCCATGCCTGCGAAAGAAAAGACCATGTCAGCTACTAAGTAACAGAAAGAAAAGACCGTGTCAGCTACTAAGTAACCGAAATAAAGACCATTAAAGGGGTCAGGGCAGCTTACTGAGGGACGTGGGCAAAGGCTGAGACTTGCAAAGTTCAGACAAGTGAAGATTGGCCGTAGTGATCAGATCAGCCCAGGAACGAAGAGTCTCCGATCTCGCTCTGGCCTTCGCAATACGATTTTTTTAGTCTGAGTCAAGGAGCGGCAACCCCTTTTAGAAAGTTGCAAAAGGAAAAAGAAATTTTACTTCGACTGAAACAGGTGAAAACTAAAGCAGCAACCCGGATGTAAAATGAAGTCCGACCTGGTTTCGTAAAATGGGTCAGAACCCCAGCCGTTGAGGTCCTAAGCTCAGCCGCTGGTGCCTCCCATTCACCTGCCGCCCAGAACCACTTATTTTTCCAGTCCTTGTTGGAGGACGGCAGGTGCATCACCAATCCTAACCCCTTGCTCCCCCGAGTCGTAAAATAGTACCATGGATCGTTGTTGTCATGCTTGACCATGTACAGACTCAGCAGTTCCTCTAGGGTCAGCTCGGAGTTTCCAACTTGTCTCCAGATGATGTAGTCCAAATCATCACTCTCCAGGCATTCGAAGCAAACTGCCCGGGAGCCAATCCAAGGTAAGCCGCAACCTTCCTGATGAAAGGGTGTAGTGGGAGCCGGACCCCACACTGCAGCGCTCAAAGGAAGATGACTACTTCTCCCTTGGCAGGAGCGCCAGCAACGTCAAAAGGACTGGGAGCCCTTATCTGAATGGAGTCAGAAATTTGGAACTCCGAACGAATTCACTTCATCTGAGATTCTGACATGACAGAACCTCCTGATACTACCTCTGCGGTGCGTAAACTCGCGGGCATTTCGGTAGTGGTAGTGGTCTCGACTCGGCGGGCTTGGGTGGCTGTCTTCTTGCTGAGCTGCTTGGTCTTAGAACCCAACATTTTTTACCTCCGGGGGGGGGGGGGGGGGGGGGGGGGGGTTATGGAGAGTGGTCTCGAAAGGGCCTTCGGAAGACCCACTCCCACTTTCAGTACTCCCCGGATCGGAGTTATCGGCATATTCGCGGACCATCTCGAGGTCGGAAGACATGACAGAAAGAAGGGTGAAGATCAACGGGACTCACCGGGTGATCGCCGAAAATCGCCTTCTACCGGGAACTTCGAATTCGGCCAGAATCGTCTCGTCGAAAATCGCCTCCTTCGGTGTGCTCTTCTAATTCAGAATGTAAAGTGGCAAATAAAAATTTGGGGCGCCTTATATAGGCAACGAAGGAATTCTGCATTGATGGCGAGCCATAATGGCAGCAGCCGAATCGGCACGAGCCGATCTCCGAGCACACATGGCCGCACCGCATTGGAGGAGTACTGAACCGTTAGTACGGCTCTGACATCGGGCAGCATACCTCGATAGGTGAAGCGACGCCCCAGCAGTCGGAGTCGTCACATACACGCCTCCTTAGGCCTGCGTGGCAGCCTCCAATAGGCTGGGAGGAGATTTGGGATCATAATCGTCGCCACGCGTTAACCAAGGCGACCAGCGTGCGCACAATTCGAGATCCGTCATCATTGCGATAAAGGCGGAAGATTTTCTACATGAGTACTCTCCGAGCATGCAAGCAAACTCGAAGAGTAGGGGGCTTCTGTTATGGAAAGATCCGAGCCCATTATTCCGAGCCGACCCAGCGCCATTACGTCTTAGGCACGACCCATTTAATTTGATCTCAACGTCAACACAACGACACGAGTCTTAGAGCAAGGTTCAGCTCGGAGGGGCGTCACATCCGATCGGACAATAGATTATTCGCCAACCACGATATACCCTTGGCCGACCACATAAGCTCGGACTTGACGAGTCGGGTCGGATGCCGAGATTATAGTCGGATAGGCTGAGCCGAGTCGACGATCAGAAGCGCATACCCCGTTCGCTATACATGGAAACTGCCACGACCGAATGTGGCCGATAACTTCGTTCGCAGATACGCATAATCCGCCTGATACGCTACACGAATCGATAGATTGCGGACGGTATTTCCACGATCTGGGAATTCCCCTGATCGTGCCGAGATTATCGGATCCGGACTATTCCACAGGCAAGTATAAATAGCACACAACGCCATATTTACAGGTACGCGAAATCGAGCTCTCACCTCTACTCTCTACTTGACTCAGAGTCCCTTGTCCTAACTTAGGCATTGGAGGGTCCCCCGGCTTAGCCAGAGTCACCTTTGCCCATTTTCTTGGTGCAGGTTTCAGGGACGACATGTAGAGGGTGACGCGGAGAGGGGGCCGACCAGATTTTGACCTCTACAGGAATCATTAAGTACAAATGTATTTAGGAGATGGGTAAAGAAATTTGTAATCATTACACTTTTTCATGGTATCATTACGATTTGAGTGATGATTTGACATGCTTTAACATAAAATGCCATCATTACGATTTTAATGTCGATAAACTAAATATGAGAATCAACACAGATGCAGATGTAGTTAGGAGTAATTTGTAATAATTGCACATTTTCTTTATATTACCGTGCTAATTGGCGGAACAAACAGGCCCTAAAGGTACAATGGCATGCACCTTCTGTTAGGAAAACTTTGATACTCTAGCAGAGTGAGATGGAAGATACACAGACTGATAAATTATACATTGTGTCATAAAAGAGGTTCAAAATACAACTGGAATAATTATGGATCACAATTTAGATGCATCATAAACCAAAGGTGACACTTATTTTGATTATATAAACTGTCAGAAAGGTGGGACATTTGTTGGACGGTTGCAATGACAAATATCCAACAACACTATTTCAGCAAACAAGCGTTCACAATTCAACAAATCTGATTTTCAGATTGTAAGGTTTCCACTATTTAGGTGGTTTGATTTCAGTTAATATATGCTACGCATATAAATTTTGAGCGTCTCTGTATCAGGCATCATATGCAACCAGAGTATGAAATAACTCCCCTCTGTTTACCAGATATTTTAACAATGGATAAACTTTAAAAACCCATTTTTGAAGTTTTCGATTGTAATTTCATTTTATAGAACATCCAAACACTCCGGCAAGCAGGGGATCATAGAACTGGTTCAGAGATCAGCAATGTCTATTTACCTAGGAAGCAGAGCTAAAACCATTCAAAGAGAAACCATGTAGACAGATCAGAGAAATAGTACCATGACCAGCATTATAGAAGTCTAAGCAGCTCCATCCTCATTGCAAACATGGAAATCATACATGGCAAACAGGACCACTGATCATTTGGGCCATGGATGGGATGAGCTATCGAAGCCATAGGACACTGATTGTATAGTTAGCATTTTTCCAGTTGGATGTGAACTGTTTCTGCTGCTCATCTTTCCAGTGAACTGTTCCTATTTATGGCCACTGATTGAATAGTAACCATGATATGATCACTTTCACTATAGCATAGTTCAAAACCCCAGAAACTCGACTCAAGTCCAATTGGGTTGGGTCAACTCAAAGACCAATTATATAATATAAGTAAATGAATTATATCTGAATTGATAATGAATATTTTAAATCATTAGAACCTATATTTATATTAAATAATAAATGGCTAATACAAAACACAACTGAAGCTTGTAGATCACTGGTATGAGCTTTGGATTTCTAGCAATGAGGTCACAGGTTAGATTTTTGCAGATAACATTTTGCATTTTACCACCACATGACAGGGTGGGTGATTCGAGCTGAGTCACACTGAGTTGTATTGATTCAGCCGAGTTGTCAAGCCAATGAGTCTTGTCTAGTCTGGACTGAGTCAGGCTCGGGAACAAGTTTCTTACAGATTCATCTTGAAATTTCGATGAGTTGAGTTGACTCAGCTGAGATTTAGAATCGAGTCAGCAAGTTTTAGAACCATGCATTATAGGCAGAAAACCCATCCCAACAAGGCCCGCCAAATCAATGGTACTGATGATCCAACATGAATAACATATGCTATAAGAGTTATGGTGCCCACAACATGGAATTCCATGACCAGCACAGGGCATTCCAATCCTTCCAACATCGTATGTCAGTTTTGCAAAAATCAACCAGTCGTTCTTTTTCTTTTTTCTTTTTCTTGACCCACAATTTTCATGTGTAACCATTCTTCATTTTTGTGATGTTTACGAAAACCGTTGTAGCCTAAACAAGAAAATGGTGCCTGTAAACATTCACTCAACAATGTTGAATCAGAATAAATTAGGACCAACCATCGGACCATTCGGCTTCATCCGTAATGGGCTTGGGAATGTCTTCAGCATTGCAGGACCCATCGCCCCATTCTACTTCACTAGAGAATGAAGGGTTGGTATTATCTTGTCCATTGAAATCACCCTCATAGCCCAGGCCTGTGTCCGGATCATCGCGGTTTTCTGGTGGAGGGAGTGGACATCCCAGATAAGAGTCATTGTCCGAACAATGACGTAAGAGCTTATCCCAATACAGATCCTGCCAAACATGAGCAAGAATGTCAATATCTATATGCGTGTTAACCCTAACCATCTCTTTTAATAGAATATAAACAATGTATAAAATATCCCTTAAATCCCGTCACAACCATACATAGAATAAATGAATAATGTCAGAATTGCATGACCTCGGGCTCGTTTGAAAGCCTCTTAACTCAATGGGCTCTCAATCCAGACGAATTTTGTGAAGGCTACTAGTAAACCGGACCAACTTTGCGCAAGCCTACTAGTAAACTGGACCAATTTTGTGAAGGCTACAATACAAGTAAATGGGCTTTCTATCCAGACCAATTTCTATTTTTTCTTATAAAAACTACAAAATATATGAGATAATCAGCCATTCAAAAATATAAATGAAACCATCCACATGGTTGTGGGCCACCCACTGAATGATCAGACAGCTTGTGGCATACACTTCACTGATCAGGTCGATTATGGGGCCTGCTCCTAGACTCCATCCTTATCCTTGAGTTTGAATCTCCATGTAGTTCCCTGCGGGCTGCCTTTTGATGGTGACATGTCACCATTAAGTTTGGTGGCAATTGATGGTGAGGCCCACCTATTAGATTGACCCATCACCAGAGCGCATGATAATGTGCATAGTCACTTTTTCTTCTCATTGTGGACTTAGTTATTGCCATGGTCCCCATCTCACCCTAAGATCTTAAATCATCAGTTTAGATTGTTGGGGCATGCTCCATGAATTTATAACACTTGATCTGACCATTGATCCCTTAGTCCTGACAGTAGTCTCCTGATCCTTCTGCAGTATTCTTCTTGATTTAACTGTCAATCCATCAGGCAATTCTTTGGTCAATCCAGTCGTTGATCCATCAAAAGATTCAAAGACTCGTCAATAGATTCTTCCATTGAAGCTTTTCCTTCAGTTCATCTATCATTTCTCTCAAACTTCTTCTAGAAGCTTATAGAGACTCGTGATCTTCTTAGAGAATAGATGAGGAATTCTTTCCTATTCATCTTGAAGGAGCATCACAGATGACATTTCCTTGCTTGTATCCATCGTTTCAAAAGAACATTACCACAATGTACCATCAGACCAACGATGCACTACATCTTTTTCTTTCAATGATAGCAAAGCAATTAATTACTTCCAAACAAAAAGGAAAAAAAAAGGTTAAACAAATTCAGGAAATGATGGTGAGGAATCATCCACCCCTGACATTTTAGATTCAACACCACAAGACCCCATTAAATCCTCACAGTTACAACCCATGAAGACAGCTCTACTCCCACAGCCCAGGAAATCACTCTTCCCGTAGACCTCTGGAATAATGCTTCTTTGGGTTCTGAGTGACAACTTATCACACATCTTTACAATACTTTTCTCTGAAGGAAAGAATTAAAAGGTGTCATTGAGTTGGATGTTCTCCACAACATTGGAAAGTATCTGATGAGGACATCCAACTGTTTAAATTTTATCGTTGATGGAAGTGGGCCCCACAAAGCATCACTATTGATAGGATGAGATTGAAGATCAAGAGAAGCTTGTTGTAGACTTTTTTTTTTTTTTTTTTTTAATTTGTTAGCTTTATGTTAATTTCCTATTGTAGATTTATTTTTTATTTTATTTTTTTCAAAAATTGCTATTTTTAGATATTTTTATTTTTACGAATTTCGATTTTAGTTAATTTCTTGATTTTCAGAAAATTCTAATCTTAAGAATTTTCTATTTTTGTTAGTTTCCTACTTAGGTTGTTTCTAAACTAAGACTCTAGTTAGTTTCCTGTTTAGGTTGTTTCTAATCTAAATAGGGGTATTTTGGTATTTTTCTTTTATTTGCAAGTTTAGGGACTTAAGCCCTAAACACTGTGGTTGACTTTTTGGAGAAAAGAATAAACCTACAGAGCTTTTCCACTGCCGGGTGTGAGACCTTCCTCTTCATCCTTCTACTCATTCTTCTACTTTCTTTCTCTGGTTACTCATTCAAATCTTCTTCTTTCTTCCATCTAGTTTATTTGCAAAAAAATGAAATTCTATTTGTGAATTTCATACTTCTTGGATCTATTCAAAAGTCTCCAATTGATAATCATATTTGATCTAACGATTTGTTAAAGGATTAGATCATCATGTTGGATGGTTGAATTGACCCTCGTGAGACATAAAAATTCTATTTTTCATAGGATCCACTTTTCATATTTGAATCTTTAGTACTACCTGATTGTAATGGATGATCATGATCATTAATGAATTTTCTTTCAGATAATTCTTATTTATGATGAATAACCATGCTGAAAATTGATTCTTTATTTTGTGTTTTATCTTAAATTTTAATTCCGCACATTTAGGGTAGATCATACTATCCTACATCATATTTTTGGTATCAGAGCTTTGGATCTTGCATAGGGTCACTTAGTTTGATTTTCCATCATTCCATCATTCCATCATCTCATAGAGCATGCATGATTTGTGTCCAGTTTTAGGGTTTTTCCAGATTTAGAAAGTTTTCTAATTTAGAGACTTTCCTTTTTCAGTAAGTTTCCAAATTTGGAAAATTTCCACATTTAAGATTTTAATTCCAGATTTAGTCTCCAGGTTTGGCAATTTCCAATTTCGAAATTTACTATTTTTAGAAACTTTCCAAATTTAGAAAATTTTCAAATTTAGAAATTCCTACTTTTGGAAAGTCTAGATTTAGAAAGTTTCAAGTTTAGAAAAGGAAAGGGTCAAGTTTAGAAAAGTCCATTCATCATTCTTGAGTTAGGGTAATTATTTCCTTATTAAGTCTGCTAGCGTCTTGTCGAGGAAACCCATAGTTTATGCCCACTTGCACTGGTAAAGGTTTTGGTCTTCACCCAGTCATGAACATGGAACAACTTTCTGAGATGAACGAGAGTATCAACAATCGTTTGGCCACCATCGAGGCACATAACAAAGAGTTTGCGACACAACTTACTACCCGTATGGATAGAATAGAGCTATCTGTTCAGGAAAACTCCAATCATGGAGATGACCTGCAGTCCAATGTTGAGGATGCAATTGAGGACCAGGGAAGAAACTGTGGTAGAGGTCATGGAGTTCGTCGTCGAGTGGTTGGCCGTGGTTGGGCACGTGAACCACAACCTATTGGGGAATTTCAAGATCTCTATGATCCCGATGTTTAGGTTATGTGAAGTGTCAAAGTGAAGGCTACAAGTTTGATGGGCGACTTGACACCAAAGTCTTCCTTCATTGGTTGGCAGACATGGATCATTACTTTGAGTGGTACCAAATGTCTGAGGATTGGCAAATGCAACTTGCCAAGATGAAACTTGTGGGCCAAGCAAAATTATTTTGGACCAACATTGAGTGTAGGATCGCTAGGGCTGGGGGTAATCCAATAGCACATTGGATTGACATGAAAGAGCTTTTAAGTGAAAAATATCTTCCCTTGTCATATCGCCAAAAGCTCCTAAATCAGTGGCAAAGTTTACACCAAGGATCTATGCCCATCGCGGATTACATCGCCAGATTTGAAGAATACATGATGCGGTGTAACGTCGAAGAGGACCGTACAGTGACTTTGGCGCATTTCAAGGTGGGCCTTCGTCTAGAACTTCAAAGGAAACTTGTGACTCAAGAGATCAATGATTTGGATCATGCATATCAAGTGGTAAAGGATTTAGAGCCTTATTTGAAATCATCCACCACAAGACACTTTAATTCAAACTTTAGGCTGGGTTTTCAAGGAGTGAGGTGCAATGTATCGAGTCAACCAAAGGCGAAGATTGTCACCAGACCTCAACCTAAGGATGACAAAGGAAAAGGAATCCTAGGAACAAACCCGACTGATGTGAGTCAAGTCAAATGTTTTGAGTGTGGTGGTAGAGGGCATTATGCTTACAATTGCAAGGAGATGAATAAAGGAAAAGCATTATTCATAGAGGAGTCTCATGAGGATGTGGGAGATGGGGATGATTGTGAAGTGGAAGAATATCACCCTGATTCGGATGCTAACGATTGTGATGGAGATGAGTATGACACTACACAACTAGCCATAGTCAAATGTACCCTAGTGCAAGCAAAGAAGTGTGATGATTGGCGCAGGAACACTATCTTCTACACATACATCAAGAGTGGTGACAAGAACTGCGAAGTCATCATAGATAGTGGTGGTTGTGTCAACGTAGTCTCAACTAGCACAGTCACTCACTTGGGACTAAAGCTCGTCGCACATCTTGAACCATACAAGGTCTCATGGGTGGATACATCATCTATGCCCGTGTCCCAACAATGTCTCATTCCCATTCAAATCGGTTTATACAAAGACATGTTGCGGTGTGATGTGTTGCCTATGGATGTTGGCCACATCATTCTAGGGAGGCCGTGGTTGTTCAATCGGGATGTTACAATTTATGGTCGCTCTAATGTATGTACACTTATGCATAAGGGCTAGAAAATTAAGATACACCTAGAGCCACCCAAGAGCGCCAAGGACAAAGGCAAAGATGGAAGAATGAGTGAGTCAAAGGAAGTGAGGAAATCCAATCCTAAGTCTCTACTATGATCTTAGCGAAGTACAGTGATATATTCCTAGTGATTCACCAGATGAGCTACCATCAATGTGGGACATCCAACATGCCATAAATCTTGTCCCAGGGTGCTTTATCAAACCTTCCTCATTATAGGATGAATTCTTCCAAGCATGCGGAATTGAAGAGGCAAGTATATGAACTATTTTGCAAGGGTTTTGGTTTAGGAGAATATGAGTTCGTGTGTTGTACTCGCGCTTTTAACTCCCAAGAAAGATGGTATGTGGCGGATGTGTGTGGATAGCAGGACCATTAATAAAATCACCATCAAGTATAGGTTTCCCATACCAATACTTGATGACATGTTTGACATGATCGCCAAGTCCAAAATCTTCTCCAAGATAGATCTCAAGAGTGGTTATCATCAAATTCGCATACACCCAGGAGACAAGTGGAAGACTGCCTTCAAGACAAAGGGTGAATTGTATGAGTGGTTGGTTATGCCATTTGGTTTGACCAATGCACGTAGTACATTCATGCGTATGATGACCCAGGTTTTGAGACCTTTTATGGGAAAGTTTTTAGTGATTTATTTTGATGATATCTTGATATACAGTACCACTAAAGAGCTTCATCTCAACCACTTGAGACAGGTCTGTAGTGTTCTTAGGACGGAGAGATTATATGAAAACCTGAGGAAATGTTCGTTTTTATCAAACAAGGTCATCTTCTTAGGGTTCATACTGTCGTCTGTAGGAAT
Source organism: Magnolia kwangsiensis (assembly GCA_037074715.1). Lineage (NCBI taxonomy): Eukaryota > Viridiplantae > Streptophyta > Magnoliopsida > Magnoliales > Magnoliaceae > Magnolia > Magnolia kwangsiensis. The sequence goes on from CM073589.1 coordinate 78,472,914, forward strand.
GTGAGCAGACTCAGAAAAGGTCAAGGCCATAGTTGATTGGCCTAAACCGCGGAACATTCATGATGTGCGAAGCTTTCACGGCTTAGTCACATTTTATCAGCGGTTCATTCGTGGATTCGATAGCATCACAGCTCCCATTACAGATTGCATCAAGAAAGGAGAGTTCATGTGGACCAAAGCCGCAACAAGGGCTTTTAAAGAGATTGAGGGCAAGATGATCGAGGCTCCCGTAATGCGTCTTCCAGACTTTTCCGAAGTCTTTAAAGTAGCGTGTGATGCTTCAGGCATAGGATATAGGAGTGTTGAGTCAAGAAGGACGGCCAGTTGCCTATTTCAATGAGAAGTTGAATCAAGCCAAACAACGATACTCCACCTATGACAAAGAGTTCTACGCGGTTGTTCAGTCCCTACACCATTGGCGTCATTACCTCTTACCACAAGAATTTGTCTTGTATTCGGATTATGAGGCCTTAAGATATTTGAATTCCCAAAAGAAACTCAACCCGAGGCATGCGAAATGGGTAGCGTTTCTTTAGGAATATTCATTTGTTTTGAAACACAAGGTCGAAATCAATAACAAACCTGTTGATGCCCTTAGCAGAAGAGTGGCGGTGCTCAATTCTTTAAGTGTAGAAGGTGTCGAATTTGAGCAACTAAAAGATGAATACTCTGTGTCTAGATTTTGGGGATATCCATGTGTCACTCTTAGATGATCAACCTACTTCCGAAGAATTTGTGCTAAAGAACGGTTTCCTTTTCCAAGGAGATCAACTTTGTAATCCCCGTACTTCCCTTCAGGATTTCCTAGTTTGGGAGCTTCATTTTGGAGGCATAGCCAGATATTTAGGTCAAGATATGACCATCGCCCTTGTAGAAGATAGATTCTATTGACCAAGTCTCAAGCGAGATGTCGCCAAAATTTTGGGGCAGTGTCGTACATGTCAACTGACAAATCAAAGGAAACAAAATACTGGATTGCACACGCCATTGCCAATGCCACATGTGCCGTGGCAAGATGTTAGTATGGATTTCGTGCTTGGGCTACCCAAGATGATTAAAAGGCATGATTCCATTTTTGTAGTTGTGGACCGCTTCTCCAAAATGGCCCATTTTCTTCCTTGTTCTAAGAACAAATGTGCCACATGTTGTAAAAATCCTCTTTGACGAGATAGTGAGATTACATGGTTTACCCAAGACCATAGTGTCTGATTGAGATGTCAAATTCACTAGTAATTTTTGGAAGACATTATGGCACAAGATGGGTACAAACTCTGGTTTTCAACTGCATATCATCTTCAAACAGATGACCAAACGGAAGTAGTTAATCGTAGTCTCGGAAATTTGTTACATTATCTGGTGGGTGAAAACATCAAAAAGTAGGATTTAGTTTTACCTGTAACAAAGTTTGCTTATAATAGTTCAGTCAATAGGTCTATAGGTATGAGTCCATTTGAAATTGTTAGTAGTTACAAGCCTAGAATGCCAATAGATCTAATACCCATGGCAGTCACCCAATGTACTTCGGAGTCAACTGATGCATTTTCACAACACATTCATGAATTGCGTGCGAAAATTAGAAAACGGATAAATACAAGTAATGAACAATATAAACTTTCAGCAGATCTGCATCGTGGACTTCAAGAATTTAATGAAGGAGACTATGCAATGGTTAAAATGAGGCCAAAGCAATTCCCACAAGGTGTCGTTAAAAAGTAACAAGCACGTAGTGCTGGACCATTTAAAATCCTGAAAAAGATCAGGTCTAATGCATATATGGTAGACATTCCTCCTCACATGGGAATCAATTCCACATTCAATGTGGAGGACCTAATGCCTTGTTCGAGCCATCCCATTGTTCCTAATTCATCTTTTACTAAATGGCCACTATCTGAATTTTCTTCTCAACCAACACCACCTATTCTGACTATACCTGAAAAAAGAGAAAAGATTGAAGAGATTGTGGATGAGCATATTGTCTCTACTTGTGATGGTGGTTTTCAGCGTTATTTAGTCTGGTGGAAGAATCATCCTTCATTTGATTGCACGTGGTTGACAGAAGAGGAGTTGCAAAGGTTATATCCAGATTTGTTGGAGCAGCACAAGAGTTTTATAACGTTGGAGTCGAGTTCTTCGCAGCCAAGGGGAATTGATGAGGACATCTAATCGTTTAAAGTTTCTCGTCGATGGAAGCGGGCCCCACAAGCATCACTATAGATAGGATGAGATTGAAGAACAAGAGAAGCTTTTTACAGAATTTTTTTAGATTGTTAGTCTTATGTTAATTTCTTATTGCAAAAATCTCTATTTTTAGAAATTTCTATTTTATAATTTTTTATTTTAGTTAATTTCCTATTGCATAAATTTCTATTTTTAAAATTTTTATTTTAGTTAATTTCCTGATTTTCGAAAAATTCTAATCTTAAGAAATTTCTATTTTTGTTAATTTCATGTTTAGGTTATTTCTAATCTAACTAGGGGTATTTTGGTGTTTTCCTTTTATTTGTAAGTTTTGTTTAAAGGGAGTTGAGCCCTAAACATTATCGTTGATTTTTTGGATAAAAGAATAAAGCCACAAAGCTTTTCCATAGCTGGATGTGAGACCTTCCCTTCCTCCTACTCCTACTTTCATTCTTTGGTTGATCATTCTAATATTCTTCTTACTTCTTTCTTCCATCTAGTTTATTTGTAAAAATCTGGAATTCTATTGTGAATTTTCTACTTCTTGGATCTATTCAAACGTCCTTAACTGATAATCTTATTTGATCTAAAGTTTGTTAAAGGATTATATCATCACGTTGGATGGTTTCCCAATAATTTTACACCATCCATCTATTTTCCACACCATCCATAAGGGCATGTTTGGATGCCTATAAGTTATTTTAAGTTGTGACTTACTTGTAACTCACTTACAGGGAAGTGACTTCTCACCCCCATCCCCCTGCAGTTTTTTGGTAAATTTACTTGTAAGTGACTTACAAGTGAATTTTCTCCCCCAAACACCACCTTTATGTGACTTTCCTGTAAGTCACTTCCCACTTACCCAACTTATAGGCATCCAAACAGGCCCTAACTTTTGTGGGCCCCAGGAAGTATCTAATGCTGGAAATCCCTACTATGTGTTCCACTTGAGATTTGGATCATTTTCATTTTTAGGACTATTTCGTGAAAATAATCTAAAAAAATGAATGGGTGGCATGGATATACAACACATGCACCAAGGTGGGCCCTAACAAGTATTAACATAATATTCTTTTACAGATAAAATATGTCGAGAGGAAGAGGAGGGAGACAACCTGATATAGGGTGGCAGTACGGCCGGCCCACTCTCGATAATCGATTTGGGAGTATTTGTAATTTATGTGGCCATGTATTGAGGAGTGGGGGGTAACCCGCTTAAATGAGCATTTAGCGGGAGGATAAAGTAATGTTGTTGATTGCCCTAAGTGCCCACAGGTTGTGCGAGAAGAGATGATGGCCATATTGAAAAAAAATGTGAAGAAAAAAGATGAACGACATGCATGGGAGAGAGAGAGAGCTTAGGGAGGAGTTGGGGCGACCACTATATGTAAGTGGCGAATATGTAGCCGATCTCGATGACGATAATGATTCCGAATATAAACGCGTAGTTCAAGAGTCCATATGGGATCAATGGGAGAGGGATCGGGAGAGGAGGTGGGACACGAATAGGCCTAGATTTGAGGGGTTTATCTATGAGCGTGTTGGGGGGAGTGGAGCAGGGGGTAGTGGAGCAGGTGGGAGTGTTATTGGTGGGGGAGGGGAGGATTATGAGGCATGGGCAGTAATAGCAGCATGAGGGTGCAGGATCTACCTTCAGATCCAAAGATGTACAAAGAGGCATGTAGGACATAAGAAAATACAGGACATGTTTAGCAGAGGAGATGTGAGGAAGAAAGTCGAAAAGTTTACAGCGAAATTTTTTATCTACGATCAAATCCCCGTGAATGTCGTAGCAAGCCCGCACTTCAAGAATATGATAGGTGCAGCGTGGGGGTGAGGGTGTGCAGCCGCCCGCGCCGTTTGAGATCATTGGTAAGTATTTGGATGATGAATATGTAGAGATGAAGACATACGTGGATTCGTATAAGCTATCATGGGAGATTTACAATTGCACCGTCATGTGTGACGGTTGGATTGGACTGACGAAGATGTCGGTCATAAATTGTGGTCTATTGCAGGGGATGAGTAGTGTTCCTAAAGTCTGTAGATGCAAATAATAAGATTAAATATTCTAACTACATTTACAAACTAATGCACAATGTCATGCAAGATGTTGGGAGGAAAAATATTGTGCAGTTTGTTGCGGACAATGAGAGTGCATTTGTCAAGGCAGAGAAAGATATTCAAAATAAGTATTATATACATTAGACCCCCTGCGTAGCTCATCGCATCGATCTCATGCTGGAGGTGATTGGGGATAGGCCGTCGGTGAAGACCGTAATTACTAATGCACGGTTCATCACAAACTTCATATACAACCACACCTAGTTATTAGCTGCGATGCGCGAGAGGTGTGGTGAGGATATAGTGCGCCCTGGGGCGACGCAGTTAGCCACATTATATCGCCTTAAGTAGCCTCCTTAAACACAAATAGGGGTTATGAGAGCTTTTCACCTCTCATGATTATGAAGAATGGAAAAAGAGGATAAAGAAAGTAACCTGGAGAATCGAGGAGCTGGAGTTGAGAAATACATTCTGTGATCACGTGCATAGTGTAGTGGGTATTTTAGAGCCCATTTATATGGTGTCAAGGATGGTGGACAATGAGACAAATCCGTCGATGGGGTTGTTGTATCCATCCATACAGCTGATGAAAGAGGCCATCAAGGCTAAAGCTCACAATACATAAGTGGGTGTATGCAATAATAGGCGACCATTGGGAAAGACACTTTCTCACCCACTACATCAGGCCGGTAAGTACTTAAATGGATTTTTTCTATATGCAATAATAAACGACGGCTGTACTGAAGTATAAATGTTGGTTTTCAGCGTATTTCCTATTTCCCGGATACCACTACGGCCGGAATCTCTACGAAGACAATTCATTGAAGAAGGTTGTGCATGAGGTGTATAATCACTTATTCTCCAACTGTACAGGGAAAGGCACCTTCAGTAGTGAGGTAAATATGTTCCCATTTACATTCTCCTTATCTTTATCTCAAACATTTCATACTTACCCTAGTTGCTATACGCCATCAACAAATTGTTAGATTCCGCGACGCGGTTAGAATGTCTGGGTGCCCCCTTGCGGTGAAGTCAAGGAACACTATAATGGCATGTAATTGTAGTAAACTTAAATTTCATATTATTTTGGAAAATCTAAAACTAATGAAAGAATTTTATGATACACATGCAAATAGTGGTCCATGTACGGGATTGACTGCAAGGTTTTACAACGACTAGTTGTCTGTGTGATTGCACAAATGGTGTCCTCGTCACCCTATGAAAGGAATTAGAATACATTCTCCCTCATTTACACAAATAAGCGTAATAAACTAGGGTATAAGAGGCTTCAGAAGCTAGTGTATTGTCATTACAATATGAAGTTATGAGAGAGGTTGCTCCACGTGGAAGGAAGAAGAAAAGTGCAGGAAGACACACTGGACCTGATGACGGTCGGACAGCATGCATATGCTGAGGATAAGGAAGATGACTCGGTTTACCAATGGGTTAGGTTAGATAGCTTGGATACCTCAAATGGGCGACCAGAGACATAAGGGATTGATATTGACGCACATGTGAATCAACAGAAGTCTCCTGATGAGGCATTCGAACCATTGACGAGGGGTCTGGAGGGTAGCCCGCGGCAGTCACTATCACGGTGGATACGTGGTGGGGAGACATTATCTGACACCGAGACTAAGTCAGAGATTGATGCGGAGGATGGGTCCAGCGATTGGGATGACAACGATAAGGGTGATGATGACTCTAATGACAGTAACAATGATGCTGATGAAGGCGATGATGGTGACGGGGAAGGTGGCGGCGCAGGTGGGAGTCAGGATCAGAGGCCTCTTAGCTCTTTCACTAGGGAGAAGAATTTCAATCATGTCACGCAAGACCTTGACCATGGTTCTTGTCCAGGAAAATCACAACTCCGTCTTATCTACAATAAGACATACAAGCGTCAAAGGCAAGCAGACTTAAAAACTTTCAGATTTTGAGGAGCTATTGGTAAAGTGCATGAGGGATGGGTGTTTGTGACAAGCGAGGTGGCTCTAGATTTGGATCACAGAAGAGGGAGGAGAGTTATGAGGATATCACGCACACACGCACGCCGCCGTATGCACGTACGCAAGGAGGGCCCCACTATCGATCTGTATCGATGACGACGTCCAGGGAGGGCCTCCTAGTTAGAGGATTGTGTTTTTGTTCGTTGGAGTGGACCCGATGTCATGTGAATCCCACCATGGGTTCTCATGATTGTGGCCCACTATTTTAATTAATCTAGTACTTTGAGTTTTGCTTATTATTGTTATTAGGAATATCATGGACGGTTTAGATTGCATTGATTAGTTGTTATTTTTTATTATTTCGTCTCTAAGTAATAGGTTGCGCATATGGCGCGAGTTTTGGGGTATAGGGTTTTATTATAAATAGGCACCCCTTGTAGTCTCTTTTTCTCATTGAAGATTAATAAAATTTCTGTATTTTTTTCTGCTTCTCTGAGTTTCTGTGTTGTGGAAATCCAATTGGGTGTGAAACCCTCCCTTCCTCGAAGGGCTGACTACCGTGGTACGAAGCCACACTCATCCCGATTCGTTCTCACCTTCTACCTTCCATATTTCTCCTCCTACAGCCATCCTCCCTGCAAATCCATCAATATTTTGCAGACATTTCTTTTCTACAACAGATTTCTAGAATCTGGCCCTGCAGGAGGGTTAAAACTTTGGCGGAGCACCGCACACAGACCGATCGTCAGATCGTCACGAAACATGGGGGTTTTGTGGTCCACCCCTAGCCAACTAGGGCCAAGCTGGCTGTTTTCTGATTTGTGGGCCCCACACACGTGCGGGACACCACCAGTACACGTGCGCCTGGGCCTTCACTATTGTCCATGCGTGTGGTGCTTCTCTGGTTCGTCTCTCTCCTCTCTTTCACTCCTCTTTCACCCTAAATCCTCAACCCTAACCCTAAATTACTTAAATCCCCAATTTTATGCTCTTTCTTCAACTTTAGGGTTCCCCGAATTGAAATCTATGAATCCCTTAGACTGAGAAATTATTTTTGTGCATGTGTGGATGAATTTACCCCCTTTGATTATTGTTTGGTATATAATTTTGATTGATCCGACTCTAGCATGTGTAGGCCTGGATCCGCATAAGCAATGTTGTCTTGTGCGGTCGCATATGCGAATATGCGATTGCATATGCGCATATATGTGGGCCGATCGCATATGCCACATGTGCTAGCATATGCGATAGCATACTGTATCTGCAATCGCATAATGGCCAACGGTCAGATTTTTGACCATTTTTTTTAAAATCCGGATTTTTACTCTATAAATATGCATTCTAAGCATTCCTACATGCAAAAAAAACTCAAACTCTCTCTCTATTCTCTATTTCTCTTACTACATCATCTCTTACATATTTCTAATTCTAACTTCTAAGAACTTTACAATCTACATTCTACATCCACTCATCTCCATCCATATTTCTTTTCTTTTCTTTCAACTTTCAAGAATCAAGAATCAAGGAAGGGTACAAGAATCAAGAACCAAGAATCAAGAATCCAAGATACATGATACATGATACATCATACCATCCATATTCAAGAATCATGATTCAAGAGTAAAGAGACTCCTCACTCCTCTAGTCCTCTCCAATCTCCATCCACTAAGTTTTCTAAGTTCTAAGTTTCTAATTCTAAGTTTCTAACAACTTCTTTCTATCATTTTTTTATATATATATTTTGTTTGTTAATTGTTAGTTGTTACAACTTATAACTTACAAGTTACATCTTACAAGTTACAACTTATAAGTACAAGTTATAACAAGATTTCAAGATTAATACTCAAGTGAAGGGGCAAAGGTGAAGAGAAGGCAAGTAGACAACTAAGAGTTGAATTTGGAAGTTGAAAGTTTGAAGTTCAGAACCTCTTTTAGATTTGTTACATTTGTAATTTTACTTTTATTTGTGTGTAAAACTCTCTCTCTCTCTCTCTCTCTCTCTCTCCCCTTCTCTTTCTACAAGTGTAACTCAACTCTCTTTTTCTCATTTTCTTTTCCTTCTTCTCCTTTTCTACAAGTGTAAGTGTGTAACTCAACTCTCTCTCTCCATCTTCTTCTCCCTTTCTAGTTTCTACAAGTGTAAGTGTATCTCTCTCTCTCTCTCTCTCTCTCTCTCTCTCTCTCTCTCTCTCTCTTTCCCCCAAGTCCCATCTCTTTAGGCTCTTTACTCTTTACTCTTACTTACTATCTTAGATCTACTTCTTTCTTACTTCTTACTTCTTCTTCTTAGTCTCTTACTTTAGTTTTCTTTTTATTTGTAGTTTACTTTCTAATTTCTAGTTAGTAGCTAGCTAGTTACTTTTTAGTGCTAATACACACACCACCATCCACCATCATAAAGTCTTTTTCCCAATCTTCTTCTTTGAAGCCCAAGTCGAATGACTTGGGTTAGAAGTATGGGCACTACCGAGTGCTACCGAAAAGACTCACATAATATGTGAGTTATGTGGGTATGTGAGTTCCGATGGCATTGCAAGGCACAAGCAACACCTTGCACATTTACCGGGGTCAAATGCAAAAGCATGCGACAAAATTACTCCAGAAATCCGAAGGGAGATCGTGGAGTATATGGAAAAACAATCAAGAAAGAAACGCGATAGTGGCCTACGTCACGAGAAATATATGGAACAAGATACATATGAAGATATAAATGTAGTTAACGTAGATGAAGCTAGTCCCACTCTACCTACTTTGACAGGCCGGTGTAGACCACAAGTACAACCATTGAAAAGAGCCCGAAGGCATGGGCCCATAAATAAATGGTGTAGATCACATCTCGAGGACGTGGTCGACCAAAGGGGTAGAGGGAAAGGGTCGGCTCAAATAACTTTAGAGAACCGGTATAAACAAAAAGATGGAAAAACCACAATTCAATATGTTGCTAAGTGGTTTTACTAAACTGGCGTTACTTTCAACGCCGTTAAATCGAAAAGCTTCAAAGTAATGATTGAGGCTATACGTTAATTTGGACCTGGGCTTAAGCCTCCTTCATATCATGAAATGAGGGAGACATGCCTAAAAACTGAAGTTGAATATACACAATCCTTTATAGCTGAATATAGGGAATCATGGAAAATATATGGTTGTTCACTAATGGCCGATGGATGGACTGATAGATCCGGTTGGTCTCTCATTAACTTTTTGGTAAATTGTCTAGCTGAGACAATGTTCTTGAAGTCAGTGGATGCGTCAGGCCATTCACACACAGGAGAATATTTGTTTAACTTACTAGATAGTGTAGTTGAAGAAATAGGTGAAGACTACATTGTACAAGTAATTACAGATAACGCAGCCTCGTATGTAATGGCCAGTCGTCTTCTTATGGAGAAGAGGCAACGTTCATTTTGGACCCCCTGTGCAGCTCATTATATTGATCTTATGTTAGAAGATATAAGTAGATTATTTATAAATGTGATTGCAAGGGTTAGAAGAATCACAGTCTTTATGTACAAACACGCTCTTCTTCTCAGTCGAATGAGAAAACACATTAGGGGTAACTTGCTATGTCCAGTAGTCACCGGTTTCGCTACAGTCTTTTTAACACTACAAAGGCTACATGCAAAGAAATCAGAACTTAGAAGCTTTGTAGTGTCGGCCGATTTTACAAGTGCGCCTTGGTCAAAGAAGGCTGAAGGGAAACGGGTTCAACAAACAATTCTTTCTCAAAGTTTTTGGACTCAAGTGGTATTTGCTAGAGAGGATCTGACATGGGCACAAGTTGAAGATGCTGCATATGGATCAATACCTGATGAAGATAGTAGTACCACTCGAAGGCGAAGGACGGGAGAGCCGAGGGGCAAGTAGTAGCCGTCAACCCGTTGATGAGATTGAAGAAGGAGAATGTGATAATGATGATTAAATTGAAGATCATCCACCATTGGATGTTGATGAAGTATTAGTACGTATAGATGATGAAGAAACGGAAGAAGAAGTGTATGTGGAAAAAGGAGATGACTCGAATGATGTGATGATGATGATGATGGTGGTGGTGGTGGACTTGGTGGTGATGTGTCACAATGGATGCTAGATCAATGTATATAATTAATGATTATTGATTAGATAAATAATAAATACATTTCTTAATTTTGTTTAATGCTTGTCTCATAAGTCTAAGTGTGTTGATGTTGATGTTGATGTTGTTGATTGTTGATAACTTGATATATTATGTATCGTATCATGTACATGTAGTGTTGAATGTTGAATATGGATATTTGATATTTGATATTTGATATTTGATATTGTTAAATGTAACTAAAATGTTAATTGTTAAGATTTAAGAAGTTAACTATATTGTAATTTGTAAATGTATGATGTATCATTATCATATGTATGTAATTGGTTGGTTTTTTTTTCTTAAATTAAATGTATTTCATGTCCCAATGACATATAATAATTTATTTTGATTTTTCTAATTTTTTTTTGAATTTTTTTTTTTTTTTTTTATTTTTGAAAAAATGAGAAAATAAAATAAAATATGCGACCGCATATGCAATTGTGTGATCGCATATGCGCACACGCATATGCTATTGGACAACATTGCGTATAAGATTCCCCTTAATTGAGTGCTTCAACTTTTGTGTGGGATGTGGAATTTTGTGTAACTATTTCTGAATTAGTGTGATCTAAAGTCTGAAAATCTTGCACATCATACTTGAATTTCATGTCCTGCATCAAATTTGGTATCAGAGCACAAGGTTTTTATAAGGGAATGCATTGCATGTTTAAGGTTTAGTTTATTTGTGTCTATTATGCATCAAGTATTATCATATAGATTTGTTTAGAGGTCCATAATTCCTGATATAAGCTGCTGAATTTTCTACTACCAGAAAATCCCCATATTTCTTTGTTGGAGTTTCTGTTGACAGATTCTTTGAGCAAATAAGTTGAAAATTGAGTAGTATTGTGTCGTTTTCCCCATACAGAGTCCTTTAGGAGCATTTAGTCCCATCTAGCGCGTATAGTCGTATTAGAAGGACCTTAAGTTGAGTTAGTAGTTGTGTACCCACACGTACGGGTTGTGGTTTTGGCTTGCACACTATACTAAACATGGAGCAATTGCAAGAGTCAATGAACAAGCTGACCCAGCAGTTTGAGTATTTGGGTAAGCGCTTAGAACAACATATGGACGAACGCTTTGAACAGTTTAGTGTGCGCGTTACCTAACTAGAGACCTCTGCCCGGGCAAACTCCACCATTAGGAAAGATGTCCAATCTCAGGCAGGTGATCAGGAGGTTAGACCAAGAAATGGAGGTGGCCAAGGAATTGGTAATGGGCGCACACGCGTGCACCCACCTCACGAGGGACATCATGATCAATATGACCCAGATGCGCAACTCCTCAAGAGAGTTAGAGTAGATGCTCCTATGTTTGATGGCCACTTAGACCTTAAAGCCTTTTAAAACTGGCTAGCAGATATGGACCACTATTTTGAGTGGAATGACATGTCGGATGCTCGTCGAGTCCGATTCACCAAGATGAAGTTTGTGGGCCACGCAAAGAGGTTTTGGGCTACTGTAGAGCGAAAGAAAGAAAGAGCAAGGGAGCTCCCAATAGTCCACTGGGGAGAAATGAAAGAAACTCTTAAGGAGTACCTCCCTTTCTCCTATCGCTTACGGTTGATTGAGGAATGACAGTCTCTTCGACGAGGTTTCATGAGTGTGGTGGAATATATTGAGAAGTTCGGAGAGTACTTAACCAGGTGTGAAGTTGATGAGGTCCATGAGGATCCCGTACTCACCCTTGCTCGATTTAAAACGGGCCTCCGTTCTGACATTAGGAGAGAATTGCTCGCCAAAGACATAAACACTATTGAACAGTTGTATCAAGTAGTGTTGGAGTCGAGCAATACCTCAAAGCATCTGTGGGAAGGCGGTTTGACTTTCGCGATTCTAGTGATAAGGCCACCCTTCTGGGGCTAAATCTAACACTGGATGCCGAAACAAATCTTCCAACAGTTCTCAGTCCAGGCCCAAGGATGATAAGGGTAAAGAGATTGTCGGGTCTAGCTCACGTGGAAGTGGGGCAACTAGGTGTTTTAGGTGTAACGGGTTTGGTCACTTTGCCCACCAGTGTGGCATGAGAGAGGGCACCAAAGCGTTCCTTATTGATAGGCAAGTAGTAGTGCACCCAGAAAGTGACGGTGAGGAGGAAGAATATGAACTAGTAGAAGCCCCTAGTGATGAGGAAGAGGTAGCGCAAGAGTCTGCGACCCTTGCAGTTGTGCATCACGCCTTTACACAAGCAAATAATGCCGATGATTGGCGCCGTTGTTTTGTTCTTATTCAGTTTAGGTCATATAAAGCCACATTTTGGTGTGATGTTATTCCTAGGAAGCCTATCGATCTTATCCCTATGTCACTATACCATAGGCCATCAGAGTTTGCAAAGTCCCTTGCCCATCCCATTCATTCCTTGCATCAAGAAATTAGGCAGAAGATCATGTCTAGTAATGAACATTATAGTATTACACAGTTTCTGCAGACCAACATAAACGTTTCAAGGAATTCAATGTAAGAGACTCCGTGATGGTCCGCATCAGGCCAGAGTGGTACCCTCAGGGAGTCATTCTTAAATTACACCCGCGCAGCACTGGACCATTCAAAATTATAAAACGAAACGGTCTCAATGCGTATGTGGTAGATCTTCTACCCTTCATGGGAATTACTTCCACATTCAATGTGGAGGATCTAGTTGCATTTCAGGGGGCCACTGATGCATGTCCAGCCTTTAGCTTAACCATCCTGATTCCCCAGACTTTTCTCTGGATCCATGGACTTTTCCTGACCCATCTTCCCAGCCTCTACCTCCCATACCTACCCTTCCCAACCCATTTTCCCAGCATCTACCTCTCATACCTACCCGTCCCGACCCATTTTCCCAGTGTCTACCTCCCATACCTACCCTTCCCACACCCAGAGAGGAGATAGAGGATATTCTGGACCATCGGATAGTATCAACGTCGGACGGCGGATCTCAAAAGTTCCTGGCCAAGTGGAAGTCACGCCCAGCTACAGACAGTATAAATAGACACCCTTTATAGTCTTTTTTTCTCATTAAAGATTAATAAAATTTCTGCATTTTTTCTTCTTCTCTGAATTTCTGAGTTGTGAAAATCCAATTGGGTGTGAAACCTTCCCTTCCTCAAAGGGCTGACTACCGTGGTGCAAAGCCACACTCATCCCGATTTGCTCCCACCTTCTACCCTCCATATTTCTCCTCCTACAGCCATCCTCCCTGCAAATCCATCAATATTTTGCAGACGTTTCTTTTCTACAGCAGATTTCTGGAATCTGGCCCTGTAGGTTGAAACTTCGGCGGAGCACCACGCATAGACCGATCGTTGGATCGTCGCGAAACTAGCGGGACACCACCAGCGCACGTGCGCTTGGGCCTTCATGGTTGTCCACACGTGTGGTTCTTTAGTTCGTCTCTCTCCTCTCTTTCACTCCTTTTTCACCCTAAATCCCTAACCCTAACCCTCAATTACTTAAATCCTCAATTTTATACCCTTTCTTCAACTTTAGGGTCCCTCAAATTGAAATCTGTGAATCCCTTGGATTGGGGAATTATTTCTGTGCATGTGTGGATGAATTTACCCTCATTTAATAATTGTTTGGTCTATAATTTTGATTGATCCGGCCCTAACATGTGTAGGCCTGGATCCGCATAAGATTCCCCTTGATTGAGTGCTTGAACTTTTGTGTGGGATGTGGAATTTTGTGTAACCGTTTCTGAATTAGTGTGATCTAAAGTCTGAAAATCTTGCACATCATACTTGAATTTCATGTCCTGCATCAGGAAGCTCGTGTTACAGGCCACAACATGGATCTGGATCACAAACACATGAGAGTAGCTCAAGTTCTGTGTCATAGTATAGGTATGGATATGGACCTAGTGGATATGCGGCGAGTGACTCCAGGAGTTACGGCAGATCATTTTTCAACTATGGTCAGGAGTTCACTTCTGCATATGGGCAGGGATATGAGCAGTAATATGGATATGGCCAGCAATATGGATACCAAGGAGCTTCATATGTGCCTTTCCTAGATCCATATCAGCGACTGACTGTGATGATTACGCAATACCCATGTATGGGCGTATTGATTCACTTCGGAGAGGAGTACCATCATTATGCTAGGGAGTATCTTAATTCGTACCATTCTACTATGACCTGGGCACAGTATTGTCGATTTGTGGAGTAGCAGTACTATTCCCAGCCCCGTTGAGATGAAGATGATGGTTACGAGCCACCACACAACTTTATGTGGGTCTAGGCCACAACCAGTCATCATCATTGATATGTATATTTCTCAATTTTTACTTCTTTCGATTTTCAATGAATTATTTGTGTTTTCATACATATCTTTGATACATTTATAAATGTCATGCATTAAATTTAAATATAGTTGCATTAGTTCAGTTAAACATCGCATGCTTAAGACCCTTATACAATGGAAATTTATTATGTGCATCTTTTTTTTCTTTTTTTTTTTGAAATGTTATGATTTAAAAGTGTGTATTAAGGTCTTTTTTAACAATCCCTGAAGTTTTATTAAAAAATTCAACCATTTTCCCAATGTTTCCCTTGTTTCTCAAAAAGTGCAATAAATTATGCAAAACAAACGATATATTCTGTGCGATAACCGATACGTATCTATATCCCAAGGGTGTGATACATACCGTTATACCGATATTTCGAACATTGCTGTCAAGTAGTGTGGACTGTAGGCCTCACCAAGATGTAAGAGTCCAATCCAGGCAATCCATTAAATTCCCCTGAGCTTTTCACCCCAAGAGCCCGAAAATCATGTTGATACATGACACTATGAGCCAAAAGAAGGGAAACATTATTTATTTATTTTTTTATTTTTTTATTTTTTATTTTTTTTTTGGGGGGGGGGGGGGGGGGCTTGATTCCACTGGGGCCCACTTGAGTTGTAAAATGGCCCGATTTTTTTGTTTCTCTTCATACAGACCAGACAAACCCAATGAATGGCTTGGATTTCGTATGCACAGCATAATGGGCCCCATACAGAACCAATGGCAAGCATCCCCCCCCCCCCCCCCCCCCCCCCAACAATACCGTAACTTATATTCTATGACTGTATCAGTTCATTTTCCATAAGGTTTAATGTGGGCCCACCATTATTTGTCAGACATAAGAGCCTATGAGGTTGACCGTACAATAGCTTGCCCTAAGATTGACCAGTGTGGGCCCCATGATGCAAGACGGATAGCCTAGCCCAGGATGGTGCAATGAGATTATCAATGAATTAACTAAAACAATTTAAAGCACATAATAAAACTAACCTAACACAAGGTTTTTTTTTTTTTTTTTTAACCAGCAATGTAACGTGTTCGAATTCAAGCCATACGACAATTCCGCAATGTAGATCCAATAAAATACCAAATAATCAGGATCTGTGGAAGGTAGGATTTCCATTTAAGCATAGGGGTTGTTCTCAATTCAAAGGGGTTCACTTGGTTTGTGAAGGTTTGAGTAGGTAAGGGTTAGAACTTTAGGGTTTGGGAATTCGATTTTGAAAATTAGGGTTTGGAAGTAGGGTTTTTGAGAGTTAGGTTTGTGAGTATTAGGATTTTGATGATTAGGGTTTGAGACTTAAGGGATTTAGGGTTAGGGTTTTAGGAAATTGGGATTAGCATATGGGGATTTGAGGATTAGGGTTTGAATTGGGAAAAACAAATGATGAAAGGGATGGGGAGGCTGACCATACAGATAGTCCTACAAATCTGTTTATACGGTTGTACGGACGGATGGGTACAGCTAGGTGTGGCCGTATGGATGAACGGTTAGCGGAGAGTGGGTTGGATGGGAGTTTAGGACGGGTTAGGTTGCGGGTGTATGGGTAGGAAGAAGGAAGAACAAGGATGGAGTGGAGATTGTTTGTTGTTAGAGAAAGAAAAGAGGAGTATTAGATAGAAAGAGAGAGAGAGAGAGAGAGAGAGAGAGAGAGAGAGAGAGAGAGAGAGAGAGAGAGAGAGAGAGATGAGAAGAAATATAATGCAAGGGCATTTTCACACCGGGCTTGAGTAGGGTAGCCAGTGGGATGTAGGGACACTCGGGGTGGGTGGCCCATGTGAAGCGGAACCCATGTGAAGTGGGGCCTATGAGGGGGTTCGGTCAAGGTCCTAACCCATGCAATGTGGAGCCTGGGCTATCCAGCTATGAGATAAAGGGATTGATTCCCCACTCTCTATTAGTTTGAGCTTTTAGAGTAAGTACCTAATTGTCTTGCATCAAAATACCTTTTGATGGAAGAGAATGAAAAAAGAAGAAGGGTAACTTGGATTCACTCCATGGAATCACACCAATTCACTCCATTCGCCGGAGGTTTTACTTCATCACAAAGTAAAGAGAAAAAGAACTTAAAAAAAAAAAAATTCTTATGCAAAATGGGCTAGGGTGTAGACGTCCAAGCCTTATATAGTCTCAGAAAAGACTTTTTACAAAAAGAGGCTCTCAGGTAAAAAGTTTCACATAAAGATGCTCGATAAAATAAAATTTGTTCCCAACTCCCTAAACTCAACAAAAATATAAGCTAAACGAAAAAATAACAAACATATAAACAACTAAATGAACTAAATTATTTTGTGGCTCACGATCAAGATGTCCAATGGTGATGATCCAACTGTCAAAATGGTCCAACTAAGTAGCCCACATGCATCTTCTTGGTGTGGGGCCTTTAAAGATGCATAATCATGCACGTGGGGTCTTTAACAGGCTAGGCACTCGAATTGGGCCCACGGGGCCCCATGTATGCATCACCTAGTCATAAAGAAACGGGAGCTCTCCTCCTCTAGCATACTCTGACTGGTACTCGGATGTCCTTATCACCCCACCATTATGTGTGTCAGACGTCTAAACCATGTACTGGTGAGTCCTTTCCAGGCGACAGGATGTCCCAAAAATAAGGCGTGTCCGAAACTCAAGTGGGCCATACCGTCCTCAACAGTTGAAATAATGCCTAAAACATCTAAAATCCCTTCTTAGGGCCCACCTAAACTTTGGATATAGCAATTTCAATTTGATTCTTTTAGGTGGATAAGATTCATTGGTAAATTTTTGGGTTGGATGTGGTTTGGGGGATGCCAAATCATTCCACCGTGGAGATTTTGACTTGACACTTTCAACTGAATGGGATCCATTTGATGGGTACCAACTACCAACTTGTCTGGTAGAGTAGATTTGATTCAGAGTTTTCACACGAATTGGGATTCTATGGATCACAAATTATACAATGATGGAGGGTTTTGATCTTGATTTCCTTCTATTGCTTTGGTTATTCTTTGGTAGTATTCCTCATGACTTTAATGAGCTAGGAGCAGATAATGAAATTTTTTTGTTATCTTCTGAAAGAATACGTATTTTTATTTTTGAGGAAGAAAACCTACGTAGATCATATGGAAGTAATATGTAGAAATATGATAAATATGGATTCCATGTTGTCACATTTTCTCTGATTTTTCCTTGGTTTAATTTGACTGTGAAAATTGCTTGGTTGTTCCACATTGATGCATGATGGAAAATTAGAAATGCAACAACCCATTGTATCTTTCATTCAGTGGATGGGCCATGGTCTAGAAATCACCTTGGTTGGATATCCTAGTCCAAAAATTTTCCTATTGAATAAAGATCTTTTACTAATTGTCTTCAACTTTTGTTTTAGTGACACCAACCGAATCTTCATAATCATTGGCCAGCATCATTATTGAATTGTGGCCACATCTGCAAGAGTCCCCACTAGAAAAGAGGGTTCATATCATCTGGCAATGCAACCTTGTGACTAAATGTCGACAGCCAAATAAATTGTTCATTTTCTTCATCTATTATGTAGTTTTCTTGATCATTATGCATTTTCTTCATTAATTCCTATTTGTTTTGTATGGAGAAGTAGATTTGTGAATTATGTGCTATGTGCGGCTGCATATAAATGTGACCTAAATGGCCAGTGAATCCACA
Organism: Magnolia kwangsiensis; assembly: GCA_037074715.1. Lineage (NCBI taxonomy): Eukaryota > Viridiplantae > Streptophyta > Magnoliopsida > Magnoliales > Magnoliaceae > Magnolia > Magnolia kwangsiensis. Next base: position 78,491,146 of record CM073589.1, read on the forward strand.
ACTATGGATGAGTCATGGCCCAACAATGGATCACAGAATAGAATCCTGAAAAATCAATTGTTTGCAAATTCAAAATTACGAACCCAAAAATAATAATAATAATAATAATAATAATTCAAGCAGCATAAGCCCTCTGGTCCACATGAATATTTTGGACCATTTTGCATGTCCCCCATGCTTATGTGAGCTCACTTACAACATAGCATGTGGGGCTGCATGGTTATATAATTCCTTTTTTAGCTGATGAGGAATTATAGAATATTTGACCCCAATGTTCAAAAAAAAAAAAAGAAGAAGGAATATTTGACCCCAAGATAAACCAAATACTTAGGTTTTCAGATTATGGACATGATTTCAGATTGTGGACAAGCAGGGCCCAATATTCTGTGATCTAGACCATTGGTATGTTGGTGGTGATGCAGGACAATTAACCACTTGCTCTAAAAGCTCGAACTATTAGATCATGGTGAATCAATCCCTTTATCTCATAGCCTAGGCCCCACATCACATGGGTTAGGGCCTCGGCTGAACCTCACTCATGGGCCCCACATCACATGGGTTCCTCCTAACATGAGTCACCCACCTCGCACGGGTGGGGCCCGCCTCACATGGGCCGCCCACCTTGAGTATGCCCCTACATCCCACAGGCAACCTCACTCAAGCCCGGTGTGAAAATGCCCCTGCATTAATCATAAACACGAGACCTCCCGCTCTGAAACCACTTTGATGTAGGACAATTAACCATTTTCTCTAAAAGCTCAAACTGTTAGAACATGGCAAATCAATCCCTTTATCACATAGCCCAGGCCCCACATTACATGGGTTAGGACCTTGGCCGAACTCCCTCATGGGCCCCAAATCACATGAGTTCCACCTCACACGGGCCGCCCACCCCGAGTGTGTCCCCGAATCCCACAAGTAACCCCACTCGAGCCCAGTGGGAAAATGCCCCTACAGTAGGTGGCCACTTTGGACGAGCCATGCCCCAAAAATCTCCTCAAAAGAAAAATGGTGATGCTTGAGTTCATGTCATGCACATGCACATATGAGAAATAGAGCAATTGTCCACATTTGACCTGAAAAAGGCCCACAATTGGTGGTCTAAAGCATGCATATCCCTCCACCTCAAAAGACTCCCACAATTCCTTCACTAACTTAAGAAAACCCTCCACTCCTAGCCACATTAGCTCAAACATGAATGGTATTGAGCCCAATTCTCCTCTTCAACTTCCAAAAGGATTGGACGATGATAGGACACTGGCCTTGGAAGACTCCTTTGCTGCACTAGGGGAAATTTCTCCACCTACTCCAGGGAGACCAAAAACCTATCAAGTCTGGAGATAACAGCCCTTTCTTGCCCATTTGACCAAGTGAATATCATGTCACATAATGGAATATCCAGTATCCACCAATTCATGCCTATCCACCCAATATGAAAATCCCTCATGCTTCGAGAAATACAACCTCCGTTTGATTTTTTGAAGGTGAATCTAACAACGTTGAAGTCGCCTCCCAAACACTGCGGAAGCGTCCACCTATCACAAATAGAGCACCGCTCTGCCCACAGCAAGGAGCATTGCCCAGACTGGTTCGGCCTTAAACACCCATCTGAATCCTGACAACACATCCCTTAAAATCACAGAAACTAAAGCAGAGCCACTCTACCACTCCTCCTTAACCCACATCTTGAGTCCTAAATACCAACATCAAGAACTACCCAATCTTTAGACTTCCCACCCCAAATAGATTCAACCATCTTCTGATCAACCAATGGAAGCTTGGTCCTGTTAAACAGCCACATGGTGCTAATCTTGAGGGCCTGTGAGAAGCTACAATGAGAAGAAGAAGAAAGATGGAAGAGAGAGAGAGAGAGAGAGAGAGAGAGAGAGAGAGGCAACAAGGACATGAGATGCTTACGGTGTATTGAAATTTGAAACCCTAATCCTCTACTCTTATTGATAATAGTAAAAATGTGGATGGACCCTATGGGCCTTATATACATGGACTTGTGAATGGGTCCTATTGGCCATATTCCAATATCATCCTTTCAATAGTCTCCTGCAGTGTAATTAACTAAGCCCTGGAGCATTTGCAGATGTCTTTAATCTGGACCCTTTTTTGCCAGCACCTAGGCCCCTAACGTTCCAGCTAAGAAGCTTCATTGGTTCACCATTCTGACCTCTCTGCCCTTCTTCTTACCTCTCGAAATCACCCCAATGTTGAAATTAACAGAGGATTTGAGACTTACCAACACTTTCCGCCTGTTAGGAGACTTCTGAAGCTTCCCCTGCAACTGTCCATATATAAATGCGCATATCCACACGATAGGTTCAAATTTGTGCAATTCAGGTTGTTTTACTCTATTTCTCCAAGCATGTGATGGGTTTCTCTTAGGGTTATAATACTCCTAATTAGTGGTGCAATTCCAATTCAAGAATTGCTATTCATCAGTTTTCAGCTCAGATCCATTTTGTTTGCATACATTTGCAGGCTACAATAGTTGATGGACAATTCACAGTTGAGGGACTCCACAATCAGATTGATTAAACATGGAGTCCCATTAACCTCCAAGTGCTGAATTTTAAACTTAGATTCGTATATTGGTTGTTAAATGGACTGTTACAGGGTTGTCGTTACTCACACTATTGTGGAGTTATGGTCTTCAAGCCACCTTTTATTTTATTTCATTTTTTCTAGTTTACCAATGAAACTGGAAGCACACAAAGCACACTATCAGGGAAAACAGTAATTCGTAACAACACGAATCCTTGATTGCTATAATCTATCCTGGAAAACCAACAACAAAGGACAAGAAATTTTTGGATGGAGGTATGTAAGGCATTAGAGCAACAGTCCAGTAAAATTCCCAGAGAAGATCGTCTGATCTTTTTCATTTTCCTTTTTTTGGGGCTGTGTCCAGCTGTGTTCTTTTTTTTTTCTTTTTTTTTTTTTTTTGGGGGGGGGGGGTGCGTTTACCATGTACAGTTGGGCCCCACTTGTATAGACTGCAGAGTGGCCATCAGGACAATTCACATCCTGACACATCAGGATCTTAGAATTTGTCATTACATATATGCGCATGAAATCCAAGGATAAGAATTACATTGCTTATGGTTGAGCATTATTGTGTATGGTTCATAACCTGCACTGAAAATTAGACAGCAATTCGCACAAGGTGTTCTGTAACGGTAACGGTGGTCGTAATGGCCGCCACCATTACCTTTACGATACAGGTCGTAACGGCTGTTACGGCCCCCGTAACGGCCGTTACAGTCTATTTTTTTATTGAAAAAAATCCTGAAAAACCTGTATTTGCCCCGTATTGTTGATTAAAAAGTATGAAAAACCTGTATCTGCCCTATAATAGACAATTATGGGGCTGTTATGGCCTTTAGAGGGGACGTAACGTGCCGTTAATGGCAATTACGGGCCATTTTTTTCCATAACGCCTGTTATGGCTGTTACGACCCTGTAACGCGTAACGGTTGCCACCGTTACCTTTACGTAACGGCCTTTACGGCACACCATGAATTCGCATCAAATGCAAATGCCATTGATTGCACTAGCAGATCAAAGCATTCACAGAAGATCATCATGAAAGCACTTAGAGATGCAAGCAGTGGGAAAAGAAAGAAAGAAAGAAAGAAAGAAAGAAAGAAAGAAAAAGGGAACAAAACCAAGCAAAAGAAAAATAAAAGGAGAAAAAATTTCAAGTACTGGCCACCAAAAAGGACCCAGAGTACCTTGGTGATAATATGCGGGTTTCCAACTATGATAAGCAAGGATCTAGCTCGGGTGGTAGCCACGTTAAATCTCCTCGGATTGCTAAGAAATCCCAGATGGTGAACTCTGTCAAACTCGTTATGTTTGACAGTCGACCTAACAGTCGATATAATGATGACCTGCCTCTCCTGCCCCTGGAATTGCTCAACACTCCCAACCTTCACATCCTCCATACCGAGCGATTCAAGGGCTTTCTTTAGCTTAACCACCTGCTGACGATAAGGAGTAATCACTCCGATATCTTTCTCACTCACATCCATATTCTCTCTCAGTTTCGTAATGATAGTGACCACTTTGCTAACCTCAAACCGATTAAACCATGATGGATTACTACCCTCCCTCTCATCACAGCCTTGAATGCCCATGAAAAGTACGGGAAAATCCTTGTTGGGAAGGTCATCCCACTCGCATAAGGAAGAATCCCTCTCTTCTTTACAAGCTATCAGTTCTCCCTTGTAAAAAAGTTTAGAAGGGAGCTCCAAGATTGCAGGGTGGCAACGATAGTTTCTCACAAGCTTTGTCACATAGTTCTCGTCCTCGCCGCCATAAAGATCACACTCGAAAAGCCTCTCCAAGTACGATTTTCCCAGCCCGTATTGCTCAGCATCTTTCGAGTAAATAACGGGACCCAGTTGCATTGGGTCTCCAGCAAGCACGACAACGGTCTCTCTTCGACAAAGGTTGGCAAGGGGTATCATCGTCTCAGGCTCTGAGGCTTGGCCAGCCTCATCCAAGAAAATATGGGAGAAGTGGCCCCTGGTAATGCCTTCTGCATAGAGGAGTGATGCACTCATATATGTGGATATGATGATCCGATACCGCAACAAGGCATTGAGTGGAGGACATTTAAAAACCATGTCGTCGAAGTAGCAATGATGAATTATATCTGACCGGATGTCCTCATACGAGCGGCTGGTTGCATTTAGCCTGAATACTTCGTTATCTTGAACCACAGCGATCTCCTTATCAATCAGCTTCTCCAATACATGGTCTGCAGCACTATTTGAAGCTGCACAGACGAGAATCCGTGATTTCTTTTTAGTAGTATAGAGTTGTAGAATCGCTTCCACCAGAGTCATCGTCTTACCGGTACCTGGAGGCCCATGGATTACATACGGGGGAGCACCTTTGCAGCCAATGATCATTTCGACAGAGGACATCTGCTCCTCGTTGAGATTTCGGTTCAAGGGCACGATAGGGGATGTTCGAATCGGCCTTTTTTTGTAGTAGTGAGATGGAAAGAGGATTTCCATCCCTAAACCTGCTGCTGCTGCTTGAACAGCTTGGTATAGCCTTTTCATGTTCACCCTATTATATGTAAATCTAACATTGTAAAGATCCGTGTCATGATGAAGATGGTGAAATTCATCTGCAAACTTCAGGAACACTTGATCTGCCTCAACTCGGTGGATGTACCCCTGCAAAAGTCATCACCAAATGTAAGTGGTGGAAAGAGGAAATATATTACACTCAATCTAGCAATTTGCTCAGCCCAACAAACACTGCACATCTTGGAGCCACCTTGCAGTGATCAAGACTATTCAATGGAGGATCCTATCATTAGGGCTGTCAACAGGTCGTGTTCCGGTCGGCTACTTTAGTACCCATACCAGCTAACTGGGTTCAGGTCTTGCTGGGCCTGGACCTGGACCCAGATCTGATCAGGCTGAGGTACCATCAGGTCTTTGGATCTAGGTTTTGAATTTATGTGGTTGGGCCCACCCAATGTATGGATTAGATCGCATACACATGTTCCACTTTGACACGTGCATAGTGTGTAAACGGGCTCTCTAACATGTGTGTAGCATAGGAAACCTCATTTCTTTTGCCAGAATAATCAATATATGTTAAATATTATAATTTATTATTAAAACTAATTGGACCCGACCCAGACACGAACAGACCTAACCCAACCCAATTTCTTAATGGGTCCACTTAATGGGATCTGGACCCATTAAAAACAGATCGGGTACCCATTAATAGCCATACTCATCATGGACAGGAAATACCCAAAAAAAAAATAAAAAAATCCCATACACATTATCCTGACCATCTGATTTGGCACCCAGTAAATGTAGACCATTGTCTATAACTGTCCTTTGCAAGGATCAGTCCAATAGAGGATAGATAATGAGCATGACCCCTCCCATGATGGAGCCCACCAAATGAATGGTGCAGTTATGCAAAGGTAGTCCCCACCTACACAATTGTTGGGTTAAACAAAACAGCGAAGTTTCTTTCAATCAAGCATCATAGCATACACCTCAGAGAAGAAGGTTGGTCGTTCAGCACCTTGTACAGTTAACTGAAGAATCAACAAGTTCTATTGGAAGAAAAGCACAAACCTGATATGGCTTACTACTGTTGTCGAAATCATCATCGACGGGCTTGGAAAAAATGAAATCTCCGCAAACAAGTGAAGGCCGCTTCTCGGCCAATCCGGGAACCTCAAGGGCTAAGAACTGCCTGCTTCTCTTCATGGTGACATTCTCCATGTCATGTGCTCTCATTTCCTCCTACAGCAACATGTCAGTCACTAAAAGAAGTAAAGGCAAAGCTTACCAATAGATGAAAAAAGAAATCGGTAGGTTAGAAAATTACCTCCAAATGGATTTCTTCCATGATGACCAAATTACAAAAGAAATCCGCATAATTGCTGCTATTTAATCCTTCAATGAGAACTTCGGGGACTTTCTTATTCTCAATCATTGCCCTGACATCCTTTGGTATTGGGAAATCGGGAAGATTATATTTGAAGCCTTGAGCTGCTTTCTTAGGAGGACGGGAACCCACCACATACTCTTGGCACACGAACTGTTTCCTCCTTGGGACTCTTGAAAACGGCTTGTTCGAAGCCAGTGATTGGGAAACCTTATCTTCCGCTAAGAGGAAGACAACCTTCTCAATCTTATCATCTCCCGCATCAAAATGCACAATGGCAGTATGCAGGCCGATGTCTTTCGGTTTGCACGACAGCCAAATTTTAAGAGTCTGGCCCGGTTGAAGCACCCTATCTTCTAGAGACGATGACTCGAGGAACTCCTGGATTGTCTCCACATCAGATGTGGCCGTCGGAGGTTCCAACACTGAAAGCGTATACGTTCCTTCGGGATTCGAGGAGAAAATCTTGACTCCCCAGAGGTCGATCGGCTCACTTGTAGTGTTTCTAACAGTAACAGAATCTACAGTCGTCTCTCCAACGAGAGCAGACTGAGGTTTCCCTTCGACAAATGGGAATGGGGTTGAGATGGCAACAGGCCCTTCATCGATCGGTTCAAAATCATGACCTGATCTTTCCTCCTCAAAATCCAAGAAACCAACTTCAGGCTTGTCCCCAATGACTGAGTAGTTGTCATCCCAATCTTCGTTGCCGATCGTACTCATTATGTGCCCAACTCGATTAGCTCGTTACCTCTCTAAATCACAACCATTTTTCCATCACCAGAAAATCAATCTTTGTTTCCAAATGGCATGGAGGAGAGAGAGAAATATTCAATGGTCAACAAAATATACATGTGGCCCATCCCTTTGTGTGGTCGAGACCATGCATCTGGCAGACCCCATCTTGAATTGGACACGACCCCAAAAATTCCACCAGACGGAAGACCTTACCACTACAACCACTGCAACTTCTACCTGTTAAGTGCAGACTGATGGAAAGGATCCATTTCCAATCCATTAATTGGACATTTAAAGCATCACATGGAGGATTTTTATGGGCATGGTATATCCAAAATGTGGCCCATTAGATGGACGACCTGGATCATCAAAAGATGGGCCCACCTGTATTCCTTGTGGGCGTAGAAAGTATGACGGCAAGAAATGAGTACATAATAGAACCCAATCTAATAATCGAAACGTAAAGGGCATTGACATCAAGACTCACCCTGATTATTGAACTTCTTTTCAACTATTGGTAAAATAATAATAATAATAAAAAGAAAAACTTTGTACTGTTCTATAACCAAAAAACATTAAAGGGGTGGTTGTATCTATCAATCAAGTGGGTGTAAATGGCAGCTCCTTGAAAAAAAAATCCCAAACAAGGAACTCTCAGCAATAAACGTCCATTCAATCAGAAAAGAGAGAGAGAGAGAGAGAGAGAGAGAGAGAGAGAGAGGAACCGAATTCAAAATCCCATAAACCAAACAGATTCCAATGGTAAAAATCTATTTCAACCTCAAAAAGAAAAAAAAATGTGGGATTTTGACGACTCCAACAGCTATAAACTATTCTAACAATCAGAAAAAAGAAAGAGAATAGAATCCAATTCAAAAACCCATAAACCAAAAAGACTCCAATAAAAGAAATGTCTTCAACACCCCCCCCAATATATATATATATATATATATATATATATATATATATATAATATTTGGGATTTTCGAGTCTCAAACAGCAATAAACTGTTCTTTCAATCAGAAAAAATAAAGAGAAGAGAACCCAATTCAAAAACCCATAGAACAAACAGACTCCTCTTCAACCCCCAAAAAGAAAAAACAAATGTGGATTTTTGAAGACATTCCCCACTCTGTTATAAAAAAATAAAATCTATTTGCTTTTTTACACGAACAGAAACTAACCTCTGGTAAGACCCCAAGAAATTCGTGTGATAGGAAATGCAGATGATTCAATGAAAATGAAGAGAAGATTGATAAGACCTACTTCCCAAATCAGGAGATTTGTATGTTTTTACTCCATTTTCAACTGAAAATTGGAGGAAAGGAAAGTATGGGGAGTTCGTTCTCTCTCTCTCTCTCTCTCTATCTCTCTCTCTCTCTCTGTTTTTTTTATCATATCTTTTACCTCTCTCTCCAAGCATCATTGACGCGGTTTACACCAGCCAGATAGCTTGTGTCAAAGATCCGTGGGACCCTTCATGATATATGTTTTTTATCCACGCCGTCCATCCATTTTTGGAGCTCATTTTAGAGCGTGCTTACAAAAACGAGGCAGATCTAGATCACAGTTAGACCACACCACGGGAAAACGTTGTTGATTGAACGTCCACCGTTACAAACTTGGTAGGCCCTCCATGATGTTTATTTGTCATACAACATGTTGATAAGGTCACATGCACCTGGTTGAAAGGGAAACACAAATATCATCCAGATGTAAAAAACTCTCAACGGTATGGATTCAATTCCCAATGTTTACGTGGCATTGTCCACCCGAGATTTGTATACCACGCACTTAAAATGATCTAGAAAAATACATGGACGGCGTGGATAAAACACATACATCATGGTAGGCCCCACGGAGCTTTGACACCAGCTATGTGGCCGGTTCTGGGTATCCCCCGAACCGCGTGGAGAGTTATTTGATACGCAGATTCCGATGCTTCATAAGCCGCAATCACACAGACTATACAAATGGAATTATTTTAAACAAAAATAAAAACCCAAATTCCCAAAACATATTTCGTGATAGATTATTGCCAAAAGAACAAATTGAATATTTTTCACTGAATGTCCAGTAAAATGTCTTTCAATTGTGCTGTTAGATAATCAAATCAGTGAAATTTTGAGTTTCCGACCATCTAAGTTAGACCCACATTGCAATTTCTTAGCACCTTAGTATCAGCTATCATACTCTGCCGGCGATTTTTCTCCTTCAGGATGCGGAATGTCTAGCTAGTAATGTAAGGTGTTTTATCCCCGCCGTATATCTGGAAGCATGTCCAAAGCTCAAGCAGATGCCGTATATCTGGAAGCATGTCCAAAGCTCAAGCAGATCACACTGCATAAACAGTGGTGATATTAATGTCCACCAATGAAACTTTTCTGTGGGCCCATAGTGATGTTTATTTGTCATCCAACCTGCTCATAAGTTTATACAGAAATGGACGAAGGGATAACACGAATATCAGCTTGATCCAAAATTTATGTGGCCCCAAGAGGTTTTTAATGCTAAGTTTTAATTTCCACTGTATCCTGTGGTGTGGTCCACCTAGGTTTTTGATATTCTTCAATTTTTGGATCTTGAACTAAAATGAGCTGTAAAAATGGATAGACGGTGTGGATAAGACAAATACATCATGTTGGGTCCCACATGGTTTACTCAGCAAACAATCCATTGTACCATAAAATGAGACCGAGAATGACAACCGGAAAATGGTGACTTTGCTGCTGGACGAGTCAATCCAGACAGGGACTCTTACGAGCCAACATTATGTATGGGTTTTACCGACGCCATTCATCCAACCATGACTAAGTGGACCAAGGATTGAACGCCCACCATTAAAAACTTCCCAGAAGCCACCCAAGTTTTGAATAGCCGGCATTTGTGTTTTCCCCTCATCCAGGCTAGTATTACCTTATTAACAGGTTGGATGGTAAATAAAAATATAAGTGAACTTGTATCACGACTATTTGTGTTTTCCCCTCATCCAAGTTGGTATTACCTTATTAACAGGTTGGATGGTAAATAAAAATCATGGGTGGACCTGTATCACAGCTACTTCTTGTGGTGTGGCCCACTTTAAGCCTTATATCTTCCTCAATTTATCATATCATACCCTAAAATAATAGGGAAAAATGGATTAATGATGTGATAAAACCATACATCATAATGGCCCCCCCTCCCTCCACCAAAACCTTGTGAAAATATTTGGCTGAAATGTCTTTTTAATGACCGACACCGAGTCAACCTGCACATTTCCCTCCTAGGGTGTCCAATGGCCTGACCAGCTTCTAAACCGAGATTAGGCCAAGTTAGGTCAGGTTTTAAGTGGTTCCAGCCAAAATATTAGCCTATTTAGATAAATGGGTTGGGCTTGGGTTTAGCTCTAAACCCAATCCAACCCTGCCTGCTTACTTGACCCCACCTGACCTATGGCTTGTAGCATATATATATATATATATATATATATATATATATATATATATATATATATATATATATATATTTATTGTAGTTTTTATCTCTTCTTATTTGAAAGAGAATCTAACAGCTAATGCATGCCATCAAAGCAAGATTATAAGGACCAAAAGCAAGAATTACACTACTTTAAACACAAGTAAATGGCAATAGATAGGAGGTTAGTTGAGTTCGGCCTAATCACAATTAATGGGTCTGGTCAAGTGGGGCTTAGGTTAGAAAAATTTTAAGTGGGTGGGGTCGGGTCAAATGATAGTGGATTGTAGGTTGGGTTTGGGCTAGATTTGTTGGACCGTTTATTAAACCGGTCAGGCTTGGGCTGACACCAACCCAGACCAAACCTGGTCTCTTGCCAGGCTCCCTTTTTATTTATTTATTTACTCTCGTTAGTAAAAAGGATGCAAAGGCTCTAATGTGGGCAAATGTTAATTGCCTGGCTGGAGGAGTTTTTAGAGTCATTTCAGAAGATGTGACATTAAAAGGGGCATGACTGTCCTTGAGTTGCCTAGTGGTCTTAGGGAATCTTGCCAAATCATTCTAAAGTCCTTTTCTCTTGCTTCTCCTTTACTCTTTATCTTTGTGATTTTGTTTTGTTTGTACCCATTGTATATTATTTTATTCCACAATTGGTATTACTTATTAAAGTAACGTTGAGAGGCATCTTCACACAAAATCCATGTTGGTGCTCATGTTGAATATGTTTGAGTGTGGTATATTAAGTTCTACTAGATTTAAAGTGCTAAGTATAACAAATTCAGTTATGTATTTTGGAGATCGAAACATGAATAAAGTTTTGGTGAAGGGTTTTGCAATCATGATCTGGGAAAAAATAGCCTACACAAATGAAAATTGAGATTTTTAAGAAGAGAAAGCGAGTGGCATTGATAGTTCTTATTTTAGATGATTTGGCACTCACGTACAATCAAGCCACTAGCAAAAGCTTATGGGATAAGTTATGCAACTTTTACGAGGAAGAATTATACGTCAAATAAGATATTTTTCAAAGGCAATTATAATACTTGTAAATAAGTAATTAAGTAATTATTATATAAGGGCTTGTTTGATTTTCCATGATACATTTAAATCCTGGTAAGTATGTAATTATTATATTTTTCACATTATTTGGAAATATAAGAGTAATTCCACCTCGAAAATCGATATAAAAGCGTTGACTTAAATCTATGGACCCTATCATAATGCATATGATATATCCGTACTGTCCATCTATTTTATTAGAACTTTTGGGGGCATGAGCCAAAAAATGAAGTAGATCCAACGCTCAAATGGCCTACAAGAAAGGAAACATTGGCCTTAATTCGTCCATCATTGAAAGTTATTTCCTTCACTAGCCCACATTAAGATTTTTTCATCATCTAACTCGTTCATAGGGTCACACAGACATTGATAAGGGGAAAACACAAATACCAGCATGATCCAAAACTTTTAAGAGCCCTAAGAAGTTTTTAATGGTAGGTGTTTATTTCTGTTGTTTCATGTGGTGTGGTCCACTTGATTTTTGGATTTGCCTCATTTTTGGTCTCATACCCTAAATTCTATTAACATAACAAATGAGCGGTGTGAATAAATCACATACATCATGATGAGCCCCACATTGATTTCGTAAATTTCTTAATTTAAGTGTTAAAAAAGTAAGTTGTTACATCTGCATTGGGAAAGACGCAATAATTACATAGCTAAATAATTATTTTCCATTTACTTGGTAATTACGTTTGAGCCAAAAAATCAAACATGCCCTTAAGATCAAGAAAATGTCCTCTTTGCAAGTATACTTGAATGAATTCAATACTTTAGTTAACAAAAAACTACCGTTGATATCATGATGCACTATGAGGAAAAGGTAGTTGTATCATTATGTTTAATGTTAGATTCATGGGATGCTTTAACTGTAAATCTAGAAAATGCTCAGGATCTCTATGCTGCTTAAAAAGAATATGTAGAAAATTAATTAAAGGGCTTCTTATGCTACATTAATGGCCAAATGAAGATTTATTGCAAAAGGCAACCATGAGAGCGAGTGAATGAGATACCAAATTAAAAGGTTTCTAAAGTAAAATATTAGAATTATGAAAAGAGGGGTATCTTATGAAATAATTATCTACTTATAGAGGTAAATTAAGAAAGTTCAAAAACCTAATTGTATGATCAAGCGTCATATTCAAAAGGTTCCAAAAGAAATAAATTAGAAAGAGATGGTGATGGGATTTCACTGAACTTGCACTGCGAAATATGATTTTCTCTAGGTCCAAATATGAAATCATAACCCAATATCTCCTGAATACAACATGTACAATTTCTCGAAACGATTAACTAACTTGAGAAAGTTATATCGTACCTGAATCTGACGATATGTATTAATGCAGTGGTTGATGATGATCCTCCAAACTAGGAGGTCTCTCATCAATATATCATAATACCAAAGAGATCTAGATAGCCCAATGAATATCTTCTGTTAAGTGCCAAGGAATTTCCATAACTATCCATAAGGATGGACCACATATAGATGGAGAAGAGGATGAAAAACTCATTTTTCCTCTCTCTACATATATTTTTCTCTTTTCTCTGATTCACACACTTAAGGGGGGAATGTGTCTAGGGTTTCTCATATCTTTGGGATTGAATTAAAAACCTACGGTTTTAGAGGAATACTAATATGGTATTCTGCCACCCTACGATAACTTTGTAACATACTGTGAGAGAAGTATGTCAATCTGTCCCATCTATGCATATACTCATGATATAATCCCTCCACTGTCATGGTCATTCACTAATGATCATATCTCATGCCAATTAGAAGTAGCCTATTAGATCTAGACCATTAAGTTATCATTAGAGGTGGGTATGTTAGACCCAATCCGGTGGATCCGACCCAATCCGACTCGATCAGACCTATTCTGAACGAAATCGACGGCCTAGATCGGGCCTGATCAAGTCTGTCCATCCAGATCCGATCATTTTTTGGGTTGGGTTCGGATAATGGTCTATCCGGATAGATCCGATCCAAAATTCCTAACCGAAATGATCCGGACCGATCCAACCTGACCCGACCCGGAGCGGGTAGTATAAATACTATTTTTACCCTAAACCCTAACCCACCCAATGGTTTTTATCCCTCCCTCTTTTCTTACCCTACCCTCTCCCGCCCGAACGAACTAGCGTTGCCCTGCCTGCCCGATCTTCTTCCTCTCCTCTTCTTCCTGTGTCTCTTAGCTGCGTCGCGATTTTGCCGATATCTCACGCCAATTCCTCCCAAAACTCTGAACCTGAGAATCGGCCACGTGTCGTCATCTAGGATGTTCGATCTCCTTCTCGATCCTCGCATCAACGACAATCTGCTGAAAAGAGCTTTTGTAAGGACCTTTTAGCTCTCTAATTAAATTCGGTGGCTCCAACTGCAGAAGTGGCACCGTCCCCCAAATCTAGCAGGAGAAATGATCGGATGCAGTTCCTGTACCATAAGATATGATAAAGCCATTATTTTCCGCCAGTATGTCTTATAGACAGATTATCCTATCTGTAGAAAAGGTGAGCCACATTATCATCATTAGTCCTTGTACAGTAATCTGATAGAAACTTACGGTGGGACACATTATTACTGCAAACCATTGATATCATTTCATGTGCCGATGTGGCATACCCAATACATATATAGTTTTGATTTTCACAGGAGAAAATCATCGTATTGTTTCTCATTTTTTGTACAAATTTGATATTTATATCAGTAATCAGCTGATGACAAAAAGATGGATGTATCTTAGGTTATGATATAGCCACTACATCTTGATCATTTCTCAATCTAACATGTCTTCAGTAATATCGCCCATAGGTTTCCTCTTCAAAAGTGGTTTTTAGCCTAGACCTTATATGCTCCTCAGGAGCACCGAAACCTAATGTATGGACAGATAAATCCATCAATTGGGTGGCTGTGATTATCCCAACAAATCAATATTCATCCGATGGCCCGAACGCTGTGTGGGCCACACGCGAAACCCGAGGGGTAACAAGGAGAGCTATCGACAAAAAATTTAAATCTGGACCGATCCGTATCATGCCTAATCCATTCCGACACGGTTTTCCTGACCGAGTCAGACTCAAATCGGATTAAGCCATGTACAATTCAGAATGGTTCGAGTCAGGTAGCCCAGACTCGGTCCCGAAACGGATCGAGTTCGAGTCAGGCCAATGAGATTTCGGATAGGATCGAGTTGGACCTATTTCGATTTGACTCAGTCCGATGCCCAACTCTAGTTATCATCAAGTGATATCAAAACAGTTTTAATGATTAAAATAAAAAGTACCTTTGAAAACCCAATAAAAACAATCAAAGTGTTGGGCCCAATGGAAAAAACCATTTGATGAGTTATCCAGATCAAAGCCATAAACATGTTCTAAGGCAAACCAGTGGATCCCTTGTTGGACTGTGCAAGAATTAACAATTCGTGATGGAAGTACCCAGTTACATCCACTTTATTAGCCCATACATGACCTCGTAGGAAGATTCAAAGTTGACCCTTACAAGTCCTCAAGTATAAGAATCAATCATCTTTCATGCATCATGGAGTTATGATCTCACAATCATAGTCCAGGCTAATGGGCCCCTGGACTGTTAACTTGATCTCGATCTACCAATGTAAGTAACCAAAGGTTCAAAATAAATATTTTGTTCATAACACACTCACATTCCTGTGTAGGATAAGGGTAAGGCATAAGTCGACACCAAGTCAATTTCTAATGGTGGAGACTATCCATTCTGACCCAAGTCAGTCCTCTCACACAAGATGACCATACATCCCATGAATCGATGTCCATGGGTGTGTCCCATGCACTTGTGATAGTCATGGTCTAACAAGATACTAAGATCCATGGATTATGACTCTCCCAGGTCAATGACCATCATGTCCAATCTCAAGTTCTCAAGGACTATTAGAGGAATCACTCCTCAATAAACCCACAGTGAAGATTTAAGGCAACACTATATATTGAAGATTAATGGAATGTCCACCAACGACTCATGCTCATCATGATCTATAGCTAAGATTGCCATAATCGCATCCACATGGTTAATTGATTAGAGCACACATTGGTTTTTCAAGATACTAGATCCAACAATCTCTCACTTGACCTAAAACTAATACATACTCAAATATTTTAAGCACGCATGTCAAATGAGGACTTTAGAGACAAGAGAATTAAGGAGCCATAATAGTCCTCTAACAGTCCATAGTATCACAATAATAGTCACTCACAACACAAATGACCGTGCATTCAAATAGTTTCATTACTGTCATACAAGACTTGCCTTTTAACTTTTTGATCTAAACCCAATCAACTAACAGTTCTAAGTTCACTTAAGGACTCTATGATCCACTAGAGAGAGTAAACATGTGCATCTCTCATATAAGGATCATTTAGGAATATCTAACTCGTCACATGCTAAACTGACAGTGTCACCATATGAGTGAAAGGCTAGTATTCGATTACATCCTCACGAGAAGCAACAAATCCAATTTGATGTTTGTTCTAACATGAACTTCCACTAAGATAGGCTAGGCTTATTCCATTGACTCATTTTCCTCCCACTAACAAAGACGTCTTGTCATAAGTCTGATAATGTGCATATCAAATAACTGCAGGATTCTAGTGAGTACTTAGCATGCCTCTTGGCATTGATCCCTTAGTCATGCACTTAAGATGGTGTCATTTAAGTAACGACTCGGATCCAACAATACACAAGGTAGGAAAATGGCCACATAAGTATAAAGCCTCCATTAGAACCAATGTGACAAAATCATGTCCTTCAGTGCTCACAAATAGAGCAAAATAAACATGTCATTCATCCTCATCAATACTGCAATTGTGGGCTCAGCCAAAAACCAAGGATTTAACGAGTATCACAAAGATACAACTAGAGCTTATGCTTACATCACCAATATCAAGCACATGGGTGGTGATGATAAACTCTTTGAAAAGGATGATTTGTGTTTGGTTAAAGGCCAAACATATTGCGCATGCACATGAGTCCATTTTACCATACATTCTACCGATGCATAAACACAACAGTACATGTGGATGTCTCTAATGGAACATGTTGATGCAGAAATCTGGTTAGCCCTCCCTGGCTCATGAACTTGTACAAAGAACAAACAAAGAAGACCTAGCTCGTATGTCGGTGTAATACCCCAGATTTTGGCCAATCTGGGATTTGACGTCCTTGGGCAGTGGGTCAACTAAAATATCTGGAAAATTGCTCAGAACCCAAATTCCATAGCCAAAGAAACCACTTAGGATTAATTTCTATGGAAGTTAAGCGTAAGTTAGCTAGCGCAACGCTGGAGTAGCTAGGAAATAGTCCCTGATAACTTTAAATACGTTCTACAAGACCCAAATCGAGTAGAACCAACGACTCTATAATACTCTATAACCTCGGATCAAACTCTAAGCAGGTTTGTTCTCTGGACCACTTTGAAAATTTGTATTGGATCTAGACCGCGCGTCGAAAGTCCGATACCTCCTATCTTAGACCGTTAGAACCGCCTAGCTGGACTTGTCAATCATTTCGAAAATCAAGTCAAACCGATAATCACACGCTATTTTATTGAGCCCGGACTGAAGAGAGTGCGAATAGGGACAGAATTGGAATTTCAAATTCAAATCTGGCACACAACTTGACGCGTCAGTATTAAGCGTTCTGACCGTCAGAATTCATCCAGATTACACCCTCGGATCAGGAAAAATTTCTATTTCATATCATGAGACTTTCAGCCCTGATCTACGTGCGGTGACCGCTGAACTGAAACTGGTCCGCCACGTGCGATCTGCAAACCCTGCCGGACTGAAAACTTAATACGTGCTAGATCTGGTATGCATGAGCTTAAGTCCGATCGCATTCGACCAGGGGACCACCAGAAAGCATCTTTTGGACCGAAACAGCCCCGTTTTGGATATACACTAAGTAAACTTCGTTCCCGAGCCTATTTCGGGCATTTTTAAGCTTATAAAAGGGGTTGAAACCCTCACTCCTCTCTCCCATCCGAAATTGTAAGAAACCCTAGTTTTGGAGGGAGAAAAGGTGAGAGTTTGAGAGAGAGTGTAGAAGGGATTTTTCCCGTCTTCGTGTCACCTGTTGCACGTGCTGTAGCAACAACTCCTGATCACCAAGCCGGTGATTCTTCTACGTTTTCAGATATAAAACAACCCTAGAAGTTACTGATTTGAGGTTCGTTAGTATTCATAGCATGTTAGCTAACGTAACTCGTAAATCAGGTTCTCTTATTGCCGTAGACGAAGCGTATACGCTCCGTTCAAAATCACGCGTCTATAAGAGATAAGGTGCGGATTTTAGACGCTTTGATTGACTGTTTTCAAAGCTTTCAATGACGTTTAATAGTAGATTATTGACGGCATCGCCGTTTGACATGTACAACGTGCTATCTGTTTCCTGTTTCGTAAATTAACGAAGAATATGAGATTTAGGGCATTTTAGTCATTTGTAGGTAGTGCTGATTTCATTCATGTTTTGTTGATGTGATTGACATGGTTTGTTGTCGCATTAGAAAGTTAGGAATACGTGCATAATCAGTTTGGCGAAGAGATTCGCCAAATTGCGCACTTCGGGTCGACATACTATATGTAGACTTAAGTGTGTAGTGTATGTGTTTGTATAAATGCTTGTATTAGTATGTATTGAATTAAATGATGTTATGAATTAGTTTGAGATGGATTTCTCAATTTATATGTTGACATAAATGATTTCCTACATGTTGATTATGTACATGATTCCGTACTATGCATGAAATGCATGTGCTTGAAGATTTGCTTAAGTTGAATGTTATAACATGTGTTAACATGCTCACATGATTGTATTTCAATTCCAATACTCCTACATAAATTGCTGATGTGAATTCATATGTGTTTGAGACTATACTTAGTCCAGGCAGTCGGTAACCGAGCGAATTCGTGGTTGGCTGGTCTTGGCCACGAACGATGCGTCGATGAACGCAAGCCGTGTTCTGGAGTTGGCGGCAGTGGTTAGGCCATGCGAAGTATTTTACGCACTTCATGTCGTTCGACTTGAGATGCGATCGCGCTAGTCGAGCCCGTCAAGTAACCCGACTGGCCGATGTATGTTCACCCTGTATGAGTCATAACTGTTTGAACCTAGGGTACTGAACTTACCATTGTAAACCCTGTTAACCATGGTACCTTGATCCACAAAGACTCATGAGCCGGGCATGGTGGTATGGGATACCGTGGTTGAGCTGTCGGCCTACGCTGGGGCCACAAACCTCTCCGTAGTGACCAGTGAGCACCTATGACTCGTGAGTAGATTATGGTGGTATGGGACACTATATTCTTGCTGTCGGCCTACATTGATAAGGTGATGGGGGAGCGGAGCAACGAGTGCGTGCAACAGCCCTGACAGCCCTTTGTAGTGACCGCGAGCGTATTCTGAGTCTACGGGAGGCGACGACCCTTCAGTAGCAGTAGAGTACAGTAGGCCTGTATTGATAAGGTGATGGGGGAGCGGTGCAACGAGTGCGAGCAACAGCCCTGGCAGCCCTTGCAGCGACCTACAAAATATACATCGTATGAGATTACTAGGAGTGACGACCCTAAACAGGATCTGTGTTGGGATTGATACAAGGGAAGTACCTTAGTTTCTCAATCCTGCTGTTTGAATAGACTAATAACAACTCGAAAATCATATCACCATAACATTGCATGTGCTTGGAAGATGTGGAGCACTTGAGGGACGATTGCATGCCGTGGTCGTAAGATGGTGCCGTATGAGGGAGATCGTCGGTGAGGGCATACATCACGTCATGTCATATTGCATTAATAACAGTACTAGGATTGTCTGATTTACTGCTTTACTATTATCGCATGAATGATTTGAGAACATGTAAATCCTTGCTCTATTATTCCACTGAGTTAGCTACTCATTCCCACGTTACGGGATGGTCTTTGCAACACCCACCAGACCCTTTTTTAGATGCAGGTGATGCTGAGATCCAGGAGGCAGAGCCAGACTTTGACGAGGACCAGGATGAGTTCTCGTACATGCAGTACCATGATGGCTTTGCTTAGGTGACCTGGGTTGACGGGACTTCAGTGGGACTATTTTGAACATTTTGATTTATTTATTTATATGTATATGAGACTCAGAGATGTATTCATACTTTAGTGACAGTTGAGGTCTACTTTGTTTTTGCATACAGCGATATATATATTCTTTAGTCTTCCGCTTGCTTTTATCACTGGATCTGAAGTATGAATTGCAGTTTTGGTATACTTTTACTCATGTGAATGCTTTAACTCAGACAACATTGAATCATAATCATTTTTGTTGCATAAGTGACGGTCTGGAACTCGGGAGTTGAGTTTATACACAACCCCCGATTTTTAGGGTGTTACAAGTTGGTATCAGAGCATGGTTAAGAGTATACTGGGCCTGGGTAATGGTCTCGCGACGTACGCTGTCGCTTCCTTTGACTTAGGTGGGTGCGAGAAGGGTCTAGAAACACTCATAAGATCGCAGATTCACCAATAGGCGAAGTCTATTCATTTCGATCGCACGATCGAGTCTATAACGCATCTCGGGTCGCGTGAAGCAACCCGAATAGCTCCTAGGTCGTAGGAAGTCGGGTTGAGACGTTCTTTGAATGATTTTAAACCCGTAAAAGTGAATCCTTGGGCCGTGGGATGACCACGACTCTTGTATTCAATCGCCAGGGCTTAAAAATCCCGTTTCACCAAAAATCTTCAAAATTCTTCCTCTCACCACTCCAATCTTCATTTATTTCTTATCCATTTTATATTAGGCATCAAACCTAATGTGAAAATAATACAAAATAATACTTTCACCAAATTTTACAGTGAATAGTAAAATTTCATGAAAAATGGCCATAAGGCTATTCTAAATTCACTTTATTTAGCAAATAAGGGTCAAGATGGATGTACAAGATCCTTTTACCCCAAAATCATATGCTGCATGATAGGGTTTTATATTCGAGATTGCGGATTGGTCCCGGAAAGTCCCGAACACATGTTTGGGCCTATGTAGGTCAAAATACTATGAACCAAGGGTTGAACCGTACATATCTGGGGTCCTTGGACCATGGGGGACCAAAACCATCTGGTCCCACCGACTGGATGCATCACCGGTCGGCGATGCCAACGTCGATCCGGCGATGCATCGCCGTACAGGTGGGCCCACTTGAAGTGAAATTCGGGCGTACGCCCTTAAATGCCATGTACACACCCCCCATATGTGTCCCGTCCAAAGAAAACCCCTAGAACTTGCCTCTCCTTAACAAACAACCCTCCCCATAGCCCTATTTGCGTTTTCCAGCAACGACCTCCAAATTTCGTGATTCCAAACCACCCCTAGATCTATCCTTGGCCAAAAATGACCACCCTCCATCGTTCCTTTGAAGTTGGCAGCCCTCCCTCTTGAAGATTTCGTCTTTTGGAGCTCCAAAAACCCCCAAATCGAGCTGAAATCGTGAGGTTCTCCATTTCACTTTTTCATTTTCATTTCTCCTTGAAAATACATCCTTGGGAAGCTTGAAGCATCCCTCTACGACGCCTAGATCTCCCTTTTCTAGTTTGGACAGCCACTTCTCCGCATTTTCTCTGTTTTTCATGGCTTTCGTGGAAGCCATTTTAGGTCTTTTATCACTCTCCTCCATCTTATCTTTGATGGGTAAAAGGAAGACTGCAGTAGACGAGGCTGGGCCAAGTCGCCCTGCTCAATCGAGGAGACCGCGGGGTGGTGCCGCAAGTTCAAGCGCCGCCACAGGTCCAGCTACAGCCCGAGAGTGCCGTACAAAGCGGGATTTGGATCCCCATACTCAACTTGGGCGAGTAATTCTATTAGAGATGCCTCACGGTCAATACACTGATCGCAAAGTGTTGTTTGAGGCGGACGTGGAAGGGCGATTGTTTGGTGAATTTTTATTGTTCGAGCGCATCGAAGCTGCGCATTGGGGTCCGATCTTTGAAGCTCGCGCTCGTGCTAATGTGAGCACCGTTCGTGCCTTCTATGCTTGCATCCAGAATCCTACCTTGGAGCCATTGCAGTTCAAAATCCCTTTTGGTAGTGATCGGATGGCTACGATTGATGTGCGACTGATTGCGCGACTTCTGAACGTGCCTCTTGGTGATGTTCATCCTAGTGAGAAGAATCTGAGGAGTAGGCGTGAACGAGATCGCCGCACCAGGTTTCTGTGCGGTAAATTAGTTCCATGGCAGCCTAATAATAGCCTCAAGGCGACGTATATGTCTGATGATTTGTGTCTGTTGCACCATATCTGCACGTACAATGTTTATCCCATGTCGACGAATCGCATTGAATGTACACGCCTTATGGTTGATTTCTTGTATCTGGTGGCCCAGGGAGAGAATGTATATATAGCCACTTTCATCTTGCGACAGATAATTCTCATAGCCAAGTCAAGAAGAACATCCGAATCGCTTCCTTTTGGCCGACTGATATGCAAGATCGCGCTTGAGTTTGCTTACAGACTTGGGCCAGAATTGCCAGTTTCGATTCATAGCATTGATGAGTTGACTATGGTCAAGATGAAGATTGGGTCACAGTACCGTGAAAATCAGCTTGAGGAGGATAGCGAGGATGACTTTGATGATGAGGAGGATCCAAGCGAGGGAGAACCTGGAGCAGAAGTCCAGGAAGAGGCAGAGCCAGACTTTGACGAGGACCAGGATGAGTTCTCGTACATGCAGTACCATGATGGCTTTGCTTAGGTGACCTGGGTTGACGGGACTTCAGTGGGACTATTTTAAATATTTTGACTTATTTATTTACATGTATATGAGACTCAGAGATGTATTCATACTTTAGTGACAGTTGAGGTCTACTTTGTTTTTGCATACAGCGATATATATATTCTTTAGTCTTTCGCTTGCTTTTATCACTGGATCTGAAGTATGAATTGCAGTTTTGGTATACTTTTACTCATGTGAATGCTTTAACTCAGACAACATTGAATCATAATCATTTTTGTTGCATAAGTGACGGTCTGGAACTCGGGAGTTGAGTTTATACACAACCCCCGATTTTCAGGGTGTTACAGTCGGGGACCCTCCGATGCCAAAGTTAGGAGTCTGGGTCTAGTTGAGTGTAGAAGGGTTATGGCTAGAGATTTTACGTAC
The DNA here is from genome assembly GCA_037074715.1 of Magnolia kwangsiensis. Lineage (NCBI taxonomy): Eukaryota > Viridiplantae > Streptophyta > Magnoliopsida > Magnoliales > Magnoliaceae > Magnolia > Magnolia kwangsiensis. The sequence goes on from CM073589.1 coordinate 78,514,000, forward strand.
CTTTCTCCTCTGGGAATCTTCTTATTTATAAGTGGGAAGAGGTGGTGACATAGAGGGCGACTGTCCTTGTTTTGGTGGGGATAGAATCTTAGTAGGATTCTAAGTTTACAAGTGGTGGAGATCATTCTGGATCTTCAGCGAGGAGAACCGTGTTGGAGATGGTTTCCACTATCTTCGCTGCGGATCGCGGGCTTACAATAACGTCGGTTAGGTCGGGCTTGGCCTAACGTTGAGGTCGAGCCCGATCTAATGCTGAGAGGTCGAGCTCTTCTTGGTTGGGCTCTGGTCTACTGAGGTTAGACTCAGCGTATTAGCTGAGATCGAGTTTGGCATATTCTCTGAGATTGGGCTTGGGCTATCGTTGGGGTCGAGCTCGACCTGATGCTGAGATTGATTTTTCTTCCAAATTGGTCGAGAGGTGAGTGTTGGACCGTTGGGTCGCATCTGTTGCTGTTAAAACACTTGACTTGGCCTATTGACGGTAGGTCAGCATATTTTCCCCATAATAGTAAGTCCCCCTACTTACCAGTTTGCGAAGTGGATTGGAAAAGTAGTATGTGTTCTGGCCAGGTCGGGCCTAACATTAGGTCAAGCTAGACTTAGGTAGTGATAAGTCGGGAAGGCGAGGAAGGCGGTCTGCCCATGTGTTGCTATGAGTGATGGGAAGTCGGTTGTCGTAGAGCTTAAGGTAGGAGTCTCATGATGGCAGTGTGACGGCGGTGCTCGACCCTTTGGTACCTGGTATGTGCCAACTGTCATTGGAACGGGGCTTGGGGTATCCATACACCACGTGTCCCGCAGAGGGAGCGCTAGCGTGTGAAACTACGAATTTGTGTGCTTGGGCACTGATGGGGTGCCATCAATGCGCTGAGCCGAATGTGTATAAAGGGGGGAGACAGCGCCCAGAGCCCTCCACTTCTTCCCATTTTCCTCTGTCTACTCCCAGAGCAGGCGATTTCTAGTAAGTCAGAAATCCCTCTTTTTCTCTTCTTTTTGGCGATTTTCCCTTTTCTAGCTGGTTTTCTTTTCTTTTCGGCAGTTCTTTCCCTTTCCGGCGTAGTCTTTTCTTTCCTTCCCCTAACTCATCCAAGATGTCAAATTGGTCCATGGTCAAGTCGGTGTCAGGGGCTTTCCACTACGACTCTTATTATTCCACTAAGGATAATCGAGTAAATGTTCACAACCCCAAGTGTAGGGTCACGATGTAGTAATAACTCGGTAAGACCGAGGACGAATTTACAGGGACTAAACTTGTACATATTTTAAAAATAACTAGAACTAGAACTAGAAAAAAAAATCTAATTTGAAATATGAATAATTGAGAGTAATGGTGAATAATGTTGATTAAAACTTATGAATTTAAAGGTGGGAGCCAGGGTGCCAAGGATCCACTTGTAGCTATCAAGATGCTACCTTACTTGTTTCAAGGAACACAATTGGAATTGGAGTCATATCTTATCTAATTGAAAGATAAAACAATTTAAATCAAATCTGAACATTTCATTGACCTAATTCTCAATTGGGGAGAATTGTGATGATTGGAAGAGATTCCATCACCCTACCATGCCCAGGAGACGATGGTGAACAATGAAATTTACCAATCTCACAATCTCAAAATAGAAAAAGACAATATTCAAAGCTATCACAGTATCTATTGTAATTTGAGTTACAATAAATCATAGAAAGCTGAAAATATTTCCTTAATATCAAACTAGAGATCAATGAAATTTAATAAGAATAAGAATCAAAGCAAAATAAACATCTAAACACGCTATGAGCTTCACCTTTTAGCTATAGCTAAGAGGTTTAGCCAACCATAGACATGATTGAAACCAAATCTCTTAAACAAAACATGAAAAATAAACTAAGGAAGAAGAAAAAATCTTTAGCGGCTGCTCCACCCATGTGTATGCTCTTTGAAAACTTTTCAAACCCTAGATGATGCTTTGAAGCATCCTAAGGAGTCCTATTTATAGTTGTAGAACTTCAACTTTTGCACTGAGTTGAAAAAATCTAGAAATCGCCTCAAATTTATACACTTTGTATAGTTTCTCAAAATAGACTCAGAGTTTAAACCGTCTCAAATTTACACACTCTACATAGTTTTCTAAAATAAACTTAGAGTTTTAGAATATGCTTTTTTAGGACAATTTAAGGAATATGTTTATTTTCAGGACAATTTTAGGATTCCTATTCTTCACTTCAAATCTTTGATTCTCTTTATTCCTCGCTTGGTTTTCTTGGATCTTTGGCATGTGAATTCTTAATTAATGACTTTTAAATCTCCAAATCTTCATTTGGTCATCTTTTGAGCATAAATCTTTCTTTTGACATCAATTTCACCTTAAGCTCTCGAAATCACCTTGCACATTAAAACATGCATAATTAAATTGATTAAACACTATCATGTTTATAAAATCAAGGTATAAATAGGAGAAATATGTAATATTTCACACTTAACACATCCCCCAACCAACATTTTGTTAGTCTCGAGAAAAACATGTGTGAAGTGAAGTGATTTTCAATCTTCAATGTTTAAATCACTTTCTGTAACACCCTGAAAATCGGGGGTCGTGTATAAACTCAACTCCCGAGTTCCAGACCGTCACTTATGCAACAAAAATGGTTATGATTCAATGTTGTCTGATTTAAAGCATTCACATGAGTAAAAGTATACCAAAACTGCAATTCATACTTCAGATCCAGTGATAAAAGCAAGCGGAAGACTAAACAATATATATATCACTGTATGGAAAAACAAAGTAATCTCAGCTGTCTCCAAAGTATGACTACATCTCTGAGTCTCATATACATGTAAATAGACAAAAGAATAAGTTCAAAATAGTCCCACTGAAGTCCCCCTCGATCCAGGTCACCTACGGGAAGCCGTCGTGATACTGCATATACGAGAACTCATCCTGGTCCTCGTCAATCTCCGGCTCCACCTCCTGGATCTCGTCCTCACCTGCAACTACAACAGGGTCTGGTGGGTGTTGCAAACACCATCCCGTAACGTGGGAATGAGTGATCAACTCAGTGGAATCATAGAGCAAAGATTAGCATGTTCACAATTCAATCACGCGATAATAGTAAAGCAGTAAATCAGACAATCCTAATACTGTTGTTAATGCAAGATGATATGACGTGATGTATGCCCTCACCGACGATCACCCTCATGCGGCAACATCTTACGACCGCGGCATGCCACACTCCCTAGAGTGCTCCACATCTTCCAGGCACATGTAATGCTATGGTGATATGATTACCAAGTTGTTATTAGTCCATTCAAACAGCAGGATTGGGAAACTAAGGTACTTCCCTTGCATCAATCCCAACACGGATCCTGTCTAGGGTCGTCACTCCTAGTAATCTCATACGATGTATATTTCGTAGGTCACTGCAAGGGCTGCCAGGGCTGTTGCTCGCACTCGTTGCACCGCTCCCCCATCACCTTATCAATACAGGCCTACTGTACTCTACTGCACGGAAGGGTCGTCGCCTCCCGTGGACTCAGAATACGCTCGCGGTCACTACAAAGGGCTCGTCGCCTGATCAGTGTAGGCCGACAGCTAGAATATAGTGTCCCATACCACCATAATCTGCTCACGAGTTTAGGTGCTCACTGGTCACTACGGGGAGGTTTGTGGCCCCAGCGTAGGCCGACAGCTCGACCACGGTGTCCCATACCACCATGCCCGGCTCATGAGTCTTCGTGGATCAAGGTACCACGGTTAATAGGGTTTACAATGGTAAGTTCAGTACCCTAGGTTCAAGCAGTTATGATACATACAAGGTGAACAAACATCGGCCAGTCGGGTTACTTGACGGGCTCGACTAGCGCGATCGCATCTCGAATTGAACGACATGAAGTGCGTAAAACACTTCGCGTGGCCTAACCACTGCCGCCAACTCTCAACACGAATCACATTCATCGACGCGTCGTTCGTGGCTATGACCAGTCAGCCACGAATTCGTTCGGTTACCGATTGCCTGGACTAAGTCAAGTCCCACACATCTATTGAATTACATTAACGCTATATACCAGGGTATTGGAATTGAAACATATCATGTAAGCATGTTAGCACATGTTATAACATTCAACTTAGGCAAATCTTCAAGGCATGCTTTCCATGCATATTCCACTTAGGCAATTCTTTAAGGCATCATTTCTATGCATGTGATGCAATCATGCATAAGGTCAACATATAGGAAATCATTTAGGTCAGCATATTAATCATGAAATCAATCTCAATCTACTACATAACATCATTCAATGCAATACATACTAATACAAGCATTTATACAAACACATACACTACACACTTAAGTCCACATATAGTATGTCGACCCAAAGTGCGCAACTTGGCGAATCTCTTCGCCAAACTGATTATGCAAGCATTCCTAACTCTCTAATGCGGCGACAAATCATGTCAATCACGTCAGCAAATTATGCATGGAGACCGTACTTCCTACAAATGACTAAAATGCCCTAAATCTCATATTCTTCGTTAATTTGCGAAACAGGAAACGGAGAGCATGTTGTACATGTCAAACGGCGATGCCGTCGATAATCTACTATTAAACGACATTGAAAGCGTTCTAAACCGTCAATCAAAGCGTCTAAAATCCTCACCTAGTCTCTTACGGTCGCGGGAATTTGAACGGAGCGTGTACGCTTCGTCTACGGCGGTAAGAGAACCTGATTCATGGATTACGTTAGCTACCATGCTCAGAATCTACGTAAACCCTAAATCAGCAAGTTTTTGGGGTTTTTCTATACCTGAAAAAGTGGAAAAATCACCAGCCAGGTGATTGGAATGAAGTGTTGAAGCAGCACTGTCAGGGACTCGGAAGCGGAAAAAATCTCCTCTTCCCTTTCTCTCAAATTCTCTCTCTCTTTTCTAGGGTTTGTGAAATTCGGATGCAAGGAAGGAATGAGGGTTTCAACCCCTTTTATAAGCTTGGAAACGCCGAAAATAGGCTCCGGGACGAAGTTTACTTAATGCCTATCCATTTCGGGGCTGTTTCGGTCCAAAAACTGATTTCTGGTGGTCCCCTGGTCGATTGCGATCAGACTTAAGCTCATGGGTACCAGATGTACCTCGTATTAAGTTTTCAGTCTGGCAGGGTTCGCAGATCGCACGTGGCGGACCAGTTTCAGTTCAGCGGTCACCGCACATAGATCAGGGCTGAAAGTCCCATGATAATAAATAGATATTTTTCCTGATCCGAGGGTGTAATCTGGATGAATTCTGACGGTCAGAACGCTTAATACTGACGCGTCAAGTCGTGTGCCAGATTTGAATTTGAAATTCCCAATTCGTCCCTATTCGCGGTCGCTTCAGTCCGGGTTCAACGAAATACTCTGTGATTATCGGTTTGACTTGATTTTTGAGATGATTGTCAAGTCCAGCTGGGCGGTTCTAACGGTCTAAGATAGGAGGTATCGGACCTTCGACGCGCGGTCTAAATCCAATACAAAAGTTCAATATGGTCCAGAGGACAAACCTGCTTAGAGTTTGATCCAAGGTTATAGAGTATTGTAGAGTTGTCTGTTCTACTCGATTTGGGTCTTGTAGAACGTATTTAAAGTGTTCAGGGACGATTTCCCAGCTACTCTAGCGTTGCGCTAGCTAACTTACGTTTAATTTCCATGGAAATTATTTATACGCGATTTCGGGTCAAATCGGTACTCGATTCCAAGTACGGATTTTTCACGGGCGTTACACTTTCAGAAAATAATATTTTGTGCAATTGTTGAGGGTTAAATATTGCATATTATCCCCCATTTATATCTTAGTTTTATGAACATGATAATGTTTAATGTTATATTTTATACATGTTTGTGTTGCAAGGTGAATCTGAGAGCTTGGATTGAAAAGAATGTTAAAAGCATGGATTTAATGCTTAAGAATTACCAAGTTAAAGGGTTGATCTTAGAAAACTAAAAATAAAGAATTCACATGCCAAAGACAGAAGAAAACTAAGTGAGAAGTGAAGAAAATTAAAGACTTGAAGTGAAGAAAAGGAACCTTAAAAATTTGCCTACTTCGACTAGTTTAAGCCCTCCTTCGACCAGTATAAGGCTTTTGCTTGACTAGTTGAGGAAACCTCAACTCGAACTCCAGCAACATCAGATTCTAAATTTATGCAATTTTTGACTGGTTGAAGGTGGTTCTCGACTAGTTGAAGGTAACCCTCGACCAGTTGAGGCTTACTCAGATTTTGCGTAGGTTGCGTAATTTGAGGCGGTTTCAAAATTTTTCCAAGTCGATTTGTAAGGAGGTGATGCACAATTATAAATAGGAGTTCTTAGGCATCTTCTAGGATTTGAGGAGTTGAGCAAAAGGGTAGAGCTGTTGTCTGGGAGTTCTTCTTCTTCTTCTTTAGTTGGTATTTTTATTTTGTTTGAGAGACTTTATTTCAATCATATCAATGGTTAGCTAAACCTCTTAGCTAGGGCTAAGAGGTAAAGCTTGTATCATGAATGAGATGTTTGCTTTGTTTTGATTCATGTCTTGTTGAACTCTATTGAAATCTAATTCTTTATTAAGGAATATTTTTAGTTTTTAATGGTTTGTTGTGACTCAAATTACAATGGAATTGCAAGTGCTTTGAATATCTTTTTTTTTATTTAAGATTATGAAATTATCAAGTTCCGTTGTCCACCATCATCCCTTGGGCATGGTAGGGTGACAGAATCCTTCCTAATCTTCATAATTCTCCTTTGATCGGTTGTAGGGTTGGTATATCTTATTATTTGCCATCATCCCATGGGCATGGTTTGGTGATGGAATCACTTCCAATCCTCACAAACTCTCATCCATTGAGATTAGATTTATAAAAAGTTTAGAGATTCAATTATCTCTTTTTTCCAATTAGATAAGATAAGACTCAAATTCCAGATGGATTTCCTAAATCAAGCAAGGTAACTCCCTGATAGCTACAAGTGGATCCTTGGCACCCTAGTTCCCACGTTTGAATTTATAAGTTTCTATTAAATTACTCACAATTACTTCTTTATATTTCAGATTTAGATTCATATCTTTTTTCTAGTTCTACTTTTAGTTAATTTCAGAAACGTACAAGATCAGTCCCTGTGGATTTGACCTCGGTCTCACCAAGATTATTACTACATCGTGACCCTACACTTGGGGTTATGAACAAGTTTTTGGCGTGTTGCCGGGGATTAGCGGTTGCGTTTTTCTAAATTTAATAGTTTTAGAATTTGGTTAAGATTAGGACTAACTTTTAGTTTTGTTTTTAGGTTAGGATTTTTCTCAATTTTTGTAAGAAACTAACTCATATTTCTATTTCTAAGATTAGAAACTTTTCTAATTTGTTTTTAGAAACTAACTTGTTTTTTTTTTTTTTTTTTTTTTTTTCTGTTTTACAGGATCTCAATATAGAAATTTCTAATTTGGTAACCTCTTTCTAATTCCATCTCTTTCTATTTCTAGATTTCTTATTGATGTAGGAACTTCTTTTATTTTACTTGAGGATTAGGTTCATGATTAGGGTTTCACCATGTATATGCAAGAGTGGGAATGTCAATATGCTGAGCTAGTTCTAGAAACTAGGAGATATTATAAAGGGCTGTCAGATGATTATGTTAGGAAATAACCTATGTCTCAAAATTTTTTCTGAAACCATCATCGAGGATTGATCGAAATATAATGCTCCACCTGTTAAGAAATCCTTACGTAATCATATGTGAGAGAATAATTACACTTCACGGATTAAGAAAATAGTACGTGATTGTTGGGGTCATCGTGATTATGGGAGTGAGAACTATTATTACCCATCCGACAAGATGAAAACAATGCGCGATTATATTATAGATGATAATATTACCAACAACCATCAGACTCTCCCACATATGATCTGTACAACTACAATTAATGGAAACATCAATATTGAATCAGAAATACATCATAGTGACAATTCTCTTGGGTCCTCTACCTTTGAAATCCAACAAGAAACGATCCAAGAGGATTCACTTCAGGGTTACACAAACAATTTTGCTGGCATTAGAAAAATAATAGAAGTACTTGCATTGATGAGGGTTAAATATTGCATATTAGACCCCGACTATTACCAGATTTTACCAACATGATAATGCTTAGTGTCATAGTTTAATTGTGTTTTGTTGCAGGATGAAATAAAGAGTGTTGATTGAAAAAGTGTATTAAAAGCTTGGATTTGACGCTCCGAAGTCATCAGAGCAAGGAATGGACTCTAAAGGACCGATATCAAAGAATTTATACACCAGGGATCTGAGGAAGTTAAGTTGTTCACATTAAAGAGACTTAAAATTGGTCCAAAATACAAGATCACAGGGTTCCCACCATCCGATTGTCCTGAAACTTCATATATGGGATGAGGGCCATAAATTAACCGTACACATAAAATTTTAGCCATTGGATCACTATGGAAGTGCCCCAACTGACAGATCAACCCACAAACCGTTGATTCTGGGCCCACCTGATATCTGGAGCTGCCTCAACTTTGGTTTGGACTGTTAAATTAGTTTGAGAAAAGGGATGGACGGACTAGATTTCTGAAACACATTACAATGGGGCTTATATGCATGGTGTGTACATTACACATGTACATGCATGCGACGTGCACAGGACCGCTGACGCGGTCAGCGCACCTTCCAAAACAGTGACTGCTTCTCCAAAACGGCAATAGTCGTTTCACGTCAGCGAGCGGACGAACTGCGTCTGACTTATGGTTGATTGTGGGCTCCACCCTTCGCATGTACGTCTGATCTATACTGTCCACCGTGAAGAGAGGCACGAGCACTACAAAGCCATGTTCACACTTTTTATCCATACACGCACACGTGTACGGTACAGAGGCCACAAAAAAGCTGCCCTACAACGTTCAAATCTGATCTTTTAGTGATTTTTTCTCTGGGACGCGTCAAAGGACATTCAAAACCACCCATTCTTGACTGAAATTTTGTCCTGAATCCAATGGATGAGGTGGATTTTCCAGAAAATGCTTCTGTGGGGCCCACCGATCACAACAGCGGAACGGTGCGAAAGGTTTCGCACATCTGCAAAAACTGACTTTTTCAGGCGGTTGTGGCCCACCATCTTTGATCATATGGTAGATCTGAACCGTCTATCATGTAGAGGACACAAAAACGTCCTAAGAGACGATGTTCCTTTAGAAATTAAGCGAGGAAAGTGGCGTGTTTCGAGGCACTGAACTTGGCTGCGAAAAGGCTTTCGCTGCGCATGCGATAGCTTTCCAAATCCGATTCAAGTCCGATTTTTACCACTCCAGTAGCTATATAAAGAAGTTTTGGACATGGGGAGTAATTATTCAGACCTGTGGAGGAAGATCTAGAGCCAAGGAAGAGAGAGAGAAGAAGGAAGAAGAGAGATAAGGGAAATGTTTTTAATATTTTTACTTTTTATTTCCTTTTGCCTAATTAATTTTATGGATTGCTAAACTTCTTAGCTAGGGCTGAGATGAAGCCCCTAATTTGAATAACTTTTGTTTACTGTTGAATTTTAATTTGATTGAATTGTTTCTTTCGCTAGTGTGCTTTCCTGAGATTTCTGTACTTCTCCATTTTATGAGCTCGACCAAAGTCTAGATATGGATGTTGTTTGGAATATTATTCTAGGTGCTTGTGTCTGACCATGAACAGGTCTCCTATAGAGGAAGAAACAGGATTTACATCTCTCCATGCCTGACCATGGATGGAAAGATGTGATCCATATGCTTTAAAAGATTATACATTCTGTGTGCCCGACCAAGGACATAGGATGTTCTTTGTTTATTAAATTTATACCAATCTAAATTAGGATAAATCAACAGATAAAACAAGGGTTAGGATAATTATGGGTGGATTCGAAAGTCTTAGTCTTCTCCTGGATTGAATTTTTCTCATAGTTCTCAGTTATTTTTCATAGATTTGTGTTAGTTTACTTATTAGTTTGCTAAAATATTTGTTGGATTAGTTAAAAAGAGTCTTAAGTTTTGCATTGCGACAACCAGTCCTCGTGGGAACGATCTCGTAATACGTGCTATATTTACATCCGATTCGTATACTTGCGAGTTAAAATCATTTAAATCAAATTGGTTTAAATTAAAACATCAAGTTTTTGGCGTCGTTGCCGGGGACTATTTCGATCCAAATTGAATTTAGGATTCTCTCTTATCATAATTCATAGCCTTAGGATTTTACTAACTATAGGTTAAAATTTTTATTTTATTTTATTTTAGAAACTAACATATTTCCTGTTTTGTAGGGTCCTGATTTGAACTTCTATTTTGGTAATCTCTTTCGAAAATTCTCTACTTTTTCTAATTTCTATTTTTTAGAAATTTTTTAATTATAGGCTTTCTTCTTAGACGTTTTCTAATTTCTAATTTTAGATTTAGGTTATTCTTTCTAGTTTTAGAAATTTTTTTCTTTTTAGAAACTAACCGCTGCTTAAGATTTTTTCTAGCATTATTTTAGGAAATCTAATTTGTTTTTGTTTTTATTTTCACAGGATTTAAAGAAGGAAGCTATTAAATTGTCTTCAAAAGGAGAAGCTACCAAATATTCAGACAACTATCATCTTCTTTTCCGGGTTCTTTCTTCCAATTCTTGTTTACATAGCTTTCTCTTATTTTTAGGAATTCATAATTTTTAGTTCTAGTCTTATTTCTCTTAGGTTGCATCTTAGTTTAGTTTAATTTTTTTTCCTACATTTCAGTTATTCAGTTTATGCTAGGGTGTAGATCTTTGAACATAGAACTAGCACCCTTTGATCCTGAAATAGAAAGAACCTTTCGTAAAAGATTTAGAAACATCCTATTCGAAATGACAGACGAGAATGCAATTAAAGCGCTTAGAGATTATTAAGCCCCTGTCCAATTTAATGCACCTTCATACATAGTGTTTCCAGCCACCACGACAGCACACTTTGAACTTAAACCAGAGGTCATACAGTTGTTACCATCTTTCTATGGTTTAGATAAAGAGGATCCATATCATCATGTAAAAGAATTCCTATACATTTGTTCTACTTTTAGGTTTCAAAACTTCTCAGATGATTCGATCCGTTTGCGCCTTTTTTCTTTTTCTTTGAAGGATAAGGCAAAAGCACGGTTGAATTCTCTAGGAGTTGGGACGATCACTACATGGGATCAACTGTCTAAGAAGTTCTTAAACAAATTCTTCCCTGTTCACAAAATGAATGCTCTTCATAGAGAAATCACTAATTTCACGCAAAAAGAGGGAGAGCACTTTCATGAATGTTGGGAAAGATGGAAGGACTTGCTCCTTAAATGTCCACACCATGGCTTTGAGAACTGGCAACAAGTTCAATACTTCTATGACAGTTTGACACCCCAAAATCGTCGCATGGTTGATGCCACCAGTGTAGGGTCATTCATGACTAAAAGTGATGTTGAAGCGTGGAATTTCTTTGAAACCTTGTGTGAAAATTTTCAGCAATGGGACTACTCAAATAGAGGTGAAAGAAATCTCCAACTGCCAAAGAAAGGTGGTATATATGAGATAGGAGTCACGCCAGATATTTATACCATACTTGATAGCCTGACACAAAAAGTTGATGCTCTGATGTTGAATAATGGACCTCCACAAACAACTCAAATCGAGTCATGTGCCATATGTTCTAGTCTTGGCCATCCTACGCAGTCGTGTCCATCTGGTGCAGCGTTTCCTGAATTTCTCTCTGAACAAGTACATGCTATGAACACCTTTCGGAGACCTGAGAATGATCCTTACTCAAATACCTACAACCCAGGGTGGGCTAGACATCCAAATCTTTCTTGGGCAAAAGGACCACAACAAGGAGGACCATCTGAAAATCCTCCTATGTAACCTTACCCACAAGTTGGTAGTCAACAACCTCAACATTTTCCGCAATATCAACAGACTCCTGCACAATCTAGGAAACCATCTCTTGAGGATACACTCATTCTTTTTATGCAGAGTTCTCTTCAATTTCAAAAAGACACCCAATAAACTTTTTTAGCTAACCAGCAAAGCGTACATGCGAATGCTCAATCTATTGCCAAGCTGGAAGTTCAATTGGGTCAACTTGCTGCCACATTGAGTGAGAGAGAAAAGGGAAGGTTCCCTAGCCAACCTGTGGCAAATCCAAAAGGACAGTTTGAGATTGACTCTAATTCAAACCAAGAACAATATCATGAGCAAGCCAAATCTATCATTACCCTTAGGTCCGGTAAACAGATCGAGAACAAAGTAGAAATGCCTAGGGAAGAATCAAATTCCAAACCGGAAGAGTAAAATGAAGCGGAGAGACATACTATTGCATCTAGAGTCCAAAAACACTCTGACCCTCCAGAAACCACTCCTATGCCATCCTATGTGCCTAAAGCACCTTTTCCTCAACGTCTGGCACCAGTTAAGAAAGGAAACAACTTTAATGAGATATTGGAGATGTTTAAGCAAGTGCAAATTAACATTCCATTGCTTGATGCTATCAAGCAAGTCCCTGCTTACGCTAAGTTTCTTAAAGATTTATGCACTCAGAAGCGTAAGATGCATGTTCATAAGAAGGTCTTCCTTGCAGAGCAACTCAGCTCTATGATTCAACACAACACCCCTCCTAAATTTAGGGATCCAGGAGCTCCTACCATTTCTTACGTCATAGGAGATCATAAGGTTGAGAAGGCATTGCTCGATTTAGGGGCGAGCGTTAATTTGTTGCCATATTCTGTGTATGAGCAGCTAGGACTTGGTGAACTGAAATCAACTAAAATAACACTACAACTAGCTGATAGATCTGTCAAGGTGCCCCGTGGTGTTGTTGAGGACGTGTTAATCCAAGTTGATAAGTTTTATTTTCCAGTGGATTTCATCGTTCTTGATACTTAGCCTGTCCCGAATCCTACAAGTCAAATCCCGGTTATCTTGGGACGTCCATTCTTAGCTACATCCAATGCTATTATAAATTGCAGAAATGGAGTCATGAAGTTGTCTTTTGGTAACATGAAAATTAAACTTAATGTTTTCAATGCTGGACAACAACCGGCAGACTCGGATGATATATTTGAGGTGAACATGATTGATAGTCTAGTGCATGACTCTTTCTTTAAATCTTCCGAAGACGCATTGGAGACTTGTTTAACACATTTTGGCACAGACTTTGACATAGAAAGTTCCATCGAAGAAGTCAATGCATTGCTCGACTCTAATTCTATAATGGATACTATAAAATGGAAAACGAAAGTGGAACTTCTTCCACCATCTGAGTCTAAACCGATCCCATCTGTTGAGAAACCACCCGAACTTGACCTTAAACAATTACCTGAAACTCTCAAGTATGCATTTTTAGGTCCTTCTAAAATTCTACCTGTCATCATAGCTTCTAACCTCGATAAGGAACAGGAGGGCAAGTTACTTAATGTTCTTTGAGAACATAGGGCAGCCATTGGGTGGACAATAGCGGACATAAAGGGAATAAGCCCCACTGTATGTATGCATCGTATTCATTTTGAGGAAAATGTAAAAACGTCACGTGAAATACAAATGAGGCTTAATCCTAACATGAAAGAGGTCGTACGGGCAGAGGTGCTTAAATTGTTAGATGTTGGTATCATTTACCTTATTTCGAATAGCACGTGGGTCAGCCCAGTCCAAGTTGTTCCAAAAAAGTCTAGGATTACGGTGATAAAAAATGATGATAATGAATTAATACCAACCCGCATGACTACGGGTTGACGAGTTTGTATTGATTACCGTAAACTGAACCTGGTCACAAAGAAGGATCACTTTCCTCTTCCTTTCATAGATCAGATGCTTGAGAGATTGGCAGGGCATAATTATTATTGTTTTCTGGATGGTTATTCTGGATACAATCAGATTCCCATTGCTCCCGAGGATCAAGAGAAAACCACATTTACATGTCCTTTTGGTACATATGCCTATCGGCGTATGCCATTTGGGCTATGTAATTCGCTTGCTACTTTTCAACGATACATGATGAGTATTTTTTCAGACATGGTTGAGCGTTTCCTCAAGATTTGCATGGATGATTTTTTCATTTTTGGCTCTTGCTTTGATGAATGCTTATACCATCTATCTAGTTTTGGAAAGATGTAAAGAAACGAACCTGGTATTGAATTGGAAAAAGTGTCATTTTATGGTTCAAAAAGGGATTGTACTCGGGCATGTTATTTCAAGTAAAGGCATTGAAGTTGATAAAGCCAAGATTGATTTAATTTCTAGTCTTCCTCTACCTAGAATGGTGAAGGAAATTAGATCATTTTTAGGGCATGCAGGGTTCTACAGGAGATTCATTAAGGATTTTAGCAAAATTTCTCGACCCTTGTACAATTTATTAGCTAAGGATGTTGCATTTGACCTTGATGATGATTGTCGGAAAGCTTTTGACAAGTTAAAGCTTTTATTAACTTCTGCTCCAATCATCCAACCACCTAATTGGAGTTTACCTTTTGAGCTTATGTGTGATGCTTCTGATTATGCTGTTGGAGCCGTCTTAGGGCAACGATTGAACAAAATGCCTCATGTCATTTATTATGATAGTAGGACTCTAAATGATGCTCAACTGAACTACTCTACCACTGAAAAAGAATTGTTGGCAGTGGTATTTGTTCTAGACAAATTCAGGTCATATCTCATTGGATCGAAGGTTATAGTATTCTCAGATCATGCAGATTGAAATATCTTCTTTCTAAAAAAGATACTAAACCTCGATTGATTCGTTGGATTCTCTTGCTCCAAGAATTTGACATTGAAATTCGGGATAAAAAGGGTTCCGAAAATGTGGTAGCCGATCATTTGTCTAGACTTGTCTTGGAGCCCACAATGGATTTTGTGCCAATGAATGAGTCTTTCCCTGATGAACAACTTTTAGTTATTTCTCAATTATCTTGGTATGCAGATATCGTAAATTATCTTGTTATAAGTCAAATTCCTTCTCATTAGACTAAACAGGATAAATCCAAATTTCTTGCTGAGGTTAAACATTTCTTCTGGGATGATCCATACCTATTCAAACTCTGTCCTGACCAGGTCATTAGGAGATGTGTACCTGAGAGTGAGTTTCATAGTACAATCTCCTTTTGTCACGACCATGCATGTGGTGGTCATTTTGGTTCAAAGAAAACAGCTGCAAAAGTTTTACAAAGTGGATTTTATTGGCCTACACTTTTTCGAGACACACATGCCTTTTGTTCTACATGTGATCGATGCCAACGTATGGGTAATATTTCCCGCAGGAACATGATGCCACTTATCAATATTCTCATTGTTAAGATATTTGATGTTTGGGGTATTGACTTCATGGGTCCATTTCCCCCATCGTTCGGTTATATGTATATCCTTGTGGCCGTCGATTATGTCTCTAAGTGGGTTGAAGCAGTGCCATGTAAAACGAATGATCACAAAGTTGTGGTCCGCTTCTTGAAAGAAAATATCTTTTCTCATTTTGGTACTCCTCGGGCAATCATAAGTGATGGTGGTACTCATTTTTGTAATAAACCGTTTGAATCTTTAATGAAGAAATATTCCATCACCCATAAAGTTGCAACTCCATACCATCCACAAAAAAGTGGTCAAGTAGAAGTTTCGAATCGGGAGATTAAACAAATTTTAGAGAAAACAGTTCGCCCTGATCGTAAGGATTGGTCGCAACGTTTGAATGTGCTCTTTGGGCGTATCGTACGGCTTTCAAAACCCCAATTGGAATGTCTCCCTATAGGCTTGTCTTTGGAAAAGCATGTCACTTACTTGTGGAATTAGAACATAATGCTTATTGGGCCATCAAAACCTTTAATTTTGATTTGAACAAGGCTGGATCGCACCGTAAACTTCAACTCAATGAGTTAGAAGAAATTCGAAATGAGGCATATGAGAATGTGAAAATTTATAAAGAACGAACGAAATTTTTTCATGACCAATCAATTCTTCGCAAGACATTTGAACCGGGTCAGAAAGTCTTATTGTATAATTCCAGGTTACGCCTCTTTCCTGGAAAACTACGTTCGCGATGGTATGGTCCTTATCAGGTAGTAAAAGTATTTCCTCATGGAGCAGTTGAGATTAAAAATCTTAAGGACGGAAATATTTTCAAAGTAAATGCTCTACGACTGAAACCTTATTTGGAGGTTTTGGTTAATCAAGATGTTGAGGAAGTTAATTTGGAGGACCCAGGTTTTCAAGATTGATTAATTCATGGTCTATTTTTGTCTGGCTGACGACATTAAACTTAGCGCTTCTGAGAGGCAACCCAACTTATCCTAGTTAGTTAATTCAATATTTGTGGGTAACATTACTGCAAACCCTCACGAGACTACAACTCGTCCACTAAGGGCAACCTAGGGGTTTAAAGGCTTATCGCATACGCTAAATATAATCGAGAGAACTTGCGAAAGTGGTATAGGTAGGATTTTCTTTTTATGATTTTATTTTTATTATTTTTGTTGATTTCTCTCTTGTGCTGACTCGCTTTTACGTTGATATTTTTGGAAAAGCCTCTTAATTCTTCGTCCAGGTACACTCTTTCCATCACTCCTCTTTTTCTTTCGTTGTCCCATGTGCATTGCATGCTTTTTTCTTTTACATTGAGGACAATGTAGATTTTAGGTTGGGGGTGGGAGATTAGGTTACCTAATCAGTATTTTCTTGGTCTTGAGTAAAAATTATGAAACTTTTTAAAATTTTTTGAAATTTCTTATGAATTTGAAGTGATTTTGAAGGATAGTTTTGATTTTAAAGATACGTGATGTTGGTAATTTATGACTCTTGGATTCAGTTGTCTGTTAGATTTCGTAGTTAAGTTTGAATTATTAATCCATGATTAGAAGTTTTAAACATTGATTGAGTCATGATTTCACATATCACATCTCGCTTACACATTAAGGTTCCGGTTCGAAATTGAATGATTAACTTGATAATCTCTAAGTATAAAAAGAACCAGCTTGAAAAAAAATTATGTTCAGTAAGGAGAAAGAAAGGGTAAGTCATATAATCTTCACCATAGGTTTGCTCCCTATAGGTGTAGATTTGATCCCCCATGGTTGATAGCTAGAAAAAAAAAGAGTTAGGTGTATAATCTTTACCATAAGTTTGCTCCCTATAGGTGAGGATTTTATTCCCTTCCTTGGCGTTACTGTTCATAAAAAATCAAAGGCTAGTAGAATAGAAAGTTAATCTGTAAGGCAAGTGTTGGTTTCTGGTTTGGTTGTCATGAATTCCGTTGTTAATTACCAATGATAACATGAAATTGACAATTGAATTTCTTAATGATTGTGAGCCGAGATTACACTATACACTCAAGGAACTCAATGTTTAGAATGTTCTAATTAATGGATTAATATTTTGAATTTGATTATAAAGTTTACTATGAGTTTGATTCCGAGAGAAATTATTACTCACCATGCATGAATCTTAGAATTTTCACATCTTAACTATCTGTTCATAAGTCACTTGGGTTTAAAGGAATTGCTCTTTTATTTTTTTTTCGCATATTTTGCTCGGGACTAGCATGCATCATGCCTCAATAGGCTAATGGAGGCTAGTTTACCCCAACATCAACCCAATCTAATTCTTCATTCCCAATTCCCTACTTATGATCAGTGAAAACATCAACATTGGAGAGATGAACCACCAATTGATTTTAATGACTATTCCCTTGGATTCCCTACTTATGAGATTCAACAGGAAATAATTCAAGAGGAGTCAATTCAGAAATACATAGATGCTCAAGAGCAATTTAATGAATATGTCGTACAAACAATCGCATGTACTACGAAATCATTAGAGGTAATTGAACCTGTCAATCAAGAACGTCAGTCGCATCTTAATGAGGAGGAAGGGGCTAGTTCATACCAGCCTCAACCTAATTCAGAAACACAATGCGAGGAAAGTGATCCTAACTCGCTTGTGAAGAGTACTGAAATTGGGAATAAGGAGTTGAATTCTGTCAGTGAGCATACGGTTCATTTCCCCAAAGAGTCGATCTCGATGATTGTCCAAAGGAATGATCAAGAGACACTGGTATTTTTCAAATATAATGATACTGATACACTTCAGTCATATGACACACTTGACTTCAATGAGGAAGAAGATGCTAGTTTATTTGAGCCTTAACTTAACCTAAAAAAATAGTTTGAAGAAAGTGATCTCATCCCACTTATGAACTGTATTGAATTGGAAGATGATAAGTATTGGAATGAGAATCATGAGTTTACAGCCTAAGATTCACTGGAATCAATTTCAATTATGACTCAGGAAAGTGATCACGAGGTACAGGAAGTTGTAGACTATAATGATCTACTCCACCCATCTGACACGCCTGATTTAAATGTAAAGGAAGAGTCTCTTCCAAGTGAATCGTGGGACTCTTTTGAGGCATGCTCGACCCACTCCCCCGATTTAAATGATGATATGATTAGGGAGATGAACAACTTGCTTGAGATGACTCTGGAATTTAAAACCACCCAGTTGAGTCCACAATCTGAGCTTTATACTCTTAACGATACAATGCCCCTCTCGAGTGGTATCAATGAACAGAGTCTTCACATCAATGCGCCTACTGATCCACAATCTGTCTATGCAGGGCAGGGCGAGATGTATCCGATGAAAATTGACTCTCACCAAGGTGAATCATATATACTTTGGACACCTCAGGAGATTAAAAGAAAACTTTATACTGAGGTCCATAAATTTCTCTGAAAATTCATACTCTAGGGCATCTAAGCCTATTGTAAAAAGAGCTTTTGGATGATCTTGTTGAGAAACATACTGAGAAATTTATCAAGATATTGGCTAGAGGAGGAACCTTGCGACATGACTAAGTAGCTTTCCTTTATTTTCCTAGTTAAGTTTACTGCTTTCAAAGAATTTAGGATTAGGATAGTTTGCTTTTCGCTGTTTTATAATAGGTTGCTTTCCGCTGTTTTAGGATAGTTTGCTTATCGTCTATTTAAGTCTTTTGTGCTAACCCATCTTCACACTAAGATCATTGAAAAAATCCTCAAAATTCCTTTTTCAGGTATTATCTTTCCACCTCTTCCCTTTTCTTTTCATTGCCCCTTTTGCATTACATGCTGATTTCTTTTACATTGAGGATAATGTAGATTTTAGGTTGGGGATGAGAGATTAGGTAAACTAATAAGTTGTTTTCTTAGTCTTTGAGCAAAAATTGCAGAAAATTAGAATTTTTTTGAAAATTAGAAGTATAAGATGCTTAATGTTGATGATATATATATATATATATCTTGGATTTAGTTACTTGGATATTTCAAAGTTAAGTCCAAATTAGTAATCCATGATTAGAAATTTTAAACATTGATCGAGTCATGATTTCACATGTCACATCTAGCCATCACATTAAAGTTTTAGTTAACATTGAATTGTTAACTTGGTGATTATTTAGCATGAAAGGAACCAACTTGGAATTTGTCTATCATGTTCAAAAAAAATATATATAATAATAGTAATAATAATGCCCAGCTAAAAAAATAGTTATCGTTAGACAAAGGCCACCTATTAAAGATCTTTAAAAAGATTGAACATAGCATGAAAGCCATCGATGGAAAAATCAATAGCTGGAGGAATTAAAAAAAAAAAAGGAATTAAAAGATGAATTATAAGGCAAGTTTCGGTTTAGGTTTTGGTTGTCCTGTATACTT
This sequence comes from Magnolia kwangsiensis, assembly GCA_037074715.1. Taxonomy (NCBI): domain Eukaryota; kingdom Viridiplantae; phylum Streptophyta; class Magnoliopsida; order Magnoliales; family Magnoliaceae; genus Magnolia; species Magnolia kwangsiensis. The sequence goes on from CM073589.1 coordinate 78,533,659, forward strand.
CTTTGATTATCAATGTTATCATGAAAATGAAGAATTGAACCTCTTATTATGATAAGTCTAGACTTCATTATGCACCCATGGAACTTAATGTTTAGAATTGTTCTAATTGGAGGATTAATGCTTTGAACTTGATTATGGAGTTTACCGAATGCTAGAGTTTAGGAGCGAATAATGCTTAACATTAATGTATTTTGAAACTCTATTATCTAGATTATTTTTGAAACCTCTTGAGCTTATGAAAATTATACAATGGTTTTCAAAATATTTTTTCACATACTTTGCTTGGGACAACAAAATGCTGGTTGGGGATTATGTTGAGAGTCAAATATTGCATATTATCCCCCATTTATATCTTAGTTTTATGAACATGGTAATGCTTAATGTTATATTTTATACATGTTTATGTTGCAAGGTGAATCTGAGAGCTTGGATTAAAAAGAATGTTAAAAGCATATACTTAATGCTCAAGAATCACCAAGCCAAAGGTTGGAACGCAAATTTTACGCGGACTGGGTAAATTTGATGCAGTTTCTGGATTTTTCTAAGTTGGTTTGCAAGGAGGCAATACACAACTATAAATAGGAGTTCCTAGGATGTTCCTAGGCATCTTTTAGGATTTGAGGAGTGGGGCAAAAGGGTGGAGCCACCATACGGGAGTTCTTCTTCTTCTTTAATTGGTCCATTTGTTTTGTTTGAGAGACTTTAGTTCAATCATGTCTATGGTTGGCTAAACTTCTTAACTAGGGCTAAGAGGTGAAGCTTGTAGCATGATTGGGATGTTTGATTTGTTTTAATTTATGTCTTGTTGAACTTTATTGAATTCTAGTTCTTTATTAAGGAATATTTTTAGTTTTTAATGGTTTGTTGTGACTCAAATTACAATGGATCTGCAAGTGCTTTGAATATCTTCTTTTCCTGATTTGAGATTGTGAAATTAGTAAGTCTCGTTGTCTACCATCGTCCCTTGGGCATGGTAATGTGACAGAATACTTCATAATTTTTACAATTCTCCTATAATTGGTTGTAGGGTTGGTATATCCTATTGTTTGCAATTGTCCCATGGGCATGGTTTGGTGATGGAATCACTTCCAATCCTCACAAACTCTCATCCATTGAGACTAGATTCATGAGAAGTTCAGAGATTCAATTATCCATCCTTTCCAATTGGATAAGATAAGACTCTAATTCCAGTTGGATTTCCTGAATCAAGCAAGGTAACTCCTGATAGCTACAAGTGGATCCATGACACCCTAGTTCCCACCTTTGAATTTATAAGTTTCTATTAAATTACTCATAATTACTTCTTTATATTTTAGATTTAGATTCATATCTTTTTTCTAGTTCTACTTCTAGTTAGTTTCAGAAATATACAAGATCAGTTCCTGTGGATTCGACCTCAGTCTCACAGAGATTATTACTACATCAAAGCCCTACACTTGGGGTTGTGAACAACAATTAAGTATGAATGAATACAATCTAAAGAAGTGAGAGTGCAATTTTGAAAACCTAGAGCCGAATCACACGAGCAATCAATCAAAAAGTTTCTTTATCAATCATTTAAGAGCATTAGTTCATATATCAAAATTTTTTAATGTACTTAGTGAATTCTATTTACGTTCCATAACATACTGCTATTTCATAATGTTAGCCATGCTCATCACCTCAACTTTTATTGAATAATCAAGTACTGATTCCGAACTTATCACATTTTTCTTCTTTTTTCAGTTTTTGATTTTATATCGACGATCCCTTTTATTTATTCATTCTTTTCAGACTTTTCATTCCTTTCCAGTCTTTTCGTCATACATGACCTTTTTGTCAATCTCTTTGTTTTAAAATTGGTTCTTTTTAACTTTTTAAGGTACATACAATTCTTTAGACTTAATTCTCAATATCTATCAATGATACACATACTAACAATGAGGAATTCTAGTACAATTCACAGAAAGTAATTTGAATGTGGCTTGTGACTTAGATTAACATGATATTCAAACTTCCTCTTAATCAATTAAAGGCAAGAATTTAGACGATAGTCTACTCGGTTGATCAAACTCCAACAATTCAAAGTTCAATCTCCATCTTATCATCATACTTAAAGCATTCTTAATTTCAGAAATTATCATTTCCCAAACATGTTTTTAACTTGAAAATATAAAAATTTTCACAATTTTTGTTCAAAACTAAGAAAACACTGATTAGTTTACCTAATGCATGCTCCCAACCTAAAACCTACATTGTCCTCAATGTAAAAGCTATGAGCATGCAATGCACATGAGACAACAAAAAGAAATGGGAAGATAATACTTGAAGAAGGAGAATTGAAGCTTTTCCAAAGTTTTTAACATGCAAATGGGTTAGCAGAAAGACTAAATAAACTGAAATCAAACTATCCTAATCCTAAATCCTATGAAAGTAATATACCTAACTACACTTCTATCAAACTAAGAGGTCAATCCTGGTACAAAGGATCAGTCAGAAGCATAGACATGTCCTCTGAATCAAACTTCTCAATAAATGCATTGAGACGATGTCCATTCACTTTGAAAACATTGTCATTTATCAGATTCTTTATCTTGACGGCCTCATGAAGATAGATATTAGTAACAGTGAAAGGGCTGATCCAATTAGATCGAAGTTTTTTCGGAAAGAGATGTAACCGAGAATTGTATAGGACTTTTTAACCAGTTATGAATGATTTTCGAAGGATGTTCCTGTCATGAAATACCTTCATCCTGTCCTTGTAAATTCTCAAGTTCTCATAAGTGTTGTTCTAAATTTCCTCAAGTTCATTTTGTTGGAGCTTGTGCAACGAGTCAGCATTGTCTAAGTTAAAGTTCATATTTTTTGATTGCCCAGTAGGCTCCATGCTCCAGCTCCACAGGCAAGTGGCAGGCTTTCCCATAGATGAGTTTAAAGGGAGACATTTCAGTGGGGGTCTTAAGAGCTATACAGTAAGCCCATAAAACATCGGTCAAATGGATTGACTAAGCCTTACAGTCAGGGTTAACCATTTTTTTCAAAATTTATTTAATTTTCCTATTGGAAATCTTGGCTTGCCGCTTGTCTACGGATGGTATGGAGTGCTCACTTTATGAGAGATGTCATATTTCTTCATTGAGTTCTCAAATGGCCTATTACAATAGTGTGAACCTCCATCACTAATGATGGCCCGAGGCGTTCCGAACAGAAAAAAGATATTTTCCTTTAAGAATCGAATGACTATTTTATGATCATTATTCTGGCATGGGATCACTTCGACCCACTTAGTGACATAGTCTATTGCTAACAAAATATAAATATTTCTAAAGGGTTAGGAGAATGGTCCCATGAAATCGATGCCCCAATAATCGAATGCTTCAATGATAAGAATGAGGTTCAGAGGCATCATATTTCGACGAGACAACCCTCCCAATTTCTGACAATGCTCTCAAGCTTTACAAAACTCATGAGTATCTTTGAATATCGTGGGCTAATAAAAACCGTACTGCAGAATTTTGGCCGTGGTCTTTTTAGTAGAAAAGTGACCACCCCGAGCCTAAGAATGATTAAAGGAGATGACACTCTGATACTTATTGTCTGGCACACATCTCCTTAGAATTTGGTCTAAGTAATATTTAAACAAATAAGGATCATCCCAAAAAAACTTACGCACCTCGGTGAAGAATTTTTTCTTATCTTGTGTAGTTCGATATGTTGGCTTAAAACCTGTAGCAAGATAATTTGCAATGTCAGCAAACCAAGGTAGTTAGGAGAGTTTAAACAATTGGTTGTCAGGGAACATATTGTTTATCAGTGTCAACTTAAGGGAATTAGGGAGGTCAAGTCGAGAAAGGTGGTCGACCACTACATTTTCTACTCATTTTTTTGTCTCGTATTTTTTTATCAAATTCTTGGAGTAATATGATGCATCTTATCAAGTGGGGCTTGGCAATCATCTTAGAAAGAAGATACTATAGCGCCGCATGGTACATGAAGATGATGTTGGATCGGATCAGGTAGGACCTAAATTTGTCCAAAGCGAACACTACAACTAAGAGTTCCTTCTCCGTAGTAAAGTAGTTCACTTGGGCAGAATTTAGAGTTCTACTTGCATAGTGAATAACATAGGGTTTCTTTTCTTTTCTTTGGCCTAACACCGCCCCAATAACATAGTCAGATGTATCGAACATAATCTCAAAAGGGATGCTCCAATCAGGTGGCTACATGATAGGTGCAGTAGTTAATATACCCTTGAGCTTAGTGAAAGGTTCTTGGCATTGTTCAGTCCACTCGTATGGTACATCCTTTTGAAGTAGATTATATAAAGGTCAAGAGAGATGACTAAAGTCCTATATGAATCGTCTATAGAATTCGGCATGTCTTAGGAGGATCGCACGTCATGTACGCTCTTGGGTGGAGGTATGTTAGAGATAAATCAATTTTTGCCATGTCTACCTCAATTCCCTTAGATGAAATTATGTGTCGAAGCACAATTCTCTTGGGAACCATGAAATGACATTTCTCCTAATTCAGAACCAAATTCTTTTCCTTGCACGCCTTCAGCACACATTTTAGATTTTTTAAACACTCACTGAAGGATGGACTAAAGACAGAGTAGTCATTCATAAAGACCTCTAAACATTGCCCCACCATGTCAGAAAAAATACTCAACATGCATCATTAAAAAGTGGCGAGGGCATTACATAGTCCGACTGACATCCTTCGGTAAACAAAGGTGCCAAAGGGACATGTGAATGTTGTCTTCTCTTGATCTTCAAGGGCTATCTCTATTTGATTGTAGCCCGAATATCCGTCAAGGAAGAAATAGTAAGAGTGACCAGCTAGCCTTTCCAAAATTTGATCAATGATGGGCAAAGGAAAGTGGTCCTTCCTTGTGAAGGTATTCAACTTCCTGTAGTCAATGCACATTCTCTAACCAGTAGTAACTCAAGTTGGCATGAGTTCATTGTCGACATTGGCTACGATGGTCATGCTGCGCGATTTAGGGATCTACCTTCAGAGGGTACTTGTCTTTTTGAGATTAGTATTCATGCCTTTACTTCCAATGACTTATTTTCAAGTAGGTCAGCCTTGGTTATTAGAAGCTTAAGGCTGACCTTCTGAGGGCGACTTCTGAGCTTCAGGCTGTAACCGAAGCTCAAGATGCAGCTGTTGGGACTCGGGACGCTGCTATGGCCCGGTCGGTAGATCTCCAGGAGGCCTTACCCGTGGTGGAGGTTCGGCTTGATGGGGTCCTTGTGGAGAATACTTTGAAGGAAGATGCTTCGAAGCTGAAGAGGAAGAGTTTGGTGGTTGCTTTTACGGAGGTGGTCTCTAAGTTGTCGAAGACCTCGGCTTGATTAACTCAGGTTGAGATCTCTGCCCTTGAGTTGAAGCTGGATGCAGTGGAAGCTTTCAAGGCCTCCGAGGAGGACGCGGAAAGGCTCGAAGATTACTACAACTTTAGCTTTACTTGGTCTGAGGAGTTCGTCAAGTCAAAGTATCTAAGCTTCGATTTGGATAACTTGGGCGAGGATGCTACGAACCACCCTGCTACTGATGCCCCTACCATCGATGCTCCTTCCTCTGTTGGGGCATTTGATCCTGTTGGGCCCCCCGCTCCGAGGCTCCTACAGATGCTCTTTGAGAGCTCTATTTTTCCTTCTTCCTGTTCTTTTTGTGTCTTAAGACTTGTGATCTTTTAATTTTGTTAATGGAAAGAACATTTACTTAGTCTATTTGTGTGGTAATGCATTGTTCAGTTAATGGACCGACAAACTTCTTTGTTTTAAGAGTTCCTGCATTAGTCGTCTAGGCCATAGGCTCTAGCTCTTTCATTTAGAGATTGAGTTGCTTTAATAAGGGCATTTTTTCTCCCTCACGAGGGGAACCCTTAGTAGATTTTGCAGGTCAAGAATCAAGATTTGAAGATGTAGATAAAATGAACTCCCTTGAACTGGGATTGTTATTACAACTCTTTAAAAAAGTATGTAAATCACAAACAACGTAGCAGAAAAGCAGGATTCAAGATTATACTCAACATACTTAGGCATGATAGATCTTTGGGTGCTCGGCGTGCCATGGGTGAGGCAGAGATCGCCCTTCCATGTCCATGAGTCGATACATTCCTGGTTGACTTGTGCTAGTAACCATGTAGGGGCTTTCCCAGTTTGGCCCTAGAGTTTCAGAGCCGAGCTCCTTAGTGTTCTAGAATGTCCTCTGAGGACCAAGTCCTTGGTTCTGAATCTTCTAACTTTCACTTTAGAATTGTAGAAACATACGACCTGTCATTGTCGAGCTGCGGCTCTTAGTTGGGCTTGTTCTTTTTTCTCCTCGAGTAGATTTAGGTCTAACATCACTAGTTCGGCATTATGAACTTCATCATAGGATTAGGTCCGCGTAGATGGGTGCTCGATCTCCACTGGGATAACTGCCTAGTCACTAAAGGCTAGGGAGAATGGGGTTTCTCCTGTGGCCGTTCGAGCGGTAGTCCTATACGCCCAGAGGGCGAGAGGGAGTTCTTCCGCCCAAGCTCCTTTAACCTTTTCAAGCTTAGTTTGGAGGTGGCTCTTGATAATCTTATTGATTGCCTCGACCTGTCTGTTTTCTTGGGGATGCCGAGGTGACGAATAGACGTTTTGAATTTTAAGATTTTTGCACATACCTTGAAATCGGTTATTGTCAAATTATTTCCTGTTATCAGAGACGATCATGTGGGGAAGCCCGTATTGGCATATTATATTCTTCCAAATGAAGTTTGTGATCTTTTGTTCGGTGATCGTGGCCAGGGGCTTGTCCTCTGCCCATTCGATAAAGTAGTCGACAACAACGGCTGCAAACTTGGTTTGTCCTTTGGTAAGGGGCCAATGATGTCGATCTCCATTGGGCGAACGATCATGGTCCGATCATGGGAGTTAGCAGCACGGGTGACTGACAAGGTATTGTCATGAATCGCTGGCACTTATCGCATTTTTTGGGTATATTATCTTACATCTACTTGGATTGTCAGCCAGAAATAGCCCTACCGGAGGACTTTATGAGCGAGGGCTTGGCTGCCTGAATGGTTACCGTAGATGCCTTTGTGAGTCTTTTTCAAGATGTACTCAGCTTCATCGGGTCGTGGGCATCTAAGGTAAGGAAGGAAGAATCCTTTTTTATACAGGATGTCCTCGAGCATGGTATAGCGAGCTGCTCTGGACCGGAGTCTACGTGCTTCAACCCAGACTTGTAACGCCTTGACTTTTCAGGACCCGAGTATACGACTTGTTTCCTAAAAACCCAAGTGTTAACCTTAAAGGATGGTCAAATTTGAGTGTACATTTTTTTTTCTTTCATTAGAGTAAGTAGACGAGCGTGGTATGGACAAATCGACATAAAGGAAAATTTCATTATCATTCAAATATACAAGAAGCTGCCCATAATGACTTATACAAACCATTGTCTATAAATTTAACAAGTACAAGATTTACAATAATTTAATACATGAAGAATAGCAGAAAGCATATAAATATAAGCTGCAAGATCATGTAGTTCCTCCAGGAAAATACAGTCATGCATCCCTGGCGATCGTACCCTGCTCCTTATCAAGTTTGAACATACATATCAGTAAAGCCACCTGTACTACCTGTACGGTTGTATATTTGATGGATAAGTGACCAACTCAGTGTGAATTTCCCTCAATTACACCCCACCGCATTAGGTAAGCATAGTTATAAAATAAAGCATACAAAATAATACATGATGCATGTCTTATTAGATACATGGATGCGTGAATGTAATCATCACCCCGGGGATGCTCATCCGTGCAGACAGTGGGCCGTCACCTATGCAATCATCGAACCTGGGAAACATCATCCAGTCGGAACAATACATACATCACGTACAATAGCAATAGATGCTGGTCTGTGCCATGTATACATAATTAACCAATACATTATTAATCCAATTACAACCAGCTAATTTAAATGAGCTCACGGTCACTACGGGGAGCACATGACCCAGCGTAGGCCAACGGCTCGGGCATAGCATCCCATTACCACCATCCCCGACCCATGAGACTACCACCTTAGGATGTTTAATGGAAACCCATCGACTAGTGGCCAATCATATTACAATATATGGGGCCTACCATCACATGGTTACACAGTATAAAACATCGGACCCATATAGGAAAAATATCAAAACAAAACCATGTAGGGCGAGTATTAAAATATGCCACATAGGGCAAATATCAAAATCATACGATAAAGACCATCCTTAAAAACCATTGGACACAACGACCTTAGATGGTAGGCCCATATCAATGGTCAATTTAAACTACCCTTCAATAACCTCTAAGTCGAAGGTCTATTTCAATCACAACCAATCGGGTAACATCCCAAGTATGGGTGTACATTTATAGGTGGAGGTTTTCCACTAATGTACCAGTTTAAAGTCCATGAGCAATCCATAAATAATCTATAAGCATGAACAAATATACAGGATGAATGTTAGGCATGGAATATAGCAATTCAATTTTAGCAATTAACACATGTGCTTATAGAATGGAGATATCACTTATAAATTAAGATAAAACTAAAACTTAAGCTAATGAGAAGATGGAAAGCTCAAGGGGTAGAATCATCACCTTATACTTTGCATTGCCTACCAGCATTGTTAAGGAATGCGCATTCCCTTACAATTAAACCCTACCATAAATCAGAATGCACAATTAGATGTAAGTTCTACATACTACTTAGGGTTCAAGATCATAACCTAGGGTTCAGATTACTTATTTTTAGGGTTTTGGTGTAAAAATTAGGGTTTTATCCTAGAGCTTAGTTGTAGTCTTAACTCTAGGGTTTGAATTGTAGTTGGTGTGAAATAAATTACGAATGCTAATTTAACAATTAGAAAATAATTATTAACCTTAATTTATAATCAATGTTAGTTATCATAGTAATAATAATCATTATGATGATAATAAATACTAAGATCTAATATTAAGGATAATATTTAAGAGAGTTAAATAAAATACTAGTATTTAATTATTTCAATTTTATTTACAATACTAGTTTCAACATAAATAACCTATTAATGTCTAATCATACATAATATTAGAAATCCCCATAATAAGAGCGATAACAATGACATTAATGTGTCAAAACTAGTCAGTAGAGACCAGGCCATCCAGTTAAACCATTATGTATGCCCAATGTTAGGACAGATCATCCAATAATTGGGCTTGAAAACATCCACAGACCATCCTATGGGCCTTTTATCTCATCCAAAATCCAGTCCAACGATGGCTACTGGGCTAAGTTCGTTTTGGCCTAGCAATGTTATTTATAACTAGTCCAAGGGTTGGCTGTTTGGACATGTAGACAGGCTCAAGCCTAGGCTCATGAACGGTTTGAGCTTCATTTATCTTCATAGCAGGGCCCAGGAACGGTTTGTATGATCTACGACTGCCTAAGTAAATGGGTCGATTTCAGCCCAGTTGTAACACCAACATTAGATGGGCTGGGACTGATTGGTCTGGCCCACTGAGATATTTCTCAGGTGGGCCCACAGCTGGCCCAACGTGCTGGAATCCTGCTGACATCCATACAAATGGACAGACGGTCTTGGTGTAACACAGACCACATGAACCAGACCCATAGAACTTGTATTGTCCGTATAACAGCCATGTAGCTGGTGTAGATGCATTCCAGCTGATCTACTTCATAGCAGGTGGGTCCCACGTGGGGTCCACCACGAACATATATAATATAATATTATATTATTATTATTATTTTGAAAATAAAGTCCAGATAGATGGATGGCGAGATGTAACACATACCTCATAATCAGTCTATATGCAGATGGATAGACGACGTGGATTCCTCCCATGGATCAGGTGGGTCCCATGGAACTTGGTGACGCCATTATAGTAGCTATATAGCTAGTGAGAGACGCATTAGCCAATCTGCTTCCAATCTGGGTGGGTCCACGCACATGGGCTGCGTGGATGGAACAGATGGACGACATGGTATACATACATCATTATAGGGTCCACATCCCATGTCCAGGGCCGATTCAGCTCGCACAACTCAACTCGGCAGTGAGTGAAGGACTCGGCTGAGCTGGTGTGACAAAACAGCCACCCCATGAATCCTCTTCTTCCTTTTCTCCTCTCTGCTCCTCCTTTCTTTCATTTTCTTCCTTTCTTTTCCTCTGATTCCTCCTCCTCTCTTTCTTCCTTCTGTTTGGGAGCTCAAGGGGGTCTGAACGGACCCAGATTCGCATAGTGAAAGTGGGGTGTGCCTTGATAGTAATGAGGAAGAAGGTCGACCATTAATGGCGTCTTAAAAACCTCCTCTCTTTCCTCCAATCCACACCTTTGGGAAGGTTTGTGTCGATCTTAGGAAGCTTATAGGTAAGGGTTTTCTAAGCTTGGGGAATGTCTGGGTGGTGGTTTCGAAAGGAGGAGAAAATGGCAAGTTTCAAGGTTGCGGCTGCGAAAATGGAGGAGTTAGCTCCTGTTTCCTCAATCCACATGCCTCTTATGCTTGCCCTGATCCTTCCTGAACCGTCGGATCAATAGCCAGTGGTCCGGATCTCCTCAGGCCAAAATTGCCTCCAAAATTGTGGGTAAAATAGAGACCAGTTGCGATTTTAAAGCCCTAAACTACAGCTAATTTGGACTGTTGAGATTTCTCCTCAATGGAAGGCTGGGATTAAAGGAAAGACCCTTCACGCGGATCGCCACCATGGCAAGGAGAGACAGATTCCATTTCAGGAAATGTGTGTTTGTAGGCTACACTTGCGTCAAGAATCGTGCACCCATTCATACCATAAAACCTGATATAACAGCTAGGTTTTGGTCGAGCCCATTGCCCGAGTCAGATGGACGGTTCAGATCATGGGATGGGTCCGTGATAGTGGGCCACAATTCAGAATAGATGGACGCTCGTCCGTCTGTTGGTGAAAGCTGAAGAGAGAGAGAGAGGTGTCTCTCCTTTTCGGGTAACATACGGGTTAGCCGCTGCTGACAGAGTTGGCTCGCCCGGTGCACTGTGGGTACGGGTGCACTAGGTGCACTCGCACCCTGTATGGGGTCCACCGTGATGTTTGTGACTAATCCACACCATCCATTCATCTTGGAAGGCCACATTCAGGGCCCTTGACCAAAAATTAGGTGGATCCAAGGCTCAGGTGGGCCCTATGACTTGATTTAGGCTACATTTGTGGATTTACCTCGATCCGATGGTCAGATTTCAGCTAGACTCATCATCAATGGTACAAAGGGTCTACGGGACTATCTAATTAGAATTTAAGGGCTAGATTATGGATCAGATGTCTAATATACACGGTTATGCTATTAAATACCCTTTTTATAATGTTTTTAACATCATTTATTATTATTTTTATTATTATCATTATTTATTTCTTTTATATATATTTTGTCATATATATTTTATATTACTACAAATTGTTAATATATAAAAATTATATGAATATCAGTAAGTAAAGATTAATATATATATATTATTTGTATGGTCATCTATGTGCTAGGTTTTAAATTTTATATAAGTCATTAAAATTTTCTAGTATATTTTATTTTAATGTATTACAAATTCTATAGTTTGTAATTCATATTAATGATGTTGTAAGTATATGCATATAATGGGGATTATAGTTACATATCATTTTAATACGAACTTTAAATATTTATAAAATATATAAATAACATTTCATAGTATATATATTTAGGTTGTATTTTTTTCGTATTTATATTAAATTAAATTAAATGGTAACACTCGAGTACTAGAAAGTACGGGGTGTTACATCTTTGGGTAGTTTACCTTCCTTGAGGTAATTGGCTATAAGATCCATCCAGGTCGGACTCAAATTTACTGGAAGTACTGTGCTCGGATTAGGTTCATTGATGCTCGGCTCTGTCAGAAACTTGATTGGAATTGGTTTCGGGATAACATCTTTGGCCACTGTGGCTAACTTTGCTGCATGTCTGCCTTAGAATTTTCTGACCTGGGAATGAGGTTGATGTTACATCTTGAGAACTTGCTGATTAGTTCTTGGGCTTTTTGTATGTAGGCATTCATTCTTTCTCCTTTCGCTTGGTATTTGCTAACTATTTGGCTGAGGACTAGCTGCAAATCGCTGTAAACTTTTAGATGTTGAGCTCCTATTGTTGATGCCAGCCTTAGCCTAGCCAAGAGGGCCTCATATTCTGTTGCACTATTCAAAGCTTGGAATCTAAATCTTAAGGCATATTGTGCGCAGGTCTTGTCTGGTGCTTCTGGCCTCGCTGCCTTTAGAATGGATGAGCCATCTACATGCAGTGTCCATGTTTGTAGCTTTGGTTCTGTTGTTTGGTCTTTAAGCTGCTCGGATGTTGGGGGGGGGGGGGGGGGGGGGGGGGGGGGTGGGGTGCTACCGATTCATCCTCGGGCATGAGTTCGACGAGGAAGTTGGCTACTGCTTATCTCTTGATAGTAGTGCGGGAGCGATAGCTGATATCGAACTCACTGAGCTCGACTGCCCACTTCATGGATCTTCCTGACAGCTCTAGCTTTTGAAGTACTTGTCGAAGGGGTTGGTGTGTTGGTACCATGATAGTGTGGGCTTGGAAGTAAGGTCGAAGATGCCATGATGAGATGATTAGGGCTAGGGCGAGCTTCTCGATGCTCGGATACCTAATCTCTGTTGGGACTAGGGCCTTGCTGACGTAATACACGAAAAATTTCCTTCCCCCTTGTTCTTTAATAAGGAATGAACTGACTGCAGTTAGTGATATTACTAGATATAATAGGAGCGGTTCCCCTTGTTTGGGCTTTGAGAGTAATGGTGGGGAACCCATGTATCACTTGAGCTCCTGGAGGCGAGTTCGCACTCTTCTGTCCACTTTGCTTTTTGGTTTTCTTTTAGTTGTTTAAAGAAGGGCAGGCATTTATTCGTAGCTCAGGAGACATATCGGTTGAGCACGGCTACCCTTCCTGTAAGACATTGGATCTCCTTTGTCAGCTTTGGTGAACTCATGTTGAGTAGGGCTTGGATCTTGCCGAGGTTCGCTTCTATCCCTCTTTGGCTCACTAGGAATCCAAGGAACTTTCCCAAGCCAACTCCGAAAGTACATTTTCTTGGGTTTAGCTTCATCTGATATTTCTTTAAGATCGCGAACATTTTCTCGAGGTCGGAAGGATGGTTTATGGCTTTGACGCTTTTGACCATCATATTGTCGATGTTGACTTCTATGGATCACCTGATCTATTGGGTGAACATCTTATTCACAAGTCTCTGATACGTAGCACTAATATTTTTTAGTCCGAAGGGCATGACTTTGTAGTAGTAGAGACCTTTATCGGTGACAAAGCTCGTCTTCTACTTGTCATGAAGCTGCACTGCGATTTGATTGTAGCCTGAATATACATCAATGAAGCTCAGGAGCTCGTTCCCGACTGTACTATCGATGAGCTGGTCGATTCGAGGGAGAGGAAAACTGTCCTTGGGGTAGGCTTTGTTCAGGTCGGTGTAGTCAACGCAGACCCACCACTTCCCATTGGACTTTTTCACTCTAACGAAGTTGGCTAGCAAGTCCAAATAGTATATATGCTCCAAAAAACCTGCCTCAAGGAGCTTTTCAACCTCCTCTTCAATCACTGCGTATCACTCTACTTTGAATGCTCTCCTCTTTTACCTAACCGGCCTGTGGCAGGGATCGAAGTTAAGTTTGTGTACCATCACTTTCGGGTCGATGTTGGGCATGTCTTGGTGTGATCAGACGTAAATATTAGAATGTCTCGAAGGATTTCTATGATTTTGTCTCGCAGTGTTGGGGTCAGGGATGATCCGACATGAACCGTAGAATAAGGTCAGACTCATTGAGGGGGACGGACATGAGGTCTTCCATCGGACATCCTCCTTTGTTGGACTCTTCTTAAGGGTTAGAAGAAGTGAGGTTCATCACTTGGTGCTTCCTTAATGCCAAGGAATAACATTGATAAGCTTCCTGCTGATCGCCTTTCACTAACCCAGTGTTGTGCTCGGTTGGGAACTTCATTGCCAGATGATACGTTAATATGACTGACCGTAGAGTGTTGAGTGAGGGTTGTTCGAGGATCACATTACAGACAGAGGGGCAGTCAACTACCAGGAAATCAATCATTGTTGTCGCTTGGTTTTGTCCTTCCCTAGCCATGACTGGGAGCTGGATTGATCCTTCTGAGGTGACCTTATCTCTTGTGAACCTGAGAAAAGGTGTCTTGATTGGTCGGAGTCGGTCTCTCCCAACCAACATCTTGTTGAACACTTCAGCGAAGAGGATATCTACCGAGCTATTGGTGTCCACTAGGATCCAAAACACTTTGCGGTTAGCTATAGTCATAATCACCACTAGTGCGTCATCATGGGGGTGGTGGACAGCTCTACATCCTCTTAGTTAAAGGTCAAGTCATAGAGAGTCATTCTTTGCTCTTTTGGAGGCTATTGGCGGCATGTACTTAGTGCTTTGGAACACTTTGGTTGATACTTCGAGCATGGGCCCTCTGAGCTCTGTTAGAGTCGCCTCCCCTAGCGGGTTCGCCAAAGATTGTGTGAATTTCCCTATTGGGTTCGTTGTTGATTGGTTGCTCATTCTTGGAGTCTACGCGCTCTTCCCTCTTGGTGACGTATTCTGGCAAGTGTTCGTTGTGGATAAGGGTTTTGATCTCTTCCTTCAGATCGAAGAAGTCGCTCGTTGAGTGCCCGTGGTCGCGATGGAAAGCAACGACTTTCATCTTGTTTGGCCACTTCAGGATCCACATGTCCCAGACTTCCATGAAGACATGCTCGGGCATTGTATTGAGAGGGGTATATGAGCTGAATCCACTGTCGGGTCTTTTGCTCAGGTGTTTCCCTCTTGGGGGCTCGTTGTCTTTCCTTCTTTTGTTGCTGTCGATCGGGGTTGGCTCTTCTTTAGGCCATTTTTCCTTGGCCGAGCTTCCCTTCTACTGAGCAGCCCTTCACAAGTTGGCAGTTTCCTTGGCATTTGTGTACTTTTGGGCCCTGTTGAGGAGGTCGGACATAGTCGTAGGGGGATTTTTATCAAGTGAGAAGAGAAATATTCCCTCCTGCAGACCTCCCATCATTGCAGTTAGGGCGATCTCCTCTACGTGTGCTTGCACTTGTAACGCTTCCAGCTTGAAATGCTTCATGTAATTTGTCACGCCCCAAAATTGGAACCCAGGTACTTCTACTTCCCAAGTTCTGAACTCGTGTCGGAGCAACTTCCTTGCCACTTACTGGACTTGGTGAACGGTTAGCGAACTTCCCGATACCAAATCTAGCTCATGGCGAAGATTTTTTTTTTCAGAACGGTTAATCTGATTAGGCGGTTACACATTTTTTTTTATACATGGTATCAATACATATCAAAGAGACAAACCTATTCGACATATCGCACATAATATGGTGCAGCAACTCAACAGTAATGAAGAAAATAATAGCAAACTCCAACAGCTCTTGCATGCATCCTAAAAAAGTGTAAGTCATATGTATGAGCAAACCATAGCTCATGAGTCTACTGCGTACCGAGAGTAAAACATAGCTTATTAGGGCACTCCCAGAAAAACATCCAAAACAACCATAGACATGTTATCAACCGAGCATGTTATCATGGGTGAGCAGGTTATCAATCAAGCAAGTCGTATAACTACATAGGTTATCATGAACATGACTTCAATGTTAGGCATGCCATCGACGAGCGACTATGAATCATGAGAACAACCAATTATCATGTACAAGAGAATCAAATTCCACATTCTGCAATAGGGCATATGATAAAAAAGGAATGACAAAGCTGGTGTGTGTAATCGGAATGATAGTATGCGGTATCGCAAGCCGTGGGGTTCGTCACAAGGGAATTCTATCCAAACTAGTCTCATACCCGATTTGGATAGCTAGACTCAATGTGGTAAACTCTTAATTTTAGGTTAGTCCTATACCTAACCAAAATTGTGGCCATTGTGAAGGTGCACATAATGATTTATTTGCACACCACCAGCCCGAGTGAATAGTGGATGAGTCAAATGCCGAACATCCTTCATTTCTGCAAGTACATCTCCACAACACATAATATATCCCCACCAGGAACCATGAACATTCCACATAGAGGTAACCCACCATCCTTACATAAGAGTGGGACAACATCCCTCATCATTTACTAGTACATCTCCACAAAATATAATACATCTTCATCAGAAATCACAAATGTACCACACATGGGTAATCCACCATCCTCACGTAAGAGTGGGACAACATCCCACATCATCTGCTAGTAGATCTCCACAACACATAATACATCTCCATCAGAAATCACCAACGTACCACACATGGGTAATCCACCATCCTTACATAAGAGTGGGAAAACATTTTCAAAAAGTAAAAAAGTAAAGTATTGGGCATGTCAACCCCTACCCATCTAGCCATCAGCTTAACAGTGGGGGACCTGGATTTGTTTCACCCTGCCTGGCCTCAGCATTCGGAATATCACCCACCTTGACCCGGCACATGACAGTAGGTAGGCTCATCTCACCTCTTCCCTTCCCGGTCCCAGAAGTGGAAAGGACTCTTGCACTCATCCTACGGTGCTCACCCCCACTCGACATACGATGGAAGAGGACCCAATTGGACAATCTTAGCGAGTTCATTGGAGGATAGGCACCTCCAATATCGAGATCTAAGCTTGAGGTGGCCATAGCGCACCCTTCTCAAACCTTCCCAATAATATCAACACATGGGCCATCAAGCCTTTACACAAACCACATCACCCAACTAGCCATCACGTGGCCACCATACAAAACATCCACTCAGGAAATATATCACCATGAAAGCCCATATAATCAAATGTAGAATCGCAAAGGCATATACATACCACAACTCCTCTGGACTTTCTCCAGGCACAAGGACTAACATGAGGGCCCAAATACTACCATATAGACCAACACGAGGGCCCGAATACTACCATACAAACCAACACGAGGGCCCAAATATAATACATCTATGCATCTCATCCAATTATATAGACCAGCACAAGAGCCCAAATCAAAACAATATCCAAAATCCCCCAACTCCTCTGGATCTCGTCTAGGCATATGGAATAACATAAGGGATCCAATTTCATGATGTGTTCATGCATGCATATAAAATGGATGCTCACAAATCAACCATGAGTATCAGACTATCAAGTTGATGTTAACATTACAATGGCAAGATAGATCAAATTACCAGTGCATGACACATAAATACTCGAGAATAGACCCTCAAGTCATAGCCCATTGTCCATAGGAATGTTCATCTACACCCTTAATCTTATCTTGATATGGACCGGATCACAGCCTTAGTACCCGTAAGCAATGGGCCTTAACTAAGATTTAATCATCAATCTATAATTTGGTCTTATGAGACCCAACCATGTGTATAGACTACACGATGCATGCCATGTCCATCACATATTAGCTACATAACACATGCCATAAACTTTGTGTGTGAGTTACACATCACACATCACCCACATATCACAACACGTCACATACCATAATCATCTCATGCCCTCATGGGCTTCACTTAATAATAGTGCTAAGTAGCCAAATAGACCAGCAAGCTAACAATAATCAAAACATCCTTCCCTTGACCATGGAAGTGGGTTCACTTGGCCTCTCATCTAACGGTTACTTGTAACCAGCTTACATCCCAACTTGCATGGTCAAGTAGGCTTTCATAGCCCAAGGCACTAGGCCCAACACAAGAATAGCCAATGTAACGCAAATGTCCATACATTTTAGTATCTTTAATAGCACACTGAGGACCTATACCTCTTGTGAATACTTAACAAATGGCCACCTTATCTCACATATAGCATGCACATACATAAGGTGCATAAGTTATGGTGGTACACAAGTTCTTATGGCATTATCATTATCATAAGCATCATTTAACATCAAATTCATTGTCACAACTTACATCATGCAGGCATGTGTAAGGAGTACACAACATATAAGGATTCACATGCATCATCAATATCATGGCCATCATCCATCACTATCATACATGCCTTATACATTAGTTGTTAGTCATGAATGAGGTTATCCTTACGTTCACCAACATCATTTATTTATCATCACCCATCCATCAAATAAAACATGATTATCTTATCCACATTACCATCACGACAATTAATATGTGCATTATTATCACTTGGATATCAAACATGGTGGTCAACTAGCATGTTTTGTCATTATACATATATATACATAATATCATCATCATTACCATGAGGATCATTTTCGCTTCATGATTAATATAAGAAATGTCATAAGTACCACAAATAATTACTCATCCATCATCAATGCATATACCACAGTTCACCATCCATTAAATCATATTTATCATTTCAACTAACAACTCACCATCATCATTATCATGTTACCACACATGTATCATCATCTCAACCATCACTAGGTGTGTCCCACCTAGTGTGACTTCCACATTGTCCTTGGACTACACACAAGGCATAGGGTTGTATAGGTCAAGTGTGAGTCCCCCTTAGTGTACCAATATGCTAACTCAAAGGCATAAACTTTCAATTGTAAGGATTTCAATGGTGTGGATCTAATTCCACAATTATGTGGGCCCCACACATTCCACCACCAACTAGAAACAATTCACAATCTCAAACATAAGGACAACATACTAACATCTTTCATGTCATACCTCATATTGGGCCCATTAGCCACATACACAACAAACCAAGAAAAAGCCCCATTATCCAATTTATGCATTGTAAAATAGGCCGCGATAAGCGTGGTCCACTTGAGTAGAGGTAGTGTGCAAGGCACGTTGTCCAGTAGGCAATGAGCCTGCCCAACGGGCTCAAGAAAGGTTACAATTGTGGGCTTCTCACTCCCCAACGATTTCTCTTAGTGTTGGGCCCGCTTCGGCCTTAAGGTTGCATCATTTAGATGGGCCCAAGGTCATCTATATCTTAGGAGAATATTTGGACAACAAGATTTGTCCACTAAATATTTTACAAGTTATGTAACACCTATTTACAAAACATATTAGGTGGACCTCATTACATGGAGGGTAAGGCCCATACAAGATAACTCAAACTTAGATGACCCACTTAAGGTTTTGAGCCCAAAAATACCTGGGAATTATTTTTCAGAGTTTAGATGCCGCATTAAATGCTTTGGGAAGGTGGTGGACCCCACCGACATGGCTCCACGTGAATTTTATGCCAAACAGATTTTTTGTGCAATGGTGGTTTCTGGCCATCTTTTATTCAGATTTATGATCATGTGGGACCCACATCTGGTGAAAATAAGGATCCATCTGGTAGCTCTATGTATGTGCTTTAAAATTTATAAGGCGAGCCTCATTGGTTGGGTGTATACAATTTACAGTGATGTCCCAAACATGTGTACTTAGAGGAAATGTGCAGGAAACACAGTGTAGAATTAGTTTTGGCCTGATTTTGAGTATGTCCCATGATCACAAGGGACCACCTTTTAATGTGCCGTCAGGTGCCCTTGGTATTACTATATATATAATTCACAAATTATAAGCTGGGACCAACTGGTTGTGCACACATAATATTTGGTATAGGGCCAAACATAGGTATTTTAATTTTCTGCACAAAATTTTCTGCACAATTGTGCCTTGCCCCATTTTGAGATCCACTCCCTGTTCATGTGGGGTCTGATTTGGCCCAAGTAAAATATAATTCCTCTATTCATTGGTATATCTTAAAGGTTCCAAGTGGTGGCCTACTCATATCTTGTGTGTGGGGTCCACTACAGAGGCTCAAAGTTAGTACAAAACACCAATAATTAGATAGCTTTTAGCAATGGGGTCCGTCACAACTTAGGGCCCAATTTCTAAACACTTGGGGATCATTCCTGACAAAAAGGTGGGACATCCTAGCTCACTTATATAAGGATTAAACATCCCCAAAGTGGGACCCTTAACTATAGAGTGTGAGGCCCATCACAAGGTGTCAAAGATGTTTATATGCAATGCAATTAGGTACTTGGAAATATTTCAGCAAACAGAAAGCGTAAATGATATTTCAACATACACATCAAATAACACATAAAATGTATTAATCAAATCTTTATGGTCAGATTCTTTGTTGAAAAATACGAGCTATTGGATGCTTTTGGAATACATCATTTAGGATATATATAAGTTTCCAACCATGTATGGCCTTGGATCCATCTGCACCACATATAACAATTCAAGGTTTATCCTTACAAGAGTATCCATTAGTCTAGAGTTTTCTAAATTCTATCATGAAAGAATATGACCATAGGAACCATACATATGATTATTACCTATCTTAAGTAAGTTAAGGAAAAATATCAATTACATCTGACTGTTGGAATCACGAATATGGCCCACACAAAAATGGTCACAATAAGTTCTCAGATACATTTTCGTACAAGGTCAAGATCTAAGCCATCCGAACTCTGATCGAGGCGTATTATATGCCATTGAAAAGCTACTTCGATTTTCTATGAAGCTAATGGAATATATCTTTCTATTGGGTTTAATAAAGGATAAAAATAGGTCCCCTTTTGAAAAATCAGAACCCTCTATGTATTGCTGGATATCAACCAAGTAAAGTTAATGCCAATGATGATTTAACCATTATATGGCTATGAAATTTGGCCTAGAGTTAGATTATATTGTGATTCATATTATTACCAAGTTTCAACTCAGATCTTAGCATGGTAGAGTTTATAAGAGTTTTACAAGTTACAATCCAGATACAAAAATGGGATTACTTGTGAAGGGTGTGGATATAATGTTCATCATGGTGGACCATACTGACATGGGCCACTTTGCTAACCACCATAGCCAATAATATATGAACCCATGGGGCTCAACACCAATGGGCCCCACCTGCATCAAAAAATAAGAAATGAAGAAAGAGGAGGATGGAAGGAGGGGTGTAGACTCACCTCAAATGGATTGATGGTTAGATGGTGATGTGTGGTCCACTCTCTCTAAGATTGATGGTGGGCCACACCTTGACCCTACTATTTCTCACTCTCTCTTAAAATCTCAGAATTTTCTAAGTATAGGAAAAGAATGAGTGTAAGAGAGCTCCTACTCTTATATAGAGAATTGGAGGTTGAGGTGGTAAGATGACGTGGCAAGTTTATGAGGTCTTATTGGTGATAAATGTGAGGTGAAAGGTGGTGCATGGTATGGGTAGTGGATGGATGGTGCTAAGAATGCATTGGCTAAGGTGGAAGAAATCTAGGCATGCATTGCCTAATGTGTGGATAAGGGTTATGGGTTGTAGGTGATGCATGGTGAACGATGAAGTGGAGTGTTGCAATTAGTTGTTTGAAGTGATGTGACACAAATCAAGACATTCATTGGATGTATGTGTAGGATGAGTTGGACATGGGCCATGATTAGTTTCTAAAGCATTAGGAGAGGGCTAATGATGGGTTTTGGGGTAGAATGTAATTTTATCTTGTGAACGCTGGGAAATCGACACCCACACTTGGCGTTGGATGTTATGTTCTTAGTGTCTATGGATGACCTATTAGGTGTAGGTTTGGAGTCATCACTAGCCACTTAATCTCTAAATCCCGCAGTCGGCTAAAACCTACAGAATATGTAAAGCCAGAGAATCTGAGGATTCTCTTGCTTTAAGTTGACTCCTGATCTACGATTCGAGATTCTGAGTAAGGGACCTCGGTTATAAAGAGGGAAGGTGTTAGGCACCCTCTCTGCCCGTATAAGTGTACGACCTCTACTCTATGTGGTAAGTAATCTTAAGGGACAAATGATGTAGTTGGGATAGGCCTAAGCACACTCAGATTTCTGATGTAGTAAGATCCGGGATTCTGGTAAGCCACAGAGCATACATCCGAAGAGTATCTAGAAAGACGAATGTAATGATGCTAATGTAATAATAAAGAAAGAGTAAACTAGATCACCATAAGTTTTTGATATGATAGGATCCGATATTCGGCAAGTCACAGAGCATACATTCACTAGTGATCTAGAGTAGCAAGGGGGTTGAGAAGAGAGATGATGATACGATGAATGCTTAACTAAGAAAATGAGATGATCTTTGGCTTGCTCTTGAGAAGGCTAGAACATGGAATACACCATGACTAATTCGGGCTAGATTGTGGGATTGAGATGGCTTGTAGGAAGCTAAAAGATCGAATCTTAGAGGTTTGGAGCTCCTTCTCACCCTCACTCTCTTCCTCTCTCTCTCTCACTCTCCCCCTTAGAAAATTTTGAGAATGTTCTCTCTTGGGTAGAAGTGTTGTGTGAAATGAAGAGAGGTGAAGGCTATTTATATCATTTTGTGATGGTATTTTGGTAATTGTTAAGTTTGTGAAGGGTAAAAGCTGACATGGCCGCTTGTGATTGGTTGAGAAGAGAGAAATGCCATGTGGCATGGTCTTATAAGCTCTTGGGGTTAGGTAAAAGGGTAAATAGGGTGAACTTCGGGGGTAATTCCATATGAAAGTTGACTTTAGGACAGAGGACAGCTGTGTGCTCAGAGGGGACACCTGTCAGATAAGGAGTGGCAATCCGATTATAGCCAGCAGTAGTTCGATTATCGCTCGGGTTGGGTTCTCTCTGGGCTTTGGCCGGTGGGCTTGCTTTGGTATTTTGGCTTGGCCCAAAGTCCATTTTCAGAGTTTTGGCTCAAAATGATTGGGTGTATTTTAGGGAATTGTACTAATTTGCATGTAGGTGCTGGCTTGGGTGGTGGTCAGGGTTTAGACTAGGGTTAGGGTTCATGCTAGGATATGATCAGGGTTAGGGTTCAGGCCGGGGTTTGATCAGGGTTAGGGTTCAAGCTGTGGTATAATCAGGGTTTCTGGATTGTCTTTACCTTCTCAAGATGTTAACCTAGGTGAGGTGTCTATAGATGCCCCTCTTTGGCTGAGGTTGCAAGTAACTGAGTGCTAAAGCGAGTGGACACCTCACCCTTCTGGTTAGAAAAGGTAGTGGTTCAGATCTATTGCTTACCATTGTATCGTTGTCAGTTGACTATTTGGAAAAGAGATGACTCACACATATCATGAGGGTTGAGGAAAACGTTATGATTGTCCCTACACATTTTTTGGCATTATGGGCCACAAATCACAACCCTTTTACATTGGATTGTTGGTAGCATTGGAGGGTAAGTCTGAAAAGTAGGGCCTCTGTGCGTGGATGCGGCTTTACGAGGATTCCGTACTATTTGGATCTGTTGTTTCCTTTACTACGTAATCACCCTAGGAGTATTCGTACCATTTGATTATCAAAGTGGTTAGCTACTCTACGCGTTGATGTGGCCTTTCGGGGAACTCACTACGCCAACTTGGACTCGAATCAAACTTTCCTAATATCCCGGACTAGGTATATGCTGGTAATCTTTTGTCATGCAGTTTGCTGATTATGATACTTTGGTTACAACGGATCTTCTTCACTTTGAGTTTGATTATAAGAGACTGATTAAAACATTATCACTTGCATTTGATTCATATGACTGTCCATATATTGAGACTGGGCCAATCGTACTTGTATCATATACGGATTCAATCATCCTCCTGGGAGATCGAAAGGGATCGGATCTTATTTTGCTATTTGCATTGGCCGCAACTGGGGAATATGGAAGATTCCTCAGTGTACTATGTGCCGCATGCATTTTTGAAAATTTTGTTTGAAAGTTATCCTCTTCTGAATTATATTCCTTAGGGGTTTTATTGTAAATATTTTGAGATTTTGAAAAGATCCGTTCGATCTCGCGGGAGGGATCGTCGTTCATTTTTTTTATATTTAAATTTGCAGAAGTTAAACAGTCATGCTGCCTCCACTGATGGATTAGTGGGCCTTTAACCATGATTTATAATATTTATTTTTTGCATCTTCTTTTCTTTTTCTCTTTTTTTGTATTTTTCTACAATTTATTACTTTATTTTATCAAGATTCCCAATTTCTTATGAGATTTTACAATTTCTCGTGAGATATTGGTCTTTCTCATGAAAAGATTCATTTTTCTCCTTTTCCGTCCATTATCCACCGGTCCATGGCATTTTTTGGTAGTCCCATCACCTCAAGAGGGACAAGCGTGTTGATCCATGCACGTCAGGTGGCGGGCGACAGTCCGACTACCGCCTGACACTAGTTTGCTCGCTAGTCAGGTGCTAGGGTTGGTCTGGATGTGGTTCCTTCCTCCCTATTTCTTTTCTTCATTCATTCAGTCCAAGGATGCCATTTTTCTCCCTCCAAGCTCTTGTTCTCCTCTGTTGCTGATTCCTTACTGTTTCCGGCTCCTTCTTGCTTCTTCTCTCAGATCTTCTTTCAGGTGGTTGTTTCTTTAGTGGGCTGATTACTTTGTTTGTTGGATTTCACTATCCATGCTTGTGGAATGTTTAAAATATTCATTTGTAGCATTGGATCTCTGTAAGTGCTATGATCTATATCAAGCACCCTGTATTGTCAAATTTTGTAATGACAAACCACCTTGGTAAGATGGACTTCTTCAAGTAATGGAAAGTTCACCTTCAAGTGATGGAAAGTTCACCTTCAAGTGATGGAAAGTTCACCGTCAAGTCCTACATCAATTTCATGTTCATGTTCAAGTTATGTTTAAGTTAATGTTCGTGTTCAAGTTCTACTTCAAGATCAAGTTCAAGTTCAAGAACTATTTTGAGTTTAAGTGATAGATCAAGTTGTACGTACTACTTCGAATGCAAGATCAAAGTCCAAGTGCATTACATGTTCAAGAACAAGCTACAAGTAAACAAGTTCAAGCTACAAGTACTTCAAGGATACTATCTACTGAATCTACCATAGTGACAAGTTCAATGTTCACATTTGAGGTGCAATTAACCCTAGAAAGACCATAGGTATAGGTCATTCATGTTGCATACTCTATGTGGGTCATTGTGCTTTTTATAGGCATAGCTTCAACTAGTCCTAGTCATTGTTCAACTAGTCCAGGCACTAGCTCGACCAGTCTAGGAATTGTTGAGAATTTTCAGAATTTTCAGATAGGGTCATGACTAGTCGAGCACCCTGCTCAACCAGTCGTGGGACTTAGCTTGGCCAATCAAGCAGGGTTCGACTTGAACTCTAGTAACCATTTTGAGCCTAACTCGACCAGTCGAGTATCACGCTCAACCAGTCGAGCAGGCCACTCGACTAGTCGAGGATCGGTTTTATCCAATTGCACCAGAATTTTTGAAATTTAGTTGCTGCTAGGACCGGTCGAGGCAGACCTTAGACTAGTCGAGGAAACCGATTTTTAGCCTAAAAATAGAGGACTTTTCTCAGCTTATTTCATTCATTCTAAGCTAATTCATGCCATCACTCTGAGAACTAAGTCCCCTCTATTGTGACGCTATTATATGGTAATTAAGATTCTTTTATATAGCTTTTTGGTTTTTAATTTCTTGATCTCTTGCTATTCAATCTTATTTGATAAAAGGGAATTCTTTTTTACCCCTTTTGAGATCCAAAGAATTGAATCAAAGTAGCCCAAGGTTGGATTTAATTTAAAATTTATTTAGATCTAGAACCTTTTGATTTGTGAGATTGAACATTGAACATCTACGTCTTCAAAGAAGCGGTTCTATCAGGCTATATCGAAGACGAA
Organism: Magnolia kwangsiensis; assembly: GCA_037074715.1. Classification (NCBI taxonomy): domain Eukaryota; kingdom Viridiplantae; phylum Streptophyta; class Magnoliopsida; order Magnoliales; family Magnoliaceae; genus Magnolia; species Magnolia kwangsiensis. The sequence continues at coordinate 78,559,280 of CM073589.1, forward strand.
TCTTCAGATAATTATTTTACAATTTCTGTATTTGGTTTGTGGGATTCAGCCAGAAAATTCTTCATTTTTTGTTTTGACTGAGATTAGCCAGAAAATCTCAGCGTGGGGTTTTTTATTATGTAAGCCCAATTGAAAAACACATCTGTAAAGGTTTTAAGGTGAACCTTGAAAAACCTTCTTTCATAATAAAAGCTAATATCTCATGGGTTGTGGATATTGGGAGTGGAGTAGGTATGGCTGTTTGAGAACAATTAGTGTACAACATGAACCACAATAATTCTCGGAGTTTTGATGATGATGATGATAATGTATGTGATGTGGTGAATGCTTGTATTTAATTTCATGTACATGTGGTGAATGTTGTAATAGTTAGATTCCTTTCTATTGCTTCTTGTTTTAGTTTGAGTTTTTAATCCTTACTGAGTTCAAGACATTAGGTTGTCCTACCATAAACTTTGATTTTTAGTGTAAGTTTGTCCTTTGAACAACGTTTGTATCAACCTCTCAATACTATTGCAATTAAGATTGATATTTGTTTCAGCTATCTGCTTTTATATTCTGCATTTATTTTTTTATTTGGCATAGTCCTATTTACCCCCCTCTAGGATTGAGAGCTCACTCTTTTTAAGTGGTATTAAAGCCTAATAGGTCATTCCATTGGATTTATTTCCTGAGTTAATCGATTTAGAGCTTTCAATATGTCAAATTTCGATAGCCTTTCTATCACTAGGCCACCACCATTTGATGGCTCCAACTATGCTTATTGGAAAGCCAGGATGAGGATCTTTTTGAGATCTATTGATGAAAGTGTGTGGCAAGTCACAGTGACTAGATGGAATCCACCTACGTCTGAAGTTCTAGACACTGATGAAACCAAGTCCCTTAAAGAAACACCATTTTATATGTGGACTACTCTTGAGAAAAATGAGAGCAGTGCTAATGCTAAAGCTTTAAATACAATCACTTGTGCACTATCACCTGATGAGTTCAAAAGAATTATATCTTGTGATACTGCAAAACAAGCTTGGGACATCCTTGAAATGACACACGAGGGAACAACTATAGTAAAAAAGTCTAAAGTTTAGATCCTCACCACTAGGTTTGAGGAAATTCATATGGAAGAAAATGAATCATTCATGGACTTCTATACGAAACTAAATGACATAGTTAACTCTATGTGGGGTCTTGGAGATGGCATCGCAGAAAGCAAAGTTTGTGTAAAAATACTGCGATTACTTCCTGAGTGACTCAATTCTAAGGTGACTGCCATTCAGGAACTTAGAAACACTGATAATATGAGGGTGGAGGAACTTGTTGGTTCACTTCAAACTTATGAGTTGAATTTCAAAGCTCCAAAAGGTAAGTCTATAGCCCTTAAATTATCCAAATGTATTTTTCAAGATAGTAATGATAATTCTGATTGTGAAAACTCAGAGGCTGATATGGCCTTACAAGCTAAGAAGTTTTATAAGATTTTTAAAAGTAAGAAGAGAGTTGATTTTCAAAAACCATCTAAAAAGAAAAAAGGGTAAATTTAAAAACTAAAAATCTCTAAAAGATAGTTAGTGCTTCAACTATCATGAATATGGGCATTTGGCAAATAAGTATTCAAAAAGGGACAAGCCAAAGAGAAAAGGCATGTTAGCCACATGGGATGAATCGTCCTGCTCTGAAGCTTCTTTTGAGTCGGATGATTTAGAACCCGAATCGACAAGTGAAGTTAAGGCTTTAATGACTCTAGCCAGAGTCACTTCCACAGATAGTTGTGATACATCTGAATATAAAAATCTGAGGAGTGACACTGAAAATGAATATGATCTTTAGGATGCCTACAATGCCCTATACAGTGAAAGTTGTAAGACTCTTGTCAAGCTAAAACTTCAAAAAGAGAAATTTCTAAAATTAAAAGAGGATTTTGAAAACTTTTTTTTAGAAAATTCGCATATTTCTGATTGTTTTGAAAAAGAAAAAATGTGACTTGAATTTCAAAACATCTGAACTTAAAAAATTAAGATCAAAGAATGAGAAACTAAAACTTGAAGTTTCTTCCCTCTTGAGTTCAAAGGATACATGGAGGTATGCCTAGGAAGACCCTAAACTTGAAAAGTTACTAACCGCATCTAGAAAATGTGGAGATAGATCGGGTCTGGGCTATGATAAACACATGCCTCTGAAAAATAAGAGTGTATGTCCTAGGTTTGTTAAAGGAGAATCCTCTAACTTAAAAGGAAAGGGCTTAAATCAAAACAACTTTAAAAATTCAAAAACTTTTCAAGCTCCTAAAGTTAATGCTAACAATGTCAGCTTTAGAAATTAAAATTATAACCCTTTAGCTGAAAAGATTGTGGACTTACTCAAGGAACTTCTCAAATCTAACTCGAATGTGAGAGTTAATAATAATTATAAGTGAAGAAAAACCAACAGTGCTCCAAAACCCAAAATGACAATGAAATGGGTTCTTAAGGTTAGTAGTCTGGTTGCCCACATTGCCTTTAAGGCTTCGAGTCAATCAAAGTGGTACCTAGACAGTGGTTACTCAAGACATATGATAGGTGACAGAGATTTATTCACTAACTATAAAGAAATGACTGATGGCTCAGTCACATTTGGTGATGGAAGCAACTGCAAAATAATTGGCCAAGGTATGGTTCAACTTTTTAACCTTCCTCCTTTTAAAAATATTTTATTTGTAGAAGGTCTTAACCATAATCTTTTGAGTATTTCTCAAATCTATGATAACAAGAATAATGTTAAATTTACAAATTGTGGATGTGAGATCTCAAATGAGAAAGGTTGTGTAATATTGAATGGTCGAAGAACATCTGAGAATTGCTATATTATAAGTGATTTTAGCTCGTCTAAATTATCTTGTTATATGGTCCAAACCAATGAGACCGAATTATGGCACAAACACCTTAGACATGTAAACTACTGAAATTTATATAGACTGAGCAAGGCCGATCTGATTAGGGGTCTACCTAAATTGAAGAAAATGGATAAAATATGTGGTGCATGTCAAATCGAAAAACAAACAAGGAGTAGTCACAAGAAAGTTAACTCCTTTACCACATCTGAACCTCTTGAACTTCTCCACATGGATCTTGTTGGACCACCCAGAATGGAGAGTAGAGGTGGTAAGAAGTATTTCTTAGTAATTGTGGATGATTTTACCAGATTAACTTGGGCAACATTTATGAGGGAGAAATCAGAAACTCTTGATAAAGTTAAAAGAATACTTAAACGTATTCAAACTGAAAAAGAAATGAATGTTACTAAGATCTGAAGTGATCATGGATCAAAGTTTGAAAATAACAATTTTGAGAAGTTCTGTAGCGATCATGGAATATTGTAAAATTTTTCTGCTCCTAAGACGCCTCAACGAAATGAGGTTGTTGAAAGAAAGAACAGTGATACAAGAGATGACCAATGTAATGTTAAATAGCATGAAATTACCTTAAAATTTATGGGCTGAAGCTGTTAACATTACATGCTATATAATAAACTGAGTTTACATTAGAAAATCAAAAGATAAAATAGCTTATGAATTGTGGTTTAACAAGAAACCCACAGTCAAATACTTTCAAGTTTTTGGAAGTAAGTATTACATTTTGTGAGACCGCGAAAATTTAGGAAAGTTCGATACTAAAAGTGACGAAGGAATATTCCTAGGGTATGCTCTAAATAGTCGAGCGTATCGCGTTCTTAACAAGAGAACTGGTGTCATTCAGGAGTCCATAAATGTGGTTATCGATGATCACCTGAATACACCAACTACTAGTTCAGAAGATGATGAAGTCAATATAATAGAAAAATCTGACTCCTCATCTTGTCAAATCAACACTGAACTACGATAGTCAAAGACCATCCTACTGATTAAATTTTAGGTAACCCTCTCACTGGTGTGCATACTCGAAGACAATTAGAAAACATATATAATTATGTGTGTTTTACTTCCCAAATTGAGCCGACAATGTAAAAGAGGAACTCACTGATGAAAATTGGATAGTTGCAATGCAAGATGAACTGAATCAATTCGTTAGGAATGATGTGTGGTATTTGGTTCCAAGACCATCTGATAAACATATTATAGGAACCAAGTGGATTTTCAAAAATAAATCCGATGAGTTAGGGAATATAATCAGAAACAAGGCTAGACTGGTTATACAAGGGTACACTCAGATAGAAAAAGTCGATTATGACAAAACCTTTGTCTCAGTAGCTCATCTTGAATCTATCAGATTGTTTATATCCATTGCATGTTTAAAAAAGTTTAAGATCTACCAAATGGATGTCAAAAGTGTATTTCTAAATGGTGATTTACATGAAGAGATTTATGTTGAACAACCTAAGGATTTTGAGGACCCTAAACACTCTGATCATGTATATCGCCTTAAAAATGCACTTTATAGTTTGAAACAAGCTCCCAGGGCATGGTATGAGAAATTGACTAAGTTTTTACTAAGTCATGATTTCGTTATGGGGAGTATTGATAAAACTCTTTTTGTTAAAAAAATATAATAAACATATACTTATAGTACAGATATATGTTGATGATATTATCTATGGTTCTACTTGCTCTAATCTATCTACTAAGTTTACATAGTTGATGAAATCCAAGTTCGAAATGAGTATGGTGGGAGAACTGAACTACTTTCTAGGTCTACAAGTGAAACAACTTAAAGACGGTATCTTCATTTCTCAAACCAAGTATGCCTTAAACTTGGTCAAGAAATTTAGATTTGAGAATGATAAAAAATTTGATACTCCAATGAGTACAACTCTTAAGCTTTCGAAGGATGCAACAGGTAAAAGTGTAGATCCTCAGCTATATCGTAGTATGATTGGTAGTTTGTTATATTTAACTGCAAGTCAACCTGATATAACATTTAGTGTAGTTATCTGTGCTAGATATCAATCAGATCCTAACAAATCTCACCTTATTGTTGTCAAGCGAATTATTAGATATGTCGTAAGTATGGCCAATTTAGGCCTTTGGTATCCGCATGATACTAATGTTCAATTAGCAAGATATACAGATGCTGATTAGGCTGGGAACATAGATGATAGAAAATCTACTAGTGGTGGATGTTTCTATGTTGAGAATTGTTTATTTCTTGGCACAATAAGAAATAGAGTTTCGTGTCATTATCCACAGCTGAGGCTGAATATATTGTAGCTGGAAATGCATGTACCCAACTTGTGTGGATGAAAAGAATGCTCAATGACTACGGTATTGTGCAAGATATAATTATTTTGTATTACGATAACTCTAGCGTAATTAATATTTTTAAGAATCCCATCCAGCATTCCCATACCAAACATATTGACATTCAGTATCATTATATTCCGAAATTAGTAGAAGATAAAATTATTTCTTTGGAATATGTACAAACTGAAAATTAATTTCTGAACATATTTACTAAACCATTTGACAGAAATAGGGTTTTTAAGTTAAAAATGGATATTGGTATGTGTAATTCGAATTGAGTTTATCATGTTTGTATATTTTTTTTATATTTTTTTGTAAATAATTATGATAAAAAACTAAATAATATGTGCATTTTTAGTGGTTGCACGACAAGTCGAGCACATACTCGACCAGTTGTGGCACGACGGGTCGAGCAGGTACTCGACCGGTCGTGGCGCACGGTTGGAGCCCCTTTTAATGAGAGAAAATAATTTTTTTCACTATTTTCTCATCTTCCTCACTTGCCCCTTCTCCGACCCGTCGAACCCACCTTTGATTAGTGTTTGGTAAGTGGTACATTTTTAATTTCCTTTCATATTTGGGTTCCTTGATTCTTCCATTGCATGATTCATGAGTTTATTTCATCTTTCCTAGTGGTTTCTAGGGTGTATTTGTAAAAAATCTGTTGGGTTTGAAACCCTTTATCCTTTTGCTGCATTTGCTTGTTGTTTCTTGAAATGGAAGGGCGTTCCTCTAAGAAAACAACTAGAACTTCTTCTTCAAGGTCCACTCATGTTAGGGTGCGAACCCTACAACCTCCCGGAGATGACCCCGAGTATGTGCAGGATTTTCATCATCGAGAGGTTATTGTTGAGTGGACAGTTAATTCGAACCATCTTGTTCAATTTCATATTCTTCTACTCCTTGTCACTGTAAGATAGGAGAACATTCTAAATTGGGGTGGACCAGCATACCGCTCCATTGGGTAAGCCATGTTCGCTTGTATTAGCGATGTCTCTCTTGAGGAATTAACCTTCACAATCACTTTTAGAGAATGTCTATTTAAAGTCGATCGTTACATAATTTCTTACCTACTTGATGTCAATCTAAATGACTAGGGTATACCTATACCGACTTTAGGTGAGAAAATGACTGAGTTAGAAAAGCATATCTTGACTTGCAAATTGTGTAACATGGACTCAGAATGGAATGCGAGTATTGCACTTTGAGCCAACCAAATGTTGTCCAGATATAGGGTTTCGCATCGCATCTTTATTTCAAATGTCTATCCCCAATCCAGCAACAAGGCTGAGTTGACATCATTTATGGTTCATATTATACATTTAGTCGTGTCTGGTATGCCTGTGTGTCTTCTATCTTTGATTTGTTATATCATCATTCAGTTTCGTCTTCACCCAGGCCATAGCTATATCCCATTTACTAACTTTATGACTGCCCTAGCTTTGAATTGCAATATGGTCATGCCGCCTGGTGAAGCTCCTATCTCGCTTATTCCATTCAATAATTCAAATATGAATAAGATGAATTTGAAGCTTGCACCTGGTCAGAGGGATGGGGAAGCTGAAGAAGTTGGTGGAGAAGATGATGCGCTTCCTACTGACTCGATGATGGATGACATTTTTGATGAATTAGAATCTGATGATATTGAGGTTGATCTTAATTATCAGCCATCTAAATATGATGAGCGTCTTCGCTCTTTGGAAGAAAAGGTGGATGCTTTGAAATTATCCCAGGATAATAAAATGAAATATATGAGTAAGTATTTCTAACGCATCACTAAGGGATTGCATCAGATTGATCCATCCATTCCACCTCCTTTATCATCAGGATCGGATTAGTTTTTCTATCTTTGGGCATTTATTACTGTTTAACTTTAACTTTAGCTTTTTGGACTTGGTTTGTATAACTTGATGATGCTACTACTTTGCTGATCTATGATCTTAACTCTAATTCTATTCTTTTTACTACCCTCATATGATCTTGTTATTTATCATAATCTCTATTATGTTTGTGCTCCATTTTTCTTCTTCCTTTGTCAAGTTGTGACAAAAAGGGGGAGAATTTTTGTAGCTTTGTGTATGGTGTATGGTGTAGAGTTATTTGTTTTTTGGAAATATGTGTATTTGTTTAATACAGGTACTCTACAAATCACCATGCTCAGATTGAGAGGGAGTAGTAGATTGAGGGAGAGTATATTTTACTTGCAAATGTAGTAATGTGAAATTGTGATGTTTGTGGTCTTGTGCATGATTCTAAAGTTATTTTTGTCACAAATTTGATAAAGGGAGAGATTGTAATTGCTATGATCTATTTCAAGCACCCTGTATTGTTAAATTTTGTAGTGATAAACTACCTTGATAAGATGGACTTCTTCAAGTGATGGAAAGTTCACCTTCAAGTCCTACATCAATTTTATGTTTGTGTTCAAGTTAATGTTCATGTTCAATTTCTACTTCAAGATCAAGTTCAAGTGATAGACCAAGTTGTAAGTACTACTTTGAATGCAAGATCAAAGTCCAAGTGCATTACATGGTCAAGAATAAGCTACAAGTAAACAAGTTCAAGCTACAAGTACTTCAAGGATACTATCTACTGAATCTACCATAGCGACAAGTTCAATGTTCACATTTGAGGTACAATTGACCCTAGAAAGACCATAGGTTTAGGTCATTCATGTTGCATACTCTATATGGGTAATTGTGCTTTTTATAAGCGTCGCTTCAACTAATCCTAGTCATTGTTCGACTAGTCCAGACACTGGCTCAACCATTCCAGGGTTTTTCTCGACCAATCCAGGAATTGTTGAGAATTTTTAGAATTTTCTGGTAGGGTCATGACCAGTCGAGCACCCTGCTTGACTAGTCATGGGATCTAGCTTGACCAGTTGAGCATGGTTCGACTTGAACTCCAGCAGCCTTTTGAGCCCAACTTGACTAGTCGAGTACCATGCCCGACCAGTCGAGGATCGATTTTATCCGATCGTCCTAGAATTTTTAAAATTTAGTTGCTGCCAGGACCGGTCAAGGTAGACCTTAGATTAGTCGAGGAAACCGATTTTTAGCATATAAATAGAGGACTTTTCTTAGCTTATTTCATTCATTCCAAGCTAATTCAAGTTATCACTCTAAGAACTAAGTCCCTACTATTGTGACGCTATTGTACCGTAATTAAGATTCTTTTATATAGCTTTTTGATTTTTAATTTCTTGATCTCTTGCTATTCAATCTTATTTGATAAAAGGGAATTCTGTTTTACCCCTTTTAAGATTCAAGGAATTGAATCAAAGTAGCCCAAGGTTGGATTTAATTTAAAATTTATTTAGATCTAAAACCCTTTCATTTGTGAGATTGAACATTGAACATCTGCGTCTTTAAAGAAGTTGTTCTTCCGGGCTACATCGAAGACGAATCCTCAAATAAATATTTTATAATTTCTGTATTTGGTTGGTGAGTTTCAGCCAAAAAATCTCCATTTTTAGTTTTGACTGAGATCAACATCTCAGCATGGGGTTTTTTTATTATGTAAGCCTAATTGAAAAACACATCTGTAAATGTTTTAAGGTGAACCTTGGAAAGCCTTCTTTCATAGTGAAAGCTAATATCCCATGGGTTGTGGATATTGGGAGTGGAGTAGGTGTGACTATTTGAGAACAGTTAGTGTACACACATGAACCACTATAATTCTCAGAGTTTTGATGATGATGATGATGTATGTGATGTGGTGAATGTTTGTATTTATTTTCATATACATGTGGTGAATGTTGTAATAGTTAGATTTCTTTCTATTGCTTCTTGTTTTAGTTTGAGTTTTTTATCCTTACTAAGTTCAATACATCAGGTTGTCCTACCATAAACTTTGATTTTTGGTGTAAGGTTGTCCTTGAACAACGTTTATATCAAGCTCTCAATACTGTAGCAATTGAGATTGATATTTGTTTCAACTATCTATTTTTATATTCTGCATTTATTTTTTATTTGGCGTAGTCCTATTCACTCCCCCCCCCCCACCCCCTCTAGGACTGAGAGTTCGCCCTTTCAATCTCCCTCTTAGACAAAGGAGATTATTGATCTGGATTTTGGAGGACATTGCCTAAAATTCCAGCCTTTGAATCTTATTGGAAAATTTTATTTGACATGAAATGATGTATTTTTTTTATTGAGTGGGGTGAGATAAGAAATGTGCCCCACTCTTATTTTGTGCATGGATTTCATTATATATATATATTTTTTAAGTTTTTAATTTTTTGAAGGAGAGGAAAGCCCAAGTTCAACACATCATGAAGTGGTGATTTCTTGATGGGCCAGATTGGTGATTTGTGGTCCACTTGGATTTTCCAACTGTGCAGATCTTGATGGTGGGTCATTATTTATGGAATGGACCACACTTCCTGGCTTGATTTTTGGTTCCATGTATGGGTCAGATTTTTCAAGTGAACTTAGATCGTGGGCCTAGAGAGGAGGATTTGAATAATGAGCTCTGGGCCAGGAAATTTGGTAATGGATTGTGTCTTTAAGTATGGGGCTTGACCATTGGACTTTGGAATGGGCTTTGCATTGGGCCTTGAAATGGGCTCTGATCAATGGGCTTTTGAAATGGGCTTGAGATGTGGGCCTTGAGATGGGCTCTAATCAATGGGCTTTTGAAATGGTCTTTGAAATGGGACTTGAGTTGTGGGCCTTTAGATGGGCTTTTGAAATGGGCCTTGACATGTGGGTCTTCAGAAGCCCATTCATGATGTGTATCCCTCTTCTGGAATGTTTTAAGTTATTTTATGGGAGTAAGAGGAATACTTACATGTGAATGTTTGACCATGCAGCATGCCTCATCGCTGTCGGAATGAGGTTGGACCTTCTTGTAGTTAGCTGATCCTTGTTATGTTCCTCGAGAGGGTCAGCATCTTTCTGACCGCGGACTCCACACTCATTGGCCAGATTGGTTCAAGGATCCCCAACCATTATTCTTCTAGGTGTTGGAACGTAATCCCCTGTCCATCTTGTTCAGAGTCCGTATGAGCAAGACAAACATGGCTCTGTTGTTTGTGCTGACCGAGAGGTGGCTCGCTGAGACCCATACATTTAATCCACCTTTTGGGGAATGGGGGATCACTCTTTATGAATTTACATGCAGCTGGGCCTCCGGTACGAGGGAGGATCCATGTCATTTGAGGAGGATCTCCCTATCCCTTCTACTAATAATTAGATGAATTTGTTAGGGATAATGTCGGATTCTTCAAAATTTTCAGGATTGCGGTTTAGATTGGTTTGGTTGTCTGTGAACTTCTCTCGATGCATTCCTGAGATAGAGGTTGAGGTCATTATGAAGGCTCGTGTCTTGATCTTGTATACTATTGGGGCCATGATTTTCTGTCATGGGAACGAGCTGGTGAGCTCCCGTCTGTTGTCGCTTGTGGTAGACATTACTTTTCTCATGCTGTACAACTGGAATGCGGCACTCCTGGCCCATTTGTATGATGGGTTGAACAAGGCCAGCTGCTGCATAGTAAATCTCTGACTGGATTTTACTCGGTCAATGAGGTGCTTGTCGGATCCTTTTTCCTGTACCATACCCTTGGATGATTGATATGGACTCTGATTGTGGCTCTTGTGCAGGTCTGCTTTTATTTTTTTTTTAAATATCATTTTCCTCATCTGGGGCCAACTCTAATTGATCGCACGCCTCCCTTTCCATGCATGATGTTGTGGTATAAGGATAACCGCAGCCACACTTTCCTATTTTCCAATCTTGCTTGGAGGTCAAATGTGGATGCCCTTATCCCTGATGACGTGAGTGATTGCCCTTTGTTATCTTTTTTGCTCGCCCTTTATTTCTGATTCTTTTATTTACTAGTTCCGCACCAGACCCTACTTTCGGTCAGCCGCTGCTCTTATTCCAGCGGCTTATGAGGCTTTCCAGGCCTCATTTTGACGTTGCATTCTAGAGGATCCCTGGGTGACGAAATGGTACTTGGGTGAGAGGCTTTTTTGGCAGTTGATGGGAGTCCTTTGGTTCTGTTCAGCCCACCCTCTAGTCCGACAGACTGGAGGATAGTACCTGAATGAGAGTTGACTGTTGCTTTAGAGGGCTACGAGGCCGACTGTTTCGTCGATCCATCGAGGGAGTACAGTTCTTAGTGCGAGCAGTATGGCATTGGCCTGATCCTTCAGAATGCTTATGTTCTAGGTGGCGATGCACGCTTTGTTGAGGGAGGCCTTTTAGGGCCTGAAGTTCACCTGATGATGATTAGTGTCCTTATATCATTCTTTGCCATATATCATTTGTTGTACATTCTTTCACATATATCAAATTTTATTTGACCGAGGTTGTCTTTCTGGTCTTTTTCGAGCCCTATTGTTGGTCTGATCATGTTGATGGTTGAAGAGTTGACCCCTTCGACCCCCTAGTTGGGCCATACCTTTGATTCGTGCAAGATCTGGGCCCGGGCGGTAGTTGGACTACCGTGGGTGGTAGTCCGACTACTGCCCGTTGAAATTTGCCCTAGCTTTTGGCTCTGTTAGGTTGCAGGTGTAGATAAAGAACGTGGGTAATATTCTCGAGTACCGCGGTCGGTAATCTGATTACCGCCCCTGCTCATCTTTTGTTCCAGCAAGGTCCGCTCTTATCTGTTTGTCCACAGTTTCTCCCTTTGTTATTCCCTCTCTACTCTGATTACTCGGATCATCCCTTTTATCTCCTTCTTTTGCTTTTTATACCCTTTTTGTTCTCTTCTTCCTCCTGTCCTCTTCTCCTTTGTCTTTTACCTCATGGCTAACCTTGGAGATCATGTTGGTGGATCCCACAATGATGAGATGGTGGGTCCTTTTAAAGTGAGTGGTGTGCCTACTTTATTGGCTCATGATGGCATGGTGGGTGGGAGCCCATTTATGAGTTTTAATGGTGGATTGGTGGGTAGTGGTGGTGGGTTGGTAGGGCTACTTAAGGAAGTGAATGCCATTTATGGTGTGGCTCCTACCACCATTAGTGGTGGGATAGGTGGAGATGTGATGTTAGGGGAAGGTTTTGATGGTTTGGGATTTGATGGTTTAGATGGTTCCATGCTTGGTGGGCCATTTGATGGGCTATCTTTTGGGAGGTCGTGGGCATGGATGTGCCATCGGGTGGTTTGGATGGTGTTATGATGATGATGGATGGTTCAGATCTTTCCATGGTTGATGGCATGGGTTTGGATGGTGGGGATGATGATCTAATCATCTTAGATGTTTTGGATGGGGCGTATGAGGCCATGATGGGTGGTGTGTCTCACCTTGATGTTCTGGGCTTAACGGGCGGTTTTGATCGGGCGGGTGATTGTCCCTCTGTTGACGGCTTGAGCTAAATATTTGACACAGATTACGAGGCAGTGATGGGTGGTGCAGCTGCTGTCGAGGATCAAGGTGATAATCCTATCAGCTACTAGAGTGGCCCGAGTGTCACGGCTCCTGGGGTATGTACTTTTCAGATAGCTCCTAAATGGCGGTAGTCCGTGGTTCTGGTCTGCCTGTCACATCCTTTCAGGGCACACTTCGCGAGGCCATGGGAGATTCAGGCTTCTTTCAACTTTATGAGATTGATCTTCTGGATGAGGGTATGCCCATTTTTGATGACTTGCCAACTGATTTGGGCCTCCAGGTTGTCGAGGGTGTGCCAGTTCATACTTGCAGCCTACGGCCATGCTGTACCTGTTCTGAGAGAGATTATGCACCTGAATAAAGAGTTTGATGGCTTCTGAGATTTTGAGTTGAATTCTTTGGGCTTTAGGAAGGTCCTTCACTTTCACTGGATTCGCATGGATTGGCGGCTGTTGAGCGCTGCGTCCTATGATTAGGTCCCAGCGTTGAACTTGTTCTCCTTTAATGGCCTAGAGCTGGGTCCGTCTTTGGAGTAGTTTGCTCGCTTATCTAGACTCCTCTCTTAAGAGCCCTATATCCCTTCATCTCTACTGGTTCACCCTTCAGACTTGGAGTCATAGTTCGGGTTCTCGGCTACTTTCCCCATTATTGATGATAGAGCTGATGAGTTTTCCCTCAAGCTATTATATGATCGATATTTGACTGCTCGAGGGAGTGAGGTATCTGACCACTAGCTCTAGTGCTTGAACGCACTGATATTCTGCGTTCTAGCTGAGCTTCTCTTTTCATGATGGTGGCGGTCATCTTTCCATTATGTCCTGGCTCGTCGGAGCATCGTCTCAGTGGTGCTGGAGAAGCTCTTCTTGGGTTTGTCTGAGTGTCTGCTCGGGCAAACTCGTATTCTTAGGGGTTGTTGTTTGTTCCTTCAAGTACCTTTTTCTCCATCCCTTTTTCTTGTTCGCTCTTTCTTCTGCACATCTCAGTCTTGCATCTCTTAAGTATGGTTGTGGGAGCATTTGTACATGACCCCTCTTCTCTCATGGTCAGATCTTGTCGCGTCAATGTGCTGTCTTTATTGCTGGATGGACTCCCTTTGGATGCTGAGGCTATAGAGTCCCTTTATCTTTGTATGTTCTCTCAACTCCACGGATGGGCAGTCAGTTGGGAGGCTCTGTGGCTCTGTCGTGTGCCATTAATTTGTAGTGTAGCTCATACCCCTCTACTGCTGCTAGGCTTCCGAGGGTACTACTCTTATGATCCAGTGCAGTTCCTTCGGCAGTTTGGCTTCTGACAGGACATCATTGATTTCACTTTTTTGGGATTTGGGCACACTCCCTTTCCTTTACGCATGACTGCTCTTTCTCAGCAAGTCTGGTCTTCATGGTAGGGTTACTTGGATGTGGAGGCCTTGGAGTTCGAGTCCTGGGCTCCTCCCTTGGCAACAGTGTCCTATCAACGATGGGTGGTGGAGCAGTCGCTTTATCACCAGGTTCCCGGCTGGTACTTGGTTGATGATGCGGATGATCGAGACATTGTCGGGGACTCTACTTCATCTTCCTCAGGGGTCGATGACTCCTTTGAGGCTTTCGAGGAGAGTCCCTTTATTGATCCTTCGTTTATGCTAGCCACGCACGACCACCTTATATTCGAGCTTTCGGTGCTCTGTCATGCTTGCGAGGATATGGCTCGTCATCTGGCGGTGGGGCGACGATGTGATGAGAGTATGACCGCGTCGCGCCGTCTGGAGAGGGATGAAGTCTTCTACCAATGCATGGAGGTGGACAAACTTAGGCAACGTTTGTTGATGTATGAGGGAGGGGATGGTGGCTTACCTGGCAGTCTTTAATTCTGCTAGCCGTCTTATATATATATATATATATATATATATATATATATATATATATATATATATTTTGTTTTGTTTGGTTTATAGAAAAACAATGTACTTATGTATAAATGCTTTTGAAAGGAATGAAAATTTTTATTTGCGCCACAACTTTGTCGGTATTTGTTTGTGTTTGGATTTATGCTTTAGATGGTTGAGATCAGAATATTGGGCTCAGCCTAGGTTGAGTTCGGTAATTTGAGTTGTGTACTGGAGATCTCGGTTCCCTAAGTGTAACTCGCACTGAGATCATGCCCCTTGGATTTAGGTAGAGTCTGACGGAATTCTAATCCGGAATTTATCTTTTCCTTTTGTCTTTTCTCTATGCTTGTTGCCACGACTTCCTCTATACCTGCACTTTTGTTTGTTTGTTTATTTTTTTTAGTTTCTTGATATTTTTGCTCATAGCGCCTTTTCAGGTTTTCACTACAACCGGCTTTCTTGTCATTTTTGCCCGTAGTATCATTTTTGAATTTTCACTGTCCTGGGTTTTTATTCTTGCCTGCCCCTTGGCAGCTTGTGCTTTTTTTAACCCTTGGTACCTTTTTAGTGTTTCACTAAGTCCGCTACATGCCCGCTGTTTTTACTCGAGTCGCCCTTTTGGGTTTTCAACTCGCCCTTCTTGCTTAGGTATGTTTTTTATTTTATTTTTTGGAGTGTCAGGAGACATAAAGAGATTTCCTTCATAGTTGGCTGACTGATTACTTTCCTACCCTTGTCTCTAATCACAATCATAAGCTGTCTTATTTTGGGAACGTCGAATGAACTTATTTTCTTCTCCCTTTTTGCTTTCTTTTTGAGTTTTTGTCTCTTTTTTTTTTCTTTTTTTTTTGTGGGAGAAATGATGGGTGCTCTCTTCTTCCATCTTTTTTTTTTGGGGTTTTGATATTAGTTTTGCAATTGTAATCATTGACGAATTTAGGTGTGGTTACCCATGATAGATTTTCACGTTGTCAACGTTGATGGGCTCGGGAAGATCCTCTCCTCTCAGATTGGTGAGCCAAAGGGTGCCTCCTGGGAGTACGTCCTGAATGATTAGCGATCCATCCCACGAGGGTTTGAACTTTCCTCTAGGATCTGGTAAGTGCAGCGGTAAGATGCATTTCATGACCATGTCGCTGACTTTGAAGCTCCTCTTCTGAACCCTCTTGTTGTAGGCCAGTGCAATCCTCCTTTGATAACATTGTGAGTGGTTAAGTGCACGCATGCGCTTTTCATTTGTTAGGTGCACTGGATCGTATCTTGCTTGTTGCCACTCGCCTTCGTCGACTTCACATTCCAGTAGTATTCAGAGAGATGGGATTTTAATTTCAACTGGTAATACTATTTCTATTTCATATGCAAGTTCGTAAGGAGTTACGCCTGTAGCAGATCGTACAGACGTCCGATAATCCCAGAGTACGTATGGGAGCATTTCCAACCAGTCGTGATATGTCTTGACCATTCTCCGGTATTCGAACAATTATTTTGTTTGCGGCTTCAACCTCACCATTCATTTGTGGGTAGTAGGGGCTCGATCGATTGCGCTAGATTTTGAATTTTTCGAGGAACTCGCCCATCCTTTTATTGATGAACGGGGTTCCGTTGTCTGTAATAATGGCCTAAGGAATCCCATATCAGCTGATGATATTGTTCTTCATGAACTTTACCATGTGAGATGCTACGATGGTGGTGTAGGACGCTGCCTCTATCCACCTGGTGAAGTAATCTACTGCCACTAGGATGTATTCATGCCCGTTTGAAGCTTTGGGGCTGACTTTTTTGATGATGTTGAGTCCCCATATAGAGAAGGGCCATGGTGTGTCGGATTGTATAGTTCGGAAGCAGGCGCATGGATTTGGTTCGCGTGCTCTTGACATTTAAATCATTTCCTGACGTGTCTGCAGCAGTCTATCTCCATCGTTAGCTAATAATAACCAAGCCGTAGGATCTTGTTTTTCATCATATGTCCATCCATGTGTTGGCTGCACTGTCCTTCGTGGATTTTCGACATAATTTGAGTTGCTTCTGTTTCATCCACGCAACGGAGGAGGACCTTATTGAAGGATCACTTGTAAAGGATAACCCCCGGTGATTGTGAATTGGGTTGTCAGCCGTTGAATAGTGCGACGATCGGTTGCCGCCTCTCCTTCCGGGTATCTTTGATGCTCGAGATATTCTCTGATGTCTGCGTACCATGGTTGATTGTTCGGGGAGGTCTCATCTTTTTCGAACTGTAGGAAGAATACGAGTTCTTCCTAGAGCTCTACAATGAGTTCCCACTAAGCAATTCCTCCAAGAATCTCCAACATCGAGGTGAGGGTAGTTAGGGCATCCATGAACTGATTCTTGGCTCGGGGCATGTATGAGAATGAAATCTCTTCAAATTCCTTGTTCAGATTCTTTAAATAGACATGATACGGGATCAACTTTTCATCTTTGGTCTTCTAATCGCCATTCGTCTAATTGATGATGAGTTGCGAATCTTCGAAGACCCGTAATCTTTTCACATTGAGGATGATGACTTCTCTTAGACCAATGATACAAGCTTCATATTCAACTATGTTGTTGGTGTAGTGGAATGCCAATCGCCTGGAGATGGGGATTGGGACATCATCGGGAGAGTAGAGTATTGATCTTACCTCACTTCCTTTTGAATTCATGGCTCCATCGAAAAAGAGTGTCCACTCTCCTGCCTTCTTTTCTTCTTCTTCCTCGATAAGGAGGATGTCCTCGTCAAGGAAGAAGGTCTTTAATGGTTGATAATTAGGCAGAGAATGTGCTGCTAAATGGTCGACTAGTGCTTGTCCCTTGGTTGCTTTTCTAAGTGACATAGGTGATGTCAAACTCGAAAAGTAGCAGTTGCCATTTTGTGATCCTTCCTGTTAATGTCAGTTTTTCGAACAAATATTTCAACGGGTCCATGCGAGCGAGCAGAAGGATTGGATAGGCGATCATGTGTTGTCGAAGCCGTTGTGTCGTCCAGACCAAGGTGAGGCATGTTTTCTCTAAGCTAGAGTATTTGGATTCATAGCTTGTGAATCTTCGACTTAAATAGTATATCGCTTGCTCCTTTCTTCCTATGACATCGTGTTGGCCAAGGACACATCTGATTGCTTCTGCTGTGACAGAAATGTATAATAGTAGTGGCCTACCTGGTGTAGGTGGCATGAGCATTGGAGGGTTTATTACTTCTTGATCTTGTCAAAGGCCGCTTAACAGTCATCATTTCATTCCTTTGGCGAGTTCTTCCTTAAGAGCTTGAATATGGGCTTACAGATGGATATGAGGTGTGCGATGAATCGGTTGATGTATTGAATTCGCCTAAGGAAACCCGGAATTTCCTTTTCAATTCTTGGAGATGACATCTTGATGATTGCTTTTGTTTTAGTATTGTCCACCCGGATGACATCTTCACTGACGATGAAGCTTAACAGTTTACCCTTGGTTGCTTCGAAGACACATTTTTGCGGATTGAGGCGGAGCTTGAACTTTTCCAGCCTATCGAAGAGCTTCTTGAGATCTTCAAAATGTCCTTCGATCGTACGAGATTTGACGATCATGTCGTCCACATAGACTTCCATTTCTTTATTTATCATGTCGTGGAACAAGTCAGTCATGGCTCATTGATATGTAGCTCCCGCTTTCTTCAACCCAAAGGGCATAAGTTGATAGCAGAAAGTTCCCCACAGTGTGATGAAGGATGTATTCTCACGATCCTCAATGGCCATCTTGATTTGATTATAGCCCGAGAAACTGTCCATGAATGAGAAGATCTTGTGTCCAACAGTATTATCTACTAGTGTGTCGATGTGAGACAGAGGAAAATTGTCTTCAGGGCTTGCTTTGTTGAGGTCCCTAAAGTCGATGCACATCTTGGCTTTGCCATCCTTCTTTGAAACTGGTATGATATTTGTGAACCATTCCGGGTAGTTGGAGACTACCAAGAATCCCGCGTTATATTACTTGATGACTTCATCACGGACCTTCAGAGCCCATTTTAGCTTCATTCTTCGAAGCTTTTATTTGACAGGCTTTATTTCAGGATTCATTAGCAAAAGGTGTACCACTAGTTCTTCATCGAGCTCTAGCATGTCTTCATAAGAGAAAGCAAAGTTAGATAGCCTTGGCTTTAAGAATTCCATCATCTTCTGCTTGTATTCCGAAGGTAAGGATCTACCGATGCGCACTTCTCGAGGGAGTTCTCATGATCTCAGGTTTACAACTTCAAAATCGTTCGCCACAACATTGGCCTTTGTTTCAAACCTTTTGAGGGAATCCTCCAGTTCGAGAGTTAGATCATCATTTTCCTCATCTTGGGCTTCATCCAAACCCATGGGTTCAAAGTTTAGCTCTAGATCGAAATCATACGAGTCGACCTTGAACTCTGGTGTTGTGAGTGTTGCATTCGGCCCATCGCTGTTTGTGAAGTTTTCTATTATTTTTTATTTTTGCAGAATTTCTAGTTTTTTGTGATTTTGAAAAGTATCTTCTTCTTTTTTTTATGATTTTGGGAATATCTGTTGTTTTTATGTTTTGATGGTTTTTTTTTTTGTTCCAAGGTATCCCAAACAGGACGATGTTGCAAACGATGATTGATCTTGTCCTAGTTCGGGATGCCAACTTTTATTTACATTGGCTTTTTTTTTTAGATTGGTACCCTTCGATGGCTCGCTGGCCGATTCGACCGTCAAGGGGATGGCTGACCAGTTCGGTTCTTTCTCTTTTTTAATTTTGTTGATCTGATCTGATTTTATTTTTGGGTCATCCGTCCCGATGACCATGATGTCTGCTAAACTGGGTTCAGAATCTGCGTCTAACTCGATTTCTTCGTTGAGGAGCTGAAGCTCTTCTGACTCCTCGGATGCACATTGTTGTGGGATCTTGATGTCTGTCAAGTCAAGGGAAGGCCACTTCCCTTTCTCGATCCAATGGAGGGGCTGTTTTTGCCCCTTGTGATTTTGAGCTGTCGATAAGGGTGCCTCCCCTTAGTTGTTGATGGGGATAGGTGACTCCCCGCTCCTATCTGTCTATCTTGTAGTGGGCACCTCTTGCCTTGGAGCTATTATGAGTTGTCCTGCTTCCGTGCCCCTGTCCTTGTCTGATGGGTTTGGGGGTTTTACCCCTGGCATCGGATTTGCTTGTAAGGTTTTAAGGATCTTATCCCATCGTATCAACGGCCAGAAAGAATCCTGACTAGAATGTTCTGATAGCTTGAGCCTTTGGAAATAATCCTCAAGGGAGACCACCACATCGCCACAAACCACTCCGAACTTGACAAACTGGATGGGTGTGTACTTGAATGGTTGTCTCTTTTTAGGCTTTGTGGCCTGATCATCTGGCGACGGTTAATATCCTAGTCCCTGTCTTTGCTCGTTTGCACAAGCGTGCCTTACTACCGTACATTTTCCATGGAATTCGGTACTGTAGTTCAGGATTTGACGTTCAGCGGGTGGGATGACATATTCTATAGCAAGTGGGTAAGGGTTGGTGATGGAGTTCACAATTTCAAACTCGAAACTGTGATATGGTATGTCACCCTCTGCATGCTGAATGTCAATCATTAGGATATCGGGTTCTAGGATATTTACTATTGTCGACAGGATGATTTTTGGTTTAACTAGTATAGAGATAATTCGATTTGCTGAAGGGAATTTAACCCTTTAATGGAGGGTGGATGGGATTGCTCCAACAACTTGGAGCCAAGGTCGCCCCAATAAAAGGTTAAATGAGGCAGAGATATCAAGGACTTGGAATGTGACCATGGATACATCAGGTCTGATCTGTATCTCTATGTCTATCTCTAAATCTACCTACCTTTGGGAGTTATCAAAAGCTCTGATGCTCATAGTACTGGGTCTGAAGGAAGACAGTTCGATCCCTAAGTGCTCGGTAGTCCTCATGGGGCAACTATTTAAGCTCGACCCATTATCGATGAGGATGAGGGGGACCTTGAGGTCCCTATAACGGATGGCTATGTTGAGCGAGCGCCCATGTTTACGGCCTTCTGGTGGCAACTCATCATCAGAGAATGTGATTGGTTTTAGTGTAAGGAGCTGTCCTATCATGTTTGCCACTAGTTCGGGTGGTACGTCAGGAGAGATGTGTGCATCGTTCAAAGTTTTCGCAAAGATTTCTCAATTTGACCTTGATGTGTATAAGAGTTCCCATATGGAGATTTGTACAGGAATGGTCTTGAGCTGAGCTGCTATATCATAGGCAGCATCAACCTTATCGGCCGTTCCTAGCAAAGCTCCCTGCATTTCTTTCTGGTTCCGATTGTCTTTCCTGAAGTATCGACCATTTGGGTTCATGTTGCCTACCTCAACACATTCTGGATAGTGCCATGGGCATGCCTTTATGTTGTAGGAGGGAATTGCTCTTCCTTCTAGATATACCGGTTCTTGAGACTGAAAAGATGTGGCTGATCTTAGCATGGTTTGCAGACATAAGGGTTTTCCTCGGAGTACGACTGAGTCCCCGCGGGATGTCAGTCGTTCTATGATGGGACTCTCCTCCCTTCTTTGAAGTACATTTTGTGAGTGAGGGATCCTTTGGGCATGTGCCAGTTGATGAGGTAAGAGGAGAAAACTTGGAGATTGTTCCTGGATCAGAGGTGCCCCTTGCAAGACTAATGGGGCAAGATTGAGGAGTCCTACCTGTAGGATGAGGGGTTCAGATTTTGACCCGTTTGGATATGAGGGAGTTGATGCTGGAGGTGACCCTTGGAGAATGAGAGGCTGAGAGTTTGACCTGTTTGATGCTAGAGATGCTCCTTGGAGGATTAGAGGTTGCATTGCTGGTGCTGTTTCGAGAAATACTTGCGATTTAGGCGGAGGTGTCTGTCGGTATCCCCATGACCGATTTACCGTATTGGGCATGATTTCTTGTATGGAGTGATATGGAAAGGAGTACGTGGGACGTCCCTCCTCGATGTTGTTGATGGCAGATGTGCCTGATGTGCTGGGCCCTGCTTGATGTGATGGCAGGGAATTCTAGAGAATGTTGACCTAAGCCGTAGCATTGGCCTGTGGGGTGATCGTGATCTTTTGGCCTTTGATCAAGTCCTGGACTGCGTGCTTCAAGGTGAAAGAATGGTTGGTTGCATGGCCTCGAGATTGGTGGTATGCGCAATACTCATTTTCATTATATCTTGCTGGCAAAGGATTTAGTGGCGGCCGAGGTTGGAGTGGTATAAGAAGTTATTTTTGCACTAACATTGTTATGATCTAACTATATGTTTGTGCTAATGGGGTGAATTTCCTGGCTAAGATCGCTTGCTTATATGGGTATTACACATTTCCCCTCGGCTATTGTTGTTGCTTTTGAGGTGGTTGTGCCTAATATCCCTGTTGAGTTTGTTGTGGTTGGCATTGTCTATTTTGATGTGGCTCCTGTTGTGGAGCATACTGGTTGCCTTGAGCAGCTACGATGATGTTGTTTACCTCTGTGGCTCATTACAAGGGAGCAGTGCTGTTTCCATTCCCATATCCAATGGGCCTCCCCTCGACTTTATTTCTTTTGATTGAGGGTGCCTGATGCGACCATGCAGAGATGGTTCCGGCTCTTATCCCAGCTTCTACCTGATCTCCAGCCCGAATGAGCTGGGAGAAGTTCACATATGGGTACGATATTAGGTATCAAGAGATGTTTGGATCCGCTAAATGGATGATCATGAATATTTGCTCATCATCGATAGGATTTCTCATCCGAGTGGCCACGATTGGCCATCCTCCCACATAGGCAAACAACGATTCATCGGTTTTTTTCTTTAAGGCAGCCATATCTGCTCTTCTTGGAGCCATACTCAGATTGTAGGAGAATTTATCAATGAATGCCTGAGAAAGTCTTTCCTAGGTCCTAATCTAGTGGCAGTCGAGTGACATATACCAGTTCAAAGCGTGACCCTTGAGGGATTTCTGGAAAAGCCGTAACAAGGCTCCATCATTCCCTGCAATTGCATTGAGTTCCCCACAAAAAGCTTTCAGATGTGTTGTGGGGCACCCACTACCATTGTATCTTTTGAACTTTGGTACCTCAAAGTTTTGAGGTACCCTGACATTGGGAAAAGGACACAAGTCCCTGAATTTGGTGGATGGATGATCCACTCCTTGCTGCCTTTGTAGATGATTTTGCATCATGTGGAGTTATTCTCGCAGCTCCTCGATTTCTGATTTGTTTGTCTGCGAGTATATTTCCCCTTGTTGTATGGCTTGAGTTGCTTCCTCATCATAATGGTCCATCTCATTAACCCTCTGATTTCCATGAACGGGGGGTTGTTAGAAAGAAGGACTCCCAGTAGCGAGAGGTAACTGAAATTGAACTCCACTCGCTTTTGGGGGAGGGTGTGATGTTCGAAAATGGCTCTTGCCTAAGGTATCTGCCAGATCCGGAATATGACTCCCGTTAGGGGGAGAAAATTTGACATGAAATTGGCCCTCTTCATGAGTATCCACCAATTCTTGTCTGTGACTCCCGTTAGGGGGAGCCTATATTGTGATCTGATTGTTTTTGTTTTCGCTTCCAGGGAGATGTGCTAAGTAATGTATTGGAAGGTGTGGGAGGGTTGCTCCCATTTTAATGAGGATGTTGGTGATCTTGTGCTGATTCTGTGGGAAAAGGTAAAACAAGATTTGTTAGTGAAGGAAGAGAGAAAGCAAAGGGAGGTTGTGGGATTGAACTATTTTGAGCACTAGGTTGTGCCGCCTGCATGCTATGTATGATGCCTGGTACCAGGCGAAGTAATAACTCTTGCATTGTCTTGAGATTTTGAGCCATCTCATTCATGGCTACAGTGGTTGGTGAGTCTGTAGGAGTTACCGGGGGTGGCAGCGCCGATGTCGGTGCTTTGGGAGTTGGCAAAGTTATCGGCTCTTCTTCTTGGGTAGTCGTAGCTGCGCGAGATCGGGTAGTCATGGCTAGGATTGGTGCTCAGGCAAGTGTAAGCCAAAGATTTTTTTTTTTTGTGTGTTTTATGGATGCAATGTATGAAGAATATCCATTGAGATTGGAGTACCACACGCTTTCGAGTTGGGTCTCAGCTAGTGTTTTCTAGCAATTCCCCAGCGGAGTTGCCATTTTGTGAATGCTGGGAAATCGATGCCCACGCTTGGTGTTGGATGTTATGTTCTTGATGTCTGTGGATGACCTATTGGGTGTAGGTTTAGAGTTGACACTAGCCACTTAATCTCTAAATCCCGCAGTTGGCTAGAACCTGCAGAATATGTAAAGTTAGAGAATCCGAGGACTCTCTTGCTTTAAGTTGACTCCTAGTCTGTGATTTGGGATTCTGAGTAAGGGACCTCGATTACAAAGAGGGAAGGTGTTAGGAACCCTCTCTACCTGTACAAGTGTATGGCCTCTACTCTGTGTGGTAAGTAATCTTAAGGGACAAATGATGTAGTCGGGATAGAACTGGCACACTCAGAATTCTAATGTAGTAAGATCTAAGATTTTGGGAAGCCACAGAGCATACTTTCGAAGAGTATCTAGAAAGGCGGATGTAATTATGCTAATATAATAATAAAGAAAGAGTGGACTAGATCACCATGAGTTTCTGATGTGACAGGATCCGATATTCGGCAAGTCACAGATCATATATTCACTAACGATCTAGAGTAGCAAGGGGGAAGAGAGATGATGATATGATGAATGCTTAACTAAGAAAATGAGATGATTTTTAGTTTGCTCTTAAGATGGTTAGAACATAGAATACACCATGACCAATCCGGGCTAGATTATGGGATCGAGATGGCTTAGAAGAGGTTAAGAGGTAGCTAAATGATCGAATCTTAGAGGTTTGGAGCTCCTTCTCTTCCTCTCTCTCTCTCTCACTCTCCCCCTTAGAAAATTTTGAGAATGTTCTCTCTTGGGTAGAAGTGTTGTGTAAAATGAAGAGAGGTGAATGCTATTTATCCTTTTGTGATAGCATTTTGGTAATTGTTAAGTTTGTGAAGGGTAAAAGCTGACATGACAGCATGCGATTGGTTGAAGAGAGAGAAATGCCATGTGGCATGCTCTTATAAGCTGTTGGGGTTAGGTAAAACGGTAAATAAGCTGAACTTCGGGGGTAATTCCATATGAAAGTTGACTTTGAAACAGAGGACAGCTGTGTGCTCAGAGGGGACACCTGTCGGATAAGGAGCGGCAATCCGATTACCGCTGGTGGTAGTCCGATTACCGCTCGGGCTGATTTCTCTCTGGGTTTTGGCTGATTAGCTTGCTTTGGTGTTTTATCTCGATCCAAAGTTTATTTTTGAAGTTTTGGCTCAAAATGATTGGGTGTATTTTAAGGAATTGTACTGATTTGCATGGAGGAACTAGCTTGGGTGGTGGTCAGGGTTTAGATTAGGGTTTAAGCTAGGTTTAGGGTTCAGGCTAGAGTATGATCAGGGTTAGGGTTCAGGCTGGGGTATGATCAGGGTTAAGGTTCATGTAACACCACGTACCTTCAGTACACGGATGTTACCTTTTAAACCCACACTAAGCTGAAACAAATTTGGGTTAACCAAAGATTTGAACTCGACATACACAGGATAGGGATTCTGTAAGACCCGTATCCTAGTCTGTATTGTTCTGTCAACTCCCGCGATCCTCCCAGTTGAATTTTGGCAACCTGTGACCGATGATCAACGTTCACACTCGACCCTAAGTCATATCTTGTATATCTGAGTCAGTTCAATCCTAGACTTGTACCATTGTGACCGCACCGTCGCCGCGGTTCCAACCCCGCGACTCGTTCACCGATCCGATACCATGGCAGGGAGATGCAGACCTGCATTCAGTTCGAGGAAAACATCGCGCATTACAAATCCCAAGAGAATCTCTACAACATGTCAAATATATCCCATCAATCAATCAAAGTACAACCCATCACTCCATCCCATCACCAAGTACAACTACCCTCTCCAAAAGTCAAAACTCTTCTTTCACAAGTACACATCTATCACTCACCCATCATACCCCATCACTCACCCATCCCTCTCTCTTACACCTCTCTCTCTCATCTCTCTCTCTCTCTCTCATTCCCCAAGTAACTCCAACGTCCAAGCCTTTCAAGAGAGAGCTAGGTGTGTCCCACTCCCTAACCCCTCAATCCTCACCATCCAACCCTTAGATTATCATCTCCACCATTGAAGGACCTTCTTGGGAGCCTTGAAGCACTAGAGAGGAAGAAGAAGGAAAGGTGGGTGATCTTGGATTTTCATTTTTTATTTTATTTTGTGATGTGGGTGATCCACCATTAATTTTGATCTTTCCTCTTAAGAGCCCACTTGTTGTGGGACCCACTTGATGTATGTATAAGGAGGGCCCAACAGTAGCGGGGTCCCTCCTCTCCATCACCGTCTCTCTCTCTCTCTCTCTCTCTCTCTCTCTCTCTCTCTCTCTTTGTCCTGATTGTATGGCCAACCTATGAAATATGCATCATATCTATGCTGTCCATGCAACAGGCCCACCTTGCTGGACTGTCCAGTAGGTGGGATTGCTGTCTGTCCATCTGGACAGATCCGGATGAAGGAAAGCACAAATAACAGCCTGACCCAAACCGTGGGGCCTATCTGAGTGAAATGGAAGTGAATTGGTTGGGAACCTCACACCAGATATATAGCTGTTGTACCAAATAGCAGGTGGTTCGTCCAGCTGGGACGTGGACCCTACCCATGATGTATGCGGTTCATTT
This sequence comes from Magnolia kwangsiensis, assembly GCA_037074715.1. Lineage (NCBI taxonomy): Eukaryota > Viridiplantae > Streptophyta > Magnoliopsida > Magnoliales > Magnoliaceae > Magnolia > Magnolia kwangsiensis. Next base: position 78,585,379 of record CM073589.1, read on the forward strand.
CTGCATCGTCCGTCTACGATGGGAACCAGCCACCATGTGGTATGTGTTTCAGCCGTCCATCCAGCGTCCAGAGGGTCTGGATGCTGGTATCTCTCCCTCTTGTACACACGCATGCTTATATATAAATATAATATATATTGTTATATATTATAATATATTATATTATATTATCATACGCTGGTGGGCCACTCCCCCATGGGACCACCTTGATGCACGTGTCTTTCATCTAAACTGTCCATTCATCTGGACTCGCAGGCAGACCGAGTGGAGATACCTCGTTTCAACACTCGAGGTCTTAGTGGGGCCGGCTAACATGAAGTGTGTGTATTGACGTGTATGTACACTAATAAGCTAACTTGGTGGGTCCCACGCGTGTGGACCAACCTCATGTGTACGATGAATCCATCACCGTCCATCCGTTTGACATCCAGCAGCATATAGTTGCTGGACCGTCCGTTAGATCTGTGGGCCCCACCACATGATGTATGTGTTGCATCACAACCGTTCAAAAATGTGGGACCCACCATCAGCCGTCTGTCCAGATGCTGGCAGCGCTGACCCTTCCACTCCCTCTCACACATGCACATGTATACATATATGTTTATGATAATATATATTATTATATAATATAATATTTTATATTGTAAACATTATGGTGGGTCTGGCATGCCAGGTACGGACCTATCATGATAGGTGTGTTGTATCCCTACCGTCCACCTGTCTATGGACGTGGGGCCATCGTGACGCGTGGGTTTTGCCACGCTGTCCATCACAATGGAGGGGTGGGACCCATCATAGATGTATGCATTTCATCCATCCGTCCATCCAGATGGTGGTATCAGGGGCCACCACTAATGGATGTGCTGCATCCAGCCGTCCATCCATATGCCTAGCTTGTCTCAAGGCTTGAGACTAAGAAAAAAAAAGACATAATATCAAGTGGGCCACCCTACAGAAGATAGTGGGATGAACGTCCACCACTGAAAACCTCTTTGGGTTGCAGGGTTCTGGATCAGAGTGATATTTGTTTTCCCCCCTATATCTAGGTCCTTGTGACCTTATGCACAAACTGAATAGAAATTTAATGTTACGGTGGGCCCACTGAAATTTGATAGTGAAAAATAAAATGGTCCTTGTGACCTTATGAACGGTATGGATGGAAAATAAATTTCAAGGTGGGCCCACTAGAAATTTAACGGTGGAAATCATTGTCACCATTGTCTTCTATGGTATGGTCCATATGATCCTTTAGATATGATTCATTTTTTTATGCGCCATAATGATCCCTTGTAATGAATGCATGATGTATTGGACTTGGCTCATTTGTATCGGCCCATTTGACTCTGCCCATTTGTATTGGCCCATTGACTCGACCCATTTATATCAGCCCATTGACTCGGCCCACTTGTATTGGCCCATTGACTTGGCCCATTTGTATCGGCCCATTTGACTCAACCCATTTGACTCGGCCCATTTGTATTGGCCCACTCGACCCATTTGATTGGCCCAATTGATTTGGCCTATTTGACTCAACCCATTTGATTCGGCCCATTTGATTCGACCCGTTAATACGACCCGATGTTATATATATATTAGCCCATAAGTGAGGCCCAATGTAATGCATATATGCCCCATAAGCGAGGCCCTTGATGATGTGTATTAGACCCTCGTATGAGATCGTGGACCCATTATACGATTAACCCTATGAGCGTCATTCCTTGGGAGCAATGTTGGTTAAAGGTCCACATTGATGGGCAATGATGGTTGGACGTCACATTGTGACCTTCCTTTAAGCCTTGTTAGGCCCATTCTCATCGCTACCAGTTACCGATTCCGATTTGTCGAGGCTGATTCCGATTGTCGAGGCCGAGTATCGAGGCCGATTCCGATTTATTGAAATTGAGTATCGAGGTCGATTCCGATTGTTGAGGCCGAGTATCGAGGCCAATTCTGATTTGTTGAGGCCGATTGTATAGACTGAATCTGATTGTCATAGACGATTCTGATTTCTCGAGGTCGATTGTATAGGCCGATTTCGAGTATCGATTCCGATTGTTGAGGCCGATCTCAATTGTCGTGGCCAATCTCGATTGTCAAGACCGATTGTTGAGACCTATATGATATACATGCTACCCGTAGTTGAGGCCCATTGTGACACATATTAGGCCCATGATGCATGACCCATTTAATGTATTCAAGACCCATGCGTAGGGCCCACATGTCATTATTCATGGCCTATGGGCAAGGCCCATTGTGATATGTATTAGGCCCATGAGCAGGGTCCACCTGTTGTTTATATGTGGCCCTTGAGTAAGGCCCATTATGTTGTATATTAGGCCTTTATGTGAGGTCATAGGCCCATTATATGTTTAGCTCTATGTGGCCATTTCTTGGGGGCAATGTCGATTAAATGTTTACGTTGTCGAGGCCAATTGTTGATGCTGTTTATTGATACCGATTATGAGTATGTGATAGCATAGCATCACAATATATGTCCATACACATCATTACATGTTTGTTATGAGATGTGATTGATCATAGCATTCACCATTGGACAGACCATTTATGGGACTCCTTATGAGACGGAGTGCCCCACATTTCGCGCAATACGCGCAGGATTGTTACATGACTGGTTAATGTGACTCATGCATCTCGCATATATGTGACTTGATCATTGTACACCCTAGCGATATCAGGGCCGTAGCCTCCACAGGCACATTGTGGATGGCCAGATGGGACACCTAAAATGCTTGGTTCTAACACTATGGGCACGTAAGATGTCCTTGAGTAAAAATTCCAGAACCTCCTTGGTACCAGGAGATGCTCCAACGTCTAGACCTAGTGGACTATGAGCGTCGGTGCCTATACCATGAGGTCGTGTCTCCCACTGTGTCGTGGTCGGTTGGAAAGGGGTGTGACCTTATCCGCCTGAGTGAGGGGGCTATAAGCTAGGCTGAGTATGACCAGCTCATTAATGGGTCTGCTATTGACGTGCCGGATAGGTATTAGTAGACTGTTGGCCAGGCAGATAGTGAGGTCTCTTACGCTCGCTGGGCTATGCAGCTAGGGAGGAGGCAGTCGGAGTGGAGTGTAATAGACCTCGGTGATTTCTCAGAGAGGAGCCATACTAATATGTGGACTTGATATGAGGACTGACATGATATTATGACACCTCGTCACTGTTGTACATGTGGGCGGACGCACGTGGTCGGACGCTGATGTGGGCAGGGCTAAGGCCTGGGTGAGCTACCACACTGGGTGAGCTACCAGCGATTGGTAGGCTACTGTGCTGACAGGCTACTGAGTAGGAGTTGCATACTCATTCATTCATCCATTCACTATCCACTAGGGCTGGCGGTGTGTAACTATTTATTACGTGTACATTCGCAATGGCCAAGATTTCGGTTGGGGCACGCGACTAACCTGAGATCAGGAGTTTACCACATTATATTTGACTATCCAAATTTAGATATGAGACTAGTTTGGATAGAATTCCCTTGTGATGGACCCCGTAGCCTGCGATACTACGTACTATCATCCCGACTTCACATTCTAGCATAGTCATTTCATTCACACCGCATATTACATTGCATTCGCAGTACTTAGCATTTTGGATTACTACGTTTCTGCACTTATATGGCTTAGAAGGACTTGACAGGATATGCATATTACATCGCATCTGCAGTATATAATATTTGGCTCATTATGATCTGCATTGCGTACTCTGATATTATGTGACTCATGGACTTACCAGTATATTTCTGCTTACTCTGATATCGTATGATTCATGACCTTATCATTTTTCTTACTTATCTCGATGATGTATGATTTACGAAATCTATTGTATACTCGGCACTTACCTTACACACACTTACACCACCCTCTAATCTTTTGTAAGCTTATGCACGATAGATGCGTGCAGGTGGCGTTAGGTTGCAGCAGCGTTGAGCTTAGAGCGTGCAGCAGTTTTCAGGAGCTCTAATTTTGATATATGTATTTTCCTTTCAGCATTGTATTTAAGTGATTATATTAGTGGATATGTGATGATGATGTTGCCTTAACAATTTGGGTAACTTGTGGTTATGCTTATTACAAGACAAATGTGCGTTGGAAAATCCTCCTTGTAGGATCCCAGGATCGGAATCTGGCGTATGCTGCATTGGGAGCCAAGAATGGGGTACTATGGAGGCTGTTGGCACCGAATTCGGCGATCAAAATTCCTACAAATCCGATTTCTGGGTTTTGGGGCATGACAGATTCCGGTCAACATTAAAGCCATCCATCAGGGTCTCCAAAAGTCAAAACACGCCCTACGACAGTCAGGAAGGTGAGACCACTCGAACACTCTAAAATTGGAGCCATTATGTTAGTTAATACTGGTGCAAAACACTTGTCACCAACACTTGAGAATTGGTTAGTGACAAGCGAAGCCCTCATCATAACTAGTTCCCTATATTAACCGTTGAAAAAGTTTATCCGGCCCACTTGATCAACGGATCATGACATATGGGCCAATGATGGCTTAAGGAAGTATATAACGGGCCACCTAGGACTCATCATCAGCCCAAAGTAGGCTAGGACCCCTGAGTAGGATCCCCCAATGCAAATGGATGGGGTAGATCATGATAGATAACGCCGCCATAGGCCTCTATACGATGTATGTGCACTGAGATTGCTCGTGCACGAGGTGTACTGAAAGCAGGGACTTAGTCAGACTAGCTCTGACCGAACACCTCTCAAGGGACCGGGCCATGACGTCCTCCCGCCTTCCCTCTATGTGAAACTGACCTAATTCAAACCTATAAGTGGGCCACCACGACCACTTTCCAAGCATTCTAAACAGTTCAAATTCTTCATGGGACCCACACAAACAAAACGGTATAGCCGTTTGATCATTTGTAAGCGGAGGAGGGAGATTGAACGCGACCGTCCATCTTAGCCTAAAAAAAAACTACTGGACCGAGAACATGCGATGTGAGGAGAGAGAGAACCTCCCTTCCTCTCTGGGAAGGACGAATCTTAGCCGTCCACTGGGGAAACAATCCTAGTCGTTCCCTCTCTCTCACTCCCTCTATAAGATGGGTCATGTAGCCCTAGGAAATTGCATCGAAAGCAGGAAGAAAGAGAGTAACAGTAAGAGAAAGAAAAACAGAGAGCCGTTCTCTCCTCCACAGGTGACCATTTCTCCTTCCATTTCCTTCTTTCTGTTTCAGTTAGGATGAGGCCTTGGTGATGGTTGTAATAGGAGGAAGGATGGTCAATCAATGGCCATGCTTTCAGATAGAAAATGGACCGTTAAAACTACTATATTGTTAAAACTGCCGAGCCTTTGTTTGTGCTGAGACCAACCAAAAATGGTCGGGTCTCAGGCAAACACCAAACCTAAATGTGGCCATAGATGGGTTGAAAGCCAGCCAAGTAATGGCTGTGTTCACACCTAAAGAAAAGCATTTAAGTGGGTCCCTGTTTTTGCACTAGAGCTAAGCTAGCCCATGGCTTTACCTCGGTGTGAAAATCGACCCAACCAGAGCTCTGTTTGGAGCTAAGACCGAATCATCCATCAAGCCACATGATCGGCTCTGTTTGGAGCTAAAATCGGGCCAAAGCCATGACCAAATAATGGTCGTGCGTTTGGCCGAACAGAGCTCTGTTTTGATCTAGGAACCGGCCGAGTTGATGGCCATACAAATGACCATAGGGATGGACTGATACCACCCTCACGCGGGACCGGATTTACCGTCTTTCAGGCCTTGATAGTGGCCCTAGGTTAGCTACTGATGGACGGTGAAACCAACCCTCCGATGGGTTACGTTTAAACTAAAAATTCGGACCGGAGATGGTCCTTTAAAGACTGCCACAACAGGGGCCATCCATGCACGTTACGTGCTGGTGGGCCGGTCTTGGGCCCTGCGTAAATTGCAGGTGGGCTTCACTACGTTGGGCCACACATTGAAGAATGGTGGGTTGTACGAATGTTGTGGGCCACCCTACTACATATCCACACCGTTTACTGTCTTGTCAGGTTGAGAGAACCCCATCTGCACCATCCAAGAGGTCCGGACGGTGGTTGTTGGACTCTTCAACGATTCATAAATAAATGTGTATATTATATAAGATATACAGTATACATAACACTATACTACATAGGATATACATATATGGGGTACAGGGATAAGTGTACATGTGGTGGGCCCTACATAGGACCACCTATGAAGTGAGGTAGCGGTGCATGTATGCACCAGGACGTTGAAGCAAAGGGCATTTTTTTATAAATTACAACTGGATGCCCACCTGCCAATCAGTTCACGTAAACCACATGCAAATGAAAAAATTTGAAATCTCATCATACCTGATGAGTCTGGAAAATCTGAATTGTCCACATGGAGCAAAACCTCAGGAAACCCCTTGGTTCCAATTTTTACTTTGAACCAAAACTTCTGTGGGCCATGATAAATGCAAACAGTTTCTTCCCTTAAATTGAATTTGTCCTTGCTATGGCCCACCCCCACCGAAATCTTAGATCAGGGTGAAAATTTCCCCCCTAAGGTTTCTTGGGATTCCACATCTTATGGACCGTTTGGATTCAACACCCATGTCACATGTGTGAGGGTGCATACGTGCCAGATGCATGGGTAAGCATGCCTCATGTATTCATGCATGGTGAGTCCTTCACGGGTGGCACCCACTTTTGTGCACGCTAGATGTAGACCGTCCAGGGTCTGAACGTGGTGTGCCTGGGCACACATCCACTCCGTCCACCAAGAGCTCGTGTGATGCATGTGTAATGTATATACGTACATACATACCGTGTATGCTGCGAATATAATATACATGCTGTATACATAGATATACTACATGATACATCCATAATGTATATAATGTATGCATGTAAACCATATGATGCAAATGTAGTATACATGATGTATACATGGAAACACTGTGTGATGTATGTGTAATAAATATTGTGTGCTAGCTCATCCATATGGCAGTGGACCATGTATGGGGTCCCACTATGATATAAATGCTTATCTGTACATTTGTGCAATGAACCCCACCAACTAGGTAACTGTATATTGTGTCCACTCATTGGGACAAGTATTGTTGGGACCGGGCTCCTCTCAAACGAGGACCAGACCATCATGATTTGGGCCATTCGACCAACCATGTTGTCCTAGAATCTTAGAACTTGTCAGCTAATGCAAGAGATTTCTCTAGGAATTTGTTCAAGTGACGGAGAGATGCTAGCTTCTTGAGAAGGCTCACACCTAAGGACACCCTACAACATACCAGATGATGATTTTTTTCCCCTTAAGCTTTCCACCCTTAACTAGACCAGAAATAACAGCTTTATTAGGATAAATGGCTAGCTAGACTAATGATAACTGTGTGTAGAAATAAACTGTATTCACTTGATTTATTTGTTTAACATGATAGTTCTCATGCTTACTATTGTTTAGATTCTTGATATCTTTGAACTGCCTAAGTGAATAATCTAATTATTTACGTCATGTAAATTTAGTTATTGTATATTGATAGAAATACATGTGTCATTCCTTATTTTCCTTTCATATCGTAATATATGTTGCTATGACACACATAGTACTAAAATTTCTCCATGGGAAGTTCTAGCAAAGGAGAGTCCATGCTTGGGGTGTAACTAGATTGGTTGTGACATAAGTAGGCCCTTGACATAGAGGTTTTAGTTGTGGTGCTTGACCATAGGGTTTACCATCCATGTGTGGTTTCACCTAACTGACTTGGGATGGACTCCATAACCCTTTCAAATACCGTTGTTTACTCGTTTTTGAATCATTCATGCCAACATGTTTAAATCACCACTTTTGGTAATTTTAACATTTCATCCCTAGTCGGCATTGGTGGTAGCCCCTTTATATTGAATTGATTGACCACATGTTAGTGGGTACTACACACACCCTAAGACGGTAGTCTCATGGGCTAGGGATGGTTGTAATGGGACATTATTCCCGAGCCGTCGGCTTACGCTGGGCCACAAGCTCCCCGTAGTGACCGTAAGCTTATTTAAAATGGCTGAATGTAATTGGATTAATAATGGACTGACTAATCATGCATACATCGCACAGACCAGCATCTATTGCTATTGTACGTAATGTACGTATCGTTCCGACTGGATGATGTGTCTCGGGTTCGATGTTCAGACTGGATGACGTTACCCAGGTTCAATGATTGCATGGGCGGTGGCCCACTGTCCGCACGGATGAGCATCCTCGGGGCATGAATGCATTCCATACATTCATGCATTTAATAAGACTGCATCTACTGTGTTTTGGATTATCTGTATGCTTTTATAATATACCTTGTTTAGGGCGGCAGAGTGTAATCTTAGCGAGAGATCATACTGAGTTAGCCACTCATTCATCAATATTCAACCGTACAGAGAACACAGGGGCAAAGGGACTTACGAAGGAGCCGAAGGCAACAAAAGTTGAGGAGGAGACTTATAATGAGGAGCCGTACCAGGAGGCGACTGCTTATTTTGGATTGAATCAGTAGTTTACTTGCTTATTAACATTTTAGTTCATTTTGAGAATTAAGGTTTTGTATATGAGCCCCAGCTGAGTGGCCCAAGATATTATTATTGTTGGGTTTTATCTATACTACTCTTGGTTCCGTTAATTACACTTTAATTTGGGTTGATTATCCTTTTACTTACCAGTTAACACCTAGGTTTTCTAGAGACGAGTGGTATACTCGGGTCTCAAAAATTGGGGTGTTATAGTTCAGGATGTGGTATGATCAGGGTTTCTGGATTGTCTTTGCCTTCTCAAGATGCTAGCCTGGGTGGGGTGTCTACATATCTTTTAATGTATTGTCTTATATATGTTAGTTCTTTATGTAACACCTCAAACTTTTCAATACCAATCTAGCTATCATAACCTTACATCCATTCTCCAACACGAATCTGACTGTTGGGAATAATCTCCATTCATAGATCAAGCCTTCTGACTATTGATTTTGAGATAAGATCATCATATACCCAAGTATTCTCATTTGTCCATCATAACCAACTGTTTAGTAAACTATTCACTGCTAGGTAAAGATATCTGACCATCCACTCTGAGTTTGGACCACCTGATCATAGTAAACTATCTACTTGATCTCATCATCCACTTGTACACATATCAAATTGAGATTCTGATCCGTTCATCTTATTTACCACGTATGAATATACTTAACCCACCATTAAAACTACAATCTGATAAACTTATACATGTGAACAAGCCACTTGAATTTAATAGTATACATGTTCTACTTCTTGATCACTCCAAAAACTCACTTATGATCATCTGTTTAAAAAACTAACCATACATCCACTTAAATATATGATCAGAGTACTAACCATTAAATTTTTTCTATTTTTAACATGTCATCTGACCATCCATTATGTTGGTTAATATATGTACATTCCTTTAATTCGTTTAATGAATAATTCCTTATTTATAATGATTTAGATATAAGTTCTTGTGTAAGAATTACTTAGAAATATGCTTATAACCATGTAGAACCATTAGATTTTCCAAAACTCTTATATCAACAATAATTACGAAAATGTCATTAACCTAGACTCATGAATTCTAAATCACATGGTTTCCACAATCTATTTGATATGAAATTTTATAGCATGCCTATGTATCATAAATTAACCATACATGTCAAATTTCTGCCCTTAGATCATTGTAAAAGTGACCCAAACTGACAAATTAGCCCTTTAACTATTGATTTTAGTGTCCATCAAGTGAAGAAACCTCGTCGGTAATTGTAGTAGAATATTTCCCTTCATATGAAAGACTTAGATTTCCCATCATATAAACCAAGTGTGAAATATGAAGATTCCACTTTGATAGGCTTTTCCATAGGCGCGAAGTTATCCTGTCAAGGCCTACTAACTCCTTATAAATCTGGATCTTTCGATTTAACCACTTCCTTTCGTCCATCGCAATTCAAATTTGGACCACATTCTGGTCTCATATGACTACAATGTTATATAAAATTTAAGCCCCGATATGACTACGAAGTTATACAAAATTTAAGCCCTGATATATGATCCTCCACCGTTAAAAGTTGAAGCCAGCTCCTTCCTATTAGTATAAAATGTGAAATTTTATATTTAGGCTTTTTTCGCCATCGATCAACCACTAAATTTTTTTTCAACCGTTTGCCTATCCTGAATACACATTTCCTCTAAAATTGGGGCCTGATCATTAAGTGTGGACTGTTAATTGAGATCTAGTTCGTTTTACCATCTGTTAGGAGAATTTTCAAGATAGGTCAATCTAAATTTCGAGTCACTAAGAAAATCATACACCCTGGCTCTATTCGACGACCATGACACAATGGAAAAATTATATTTAAAGAAAGATCATCAAAAAAGAAAAAATTGGAGAAATCCAATCCAAGTGGGTTGTAAAACGCACCCCTCTCACACGTCTACTCCTTTTAAAAAGGAGTGTGCGTTCCACTCTTCACTCACACGCCCAATCTCCCAATGCCCAAGGAGAGAGAGAGAGAGAGAGAGAGAGAGAGAGAGAGAGAGAGAGAGAGAGAAAAGAAAAAGAAAAAGAAAAAAAGAGAAAAAGAATGAGAATGAGAAGCCTAGACACCCTCTTACTTCTCCATATACATGGCATCTCCCTCGTGCTCAAGCGATGCCGTGAGTCATGTAGAAGCTTTTCATGTAAAATCTTTCCTACATGGATATCTACTTAGGGTTTAGATATAAGGCTAAGGTGACGGATTCCTTTAAGCTTACATTAATTTGAGTTGATTTGATTTATCCTGTTCTTTCACTTGCTTCTATGTTACTATAAATCCTCCCTGCAAATATTTAATTTACAACCATCAATTATTTATCCTTTGGGAATTATGGTTAAGGTATAATGTTAATTTTGCGTGATCTTTATAAATTTATGTGAGAGTTATTTTCCTTTAACTTTGTAAATTTAAATTGAATTGATTGCACCTGTCTCATATGTTTCAAATCTCTAATTTTATAGCGAACTATTGATGCATAACTCAAAACACTACATCACTATCTTGCCTGTAAGTACTATGTTGGAAATTCCACTTCTAACGATCAAATAAATATTGTGGATGTAATGCGGTTCGGGTAGCATCCCCCTTGGTCGATACGTAATTCCATGAATTTTAGGTAGTGGTGCACAAATGATGTAAGTAACTCACAATGCATGTTACATCACTTCTAAGATTGGATGTAATAAATAGTCACTCCATGAACAAATCGTGTCACATAATTCATCCAATCCATGTGCTGTGTCACCTTGGGATGTTCATGTAAATCCACCTTAATGTTGGACACGCCAATGAATCTCTGTAGTATGAGATACGAGGAGAGCCAGATAGCTTTAAATTATTTTTCATATTGTGATGATCGCTAAGTGTGATGAACCGAACATACTTTACTAGGCATGCATCTTATGTAGGTTTCTTGTGCATATTGATACCCATCGTAGTAGTGGAGTACGAGACGTATCAGAACCCTTACATTACTCTTATGAATCTCTTGAATTATTGTTAATCTTAAAGGATAACCATCACTATGAGTAGGGCATTGACCCTCTCCAATCATATAGATGATGCAGGTGATGTATAAATTAAAAACCTAAAGGATCATCTTCTCATGGAAGATTATACTGAATGAATAAGAAGATAGTTTCATTATTTAGTTTTATATTTCAGTTGTAAACTTGATAATATAATAAGCTTTCATTGAGAGGGCATTTAATAATTTGTTGAATTCTTTTACTCTAATGAAATAATAAATACAGTCAATTTTATTCTCGCGAATGGTTACCTTCATGAATATAACTGGATGTGATCTAAATGACAAAAAAGGTGCGATTTTTAAAAAATTCAATTTATACATTATTAACACCTGGTTTTCTTGGACACGAGTATAAACTCTGGCCGTAAAAATTTGAGATGTTATACCTTATTTGTCATTTAGTGATTGTCTTATCTTGTGATAATTCCTATGATCTAGAAAGTGGGCTTACATGGACCTAAGTCCAATGGGCCAAGCACAATAAAGGTTACTTATTGTTATAAGAAATGTAATTTGGGTTGTAGATTCGATGGATCATATCTCACTAATGGAGCGCTGAATTGACACAAAGTTTTTGCCGTTGCAACTGCAGCGACGACATGGTCCACATGATAGAGGTCTCAAGGTCATCCGGATCAAATCACTTAGGTGGGGTTGTTGGGTACACTGGGGTGTGGTGTATGGTATATCAATGGTGTGAGTTGGGACACGTGTACATAAGTGATGTTACAAAGTACCGGGATCCCACATAATCTCAACGGTTCTCCATCATTTTGGACGACATGGAGAAGGTGGGATGCCAGTTTATGGCTCTGTTTTCCTCCAATGAAGTTGGTGATGAAGGCTTTACGGAGTTGTGCAAATTAGGAACTGATCGACTTTGGTTTCAACTGTCAGAACCACATCCAAGCTGGCCCGGTCAGGGTTATTAAGAATGCTTAGCACATGACCATGATTGGCGCATAGTGTAGTTTCATCCAGGCTTTGAACGACTTTAAGTGTTCGGGGGGATCAGTAGTCTATGTGTACGGGACGATCTGCGGCATTTGAAACATTAGTGGGACCTACAAGATCATGATGTTAGCTGTGAAAGGAGGCTTGATTTCTTCCAGCATTGCATCTACTGGGGTTGGGGCGCTTGGTCGGTAGGTTTGTCGCATGTCGTCAATTTGGCCTCGTAAGTCTTTCAGCTCGGCTTCCCAGCGGCTCTCGCTCTTGACTACCACTTCGTCTATCACCCTGGAGGCCGTACTGTGCTTCTTTTTATCCAACTCATGGCGTAGGTCGTTCTTTGCCAGAACGGCGGTGCTAGAGACATGGCAAGGCACGGGCTTGGGGTATTCTCCTACCTACTTTGGGAGCGGGCGAGTGCCTCAGATGTGCCGCAAGTCTCTGATACCGTCCGTCCTGAAGCATGCTCGGCCCCCTGGGTTGGGCGGGATTGCAATTGCTCTAGTAACTGCTTCATAGAGCTCATATTGTTGTTTAGTGTCTCAACTTGGTGTTTGAGGGACATAAGTCGACCTCCACGACCGCGCGATCATTGCTCCGGACCCGTGGGTGCAGATTCAGGTTACATCTGTGAAGAGGAACCTCCATGGCTGGCTGACTGCTACGGCCGTGCCAGGTCGAGTGCACCTGGGGAGGCTAGGGCTTTCTTCTTTCCTCTTGCCATTGATGGATTGTGATAAAGTAAGAATGTCTTTCGAATGTTGTTCCCATAGATGACGCCAAACTGTTGTTACAGAAATCTGGTCAGCCATCCCTGGCTCGTGAACCTGCACAAAGAACAAACAAAGAAGACCTTGGGTCATATGCAGGGGACCCTCCGATGCCAAATTCAGGAATCTAGGTCTAGTTGAGTGTAGAAGGGTTAGGGATAGAGATTATGTATACTTTTCCCTCTGGGGATCTTCTTATTTATAGGTGGGAAGAGGTGGTGGCGTAGAGGGTGATCGTCCCTATTTTGGCGGGGATGTTTAAGCTCGGTGGAGATCCTTATGGATCTTCGACGAGGAGAACCGTGTAGGAGATGGATTCCGCGATCTTCGGCATGGATCGCGGGCAGACAACAATGTCGGTTAGGTCGAGCTCGGCCTAACGTTGGGGTTAAACCCTACCTATTGTTAATAGAGCTATATGCGAGTCGAGCTAGCTCAATAAACTCGCTCGACTCGACTTGTTTGAACTCGTTCTGACTCGTCTTACATGTAGGTTCGGATCAGGTCGAGCACAAGTAACTCCAACTCAATTAAAAATGAGTCGAGTTCAAGCTTGGTTTAGCTCGACTCGAAATAGAGTTCGAACCCGACTCGAACCCAACTCGAACTCGACTCGACTCATTTTTAATATTATAATATATATATATATATATATATATATATATATATATATATTATTTATTTATAATATATATAATAATAAAAAAACATTAAAAGTTAAAAGTTAAAACCCCAAGGAAAAACCTTTTCACTTTCCCTCTCTCTCTTTCTACCCTTTTCACTTCCCCCAACCGATTGAGTGAGCGTGCGTGCGAGCGGCCGTCTGACTTTCGAGCCCCACCACTTGAGCGGTGAGTTGAGCAGAGCAGTGGGTGAGTTGGGTGACCAAAACCTTGCTTGGCCCACCTCCAAGCAGAGATCCGGCAACACTAGTGGTCGGACGACGAGTTGAGCTTCCGAGCAAGAAATTCGGTAGCAGCCCCACCTCTTATTCTCTCTCAGTCTCTGTCTCTCTCCTTCAAGCTCCAGGTACCTTTTTTTAAAATGTAAATCGAGCTGGGTCATCCTGTCAGGGTGTGTGTTTAGGTTGGGTGATGGGGTCACCATTGGGTTGGGTCAAGGTTTGGTCAGCGTTGAGTTGGGCCAGGGTCAGGTTGGGTCAGTGTTGGGTTGGGTTGGGTTGGGTCAGCATCGGGTCAGCGTCGGGTTGGGTTGGGTCAGGGTTGGGTCAAGGTTGAATATTTTGAATAGTTGAATATTTTGATATGATTTAATGATTTTTTATTTTGATTACTTGAATAATTGAATTTAATATTCAATTAGTTAGATTACTTGAAATTGAATATTTTGATTACTTGAAATTGATTTATGCTTAACTCAAGTATTCAACTAAAAATCATATATTTAATATATGATTTGTAATTTTATACTTCAATTAATCAGAAATCAATTAGTTTTAGAGTGACTTCACTTGACACTTAACACACTTGACAATAATTTACGTACCCATTTAAGAATTCGTATACAATAAATTATATTCAAATCAATTATTGGTTTGATATTATATATATATATATATATATATATATATATATATATATATATATATATATATATATATATATATATATATATATATATGAATTCTTAAATTATCCATGTTGGACAGTTTGGTAATATATCACGTACCTTAATGCTGCTTACACAATTTACATGGAATTTGAGATTCGGTGCATCAACCCAATTTATTTTCTGAACATATGGTTCTCAACTGGTTGACAGCCTCCCATCTGTGACTGTGAATAATGGATAATGGTGATGACACTCAAACAGTAGAGAATTTTTACATATATTTGGAGAATTATGGGGAGATGCTGCTAAATTTTTGAATCGCATGTAAATTGTGTAAGTAAAGTACATGATATATTATTGAATAGGATAAAAAGTAAAATTAAAAGTTAGGAGACGTTAGAAAATGCCTACTTACAAATCACATACTACAATCACACATTCGAACTGCACATATCTTACGCATGTTTTCTTATTTTTATATTTAAAGATGGCTAGTGAGGATGTCCCTAATACCCCTGGTGTTGGTGCATCTGTCACATCCCCTCTAGCTGTTGATGTTGAACGGGATGAGAGAAACTTAAATTCAGCCTCAAATACGTCGAATAAAGAGAAAAAAGATCAACAGTTTGGGATGATTTTGAAGAGGTTGAGGTGAAAGAAGGTTCTAATTGTGTTATGAAGGTTAGATATAAGCATTGTTGTAAGGCTTGTATTATAGTCCGTATTGTTTCTTAGGATCTCGCAGTCCTCCCGGTCGAATTTCGGCACCCCGCGACGCATAGATAGCATTTACTCACGACCCTGAGTTACACCCTGTCAACCCAAATCAACTTGACTCAAAACTGTACCCTAGCAACCGCGCTATCGCCACAGTTCTAACGCCGTATCTCGCCCGCCAATGCGATACCCAGGCCAGGAGTTGTGGGCCCGTGTTTATTTCGAGGAAAACGCTGTGCGTTGCGAATCACAAAAGATTCTCTACAACCCATTACATCAATCAATCAATCATAAGTCAAGTACACAACTCATCCCTCTCTTACACAAGCCTTACCCAAAGTCAACTCTCTCTCTCTCTCTCTCTCTCTCTCTCTCTCTCTCTCTCTCCACCCATCCCTCTCTCATCCAAAATTCAACCAAGCCCATACCCTCCATGTCATTTTCTTACAACATCCATTCCTTCCATCCTTTTTATCCCATCACCCTCTCTCTCCATCTCATTCCATCCCAAGCTTCCATGAGAGAAAAAAATTCTAAGGAGAGAAGAACTCAAGAGAAGGCCCACTGCCTACCAACCAATCTCCCATCCTAGCCATCCAACCTTCATCATCTACCCTTTAAGAGCTAGCTTAGGATCCAAGGAGTCGAAGGAGTGATATAGGTGGGTGATATTAACATTTCCATCATTGATTTCTATCGGTGGGCCCATATGTATTGGGACTTACTTGATGTATGTGTTGTAATGTATGGAAGGGAGGGCTCATAGTGGCGGAGACTTCTATCGCACGTCGTCTCTCTCTCTCTCTCTCTCTCTCTCCCTCTCTCTCTTTCTTTTTTTCTTAATGATGATGATGATGTGTGGCCCACCTGATGTGCACAACACATCAAGACCGTCTAGGGCTAACAAGCCCACCGTAATGCATTCTTATCCATGCTATTTGTCCAGTAAATGGGGCCTAACTTGCTGCCCAATTTGGCCAGTCAGGATGCAACACCCCGCACTTCTAAGACGCGGGTGTTACCATTTAAACCCAAAGCAGTGGATATCAAAGCTCGATTGATAATCGACTTGAACTAAACATATGCAAGACGAGACTTACAATTGCCAATAAAGCCATCCATCAGGGGCCCCAGGAGCTGAGACGGACTCCATGACCTCCGGGAAGGTAAGATAAACTAAAAACCCCAACTTATAGAAGCTTTGTGTCATTTAATTGAATCATATTAGGGACAACGCTCCTACAACCAACTCTTGAGAGATAACTAGTAGTAAATCAAGCCCTCATCATGATTTAGACCCCATTTTGACCGTTGAAACCCGATTTCAAATCAATCCAATCTTGGGATCAAGGTATGTTGGCCAAACAGAAGATGTAGATGTACAATATGGCCCACATGGGCCTTGGACCCACCCCAAAATGAGTCGGGACCCCTACATAGGGCCCCCAATGCGAATGGACAGAGTGGATTTAGTCACAAACATTATAGTGGACCCCTACACAGTGTGCGAGTGCACCGAGTGTGCTCGTGCACGATGTGCACTGGAACAATGGGGACGGTAAAACGGCCTTTGACAGAATTCCTTTGCAAAACGTCGGAAATCCTCCTGCCAATGGCCATTTTGAAATTGACGGGCTTTAAACTCCAAAGTGGCCCACCCTAGGAAGTTTCTGAACAATCCAAACCGTTCATTATTCTCGTGGGCCCCGACTTAACAAAAAAGTATATGCTTTTAAGCCCATGTAAAGGGACATGGGAGATAAGTTGCGACCGTCCAATGTGTTGCACGTGGTGGATGTTAGTGAGGTGAGACCCATCTGAGACCCCCATTGGTGGCCCGTGATCGCCCTGATCAGGTTATCCCATCCGTCCATCACCAGGGAGATCCATGCTCTCTCTTTTCCAGAAATAGCCAAGAAAGACCTACCCATGGAAAAGCAAAGAAGCAGGTTTCCTCTTTGGGAAGTGTTCTAAAAATATTGATTTTATAAAAAATATTTTAAATAAAAAATATAATATATATATATATATATATATATATATATATATATATATATATATATATATATATATATATATAAAGTGTTTGGAAAACACATTTTTGTGGGTTTTTGAGAATAGTCCCACATTGAAAAAAGAGAAGAAGAAAAAGTGGTTTAAATGATAATGGTGGAGTACTATAACATTTGCTTACCTAGTCTGTGGACTATGGGACACCGCGCAAGCGCATGCGCTCGCGCTCGGGCTCGGGCTCGGTCACGGGCTCGTTGCGAGGGCGTGGGCGTGGGCATGTGAGGCAGTGTGGCTGTAGAGGCACGTGCACATCCTATCGCAGAGGGTCGCTCCCTTCGCGAATCGGAGTGAGACGTGTGCGAGTCGCGGTGCGACTAAGTGGCTATGGCGGGTGACTGGTTGGCAGAGAGACTAGAGGACTAAGAGAGAGATCTCTTAGTATATATAGATGGACTGAATAGAGCTGTTGCAGCAGAAACTGTAACAGCTGAGCCATTAAGTGCAGGGTCCAGCTATAACTGCTGCATGGCTAGCCCAACAACTAGAAAATGGCTAGCTGCTGTCTCACAACAGTCAGCATGCAG
Organism: Magnolia kwangsiensis; assembly: GCA_037074715.1. Lineage (NCBI taxonomy): Eukaryota > Viridiplantae > Streptophyta > Magnoliopsida > Magnoliales > Magnoliaceae > Magnolia > Magnolia kwangsiensis. Next base: position 78,603,588 of record CM073589.1, read on the forward strand.
CAGATTAATGGCCCATGCACAACAGTCAAAAACGACCATAAAACGGCTAGTTTTCCAACAGCCAGAAATGGCTTAATGGAAATTAAATCTCTGGACCATAACCCCATAGCCACCTTAGCCTATAAAAGGAGAGCCTGGATGAGTTTCCAAACCATCTCAACTCACTCCAGCAAAACATACGAACTAAGATAGCCAGCCCCTCTCCACTCATATATTCTAGTGTTTCCAGCAACATAGCAAGGCTTGAACCTTAGCTTGAAGAACAGACCAGCGGTGTGGTCTAGAACGGTTCAACTGAACCAGTAGCTGAAGATTTGAACTGACCAGTGCAGTGGTCGAAACCACTCTTTCTCTTTCTTTTCTTTCTTTTGGAATTTTTTCTCTTACATTGTAATACTGCCAGAAAAGTATGTAATAGAGTTCCATTTGGTGGGCCTTCGTGTTTGCTGAACGCAGACCCACACCAGGCTCTTCGTATCCTAGAAGTTGTTTACCTATAACCTATCAGCATACTCAATTCACTTGAGTAGGGGCAAATAACGCTTTAAGGACAACTTTTTTTTCAGACGTGCTTTAGCCTGTCCTTAAGTTCTGATCATAGTAATTTTTGGTCTCCACATTATACAGATATTATCTAAATCTGTATAAATTTTCCTAACAATCTTAAAGCGTTATTTCTTAAGATGGAAGCCGACAGTGTTTCATCTATTAAGTTGATGAATCAGGACTTGATACGTCTTGATCGGTTCGATGGAACCAATTTTACAAGATGGCAAGACAAGCTGAAATTTCTCCTGTCGGCGCTGAAGATCTACTACATACTAGATCTAAATCTGCAAGCGCTGCCTGAAGCAACTGACAACGACACACCTGAGCAGGTGGCTGCCTGCGTTAAAAGATCCGAAGACGAACTCTTGTGTCGTGGACACATTCTGAACGCACTCTCCGACCGCCTATACGTTCTGTACCAACAGACATCATCAGCAAAAGAGATCTGGGCCGCACTGGAGTTCAAGTACAAGGCTGAGGAAGAAGGGACCAATAAATTTCTCATTGCTAGGTATTTTGACTTCAGTATGGTACATAATAAACCGTTGCTGCCCCAAATCCAAGAACTGCAGCTAATAGTAAACAAAATCAAAGCGATCAAAATCGATCTTCCTGAATCATTCCAAGTTGCGGCTTTCATCACTAAATTGCCACCGATATAGAAAGACTATAGAAAGAAGTTGCTGCATGAAACCGAGGACTACACATTGGAACAAATTCAGAAACACTTAAGGATTGAGGAAGAATCCCGTAACCGTGACAAAAAGAATGATAACGGGAATGCCTCGTCCAAGGTACATGCAATAGAAAACGCCAATAACAAGAATCCCGAGAAGGACGATTCCCTTAAACCCAATAAAGGGAAATTGAAGAAAACTGCCCAAAAGAAGAACGAAAAGTTCAAAGGCACATGCCATGTCTGTGGAAAAATCGGACACTATGCTCGAGTATGCCGATATCGCAAATCTAAAAAAGAGGCAAATGCAGTAGAAGAGGGCGATATCGTGGCTATGATCACTGAGGTGAATACCATCCAAGGCAAAGTTTCAGGCTGGTGGTATGATACTGCCGCTACAGTACATGTGTGCTACGACAAATCCGCCTTCAAAACCTATGAGGAATTGACCGATGGTCAAGAAGTCCAAATGGGTAATGAAGTCCGATCGAAGGTCGTCGACAAAGGAACTGTCGAACTGATATTCACCTCTGGGAAGAAAGTGATTCTAACTAATGTACTGCACGTCCCAGACATGAGGCAAAAATTAGTTTCTGGGGATCTTTTGGGAAAACCAAGTATAAGGGTGGTGTACGAGTCAGGAAAACTGATTTTGTCTAAGAATGAGAATTTTGTTGGAAAGAGATATGCTTGTAACGGGATGGTTAAGTTTTCTCTGAATGAAAGTAGCACTTCTGCGTATATGGTTGAATCTGCTGAACTGTAGCATGATAGACTAGCCCATATAGGATATAGTACCTTAAAGTTCATGGCTAAGAATGGTTTAATCTCATACACAGATAATGAAACCGATAAATGTGAAGTGTGCATACAATCCAAAATGACGAAAAAACCTTTTCCTAGTGTTGAAAGATCGTCTCAAATACTGGATCTTGTGCACAGTGATATTTGTGAGTTAAACGGCATTCTTACTCGTGGAGGTAAACGGTACTTCATAACCTTTATAGATGATTGCTCTAGATATGTGTATGTTTATCTATTAAAGAGCAAAGATGAAGCATTGAACATATTTAAGATAAAAATTCTCCGTAGTGATAGAGGAGGAGAATACTTCTCCAATGAATTCGATAACTTCTGTGAAGAACATGGACTGGTACATCAATGTACAGCTCCATACATACCTTAAAAAAATGAAATAGCTGAAAGAAAGAATAGAACATTAGTAGAAATGGTCAACTCAATTCTAATAAGAGCAAAGTTGCTACTAAGTCTATAGGGTGAGGCACTGCTTGCAGCATGCCATATAATAAACAGAATTCCGTCTAAAAAATATAAAATATCTCCATATGAAACATGGAGAGGTAGAAAACCTAACTTAGGATATCTTAAAGTGTGGGGGCGTCTTGTATATTGTAGAACTCCTGATCCAAAAAGAACTAAGTTAGGACCAAGAGCTATTAAGTGCGCCTTCGTAGAGTATGCACAAAATAGTAAAGCTTATAGACTTCTATACATGGAGTCTAATACAATTATAGAATCAAGAGACGTTGAATTCTTTGAGAACTCACTATCCTTGAAGTCAAAGGATAATGAAATCCAAAATCCTAGTAAAGAACCAGATAGCACAGCTCCATATATAGTGGAAGCTCCTATTGAACCCTATAGGAGTTAAAGAACAAGAACAGAGAAGAGTCTAGGAGATGACTACATAGACTCACAACGCATCATTTTTCATCTGGTAGAAGCAGATAGAGAAAATGTTATAAGACAAATACATATAGTAATGACTATAGAAGATGATCCTAAAACATATAAAGAGGCTGTATCGTCTAGAGACTCAGCTTTCTAGAAAGAAGCTATAAATGATGAAATGAAATTCATAATGTCAAATCAAACATGGGAACTAGTAAACTTACCTCCAGGTTCTAGACCCATAGGTTGTAAGTGGGTATTTAGGAAGAAATATCACACTGATGGGACTATCCAAACCTTTAAAGCTCGACTAGTAGCTAAGGGTTTTAGACAAAAAGAAGGGATAAATTACTTTGACACATACTCACCTGTAGATAGGATAACATCCATTAGGATATTATTTGTGCTAGCTTCCATACATCATCTTCACATCCACCAAATGAATGTAAAAACTGCTTTCCTGAATGGTGACCTCAATGAGGACGTATACATGGAACAACCTGAAGGTTTCGTTCTACCAGGAAATGAAAACAAAGTATGTAGATTAGTTAAATCGTTGTATGGATTAAAACAAGCACCTAAACAGTGGCATGAGAAGTTTGATTCCAAAATACTATCTCATGGTTTCATGCATAATGTAGTTGACAAATGCATATATTCTAAAATAGATGGTAGTTATATTGTTATTATTTGTCTGTATGTTGATGACATGTTAATAATAAGTAATAAATTGGAAGGTGTGACTGAAACAAAGAGGTTTCTTTCTTCCGTATTTAAAATGAAAGATCTTGGACAAGTTGATACCATCCTAGGTATCAAAGTTAAAAAATATTGTGGGGGTTATGCTTTGTGTCAATCTCATTATATTGAGAAGATACTAAATAAGTTTAACCATCTAAATATAAAAGAAGCAAAAATCTCATTTGATCCAAGTATCAAACTAAAAGAAAATATTGGAAGAACTGTTGCACAATTAGAATATGCGAGTGCTATAGGAAGTCTTATGTATGCTATGCAATGCATTAGACCTGATATCGCATATGTTGTGAGTAAACTTAGTAGGTTTACTAGTAACCCTAGTATTGAACACTAGAATGCAATCAGTAGAGTCTTTGGTTACTTAAAAGCAACCAAAGACTTAGGACTATTTTATTCAGAGTTTCCTACCATATTGGAAGCATATACCGATGCGAGCTGGATATCGAGTGCAGGGGACAACAAGTCTACTACAGCGTAGGTATTCACCCTAAGAGGTGCAGCTGTATCTTGGGGATCCAAGAAATAGACTTGCATAACGCACTCGACTATGAAGTCTGAATTCATAGCCCTGGCTGCAATAGGCAAAGAGGCTGAGTGGCTAAGGGATCTTCTATTAGAAATTCCTTTTTGTGTAAAGCCTATATCAGCTGTGTCACTACATTGTGATAGTGAAGCCACATCAGCTAGAGCCTATAGCGGCACTTATAATGGTAAATTTAGACATATCAGTCTTCGACATGATTATGTCAGACAATTGATTCAAGATGGAATCATTGTTATTTCGTATGTGAAATCAAGCAATAACCTGACAGATCCTTTCACTAAACCTCTACCGAGAGAGGTAGTAAAGGATACATCTAGAGGAATGGGGTTGAAACTCTTCAACCAAAGTTCCACCAGTGATGGTAACCCAACCTAAAGTCAAAAAATATCTAATCTTGGGTTTAATGGGTAAGAACAAGTCACTGATAAGTAAAAAGTTTTCAGCACTAAATTATATAACCTCATCCATAATAGATAAGTGCTGAGCGTTACGAAAGAGGGTTGAGTCTTAGAATTCTTAATGAAATCCAGTCTTTAGGACAAGTGTCTTATAGTAACGGAGACACTGGAAGGATTTCACCTATATGAACGTAGAGATGGTGCCGTCTCTCATGAGAGTTAGGAGTTTTCTCTCGGGATCGTTCACGAATTAGGATAAGCACATGACCATTAATTGTGCTGAGCAAGATTGTGAGAACTCTAACAACACATAGTGAATATGTGTGTGGTTTCTCCGACTCTATTATCTAGGAATAACTGGTTCAAAGCTGCGGCTACCAGTCATTTCGATAGAGTTTTAAAATACTTACACTAAGGGAAGATTAAAATCGAAAGATATCTTTCTTTATGCATATAAGCTGATTATTCTGGCAGAAATGTTTAACCGAGAAAAATATATTTTTATAAAAAATTAAGTGGGGGATTGTTGTAAAAATATTGATTTTATAAAAAAATATTTTAAATAAAAAAAATATAATATAATATATATATATATATATATATAATTTATATATATATAAAGAAAGTGTTTGGAAAACACCCTTTTGTGGGTTTTTGAGAATAATCCCACATTAGAAAAAGAGAAGAAGAAAAAGTGGTTTAAATGATAATGGTGGAGTACTATAATATTTGCTTACCTAGTCCGTGGACTGGAACACCGCGCACTCGCTCGCGCTCGAGCTCTGTCTCGGTCTCGGTCTCGATCACGGGCTCGGTGCGAGGGCGTGGGCGTGGGCATGTGAGGCAGTGTGGCTGTAGAGGTGCTAGTGGTGCACTTTTCACTTCGCACGTGCGCATCGTGTCGCAGAGGGTCGCTCCCTTCGCGAACCGGAGCGAGACGTGTGCGACTAAGTGGCTATGGCGAGTGACTGGTTGACAGAGAGACTAGAGGACTAAAAGAGAGATCTCTCAGCATATATAGATGGACTGAATAGAGCTATTGCAGCAGAAACTATAATAGCTGAGCCATTAAGTGCAGGGTCCAGCTATAACTGCTGCATGGCTAGCCCAACAGCTAGAAAATGGCTAGCTGCTGTCTCACAACAGTCAGCATGCAACAGATTAATGGCCCATGCACAACAGTAAAAAACGACCATAAAACGGCTAGTTTTCCAACAGCCAGAAATAACTTAATGGAAATTAAATCTCTAGACCATAACCCTCTAGCCACCTTAGCCTATAAAAGGAGAGCCTAGATGAGTTTCCAAACCATCTCAACTCACTCCAGCAAAACATACGAACTAAGCTAGCCAGTCCCTCTCCACTCATATATTCTAGTGTTTCCAGCAACATAGCAAGGCTTGAACCTTAGCTTGAAGAACAGACCAACGGTGTGGTCTAGAACGGTTCAACTGAACCAGTGGCTGAAGATTTAAACTGACTAGTGCAGTGGTCGAAACCACTCTTTCTCTTTCTTTTCTTTCTTTTGGAATTTTTTCTCTTACATTGTAATACTGCTAGAAAAGTGTGTAATAGAGTTCCATTTGGTGGGCCTTTGTGTTTGCTGAACGCAGACCCACACCAGGCTCTTCGTATCCTAGAAGTTGTTTGTCTGTAACCTATCAGCATACTCAATTCACTTGAGTAGGGGCAAATAACGCTTTAAGGACAGCGTTTTTTTTAGACGTGCTTCAGCCTGTCCTTAAGTTCTGATCATAGTGATTTTTGGTTTCCACATTATACAGATATTATCTAAACCTGTATAAATTTTCTTAACAGGAAGGGAGTGCTGGCGCATTTCTAGCCACTCCTTGGGCCACATGGAGCAATCCTAGCCCTTCATGGGAGATATTTCGAGATGAGAGAGAGAAATATCTCATCTCATGGGAAAATGAAGAAAACCGGATTATCTCACAAGATGACCTGAAACTGACGTTTGGGGGCCAAAACGTGGGCCCACATTGATCAAAGGTCCCATCTGGTTCGTTTAAATGGACCAAATCATGCCAATATGCATGGGATAGCAATCTGCCATTAAAGGCCAATCATCTTCCCTAATGAACCATCCAAATGAGATCAAGAGATAGGCCCCACCAGACTTAAAAATTTACTTTTCTGGTGGGCCAGGGCGCTAGCTATCCATCCTAGCGTGTGGATAGGCCCCGTGCAAGGCCACCCTTCAATCACGTCCATGGCACCAAGAGCTCCTTTCCAGCCGTTGGCGGCCCTCTCCACTGCTATAAAAAGGGTCCTATAGCCTTGGGATCCTCACCAGCAAGAGCAAAAAGAGAAGAGAGAGAGAGAGAGAGAGAGAGAGAGAGAGAGAGAGAGAGAGAGCTGAGTGGTGAATCAGATCAACTCAGTCCGTCCGTAGCTCGACTCGGTCGAGAGAAATCCACCCCCTTCCCGAGATTAGGAATCCGCTAGGTAACAAGCTGTCTTCTCGTTTTCGTTCGCCCATTGACACACCAGCATGATAGGCCAGATATAAGCTGAAAACCAGCCAACCAATGGCTGTATACTCAGGCTGAATCCAGGCTTAGCAACGGCGGTGATTTGGACCGAAACCAGCCATCACCATGGCTGTGTTTTGGGCCGAACGTCCGGCTAAAATCCATGGGAAAGACATCCTTTGATCAGGCCAAACCAATGGCAGCATTTCAGGCTAAAACCTGGTAAAATGGAAGCTCTATTTTGAGTCGGAACCAGGCCAAACAATGGCCGTAGTTCAGGTTGAAACCAAGCCAATTAATGGCTGAGTTCTGGGCTGGGAATGTGGCAGGGAACGAGCCATGATATCAGGCTGAAAACAGAGCCTAACAGTAGCTCAGTTTTGGGCCAAAAACCAGGCTGAAATCAGCTTTCAAACTACCTGTGTTCTGGGCCAAGCTTGGCCTCATATCTGGACAAGAAAGGAGGCAGAGTATAGGCAATGAAAACGGTTCCAACTGTTGCAGTTGTGGGCCCAAAGTCAGCCCACATCCTGGGGTGAAACAATTCAGCAGGTTGGGCTGAAATCACCTTCAACCTGGGACTGTAACAGGTTCCGTGTGGGCCATGGAGTGACCCTATTGCAGCTGCCGGTCTAGGCCAAGTGATGATGACCCAGACCTCCAGCAACACAAGTGGGCCGCAGTTGAGCCTAGTCAATCAAGTGGTTGCGTTGTGAACCAATGTCTAGGGCCTTCACGACGAGCCTAGGAGAGCTCTCAGCTGGACTGAAGCCAAACAGGAATCAGTCCTCCAGCGAGCAGTAATCTGGGCTGAGAATGACCCTCAGATGGCTTTTAGTTAAGACTCTCATCTAAGCCTCAAACCCAACTATGATCGGGCCTAAAAGTTATGGTGAAGGCTAGCCCCAACTGGGCCATGTTGGGTGCTGGAATCGCCATCCCGTCGGGCCGTTAGTAGGGCTTTAGCTGGTCCCGGTTGGCCTGTCAATCAGGGTTGATATCAGCCACGTTTGGGCTGAGAAATGCCCTCCAAAGGACTCCCAATCAGGCCAGAAATCGGCCTCAACCTGACAATGAAGCAGGACTGGAAACAGTCCTCCTGGCTGGACCATCAACTGGACTGGAAGCCGGCCCAGAAATGGGTTAAAATCAGCCTAAGGATTGGGCTTGTAATCAGGCGGCAGGCCTGTGCAAACCCAGGCCCTGCTCTTCGATTGGAGAGCCACGCCCCACGTACCGGTGGGCCGCACCATACGGTCTAGTGGTTCGCACCTTACATCCTGGTGGGATGCACCCTGCTAGCTGGTAGGCCACCTTTGGGGCCATTAAGATGGGCCAGATTGGGCCCAAATTAGCCAATCAGGCCACTTGTTGAACCAAATGTTGGGTGGGTCTGATTCCCTTGATGGAAGCCCAAACAACCCTAACTATGGGCTTTTCAAACCTTACACCAACCCTTATACTTGAGACTTTAGAACTTATCGTCTAATGCTAGCAAATTTCTCTAGGGGACTATTTGAGTGACGTGGAGGCACTGACTTCTCGAGGATATTCGCATCAAGGGGCGCATTATGACTTTTCTGGTGATGATTTTCTTTCCCTTGGGCTTTCCATCCCAAACTAGACTAAAAGTAGTCTTTGTGATAATCTAGAAATGTAGAGGCATATAATGACCATTTAGATTTATGGTGAATTATTTTTAATTTAGAGACTGCTTCAAGGAATGATTAAATAGCCTGGAAATAGAGTGTGTTCGTTTGGTATATTTGCTTAGTCAATGATTCCCATGTTTTAGAAATAATTGACTTACTTGATGAGGTTGCTTAAGAATATTTGATTGTTAGGTTCAAACACATGTTCTAGGTTTACGTTTATACTTGGTTAGCTCGCTTGAACATATGTATTAAATTTATCCAACTAATTCAACTAGTCATTCATTACATGTGCAATGTGTTAGTTCAATTAGTACATTTTTTGAATTATAAAATCATGATCACGAGACTCGTTGGAAGACATGAGTTGCTTTCTACTTCTTATTCATGAGGGGGATCCATGGTATTGTTTATGACACACACATAGTGGAATCTCTCCATGGAAAATTCTAACTAAGGAGAGTCCGTGCTTAGAGTGTATCTATACTGGTTGCGATGCAAGTAGACCCCTAACATGGAGGTTGTGCTTGATGGCATTTGATTATGGAGTTTACCATCCGTGTGTGGTTTTCTGACTATGGAATGAACCTTGCAACATTTATAAATATCGTTGTTTACTCGTCTTTTAATCATACATGCCGTCATGTTTTAATCGCCGTACTTAAGGATTCCGATATTTCATATTTCAAGTCAGTATTGGTGGTAGCCCCCTTTACATTGGGAATTGATTGATCACGTGTTGGTGGGTTCTATGAACACCCTAAGGCGGTAACCTCATGGATCGGGGATGGTGGTCATGGGACACTATGCCCGAGTCGTCGGCCTACGCTGGGTCATGAGCTCCCCGTAGTGACTGTGAGCTTATTTAAATTGGTTTAGTGTAATTAGACTAATAACGGGTTGGCTAATCATGCATACATTGCATTTGGGCAATGACGAATGACTAATTCTAGATGTTGTAGCACGTGCCTAATAGGATTTAGTTGGGGTATCATTTTGCTATCTCCCAGACCATCGACTATCGACCCACATTCGGTGAGTTTGGCACTATGCGAGTATTATGTACTTTCGCTGGTGACCGGTCACATTGCATGGGTTTTGTCCAAAAGCCAACTGGATGAGCATCCCTAGTTGATGGGCAATCATTCATCCACGCATTAATTAAGATTTGCATATTGCCCTGTTTTGTATGCTATATTGTTTTATGCTACATCTTGTTTAGGGCGGCGGTGTGTAATGTTGAGAAAAAATCACACTGAGCTGGCCACTCATTCATCAATGTTCAACCATACAGAGGATGTAGGTACATGAGCCGATGAGTACGCAACAGACTAGGAGGCAGCGGCAGTTGAGGAGGAGTTCTATGACGAGGAGCCATAGCAGGAAGCAACCGCTTATTTTGGGCTAAACCAGTAGATTAGCCCCTTTGGATTATTTTAGCTTATTTTGAACTTAAAGTTTTGTATGTGGCCCCCAGCTGAGTGGGCGAGGATATTGTTCATGATTTGGGTCATATCTATGCTATGTTTCATTCCGCTCTTTGCACTTCGATTTACATGTTGATTGCCATTATTATTCTATTAACTCCTGGGTTTTTGGGATACAAGTCATATACTCAAGTCTCGGAAGTCGGGGTGTTACATAGGACGAAGGAAAACACCAATATTAGCATAATCCAAAGCTAGTGGGTCCCACACGTGTGGACCCACCTTGATGTGTGTTGGATCCACACCGTCTAGACCCTAGACGGTGGGTCCCACGTAGCACAGTTGTTGCTGGATTGAAGTCAGCAAGTTCTAAGGTCTAACATGAGGTATGTGTTACATCCAACCGTCTGTCCTGGGGCGTGGGATCCCCCAGCACGTGTGGAGTCTCCACGTCTAGCTAGGACGTGGGACCCACCTTGAATGTATGTATTTCCCACACCGTCCAGTTGAGGACGGTGTGGTCCACTGTAATATAAGTGTTTCATCACACCGTCCATCTGTGGATACTAGTGGGCCACGTGTGTGGGACCCACCGTGATTTATGTATTATATCCTCCACGTCGTCCATCGGTGGATGTCCACCATGATATATGCGTTAGATCCACACCGTCCAGACCCTAGACAGTGGGTCCCACAATAGCAAATAGCTGATGTACTAACGTCAGCAAAGTTTTGTGGGTCCCACTAGTAGTTACAGCTGCATTTGATGTCAGTAAGTTCTGTGGGTCCCACCAGTAGCTACAGCTGCATTTGACGCAACAAGACTTATGGGTCCCACCAGCTATCTAACTACTACATGACGTCAACAAAGTTCTGTGGTCTGATAATGATGTATCTAAGTTGTCCATCTGATGGGCCCCACCAGATGTATTGCTGTTGTATTTCACATCAGCAAGCTCTGTGGGTCGAATCTGAGATATGTGTTAGATCTAGACCATCCATCTTGCACCCCACGATCAGCTCAGCTGCTGTATCGACATTATCAAGTTCTATGGGTCCCGCTGGTGTATGTGTTACATCTAAACCATCCATCCAGATGGTGAGCTCATCTTAAGGCTTGAGACTAAAAATAAGACAAATCTGCATATTAGGTGGACCACAACAGAAACCAGTGGGGGATTGAACGCTTACCATTGAAACCCGTTTGGGGTTCCAGAAGTTCTGGATCAATATGGAATTTGTTTTCCTCTTAATTAAGGTCTTTGTGATCTTATGAACAAATTGGAAAATAAATGTTATGGTGGGCCCGGTGAATTGTTAACAATGAAAATCATTATCTCTACTGCTATTTGTGGTATGGTCCAGATGATCTTTCGATATGATTCACTGTTAATAATGAAAATTATTATCTCCATAGCAAGTATTATGTACTTTCACTATATATTAGGCCCTTGTGTGAGGCCATGGGCCCACTATACATGTGACTTTATATGGGCCTCTCCTTGGGAGCAATGTTGGTTAAATGCCCACATTGATAGGCAATGATGGTTAAATGTCCACATTGTGACCTTCCCTTAGGCCTTGTTAGGCCCATTCTTATAATTCTCTTAGTGGGTTAACCCAAATCATTTAGCCCCATTGATGTTGCATGGTTCATACTCACCGTAAACGGATGACTCCGTGCTACCGGATTTGATATATCCACGGCTGATGGCCGATCTTTATATTATGCCTTAGATCGGTTGTTCATCTATGGACCCTGCATTGTATATAGGCCAATTATTGATGCTGATTAACGATACCGATTATGAGTATGTGACAGCATAACAACATAATACATGCCCATACACATCATCTGTATGCTTATGATTATTTGAGGTTGGCCATTGCAAATGCCTTCTGACAAGTTGTTTATGGGATTCCCTGATAGGCGGTGTTGTCCCTCATGAGCGCACGGTACGCGCAGGATTGATGCATGACTGGATTGTATGACTCATGCATCTTGCATTGTGTGATGTGGTTACTATACGCCTGAGTGACATCAAGGTTGTGGCCTCCACAGGCACATTGTGGAGGGCCGGATTGGATACCAAAAATATTGTTACTAGCATCAAGGCACCATAAATGTCCATGGGTAAAAATTCTTAAACTCGATGGTACTAGAGGATGACTCCAATGTCGAGACTGAGTGGATACATGAGCACATAAGGGCCGTATACTAGTAGGCCGCGTCTCCCACTGTGTCGTGGTCGGTTGGAAAGGAGTGTGACCTTACCCGCCTAAGTGAGGGGGCAATATCTAGGTTGAGTTTAACCAGTTTGAGGAATGGGTCTGCTATCGACGAGCTGGGCCTGATATTGGCAGGCGGATAATGAGCTCTCTTCTACTTACTCAGTTTTGTTGTCGAAAAGGGGCAGCAAGTTGACGTAGAGTGTACTAGACTCCGGTGATTATCCAGAGTGAGATCTGTACTGATATGTGATGCTCTAGTGATGAGTTGCATTGATATGTGGATTCGGATGAGGATTGGTATGCTTGAGTTGCATCTTGCATCACATGGCCTTGGTATGTCCGACATCATTCATGCCTTGTATCGCATGGCCTTGATATGACCAATAGTATTCATGTCTTACATCACATAGCCTTGGTACAACTGATAGTATTCATGGATTTGCCAGCATATTCCACATTACTCTAATATTACATTCTGAGCATGCTTATATTGCGCGCACACTTTCACCACCCTCTAAGATTTCTATAAGCTCATGCACGATTGATGCGTGCAGGTGTCACGCCCCAAATTCGAAAATCGGATTCATAAGAATCCCGATTACCGAATCTGGTGCCGACAACCTCCGTAGTACCCCATTCTCGGCTCCTAGCATTCATATGCCAGATTCCGATCTTGGGATCCTACAAAGAGGATTTTTTTTTGTACATTTAACTAGTAATAAGCATAACCACAAGAATACCCAATTCACAAAGGCAACATCATCATCACATATCCACTAATATAATCGTTTGAGTACAATACTGAAAAGGAAATACATAAATAAAAAAAATCAAGTTCCAGAAGACCACTGCAAGCTCCAAGCTCAACACTGCTGCAACCTAACATCACCTACATGCATCTATCGTGCATAAGCTTATAAAAAGCTTAGAGGGTGGTGTAAGTGTGTGCACAAGGTAAGTATCAAATGTTCAATACAATGCCATCATCATACAATACCGAAATTACTGGTCATCCATAAATCATATAATATCGAAATAAGCAGAAATACTGACAAGATCATGAATTATCAAAGTAAGCAGAAATACTAACAAGATCATAAATCATATGATAACAGAGTAAGCGGAAGTACGGACAAGTCCATAAGTAAATCAATAGCAGAATACGTAATATAGAACAACTATGCAACAAGAAGTCATGAAGAGCCAAATATCAGATGCCGAGGATGCAATGCAATATGTAATGCGAATGAAATGACCATGCTGGAGTGTGAAGTCGGGATGATAGTACGTAGTATCGCAGGCTACGGGGTCCACCACAGGGGACTTCTATCCAAACCAGTCCCATACCTAAATTTGGATAGTCGAACTCAACGTGGTAAACTCCTGATCTCAGGTTAGTCGCGCGCCTAACCGAAATCCTTGCCATAGCGAAGGTATGCAACGATTAGTTGCGCACCACCAGCCCGAGTGGATAGTGAATGAATGAGTGAGCATGCATGTAACGCCCGTGAAAAATCCATACTTGGGCTCGAGTACCAACTCGACCCGAAATTGCGTAGAATTCATTCCTTTAGAAAATGTGACTAGGTTAGCTAGTGCAACGTTGGAATAGCTGGGAAATGGTCCCTGATCACTTTAAATACGTTCTACAAGGCCCGAAGCGAGTGGAACCAAGGGTGCTATAATGCTCTAAAGCCTCGGATCAAACTCTAAGCCGGTTTGTTCTCAGGACCTCCTTGAAACTTTGTATTGGATCTAGACCGCGCGTCGAAAGTCCGATACCTCCTATCTTAGACCGTTAGAACCGTCTAGCTGGACTTGACACTCATTCCAAAAATCAAGTCAAACCGATGATCACAGGCTATTTCATTGAGCCCGGACCGAAGAGAGTGTGAATAGGGACATAGTTGGAATTTCAAATTCAAATCTGGCACACAAATTTGACGCATCAGTATTAAGCATTCTGACCGTCAGAATACAGCCAAATTACACCCTTGGATCAGGAAAAATATCTATTATATATCACGAGACTTATAGGCCTGATCTTGGTGCGGTGACCGTTAAACTGAAACTGGGCCGCCACGTGCGATCTGGGAACCCAACCAGTCTGAAAACTGGATGTATGCTAGATCTAGTATGCATGAGCTTAAGTCCGACCGCATTTGGCCTGGGGACCTCCAGAAATGCCCTTTTGGACCGAAACGGCCCCGATTTGGTTAGGCACCAAGTAAACATTGTTCCCAAGCCTATTTTGGGAATGTTTTAGGCTATAAAAGGGGTTGAAACCCTCACTCCTTTCTCCCATCCGAATTTGAGAGAAGCCCTAGCTTGGGAGAGAGAAAAAGAGTGAGAGATTGTGAGAGAGTGGGAGAGTTCTTCCCGCCACTTGTGCTACGTGTTGCACATGCTTAAGCAACACTCCTCTACCGCTTTCCCGGCGATTCCACCGCAATCCTAGGTAAGTAAAAACCCTAAATAGTTGGTGATTTGAGTTTTTCTTGTTTCCATAGCGATGTAGCTTATGGATCTTATGTATTAGGCTCCTTACTCGCCGTAGACAAAGCATATACACTCCGCTTCAATTCCCGAGTCTACAAGACACTAGGTGAGGATTTTAGACGCTTTGATTGACGGTTCCTAACGCTTTCAATGTCGTTTAATAGTAGATTCTTGACGGCATCGCCGTTTGACATGTACAAAATGCTCTCCGTTTCCCGTTTCGTAAGCTAACGAAGAATATGAGATTTAGGGCATTTTAGTCATTTGTAGGAAGTACTGTTTGCATTCATATTTTGCTGATGTGATTGACATGGTTTGTTGTCGCATTAGGAAGTTAGGAACGCGTGCATAATTAGTTTGGCGAAGAGATTCGCCTAGTTGCACACTTTGGGTCGACATGCTATATGTAGACCTAAGTGTGTAGTGCATGTGTTTGTATAAATGCTTGTATTAGTATGTATTGAATTAAATGATGTTATTTGATACTTTGTGATTGATTTTTCAATTATTATGCCGACCTAAATGATTTTCTACATGTTGACAAAATGCATGATTTCATTACATGCATGGAATGTATGTGCTTGAGGATTTGCTTAAGTTGAATATGCATGGGAAGTATGCCTTGAAGATTTGCTTAAGTTGAATGTCATAACATGTGCTAACATGCTCACATGATGTATTTCAATTCCAATACCTTTTTATAGTGTTAATGTAATTCCATAGATGTGTGGGACTTGACTTAGTCCAGGCAGTCGGTAACCGAGCGAATTCGTGGCTGACTGGTCATAGCCACGAACGACGCGTCGATGAATGTGATTCGTGTTGAGAGTTGGCGGCAGTGGTTAGGCCACGCGAAGTGTTTTACGCACTTCATGTCGTTCAATTCGAGATGCGATCGCGCTAGTCGAGCCCGTCAAGTAACCCGACTGGCCGATGTTTGTTCACCTTGTATGTATCATAACTGCTTGAACCTAGGGTACTGAACTTACCATTGTAAACCCTATTAACCGTGGTACCTTGATCCACGAAGACTCATGAGCCGGGCATGGTGGTATGGGACACCGTGGTCGAGCTGTCGGCCTACGCTGGGGCCACAAACCTCCCCGTAGTGACCAGTGAGCACCTTGACTCGTGAGCAGATTATGGTGGTATGGGACACTATATTCTAGCTGTCGGCCTACACTGATCAGGCGACGAGCCCTTTGTAGTGACCGCGAGCGTATTCTGAGTTCACGGGAGGCGACGACCCTTCTGTGCAGTAGAGTACAGTAGGCCTGTATTGATAAGGTGATGGGGGAGCGGTGCAACGAGTGCGAGCAACAGCCCTGGCAGCCCTTGCAGTGACCTACGAAATGTACATCGTATGAGATTACTAGGAGTGACGACCCTAGACAGGATCCGTGTTGGGATTGATACAAGGGAGGTACCTTAGTTTCCCAATCCTGCTGTTTGAATGGACTAATAACAACTTGGTAATCATATCACCATAGCATTGCATGTGCCTGGAAGATGTGGAGCACTCTAGGGAGTGTGGCATGCCGCGGTCGTAAGATGTTGCCGTATGAGGGTGATCGTCGGTGAGGGCATACATCACGTCATATCATCTTGCATTAACAACAGTATTAGGACTTGTCTGATTTACTGCTTTACTATTATCGCGTGATTGAATTGTGAACATGCTAATCTTTGCTCTATGATTCCACTGAGTTGATCACTCATTCCCACGTTACGGGATGGTGTTTGCAACACCCACCAGACCCTGTTGTAGTTGCAGGTGACGACGAGATCCAGGAGGTGGAGCCGGAGATTGACGAGGACCAGGATGAGTTCTCGTATATGCAGTATCATGACGGCTTCCCGTAGGCGACCTGGATTGAGGGGACATCAGTGGGACTTTTCTTTTTGAACATTATTCTTTTGTTATGTACATGTATATGAGACTCAGAGATGTAGTCATACTTTGGAGACAGTTGAGATTACTTTGTTTTTCCATACAGTGATATATATCTTGTTTAGTCTTCCGCTTGCTTTTATCACTGGATCTGAAGTATGAATTGCAGTTTTGGTATACTTTTACTCATGTGAATGCTTTAAATCAGACAACATCGAATCATAACCATTTTTGTTGCATAAGTGACGGTCTGGAACTCGGGAGTTGAGTTTATACACGACCCCCGATTTTCAGGGTGTTACAAGTTGGTATCAGAGCATGAATGAGAGTATACTGGGCCTGGGTTATGGTCTTGCGACGTACGCTGTCGCTTCCTTTGACTTAGGTGGGTGCGAGAAGGGTCTAGAAACACTCCTAGGATCACAGATTCGCCGATAGGCGAAGTCTATAAGGATCGATCGCAAGATCGAGTCTGTAACGCATCTCGGGTCGCGTAAAGCGACCCGAATCACTTCTAAGCTGTAGGAAGTCGGGTGGAGACATCCTATGAGCGGTTTTAAACCGCAAAAGTGAATCTTTGGGCCGTGGAATGACCACGACTCCAGTAATCAATCGCCAGGGCTTAAAAACCCCGTTTTGCCAAAAATTCTCAAAATTCCTTCTCTAAACACTTCAACCTTCAGTTCTTTCTTATCCATTTCATGTTAGGCATCAAACCTAATGTGAAAATAACACAAATTAGTACATTCACCAAATTTTACAGTGAATAGTAAAATTTTATGAAAAATGGCTATAAGGCCATTCTAACTTCACTTTCTTTAGCAACTAAGGAGCTAGAAAGATGTACTGGATCCTTCTACCCCAAATTCATATGCTGCATTATATGGTTTGGTATTCGGGATTGCGATGTGGACCCGGAAAGCCCCGAACACATGTTTGGGCTCATAGGGACCAAAATATAATGAACCAAGGGGTGGGACCTGACTTTTTGGGGCCCTGGGACCATGGGGGACCAGACCCATGGGGTCCCGCTGGCCAACCTGAAGGTTGGCCGGCGATGCCATCGCAGGCCGTGCGATGCATCGCCGGCCGGCCACCTCGGTTGGTGCTGCCCTTTGGGCGCACCCACTTAAATACCTCCCCCATCACTCCTAGCTACCTCCCATCCCACGAAAACCCCTAAAACACCCCTCTCCTTCACAAACAGCCCCCTTGCATACCCTAGATTTGATTTTCAGCACTCCATTCCAAACCCCGGCGACCCAAACCCCTCCTAAACCCTTCCTTGGCCAAAACCGACCACCACCCATCGATTATTGGGTGTTGGCAGCCTCTTTCCTTGAAGATTTTCCCATTTGGAGCTCCAAAATTCCCCAAATAGTGCTGAAATCGTGAGCAGCTCCATTCCATCTTTTTATTCTTATTTTTCCCTGAAACTACAGCCTTGGGAAGCTTGAAGCATCCCTCTACGACGCCTAGATTTCCTTTTGTCAGATTGGGCAGCCATTTCTCCGCATTTTCGGCGTTTTCCATGGCTTTCGTGGAAGCTATTTTGGGTCTTTTGTCACTCTCATCCATCCTGTCTTTGATGGGTAAGAGGAAAACTGCAACAGACGAGGCTGGGCCGAGCCGCCCTGCTCGATTGAGAAGACCGCGGGGTGGTGCCGCAAGTTCAAGCGTCGCCGCAGGTCCAGCTGCAGTCCTGGAGTGCCGTACAAAGCGGGATTTGGATCCCCATGCACATCTTGGACGAACCATCCTATCAGAGATGCCTCATGGTGAATACACTGATCGTAGAGTGTTATTTGAGGCGGACGTAGATGGGCGATTGTTCGGCGAGTATCTGTTGTTCGAACGCATTGAAGCTGCGCACTGGGGACCGATCTTTGAAGCTCGCGCTCGTGCTAATGTGAGCACTGTTCGTGCCTTCTATGCTAGCATCCAGAGTCCTACCTTGGAGCCCTTGCAGTTCAAAATCCCTTTTGGTAGAGATCGGATGGCTACGATCGACGTCCGGTTGGTTGCGCGACTTCTCAACGTGCCTCTAGGTGATGTACATCCAAGTGAGAAGAATTTGAGGACTAGACGTGAACGAGATCGCCGCACCAGGTTTCTGTGCGGTAAGTTGGTTCCATGGCAGCCTAATAATAGCCTCAAGGCGACGTACATGTCTGAGGATTTGCGTCTGCTGCATCACATCTGCACGTTCAATGTTTATCCTAGGTCGACGAACCGCATTGAATGTACACGTCTTATGGTCGATTTCTTATTTCTGGTGGCCCAGGGAGAGAACGTATGTATGGCCACTTACATCTTACGGCAGATAGTTCTCATAGCCAGGTCGAGAAGAACATCCGAATCCCTTCCCTTTGGCCGACTCATTTGCAAGACTGCGCTTGAGTTTGCCTATAGACTTGGACCCGAGTTGCCGGTATCGATTCACACCATCGATGAGTCGACGATGGTTAAGATGAAGATTGGGTCGCAATATCGTGAAAATCAACTTGAAAGGGATAGTGGGGACGACTTTGATGAAGAGGAAGATCAAAGCGAAGGAGAACCTAGTGCAGAGGTTCAGGAAGAGACTCAGGAAGAAGCAGAAGAGGAGGCTCAGGATACTGATGAGAGCCCTCCTCCTTCTGCGCAGACTACTATTGACGATCGCATTGCTCGGATGGAGGAGAGTCAGACCGCTTTGCGAAGGGAAGTCCAAGAACTTCGAGCAGAGGTCGATGATGCCAAGGCCGTTACGAAGAAGAAGTTTGGCAAGGTGACTCGCACCTTGAAGGCAATCCTGTGTTGCTTACAGGATAAGGGTGCTCCTCCTCCGTCGCCAGACTCCGACTAGCGACGCGATCTTTGATGTTGTTATGAGTAGTTAGCCATTTTCTGTTTTATGTGTGTAAGCCTGTTGAGGCTAGTGCTTTGCTTATGTTGCTGTTGCTTAACTGTCTTAATTTTCATGTCATTCTAGTCATGATGCTTGTAAGGATATATCCCTTGTATTGTGACAATTTTGATTAATTGAAATGCATGGAATGCCTTTGACTCTTTAGTGAATGATTGTGGTGTATTTGAGCAATTGAGACTGACAAGGTTGCGCCCTATTTTGAATATAGGGAATGCCACCTAAGACTACGAGGAGCGCGGTTCGGCTTTCGTTGTCTGAGCAGATGGATCAGACTCCCTCTCAGTCTGGCACTCGTCCGGACCCTGCTGTGGGCCCGATTCCTGAGACTGTTCGATCGTCTCAGCCTGCTACTGGTCCTACAGATGGACCACCGCCATTTACACCATCAGTTAGAGAGCCACAGCGCGCATCTACTTCCGCACCTCATCCGCCACAGCCTGCTCCACCACCTGATAGATTCGAGCAGATGATGGCTATGATGCTACAGCAGCAGCAGCTATTGACTACTATAGTCGGGACCTTAGCCCAGGGTGGGGGTGCGACTGTATCTACTCCGCCTACACCACCTGCGCATCCAGCTGAGGATGCCTACACTTACGCCCAGGATGAGGGCATAGCACATCCTGCACAGCCTGTTTTCCCTGCGGGGAACCCTGCCGACACACGGGGCCTTCTGGAGCGATTTCAGCGCTTGCGGCCTCCTACTTTCACGGGTTCTCACAGACCCGAGGAGGCTGAGTTTTGGCTCGACCGAGTGTCGAAGATTCTGCGCATGTTGCACTGTACTGAGGCAGAGCAGGTAGAGCTGGCTACCTTCCAGTTTGAGAGAGAGGCCAGTATGTGGTGGGATAGTGTATTGCGGACTGTTACCGCAGACTTCGTATGGACATGGGCAGCATTCGAGTTTCGCTTCCATGAGAAGTATTATCCTCAGACCTACAGGCACGAGAGGGAGAATGAGTTTCTCCGTCTCAGGCAGGCAGCGATGACGGTCACCGAGTATGAGCATCGGTTCACAGAGTTGGGCAGGTACGTCCCGATGATTCTAGCTGATGAGCAGATGCGCATACGGCGCTTTTTGGAGGGCTTGCGACCGGATATTCGGTCGAAGATGTGCTGCATCAGTTTCTCCTCCTATGCGGAGTTAGTTCACATGTCCATGCGGGCAGAGCAGGACGTGGATCGACTTGCGCGATCACGAGGCCCGACTACTTTCAGGCCGCGACCGGAGTTGCCAGATAGGCCCTTCGCGGGCAAGAGGCCCCGCGTTGATCCTCATACCAGGACCACGGCGCCAGTAGGACCGTTTCAGCGCCCTGATTTATCATGCACATACTGTGGGAGGACGGGCCACCTAGCGCAGAGTTGCTTTTCGAGGATGCGGGACAGTGGGTTCTCGCCGCCGCAGAAGATTGATCGTGTACGTCCACAGGCGATATCAGCACCGCCTATACGGTCAGCTCCTGCGCAGTCCTCTTTCAGACCCACAGTATCGCAGATTCGACAGCCCCCACGGCCCTTGACACAGCGGCCGAACCGGCCACAGCAGGCTCGAGTTCATGCACTGACTGCTGAGGCATCTACGACGCCGACTTTCCAGCATTCAGCCTTCGAGGTCACGGGCCATATCGGAGGTACTCCCGTTCTTGTCATGGTGGACACTGGTTCCACGATTTCCTTGATATCGCGTGCCGTAGTCAGACGTCTTGGGTTGCAGACTATCACTATGGATAGCGTGCGAGTCCTTGCAGCTCATGGAGATTATTCGGATGTCACCCAGATGTGTGAGGGTTGTTTAGTTGATCTGGGAGGCAGGACGATGACTCTTGATCTGGTCGTCGATCCCTCGCTCGTATATCTCGACGTCATTCTTGGCATGGACTGGTTGACTGCAGCGAGAGCCGAGATTGACTGCGAGGCTCGTGTGGTGACGGTGTACGAGCCTGAGGGCACGCCTTTCACATTTTCAGTGCGGGTAAATCTTCCTTTCCGCGTTCTTAGCTACGCCACTCTATTGCACGACGCTGGTGCCCAGGTACTTGAGCAGACACCAGTTGTATCTGAGTTCGGGGATCTGTTCAGGAAGATCCCTGGTTTGCCGCCCAGACGTGAGATCGATTTCACTATCGATCTGATTCCTGGTTCTACACCCGTCTCACTGCCGACGTATCGCATGGCACCATGTGAGATGGAGGAGTTGAGGACGCAGATTGACGGTCTACTAGAGCTTGGCCTTATACGGCCTAGCGTATCTCCTTGGGGAACACCGGTCTTGTTCGTGAAGAAGAAGGATGGTTCGCTGCGATTGTGTATTGATTATCGCAGGCTGAACCAACTCACAGTGAAGAACAAGTACCCTTTGCCCAGGATCGATGACTTGTTTGATCAGTTGAGAGGAGCGCAGTACTTCTCGAAGATTGATCTTCAGTCAGGATATCATCAGCTGCGCGTCAGAGATGAGGACGTGCAGAAGACAGCGTTCAGGACCAGTTTTGGTCATTACGAGTTCCTTGTGATGTCGTTCGGTCTCACGAACGCACCGGCCGTGTTCATGGATCTGATGAACAGGGTATTGCGGCCCTTCCTCTATCGATTCGTCGTTGTCTTCATCGACGACATTTTGGTATACTCTAGGAGTCGAGAGGAGAATGAGGAGCACTTGCGTTTGGTCCTTGATACGCTCAGACAGCATCAGTTGTTCGCACAGTACAAGAAGTGCGACTTCTGGAAGCAGGAGGTGAAGTTTCTGGGACACGTGGTGTCCAAGGATGGCATGGCAGTTGACCTGTCTAAGGTAGCTGCGGTGCAGGACTGGGAGCAGCCTGGTTCTGTCACTGAGGTGAGGAGTTTCTTAGGTCTCGCTGGCTACTATCGGCGCTTCATTCAGGATTTCTCGAAGATCGCGAGACCCTTATCTCAGTTGACACGGAAGGACGTGAAGTTCGCCTGGAATGATAAGGCGGAGTCAGCTTTTCAGGAGCTGAAGGACAGACTTACGTCCGCCCCTTTGCTAGTATTGCCAGAGCAAGGGGTTAAATACACTATATACACTGGCGCGTCTAGCGTTGGTTTGGGTTGTGTCCTTATGCAGAGGGACAGGGTAATTTCGTATGCCTCGAGACAATTAAGGAAGCACGAGGAGAATTACCCTACACACAACCTGGAGTTGGCAGCCGTGATATTCGCACTGAGACTCTGGAGACATTACCTCTATGGAGAGGAGTTCGAGCTCTTTTGCGACCACAAGAGCCTCAAGTACATATTCACACAGCGGGACTTGAATATGAGGCAGCGGCGATGGATGGAGACGCTGAAGGACTTCAAGTTTGAAGTCTCTTACCATCCTGGGAAGGCGAACCTTGTGGCTGATGCATTGAGCCGTAAGAAGGCGATAGAGTTTGCGGCTCCGCTGATGGTTGTCGAGTGGGATATGGTTGAGTTTTTGCGAGACTTTGAGCAGAAACTCACCGTAGAGGAGCCATTTGAGTTCATCGCACATGTTCAGGTGCGATCCCCGATCGATGACCGTGTCATCGAGGCGCAGAGGGATGACGCGCATCTTACTGAGCTTCGAGAGCAGGCCAGTGATGATGCTGACGCCGACTGGCGAGTTGGCATGGATGGGGGCTTACGTTACCGTGGCCGCCTATGCGTTCCTGATGTCCCTGACTTGAGACGAGAGATTCTCGAGGCTGCGCATTCTACTAGACTCGCGATGCATCCTGGCAGCACGAAGATGTATCGTGACGTAAAGAGGACGTATTGGTGGGAAGGTATGAAGACCCACATTGCTGAGTTCGTGTCCCGTTGTCTCACTTGTCAGCAGGTGAAGGCAGAGCATCGCCGACCACCTGGACTTTTGCAGCCTATGCCGATTGCAGAGTGGAAGTGGGATTTCATTTCCATGGACTTCATTTCTGGGTTGCCGAAGACGAGGAAGGGGCATGATTCCATTTGGGTGATCGTCGACCGATTGACGAAGTCGGCGCACTTCCTACCGTTCAGAGTTACGAACTCTGCAGACGAGCTGGCTAGATTGTATATCCGAGAGATTGTGCGTCTGCATGGAGTTCCGTTGGAGATCGTGTCGGACAGAGACACGCGGTTCACTTCTATTTTCTGGACTCACATTCAGGAGGCTATGGGTGTGAAGTTGAAGTTCAGTACTGCCTTCCACCCACAGACGGACGGACAGACAGAGCGAGTGAACCAGATCCTGGAGGACATGTTGCGAGCCTGCGCATTGGACTTCAAGGACAGTTAGGATGACTGTCTTGCATATGCGGAGTTTGCGTACAACAATAGCTTCCAGGCGAGTATCGGCATGGCACCTTATGAGGCGCTGTATGGGCGACCTTGTCGCGCACCGCATTGCTGGTTAGAGGTCGGTGAGCGTAGCTTGATTGGCCCAGAGTTGGTGCAGGCGACGTCAGAGAAGATTGATATTATTCGACGTCGGCTTCTTACAGCGCAGAGCAGACAGAAGAGCTACGCCGATACGAGACGGAGACCACTAGAGTTCACAGTCGGGGATCATGTGTTTTTGCGAGTTTCCCCTATGAAGGGAGTCCTTCGGTTCGGAAAGAAAGGGAAGCTGGCACCGCGATTCATTGGTCCATTTCAGATCCTCGATCGTGTGGGAGCAGTGGCTTACCGATTGGCTTTACCCACGCCCCTCGCGAGCGTCCACAACGTATTTCATGTTTCTATGCTGAAGAAGTACGTTGCTGATCCTTCTCATATCATCAGATGGGAGCAGGTGCAGTTAGGAGAGGATGTTACTTATATCCTGCGACCGACAAGCATTTTAGACCGGAAGGAGCAGGTACTGCGTAGCAAGGTGATTCCCCTTGTGAAGGTACTATGGACATATCATACTGAGGAGGAGGCTACTTGGGAGACAGAAGCCGAGATCAGAAAGAACTACCCACAGCTTCTCGAGGAGTACGAAAAGGTACAAAATTTCGAGGACGAAATTATTTGTTAAGGGGGGTAGATTGTAACGCCCGTGAAAAATCCATACTTGGGCTCGAGTACCAACTCGACCCGAAATTGCGTAGAATTCATTCCTTTAGAAAATGTGACTAGGTTAGCTAGTGCAACGTTGGAATAGCTGGGAAATGGTCCCTGATCACTTTAAATACGTTCTACGAGGCCCGAAGCGAGTGGAACCAAGGGTGCTATAATGCTCTAAAGCCTCGGATCAAACTCTAAGCCGGTTTGTTCTCAGGACCTCCTTGAAACTTTGTATTGGATCTAGACTGCGCGTCGAAAGTCCGATACCTCCTATCTTAGACCGTTAGAACCGTCTAGCTGGACTTGACACTCATTCCAAAAATCAAGTCAAACCGATGATCACAGGCTATTTCATTGAGCCCGGACCGAAGAGAGTGTGAATAGGGACATAGTTGGAATTTCAAATTCAAATCTGGCACACAAATTTGACGCATCAGTATTAAGCATTCTGACCGTCAGAATACAGCCAAATTACACCCTTGGATCAGGAAAAATATCTATTATATATCACGAGACTTATAGGCCTGATCTTGGTGCGGTGACCGTTAAACTGAAACTGGGCCGCCACGTGCGATCTGGGAACCCAACCGGTCTGAAAACTGGATGTATGCTAGATCTAGTATGCATGAGCTTAAGTCCGACCGCATTTGGCCTGGGGACCTCCAGAAATGCCCTTTTGGACCGAAACGGCCCCGATTTGGTTAGGCACCAAGTAAACATTGTTCCCAAGCCTATTTTGGGAATGTTTTAGGCTATAAAAGGGGTTGAAACCCTCACTCCTTTCTCCCATCCGAATTTGAGAGAAGCCCTAGCTTGGGAGAGAGAAAAAGAGTGAGAGATTGTGAGAGAGTGGGAGAGTTCTTCCCGCCACTTGTGCTACGTGTTGCACATGCTTAAGCAACACTCCTCTACCGCTTTCCCGGCGATTCCACCGCAATCCTAGGTAAGTAAAAACCCTAAATAGTTGGTGATTTGAGTTTTTCTTGTTTCCATAGCGATGTAGCTTATGGATCTTATGTATTAGGCTCCTTACTCGCCGTAGACGAAGCATATACACTCCGCTTCAATTCCCGAGTCTACAAGACACTAGGTGAGGATTTTAGACGCTTTGATTGACGGTTCCTAACGCTTTCAATGTCGTTTAATAGTAGATTCTTGACGGCATCGCCGTTTGACATGTACAAAATGCTCTCCGTTTCCCGTTTCGTAAGCTAACGAAGAATATGAGATTTAGGGCATTTTAGTCATTTGTAGGAAGTACTGTTTGCATTCATATTTTGCTGATGTGATTGACATGGTTTGTTGTCGCATTAGGAAGTTAGGAACGCGTGCATAATTAGTTTGGCGAAGAGATTCGCCTAGTTGCACACTTTGGGTCGACATGCTATATGTAGACCTAAGTGTGTAGTGCATGTGTTTGTATAAATGCTTGTATTAGTATGTATTGAATTAAATGATGTTATTTGATACTTTGTGATTGATTTTTCAATTATTATGCCGACCTAAATGATTTTCTACATGTTGACAAAATGCATGATTTCATTACATGCATGGAATGTATGTGCTTGAGGATTTGCTTAAGTTGAATATGCATGGGAAGTATGCCTTGAAGATTTGCTTAAGTTGAATGTCATAACATGTGCTAACATGCTCACATGATGTATTTCAATTCCAATACCTTTTTATAGTGTTAATGTAATTCCATAGATGTGTGGGACTTGACTTAGTCCAGGCAGTCGGTAACCGAGCGAATTCGTGGCTGACTGGTCATAGCCACGAACGACGCGTCGATGAATGTGATTCGTGTTGAGAGTTGGCGGCAGTGGTTAGGCCACGCGAAGTGTTTTACGCACTTCATGTCGTTCAATTCGAGATGCGATCGCGCTAGTCGAGCCCGTCAAGTAACCCGACTGGCCGATGTTTGTTCACCTTGTATGTATCATAACTGCTTGAACCTAGGGTACTGAACTTACCATTGTAAACCCTATTAACCGTGGTACCTTGATCCACGAAGACTCATGAGCCGGGCATGGTGGTATGGGACACCGTGGTCGAGCTGTCGGCCTACGCTGGGGCCACAAACCTCCCCGTAGTGACCAGTGAGCACCTTGACTCGTGAGCAGATTATGGTGGTATGGGACACTATATTCTAGCTGTCGGCCTACACTGATCAGGCGACGAGCCCTTTGTAGTGACCGCGAGCGTATTCTGAGTTCACGGGAGGCGACGACCCTTCTGTCCAGTAGAGTACAGTAGGCCTGTATTGATAAGGTGATGGGGGAGCGGTGCAACGAGTGCGAGCAACAGCCCTGGCAGCCCTTGCAGTGACCTACGAAATGTACATCGTATGAGATTACTAGGAGTGACGACCCTAGACAGGATCCGTGTTGGGATTGATACAAGGGAGGTACCTTAGTTTCCCAATCCTGCTGTTTGAATGGACTAATAACAACTTGGTAATCATATCACCATAGCATTGCATGTGCCTGGAAGATGTGGAGCACTCTAGGGAGTGTGGCATGCCGCGGTCGTAAGATGTTGCCGTATGAGGGTGATCGTCGGTGAGGGCATACATCACGTCATATCATCTTGCATTAACAACAGTATTAGGACTTGTCTGATTTACTGCTTTACTATTATCGCGTGATTGAATTGTGAACATGCTAATCTTTGCTCTATGATTCCACTGAGTTGATCACTCATTCCCACGTTACGGGATGGTGTTTGCAACACCCACCAGACCCTGTTGTAGTTACAGGTGACGACGAGATCCAGGAGGTGGAGCCGGAGATTGACGAGGACCAGGATGAGTTCTCGTATATGCAGTATCATGACGGCTTCCCGTAGGCGACCTGGATTGAGGGGACATCAGTGGGACTTTTCTTTTTGAACATTATTCTTTTGTTATGTACATGTATATGAGACTCAGAGATGTAGTCATACTTTGGAGACAGTTGAGATGACTTTGTTTTTCCATACAGTGATATATATCTTGTTTAGTCTTCCGCTTGCTTTTATCACTGGATCTGAAGTATGAATTGCAGTTTTGGTATACTTTTACTCATGTGAATGCTTTAAATCAGACAACATCGAATCATAACCATTTTTGTTGCATAAGTGACGGTCTGGAACTCGGGAGTTGAGCTTATACACGACCCCCGATTTTCAGGGTGTTACAATGCAACTCCTACTCAATAAGTCTACATATCAGTACGGTTCCTCTCTGAGAAATCACCGGGGTCTATTACACTCCAAACCAGATTGTCGTCCCATCACGCGCAACAAGGCTAGTGGAAGAGACCTCACTATCCACCTGCCAATATCGGGCCCGGCTCATCGATAGCGGACCCATTCCTCGAGCTGGTCAAACTCATCCTAGCTTTGCACCCTCCTCTCGGGCAGGTAAGGCTGCACCCCCTTCCAACCGACCACGACACAGTGGAGAGCGCAACCATCTGGTAATCGACACTCGGCGCTCATCTACCCACTCGGTCTAGACGTTGGAGCAACCTCTGGAACCAAGAGGGTTCTGGGACTTTCACCCAAGGATATCTATAGCACCCCATGTAGAACAGATTTTCGGTATCCCATTTGACCATCCATGATATGCCTGTGGAGGCTATGGCCCTAATGTCGTTAGGGCATACAGTAATCACAGCACACAATGCAAGATGCATGAGTCATACAATCCAGTCATGCATCAATCCTGCGCATATCATGCGCTCATATGAGATAATCTCCGCCTATCAGGGAGTCTCATAAC
This sequence comes from Magnolia kwangsiensis, assembly GCA_037074715.1. NCBI lineage: Eukaryota > Viridiplantae > Streptophyta > Magnoliopsida > Magnoliales > Magnoliaceae > Magnolia > Magnolia kwangsiensis. The sequence goes on from CM073589.1 coordinate 78,632,089, forward strand.
AACCGGCACTATGACATATGCAATGGTCAATCACATTTCATAACAAACATGCAGATGATGCGTATGTATTATGATGTTATGCTGTCACATACTCATAATCGGTATCAATAACCAGCATCAACAATCGGTCTCAACAATGTGGACATCTAACCAACATTGCCCCAAGGAATGACCCCCCACAGGGCCAAACACAATGGGCCGACGGCCTCACACAAAGGCCTAATATACTATACAGCGGGCCTCGCCCAAGGACCACAGATGCATCACAATGGGCCTCAACTATGGGTCGTATATACATCATATAGGTCTCGGCAATTGGCCTTGGCAATCGAAATCGAAATCGGAGTAGGCCTCAGTAATTGGGATCGGTCACGACAATCAGAATCGTCAATCGGCCACGACAATCGGAATTGATCGATAATCGGAATCGACAATCTATCATGATAATCGGAATCAATCGGTAATAAGAATCAGCAAATCGGTCATGTCAATCGGAATCGATAATCGGTCACAATAATCGAAATCGATCGGTAATCAGAGTCGGTAAATCGGTCACGTCGATCGAAATCGGCAATCGGTCACATCCATCGGAATCGATCGGTAATCAGAGTGGGCAAATCGGTCACGTCGATCAGAATCGGCAATCGGTCGTGGTAATCAAAATCAATCGGTTATAAGAATCAGTAAATCGGTCATGTCAATCGAAAATGACAATCGGTCACAATAATCGGAATCGATCGGTAATTAGAGTTGGTAAATCGGTCACGTCGATCGGAATCAGCAATTGGTCACATCCATCGAAATTGATTGGTAATCAGAGTGGGAAAATCGGTCACGTCGATCGGAATCGGCAATCGATCGTGGTAATCGAAATCGATCGATAATCAGAGTCGATAAATCGATCATGTTAATCACACCGGTAATCAGCAGATAAACAAAACGGGGTCCATAGATGATCAACCGATCAACTATAGTATAAAGATCAGCACTCGTCCATGGTTATATCAAATCCGATAACACGGAGCCATCCGTCTAGGGCGAATGAGGCCTACTTATTTGGGTTAACCCATTAAGGGAATGATGAGAATGGCCTAACAAGGCCTAAGGGAAGGTCACAATGTGGACATCCAACCATCATTGCCCATCAATATGGACATTCAACCAACATTACTCCCAAGGAGTGGCCTATATAGAGTCAAGCATATAATGGGCCCACTGTCTCACACAAAGGCCTAATATACAACACAATGGGCCTTGTGTACATCAAGTCGGGCCTCATCATATGGGCCTCATATACGTCAAGTGGGCCTCATCAACGGGCCGCACCAATGGTCATAATACATATCACAATGGGCCTTACCCATAGGCCACGAATACATCACAAGGGGCCTGGCCCATGAGCCTCAGATTCAAGCAGGTGGGCCTCATCATATGGGCCTAATACAATCAAGTGAGCTTCAAACCTGGGCCTCAGGTACACTAAAGCAGGCTACATCCCAAGGGTCATACATACATCTCATTGGCCTTATTACATGGACCCCATATACATTACATTGGGCCACACATCATGGGTCTAATGGGGTAGCCGTCCAACAAAACAGATGGGCAACATGCACCTACGTCAAGGTGGCCCTACACATACAAATGGATAGCGTGAAAATATAACTTATACATTATGGTGGATCCCACCGGCCCAGGTTGCTAGATGGTGTGGGTCAAATACATCACGGTGGGCCCAGCATATATGGCAGGTGGGGCCCGCTCTGGTGGCCAACAAGATGGACGACATGGATACAAATTATGGTGGGGTCCAGTCCTCGCCCAAGGACTGGATGGTATGGATGAAACACTTACATGCAGGTGGTTCCACATCACAAAACACCTGGAAAACAGGGTGGACGGTAAAGATACAAAGCTCATACATACCAGGGTGGGTCCACGTTAGTGTGGACGGTGTGGATTGCGAACACACTCATCAAGGTGAGGCCCCACGTTTGGGCAATGGACGGTGAGGAATCAAAGTGGACTTCACCGTCTAGAATGCTAGACGATGTGAATAAGGCATATACATCAAAGTGGTCCCACATCTAGTGCCCTACACACGTGCAGAGGGATTTTTTTTTTTACCGTCCATAAAGCTGGACCATCTGGATGTGCAGACACATCAGGTGGGTCCCAGCATCCAGCTACTAGGCGGTGTGGATATCACACATACATTATGTGGGCCCTGCATGCAGCTGGACAGCGTGGGTATGAAACACACATACATCATGGTACGTTCCACAGCTACTGGACGTCGGTCCAACAGCACCATCTGATGAACAGTGTGGATACATCACATAATCAAAGTGCGGTCCACGTGAGTGGGACACTTATATACTCTTATTAATATATTATATGTTATATAATATAATATTATATATTAATGTATCTGCACGTGGCAGGAGGCTGCCCATATTCATCAAAGCATAAAGGTGGGTCCCACGTAGTAGTGGCCCACCGCATCATTTGTACAATACATAATATATTATATTATATATCATATATATAATATATGCATTATATATACAATATACACGTGTGTGTTTGTGAATGGAGGTACGGCTGCTGGATGAAATACATCCATCATGGTAGGCCCCCTCGTGAATGAATAGTCTGGATGGATAAAATCCATCAGTATGGGGCAATGAGGACGCTGCCAGTCCGCTCATTAGGTGTGGCCCACCACCAGAGGTTTTAGATATATATATATATATATATATATATATATATATATATATATATATATATATATATATATATGTTTATAATATAATATAATATATTATATTACAGTATAATATAAAATAATATAATATATATATTAAAGAGCCATCGTCCAGAGAGTGATGTTCTGGACGGTCCATACCTGATGCATATGACGTGGTGGGTCCCACACGTAGGATACAATACATACATTAGTGGGTCCCATGTGGGGCCCACCAAAATGCTTATCTGCCATCCAATCTGTTGACAAGGTCACACGTGTCTGGATGAACAGGAAAAACTAATTTCATATGATTCGAAACTTCTGCTACAAAGGTTTAAAAGGCAGTCGCTCAAACACACTGTTTCCTGCCGTGTGGGCCACCTGAGTCAAATGCAGGTGATGTTTTTTTCGAGGGCCCACTGTCCCTAAGGGACCCAACAAATGCACGGTGTTGATGAACAACACACATCATGGCGGGGCCTACAAGTGGGACCACGTCCCTGCCCGTTTTGTCCGTGCGCAGCAGGACGCTGCTGAGGACGTTATTAGCAGCGTCCCTGCCTTGTTTAAATTATATATTTTTTTAAAAAGGAATGTGTTTATTCACAGTTTTTCCCAGGTGGGGCTCATATCCGGAAGATCCAACCCACCCATTGGATTCCTTGGCTCGATACCGTCCAAAAGAGTCCAATATCCAGCATGTTTTCAGTGTACAGAAACGTTAAAGTGGATTTTAACGATGAGAACTACAATTTTCTATGTTGTGGCCCGCCAGAAAGTCGGATTGGCTTCATTTTTTGGATCAACACCTAAAATGATCTGGAGGATGGAATGAATGGCGTGGATTAAATTAATGCATCAAGGTGAGGCCTGTACGAGTGGTCCATCAAAAAGCCAAAAATCAAGTACCTTTTTTTTTTTCCTTGCAGCGAGCAAACCTCACAGTCTGCTTAATTCCAAAGAACATGTCCAGCGTCCCTGGACGTTGGACGGACGATGCTTATATGAAATTCATCAAGGTGGGTCCCACGTGTGGGGACCACAGCTGGTGGGTCCCACGTGGACGTGGCCCACATGATTTGAATCAATCTGATATTCGTGTTATCCATCACCAAGGGTAGGGCCCACATGGCTTAAAAAGTTGGATGAGACACACATTGAGGTGGGGTACATCCGGGTGGGCCACATGGCCACATCATCACACCAAAATATTGAAAGAGACAGAGAAAGAAGCACCCACCTTTGATCTTTTCTTCCTTCTTCCGCCAATGTGATTTACAGCTCGAATGGGTGTGATTCAATGGCTGAGATCGGCTTTGAAAGATTGGATTGGATAGTAGAGAGTGGGCCACACAAAGCTCCTCCCATGGAGAGCTATGGACGTGGGTTGCTTGGAGAGGAAAAATGAGAGAGAGAATGAATGAGAGAGAGATGATGGGAGAGGAGTGATGAGGTGTGTAAGAGATGGGATGGGAAGGTTGACTTTTGGGGTTGTTGTGTAAGAGAGGTATGGGTGTGTGATGGGGTGAGTGATGTGTTGGGAAATGGGTTGATTGGTGCATTGTACTTGACATTGATGGGATTGATAGGACATGATTTGAATTCTCTCTTGGGTTTATAAATGCGCGGCGTTTTTCTCGCACCGAACGCTGGCCCACATCTCCTGACCAGGGTATCTCCTCGATGCACGAGTCGCGGCATCGGAACCGCGGCAATGATGTGGTCGCTATGGTAAAGGTCTTAGGTTGAGTTGACTCAGGTTAACGACGTGTGACTCAAGGTCACGCGCAAATATCGGTTAAGGGTCGAAGGTTACCGGAATTTGACTGGTAATACCACGGAAGTTTACGGAATAGTACGGTCTAAGATACGGGGCTTACAGCAGGTGACGTTAGGACACCGTAACAGCATTGATTTTGGAGCGTGCAACCGACTTCTGGAGCTTTTGATTATTGATATTGTATTTCCCTTACGCACTGTACTCAATGTTTTTTATCTTAGTGGATTTGTGATGATGTTGTTGGTTGTTGTTTATGAGTTATGCTTATTGCAAATCAAATTTATATTAAAAATTCTCCTTGTAGATCCCAAGATTGAAACATGGTTTATGGGTGCCGAGAGCTGAGAATGGGGTACTACAGAGGTTGTCGGTGTCGAATTCAGCGATCGAAAATTTTTTGAGCCTGGTTTCTGAGTTTGGAACGTGATAGAAGTTGGTATCAGAGTATAACTTGAGAATAACTGAGAACACCATCACATGTCTGCTATGAGTTTAGAATGATTAGGTCCTGAGTTCTGATAGCTTAGCTATCTTCTATTATTGACCTTTAACATGAATGCCTTCAAAAGTTCTCAAGGTTGATAGGCGTCCTTGTTCTTCCCTATAGGACATGCCACCCAGGAGAGCGACCTGAGCGACTCCCGCTCCACCACCTGCGACTCCTGCTCTACCATGTACGACTCCCACTCCACCACTATAGATTCCTACTCCCCAGCCTGAGGATGTCGCTCATCCACCCGAGACCGGTGCAGATCCGACCATACCCGTGAGTACCTCCCAACTACAGCAGATGTTATAGGCTATGACAGTCACCCTCCAGGGGCAGGACAGGCACCCTGCTGTTACACCAACCCAGGCAGAGCAGGAGCGCCCTTCTTCGAGAGTTTTGACAGCTCGATCCCCCCGTTTCCAATGTGAGACAACAACCGAGAGATGGTGCTCCGAGGTGGAGAAGATTTTTAATAAGATGGCATGTACGACCGAACAGTGAGTCCGGTTAGCTGTATTTCTTCTCCAGGGTGAGACTGAGCACTGGTGGACCTTTATTACCCGTGTTGCAAGGCCTGATTTTGTTTGGACATGGGACAATTTCATTGATCGATACGACCAACAGTACTTCCCCGATCACATTCGTCGGCAACGAGAGTTAGAGTTCGAGACCTTGGTGTAGGGAGACATATCTGTGGCACAGTATGCGGCTCATTTCGTAGCGCTATCGAGGTTCGCACTGTATTTGGTTAATGATGAGAAGTAGAGGCCCACCGTTTCGAGAACGGCTTGTGTTATAATCTTCGAGTCCGTGTTGTTGGGCATGAGCTCCTGACTTTTTAGGCGGTAATACGGAGGGCTCAGATTTATGAGATTGAGTGGGCCGACACGCAAAGTGACTGTGATCAGAGGAGAGATTGGAAGAGGTAGGGCCCCTACGGTAGCTCCTAGCAGTAGCAGCGTCGTCAGCAATAGAAGCGCATAAGCCACTCAGCCGCTAGAGCACTAGTAACACCAGCAGTACCGCCGACACCACCTCAAAGGTAGCTTCTCGGTACTTGTTATGGATATAGTGGGATAGGACACCATAGGTGGGAGTGTCCCCGACTGCATCAGTAGCAACTGAGAGCACCACAGCAGCCTCTACAGTAGCAGCTGAGAGCACCGCAGCAGTGTAACGCCCCGTGTTTTCAGGACCCGAGTATATGACTCAGTTTTCAAAAACCTGAGTGTTAACTTTAAAGGATGGTCAAATTCGAGTATATTTTTTTTTTCCTTTATCAAAGTAGGCAGATGAGCGTAGAGTGAACAAATCAATATAAGGGAAATTTCATTATCTTTCAAATATACAAGCAGCTCATAATGACTTATACAAACCAATGTCTCTATTTTTACAATACAAATGAAATAACATTACATGTGAAACAAAGTAAATTGCTACAATCATGAGCTGTAAGATCCTGTAGCAACATTTAGGAAATACAATAGTGCACCCTTGTCAACAATAGCCTACTCCTCACCAATATAAAGGTGAACATCATTTGTGCCACTTGTATTACCTGTATGGTTATATATTTGATGGATGAGTGGCCAGCTCAGTATGAATTTCCCTCAAGATTACATACTGACACATTAGGTAAGCATAGTTATAAAACAACAAAGCAATCAAAATAATATATGATGTAGTCTTTTTAAATGCATGGATGCATGAATGCACATCGGCCTGGGGATGCACATCCAGCTGGACTTGGGCTCGTCACCCATGTAATCATCGACCTGGGAAAGTCATCTAGTCGGACAGGGGTCGATAGTCGGTGGTCTGCGAGCTAGCGAAATGATACCCCAACAACACTTGGGCACGTGTTACAACATCCAGAATAGCCACCCGTCATCGCCAATATATTATGGATGCATGATTAGCCAAACCATTATTAGTTCAGTTACAACCAGCCAATTTAAATAAGCTCAAAGGTCACTACGGGGAGCACATGGCCCAGCGTAGGCCGACAGCTCGGGCATAGTGTCTTATTACCACCATCCCCGGCTTAGGATGTTTAATGGAATCCCGTCGACTAGTGGCCAATTATATTACAATACATGAGGCTTACCATCACATGGTTGCACGATAAAACATCAAACCCATATAAGGAAAATATCAGGACAAAGACACATAAGGCGATATCAAAGCAAGACACATAAGATAAATATCAAAATAAGCCACATAGGGCAAGTATCAAAATCATGCGATAAAAGACCACCCTTGGACACAACAACCCTGGATGGTAGGCCCACATCACTGGTTAATTTAAACCACCATTCAGTAACCACTAAACCGAAAGTCCATTACTATCACAACCAGTTGGGTTACATCCCAAGTATGGGTGTACACATATAGATGGGGGTTTCCCACTGGTGTACCAGTTTAAGTTCCATAAGCAATCCACAAATAATTCACAAGCATGAATAAATATGCAGGATAAACATTAAGCAGGCAATATAGCAATTCAATGTCCACCAGCTAACACATGTGATTATAAGAGAGAGATATCAATTATAAATTTAAATAAAAAATATAACTTAAGCTAATGGAAAGATGGAAAGCTCAAGGGGAAGAATCATCACCTTATGTTTTGAATCGCCTTCTAGTGTCACTAAGTGCTTGTGCCCTTAGAATTGTACCCTACCACAAATCATGAACTTGTACAATTAAGTCCAAGTTCTACTCACTACTTAGGTTTAAGATCATGGCCTAGGATTTGAATTATTTATCTTAGGGTTTAGTTTTAAATTTAGTTTCTAGGATTTGAATTCTAGTTGGTATATTTGAACGCCCTGAAATTCGAGGGTCGAGCACAACTCAGCTCCTGAGTTCCAAAACATCACTTATGCAACATATTTGATGATGATTGTATGTTGTCTGTATTAATGCATAAAACATGAAATAGATCAAGCTAGATTAGCAGACATAATTCAGGGATATTGAGAAAATGCAAGCGGAAGACTTAAATACATATATAATTTAAAATAAATCTCCAAATGATGCATGTTCTGCCCAGGTCAATATACTTACATCTGTGTCTCAAAATACATACATGAATTGTTCAAAATGATCCAATACATTTCCTAAAAATAATCCCCGCTGGTCAGGACGAGGCTCACATGATCCCGCCTGAAAACTGCATATATGAGAACGCCTCCTCGTCCTCATCGAAGTCTGGCTCCACCTCGCAAGCATCGCCATCTCCTGCAGCTAAGTCAGAGTCTGGTTGGTGTTTAAACATCTCTCAGAACATGGGAGTGAGTGATCAACTCAGTGGTACTATATAGCAAAAGTTAACATGTTATCAATCCAATCAAGCAGTAATGATAAGGCAAAACAATCAAACAGGTCCTAGATCTCTTGTTAATTCAAGGATGACATGAAGAATATGCGTGCCCTCACCACAATCCCCTCTGTGACATCATCTAACGATCGCGGCATGACTCACTTCCTCAGTGCTCTATCACCAACTCCGTTAGTACATGCAATGCGGTGTTATGAATATGCTTACCAAGTTCTTATTAGTCCTTTTCATACAGCAGGATTGGGAAGCTAAGACACCTCCCTTGTATCATTTTTCAACATTGATCCATTCTAGGGTCGTCAGTCCTAGGGAATCTCATACGATATTATGGTTCTAGGTCGCTGCAAGGGCTACCAGGGCTGTTGTGCGCAATCGTTACACCACTCCCCCATCACCTTATCAATATAGGCCTATTTATATCCTTAAGACTACAATAGGACTCGTCGCCCCTATGCAGTGTCAGGATAAACTCAAAGTCACTGCATAGGGCTCGTCACCAATCAGTGTAGGCCGACAGTAAGAATATAGTGTCCCATACCACCATAATCTGCTCAGAGTAGGGTGCTCACTGGTCACTACGGGGAGGTTTGTGGCCCCAGCGTAGGCCGACAGCTCGACCACGGTGTCCCATACCACCATGCCTGGCTCATGAGTCTTAGGGGATCTTGGTACAATGGTTAACGGGAGATTCACTGGTAAGCTCAGTGCCTTAGATTCAAACAGTAGCGACCAAACATGGTGAACAAGCATCGGTCAATCGGGTTAGTTGATAAGCTCAACTAAGCCAAGCGCATGTTGAGTTGAACGACATGGAATGCATAAGCACTCCATGTGGCCTGACCACTGTCGAATAGCCCAAGCACGACTCAGATTCGCTAAACTTATTCTGTGTGGCGAAAACAACCTCAACCACTATTTACAGAACGGTTTTCGATTGCCTGGACTGTAGTACAGCCCCATTCACAAACAAATCTAATAACTAGCATATGATCCATATCCTGCATCCATATAAACAATCATGAAGTATAACTTGAATGTAAACATTACATGCAGGAATTCATACACACATTTAACATGCTTCAACTGAGTACACAATCCATGGAGGAAATCATACACTCATTTAGTATAGATAACTTAAATTACATGATTCATGGAGGAAATCATAGACTCAAGTATTGTGATGGAGATCCATATCTCAACCACCTTAGCAATCACACTTTACTAACTACTAACTTAGGCATTTATTCAAACACTTAGGTTACACTATTCAACATACATCACGTATGTCGTCTCTATTTTATATTAGGGCAAGTCCTTTCGCCAAGGAGTTACTGCATACACATCAAGCATATAATAATGACAATTTATCATGGTAAGTAAATCAACAGATTTCATACGCATACGTGTATTCTAACATATATATGAAATACGGTATTTACAATATAAAGTATACGTATGCGGAAGACAAAACGGATAGCATATTTGACATGTGTAACGGCATTCACAACAAGAATAAATCATTATCTAACATTGGAAGTATTGAAAACCATAACCTAAGCATATATAGTCCACACCTTTAACCAAAAAAGACGTATTCAAGATGATTCAGACGATGTGTCTTCGTTAACGGCGGATATGCTACTTATGGCATGAAATAAATTAGCTATAATGTCACTTAAACTCTTCTAGGTCTTAAATCAGGTTACGGTTAGCTTAACTTACCTAAAAAATGAATCAGATTCGCTGAGAAAATGATTCAGAAAAGATGGTACAATGTATAGATGTACTAGGAAAAATCTTACAGAGATTCGACAGATTCTCCCTCACTTTCTCTCTCTTTTCTCTCTCTTGGAAGACTAGAGTTTGGAAATTCATATAGGTTTGAGAACTAAGGGTTTAAGCCCTTTTTATAAGCCTAAACATAACGAAAACAGACTTTAAGTCAAGGTATACTTAGGTTATAACCAAATCGGAATCTTTCTGATCCAACGGAGCATTTCTGGAGGTCCTGTTATCAATTGCGGTCGGACTTAAGCTTACTAGCATCGGATCTTTAGTAAGTTAAGTTTTTAGTCCGATCAAATTTCCAGATCGTCCGTGGCGGACTAGTTTCAATTCAATGTTTACCGAAATTCGATCAAGGCCACAAGTACTTGGACATGTAAGGGCCAACTTTCCTGATCCAAGGGTAAAATTTGGTCGAATTATAACGGTTAGAACGCTTAAAAATGTTGCGCAAGTGACACGTGAAATTGCGGTGAAGACCGCTTTAGTTGAAGTAGGAATAGGTCAGTATATCCTAGAGGGGGGTGAATAGGACTTTTTAAAGTTTATTTAAATTATTAAAAATCCTTATCACACTAATCCTATCACAGAGTATTGATTAGGATTACTCAACCTTAACTCTACTGGCTTCCAAGCCTGATAGAGGATCCAATCACAAACTATTTAAAAGACAAACAATATATAGATGAGATTGTGATGGATATGACTGTGTGTGCATAGGATGTGATCATATATAAAGACATGCAAGGTAATCATATAAATGAAAGATAATATCAAACTCAAACACAGTCATTTTATAGTGGTTCGACGACTTGTCTACTCCACTCCCGGCTTCCACACTCAACCCTTGAGTGATCGAATTTCACTAAGGAGGTTTTCCATGGTTCACCTCAAACCTAAGGTTTTAAATTAGGTTCACCTTCAACCTTTACAGAGGTTTTTATTCGGTTCACCTCAAACCCTGGAGTTTTACTGGCGTACTCCTAACCAGATGTTTATGCCCAAATAGGACAAGGGTCCACACAACGCACCCTGAGGTTTCTACTCGGTTCACCTCAAACCCTGGAGTTTTACTAGCGTACTCCTAACCAGATGTTTATGCTCTCCACAGAGCAAGGGTCCACACAATGCACCCCACACGTACACTCCCGTCGGAGGCCTCCTTCGAGGACTTCAAATGGTGAGCAACACTTAAAACCCAATCCTAAAAAGGAATGATCGCAAGTGTCCTCTGGACTCTTAGTACTTACAGATAAGTTGATGAGTCCCTTTTAGCACAATGATGAAGACCTTCTTCTTGTTGATGAAGAGTCTTCAGCTCCCTTGATCCGCAACATGAAGATGTATATATGCTAGGCTTAGGTTGGGTCAAGGTTATGATGGACTACCACTCTCTAAAGGTTTTCCTATAAGGAAGATAGAGAGGTTCCCATCATTTATGCATTCAAGGCATCCCAGCTTAATGATATGTCATTAAAGCAGTAGCTGAAGGATCCTTGAATGTGAAAGTTCATTCCCTAATCCACTCTATAAGATATCAATGATGAGGGTGGATTGGAGGATGAACTTCCCGAGAGAAAGGGCTTAGGTAAATGATGGGAAGGTTAAAACACACTAAAGCACTCTCTTCTTTCTCTACCAGCAATAAAGACAACTCTCTCTATTTATAGGTAAAAGGTTCCAACGGATATAAACGATCATATTTATGACAGAGTTCGATATCATCGAGCAGTCGTCGATATGATCGAGCGTATACTCTCGATTATATCGGCCGACCTCTCGATGATAAGAACTCAATTGTTATTTACGCTTTTAGAAACCTTCTGCCGACTGGTCGATGGGATCGAGACACGCATCGATGTTATCGGATTTCGAACTTCGATTCCATCGAGTGATGGTTCGATCTATCGACAGTTGAGAAACAAAAGAGAAGTCTTGAAGAATTTCAGGATCATAGATATGATCGGGGAACCAGTCGATGTCATCGGAATTTGTACATCGATTATATCGGCGACCTTTCGATGGGATCGATAAATCGTATAGATTTTACATGTAAGCTTGCTGGACGAATTATGTCCTGACTCGATCCAATCGACTTGGTCTCGATATGATCGATATATGAATATCGATTTATCGACAGGCACCCGATCAACATTAAAAGTAACCTGAAATTCATGCTGGAGAGAACATGCGCCCCACAGTCGATATGATCGACTGACTCCCGATATGATCGATATTTGAGTTCAGATTGAATCAGACAGTCATCGATATATTGAAGCAATTGATAGTTTTCTTTAGAAAAACAGGGGCGCTGGAAAGCAATCTGTCGATACGATCGATCCACTTCAGATATGATCGATTTTCGAATATCGATGATATCGACTCGAAGGTCGATATATCGATAAATCGTCCAGAAGATTAATTGATTGCTGGACGCTTTTTGTCCTCACTCGATTGTATCGATTGATATGCTGAGGACATCGACAGAGCTGGTCGATCATATCGAAAGGGGAATCGATATAATCGACAGTGTAAGAAAAACTTAGAAAATTTTCTTTTGGATAAAAAGTTTTCTTACACATAAACCCTAAGATGTTCTGGTTCTTTTTAAGAGTTTAATCACCTGGTGTTTTGGGACATGGGATGTGAGGCTATGATTTACCTTTTGGTGAGCTTCCACACATCCAAATGAGGCAGACGCTTGACTTGATCTTCTTTTTAGGTGCTGTCGTCCGACTGACTCAACATACAACGTAATTGACAAACTAGGGCACGTAATAGGTACACTTTCAAATGTGCCAGATTATTTTAAAATAGAATTAATTTTCTAAATATCTTCCTTTTCTCACTTTCTTCATTCCAGACTCAATAGAATGGTCTCAGGACATCGTTTGGGCTTGATTTTCGAAAGGATGGTCAAGTCCAACTAAGCGGTCATAATGGTCTGAGATTATAGATATCAGACTTTCGACGTACGGTCTAGATCCAATACGAAGTTACCAAACATTTCCGGGAACAACTGGGTTTAGAGTTGGATCCTAGATTTCAGGGTATTATAGCGTCAACGATTCCACAAGTTTTAAGTCTTGCAAAATGTATTTAAAGCGAACAGTGCCAATTTCACAACCAATCTAACTTAGCGCTAGTGAAGTTATGTTTAATTTCTAAGAGAATTAATCTTAAGCGATTTCTAATCGAGGTGGTACTCGGGTCTTGGTACGGAATTTTTTGAGTCGTTACAATATTAGTTACCATTTAACGGTAATGATATAACTATTATTTGTGACCATGGTATTAATCAGTATTTCAATTGAAATAAAATAGTATAACCTATTATTAGAGATAATATTTTCAAGTGATGGATACCATGCTAATATCACTAAAGGTAGTTTCATTTATAATAACTAATATTAGCGTAACATGTTAATATTAACCATTATGATGATAGTTAATATTATAATATACTATTATGATAATATTTAAGAGTAAAGGATATAAATTTCTAATAAGTGTACTCTGTTTAATACAGCTAATATTAGTGTAAGTAGTCCATTAGTGGTTAATCATGGTTAAGGTCTTAACCTAGGGTTTGTATTGCCTAGGCTCAAGGTTTCATCCCAGAGTTTGGTTCTAAACTTAGATCGTAGGATTTGATTGCTAATTTATGTGAAATCAATTATCATGTTAATTTATAACTATAACATAATTATTAATATTACTGATAGAATTAACACTAGTTAATCATGGAAATAATAGTCATTATGATTAGTACCATCTACTATCTAAAATAAATATCTAGGATGATAAGTAAAATATTATCATTTAATAATTTGCAATTCGTTTATAATGATTAGTTCCAGCATAATGATCTACTAATGGCTACCTATGGCTAATATTAATAAATAATGGTAACGAATGATAACAGTGCATCAAAACAAAGCTAAAATGGGGAGGAAAGGTTGACTCACCTTGATGACTCGATTTGAACCGAGTTGACTTTGTTTGGCTAGGACCGCCCCCTCTATCTTCTTTCTTCCTCCACCCATTTTCTTCCTCTCTTCTCTTTCTCTTTCCTTCCTTTTCCCTTTCCTTTCTCACTCTCTTCCCTGCTTTCTTTCTTCTTACTCGAACACCTAGCAAAACATGGACCAGCCAACAGCCAAGTCGCACCCAACTTGACTGGGTCGGGTTGGTGCATCAGCCACCGACCCAACTCGTTTCCTCTCCCCCTCTCATTTTTGTTCTCTCTCTCTCTCTCTCCATCTTTCTCCATCTGTTGGAGCTCCCACAAGGCCAGGAGCAAGTCTGAATCCACAGACTCGGTCCGACTTGGCCTGAGCTCGAGTGGAAGTGCGACACGGTGGTGTGGTGCAATAGCCGCACCACCCCTTTCTTCCCTCTTCTTTCTTTATCCCTATATTCTTCCTCTTTTCTCCACCGACCTGCATAGACCATTGCAGAGATGGCCCTCCTAGCAACTGATCTTAGATTAAGGGCTGCAACAGGGATGAACGACTAAGCTTCCAACAAGGAAGACGACCCGCCATTAATGGCAGATCGTGAACATCAGCTTCTTCCCCCAACCGGACCTTTCAGAAGGTTCGTATGGGTCTTAAGGAGCTTGTGGATGGGTTTTATCGAAGCTCTAAGAGGGTTTGGTTGGTTGGTTTGTTGGTGGAAAGGTTTCGGCGATTTCTCTAGGTTTTCCGCAAAAAGGTAGGGAAGCTCTCCTTACATTCGATCCTTTCCTTCTTTATAACGTTACCTTAAGCTATCAGAGACCGTCGGATTACTACCAACGATCCAGATCTGATCTGGTAGAAACTGCCTTTCAATACCGTGGGTAGTTGTTGGTTTTGCTCGAGAGCCCTAAACCGCTTTGCTTAGGTGGAGGGCCAAGATTTTTCCCAACCGTTGGATGACTGAGATTGAAGGGAGTGTGTGCCAGCTAAGGCGCTGACAGTTTTCGTTCTTGGAAGAAAAACAGTCGCACACACGTTGTTTATGTCAGATTTTGTGGCCGTGCACGCGTGCCCCAACAAGCTGAAATGGGTAGGGTTTGGTCAAACGAGGGCTCTCCATCAAATGGACGGTTCAGATCATGCATGTGACCACACCTGGTGGGCCACATCTCAAGGAAACGGACACCCGTCTGTCCCCTATTGCTGGCGAGGAGAGAAAGAAATCTCTCTATTTGAGAGAGACATGGTTAGAGGCATCTGACCGTGTAACACCGCGGATTTTGGCCAATTTGGGATTAGACATCCTTAGGCAATGGGTCAACTAAAACACCTGAAAAATCGCTCAGAACCCAATTTCATAGCCAAAGAAACCACTTAGGATTAATTCCTATGGAAATTCAGCGTAAGTTAGCTAGCGCAACGCTGGAGTAGCTGGGAAACAGTCCCTGATCACTTTAAATACGTTCTACAAGACCCAAATCGAGTAGAACGTATGACTCCATAATACTCTATAACCTCAGATCAAACTCTAAGCCAGTTTTTCCTCTGGACCACTTTGAAATTTTGGATTGGATCTAGACCGCGCGTCGAAAGTCCGATACCTCCTATCTTAGACCGTTAGAACCGCCTTGCTGGACTTGACAATCATTTCAAAAATCAAGTCCAACTGATAACCACAGGCTATTTCATTAAGCCCAGACCGAAGAGAGTGCGAATAGGGACAGATTTGGAATTTGAAATTCAAATCTGGCACACGACTTGACGCGTCAGTATTAAGCATTCTGACCGTCAGAATTCAGCCAAATTACACCCTCAGATCAGGAAAAATTTCTATTTCATATCATGAGATTTGTAGGCCTGATCTATGTGCGGTGACCGCTGAACTGAAACTGGTCCGCCACATGCGATCTGCGAACCCTGCCAGACTGAAAACTTGATGTATACTAGATCCAGTATGCATGAGCTTAAGTCCGATCGCATTCGACCAGGGGACCACCAGAAGTGCCCTTTTGGACCGAAACAGCCCCGATTTGGATATACCTCAAGTATACTTTGTTCCCAAGCCTGTTTTGGGCACATTTGAGCTTATAAAAGGGGTTGAAACCCTCACTTCTCTCACCCATCCGAATTTGCTAGAAACCCTAGCAAGAGTGAGAGAGAAAGTGAGAGTTTGTGAGAGAAGGTGGGAGAGCTTTTCCTGCTGCTGCTGCACGTGCTTAAGCGGCGTATTCCAATCACTTTGCCGGTGATTTCTCCGCATTTGCAGGTAAGAAAACGCCCTAGAAAGTTGCTGATTTGATGCTTCTTTAGTTCCATAGTTTGTTAGTTGATAAATCTCGTAAATCAGGTTCCTTAGTCGCCGTAGACGAAGCGTATACGCTCCATTCGAATCACTTCACCTATAAGGGAAAAGGTGCGGATATTAGACGCTTTGATTGACTGTTTCCAAAGCTTTCAATGTCGTTTAATAGTAGATTATCGACGGCATCGCCGTTTGACATGTACAACATGCTCTCCGTTTCCTGTTTCGTAAATTAACGAAGAATATGAGATTTAGGGCATTTTAGTCATTTGTAGGAAGTACGGTCTACGTTCATATTTTGCTAACGTGATTGACATGGTATGTTGTCGCATTAGGGAGTTAGGAATGCTTGTACAATTAGTTTGGTGAAGAGATTCGCCTAGTTGCGCACTTTGGGTCGACATACTATATGTAGACTTAAGTGTATAGTGTAAGTGTTTGTATAAATGCTCGTATTAGTATATATTGAATTAAATGGTGTTATGAATTAATTTGAGATTGATTTCTCAATTAAATTGCTAATGTAAATGGTTTTCTACAAGTTGGCCATATGTACGATTTCATTATTGGTATGAAATGCATATGCTTGATGTTTCACTTAAGTGGTATGTTATAACATGTGCTTGATGATTTCCTTATGACCTAGTTGAGATCGAATTCTCAATTAATATGCTGATGGAGATGATGTCCTATATGTTGGTGCTATGTATAATTTCATTATATGCGTGATAGACATGTGTAGAGATGATCTACTTTGGTTGTATGTCATAACATGTGTTAACATGCTCACGTGGTTGTATTTCATTTCCAATACTCTCACTTGATTTGCTGATGTGATTCTATGTGTTTGGGACTATGCCTAGTCCAGGCAGTCGGTAACCGAGCGAATTCGTGGTTACCTTATCTTCGCCACGAACGACGCGTCGATGAACGCGAGCCGTGTTCTGGAGTTGGCGGCAGTGGTTAGGCCACACGAAGTGTTTTACGCACTTCATGTCGTTCAACTTGAGATGCGATCGTGCTAGTCGAGCCCGTCAAGTAACCCGACTGGCCATTGTATGTTCACCCTGCATGAGTCATAATTACTTGAACCTAGGGTACTGAACTTACCATTGTAAACCCTGTTAACCATGGTACCTTGATCCATAAAGACTCATGAGCCGGGCATGGTGGTATGGGACACCGTGGTCGAGCTGTCGGCCTACGCTGGGGCCACAAACCTCCCCGTAGTGACCAGTGAGCACCTAGACTCGTGAGCAGATTATGGTGGTATGGGACACTATATTCTAGCTGTCGGCCTACACTGATCAGGCGACGAGTCCTTTGTAGTGACCGCGAGCGTATTCTGAGTCTACGGGAGGCGACGACCCTTCAGTAGCAGTAGAGTACAGTAGGCCTGTATTGATAAGGTGATGGGGGAGCGGAGCAACGAGTGCGTGCAACAGCCCTGACAGCCCTTGCAGTGACCTACAAAATATACATCGTATGAGATTACTAGGAGTGACGACCCTAGACAGGATCTGTGTTGGGATTGATACAAGGGAAGTACCTTAGTTTCCCAATCCTGCTGTTTGAATGGACTAATAACAACTCGAAAATCATATCACCATAGCATTGCATGTGCCTGGAAGATGTGGAGCACTCTAGGGAGTGTGGCATGCTGCGGTCGTAAGATGTTGCCGTATGAGGGAGATCGTCGGTGAGGGCATACATCACGTCATGTCATAATTGCATTAACAACAGTATTAGGAATGTTTGAATTACTGCTTTACTATTATCGCATGATTGATTTGATAACATGTTAATCTTTGCTCTATTATTTCACTGAGTTAGCTACTCACCCCCACGTTACGGGACGGTGTTCCTGGACACCCACCAGACCTTTTTGTGATTGCAGATGATGGCGCGGCCTGTGAGGCGGAGCCGGACTTGATGATGATGAGGAGGATCCCTCCTTTATGCGTGTTCTGATCGACGGGATTATAGGGAGGTTGATTAGATACTTTGACATTTGTCATTTTATATTTTTAGCGCACTCATGTATATTCGTTTCATCTACTTTTGGAGTATACATGTATGTGTATAGCCTGGTAACATGTTCACACTCTGGAGATATACAACAGTTTATATATGTTATACATACTATTACAGACTTCCGCTGGTTAATTTAACTGTCTCTGGAGTATGATATGCTGTTCTGGCTTAATTTCACTCATGTTTAATACATTATCACAGACAACATTCAATCATACATATCTATGTTGCATAAATAACATTTTGGAACTCGGGAGTTGGGTTTTTGCTCGACCCCCCGATTTTCGGGATGTTACAGACCGAGCTCTCATGACTTTGTGTACAGCAGGTGCACACCTATTATGCACACCCACAACCTAAAGGCAGGGTCTACTCGGCTCTTTTGTCTGATCTACACCGTCAGTTCCCCTTTGCGAGCCCTGCATTAACCCCTGACCAAAGGTGGGGTAGATCCAAGGTCCAGGTGGGCCATACACCAAATTTTCACTTATTTTTAGCTCTAATTGTATATTCTAGTTAGCCTGTTGGTTCGATCACCTCAAAGTTAAACACCGACAGTTGAAAAAGAGTCCTAGGGGCCTAACTATAGGGAAATTCTAAGTTCCAAGTGGGCAACAACACATTTGATCAGTTCACCGTACAAATGCTCATTAGTCTTTATTCAAACACGTAACATAGATGTGTATTGGATATGACATTAGGTGGGGTCCCTCATGATGTTCTTTCGGGGGATCCATTCCGTCTATCCGGTTTGTTACATCAATTTAGGATACTCTGTCGTAAATGAAGTACTTTAGTTAATCAAGTGGACCACACGGTCCCGCCAAGTAGCGAGAATTCTCACTGTTAAAACTTCAATCGTAACTCTTATCGTCAACAGTGCCATGCATGTTACCATATTTACAATTCTACCCCTTTTCTTTTTCAAAACTTCTGCCATCCGTAACTCATGAGTCTACCGCCTAAACGTGATGAAATTTGATAAAGGGTCTTTTTTTCTTTCACGCTCTTTCTGTCACCCAAATTTGAGCTTTGATCTCTCAAGGATGACTAAGATTCTCCTTTAATGGCTAATATATTTCAAAATTCTAGAATAATATTTGTACTCCTCTGATTGCTAAGTTACAGGGCAGTTGGGACCTAAACCTTAAGATCTTCATGATGATCAGTTTGCCATGATGTTTACATGGCCCGTTTGGCGGATCCAAATATGATAGGTGGTCAGATGACTTGTTAATAATAAGGGGACTTGATGGTTAGCACTCTGGCCATGTATATTAGTAGATGTACGGTCAGTTTCGTAAATGGATGGTCATAAGGTGTGTTTCTAGAGTGATTAGGAGTATGACACATATAATGTTAGATTTGAGTGACTTGTTCACATGTATAAGTTCCTCGGATTGAAATTTTAATGGTAGGTTAAGCATATCCATATGGGGTGAACAAGATGGACAGATCAGAATCTTGATCTGGTAAGTGTATGAATGGATGTAGAGGTCAAGTAGCTAAGTTACTATGATTTAAGGGCTGAAATTCGACGTGTATGGTTAATTCATGATAATTAGGCCTGGTATACAATTTCACATGAAACGGATTATGGGAACCATGTGATCAAGGATTCAGGGGTCTAGGTCAATTGCATTTTCGTAATTGTTGCTGATGTGTGAATTTTGGAAAATCCAATGGCTCTACGTGGTTATAGGCACATTTCTAAGAAGTTCTTATAAAAGAATATATATCTAAATCATTACGGATAAGGAGCTATTCATCGCATCCTTCATGGGAGAGTACTTACGTCAAATCACGTGATGGATAGTCTCATCTTGAAATCAACTGTCGGATGGTTGAATCCGTTGAATGGAGGTAACTCCCAACGGTTAAGTTTGTGTCAAGGTAAGGATGTAAGGCCAGAATAGTTGGATTGGTATCATATACGTGTACATACTAAGTAAATTACTTGGTAACGCTCGAAAACTTTCAATACTCAGGTATTGAAAAGTTCAGGGTGTTACAAGCAGCCTCCGCAGCAACAGCGATAGCAGCTCCCACTATCAAGGCCCCCTTAGCAGCAACATCAGCAGTAGCCTCCGAGACCTCAGCAACAGAGGTAGTAGTTTCGACCGCCTTAGCGACATCAATAGCAATGGCAGCCTCAAAGGGGATAGGCACCTCCCCAGCCAGCTCAGGCTATGTTCTACACAGCTCAATAGGACCTGCAGTCATTTGAAGGATTCATCGAGGGTATTCTCCCTATCTCTGCGTACATCACCTGAGTTTTGTTTGATTCTGGTGCTTCACATTTTTTTTGTGTCTGAGGGATTCTACCATTCGATTGGATTACCGACAGAGTCTGCTCATGAGAGGTTGACCATATCGATGCCCTTGCGGAAGACTACAGTGTTGGGCCGATTTTGCTCATCTTGCCCCGTTTTAGTTGGTGATATCTTTTTACCTGTTGATCTGTTTGTATTGTCAATGTCTAAGTTTGATGTCATCCTGGGCATGGATTGGCTTGCCGAGTATCATGTCATCTTAGACTGCTCTGCGAGGACAGTCACATTCTGTATACCCGGCTTGCCTCAGTTTCAGTTCATTGCTGAGCCCAAAGGAGAGTCGTTGTCTTATTTGATGTCATGTGCGGTAGAGGGGCCCGTAGTAGTGAGCATTGATCAGTTGCCAGTTGTTTGTGATTTCCTTGACATACTCTAGGAGATTCCGGAGTTACCGCTGCGCTGACATATTGAGTTTCAGATTGATTTTGTGCCCAGCACCATGCCTATCTCAAAGGCCCCGTATCGTATAACACCGATGGAGTTACAGGAGCTGCAATGGCAGTTAGACGAGTTATGAGAGTTAGGCTTCATTCGTCCAATCAGTTCACCGTGGGGAGCATTGGTACTCTTCGTCAGGAAGAAGGATGGCTCGTTGAGGCTCTGCGTGGATTACCGGGAGCTCAACAAGGTCACGATCAAGAACAAGTACCCGCTCCCAATGATAGATGATTTATTTGATCAGCTGCAGGGTGCACAGTTCTTTTTGAAGATTAACCTGCGTTCCGGTTATCATCAAATTTGGATCTGAGAGGAGGACATCCTGAAGACACCTTTCAGGACGTGCTATGGTCATTTTGAATTCCAGGTCATGTCTTTCGGACTGACCAATGAGCCCGCGATCTTCATGCAGTTGATGAACGAGGTCTTTTGTCCTTATCTCGATCATTTTATTGTGGTATTCATCGAAGACATTCTGATATATTCAATGACCCATGAGGAGCATGTGCAACATTTGGAGATTACATTGCAGACCTTCGTGCCCACCAGCTGTATGCGAAGCTAGAAAAATGTGAGTTTTGGCAGGAGGAGGTGAAGTTCCTCGATCGCGTGGTGACCATGGAGGGTGTCGTGGTGGACCCCTCGAAGGTTGAGATAGTGTGTCAGTGGGGCCAGCCCACGAACGCTTCTGAGATTTGTAGTTTCCTTAGTTTGGCAGGCTACTACTGGCGTTTCATTGAGGGCTTCTCTCGTATTGCAGCCCCGTTGACCAGGTTTACTCGGAAGGGCGGGGATCTTGTTTAGAGCGATGCCTGTAAGTGAGCATTTATGGAGCTGAAGGACCGCCTCACGTCCGCTCCTGTCCTCACTCTTCCCTTTGGGAGTGATGGATTTGTTGTATTTACCGATGCCTCGCATATTGGTTTGGGTGCTGTCCTGATGCAACACAGGAGACCAGTGGCTAATGCGTCTCGCCAACTCAAGGTCTATGAGATGAACTACCCCACACATGATTTGGAGCTGGCAGCGGTCGTCTTCGCACTGAAGGTCTGGAGGCACTATCTCTATGGGGTTAGGTTCAAGCTCTTCTCCGACCATAAGAGCTTGAAGTATATATTCTCTCAGTCCGAGCTGAACATGAGGCAGAGGCATTGGATGGAGTTCCTGAAGGATTATGATTTTGATCTTCAGTACCACCTGAGCAAGGTGAACGTGGTAGCAGATGCTCTTAGCCATCAGCCACGAGGCCAAGTGGCACATATGATGATTCAGGAGTGGAAGATGCTTGAGGATGTGTCAACGTTCGACTTCGAAATCAGCTTACAGTATTCTATTGTGCAGTTATCGAGCCTGTCGATTCAACCCTCTCTTGTCACAAGGGTGATCGAGGCTCAGCAAGCAGATGAGTCATTGCAGAGTTATCGAGCAGAGTCAGCATCTGAGAGTTAGTCAGATTAACAGATTAGTTTTGATGGTGGACTTCGCTTCAGAGGCCGATTATGTGTCCCGGATATTTCAGAGTTGCATAGAGACCTTATGACCGAGGCACATCGATCGAGGTTTTCTATCCACCCTACCTCGACGAAGATGTACCGTGATATGAGGTGACAATATTTTTGGGCGGGGATGAAGCATCAAATCACCATTTTTGTGGCTTAGTGTGACACATGTCAGCGTGTCAATGCTGATCATCAAAGACACCCTGGTTCATTGCAGTCGTTGAGCGTCCCGACGTGGAAGTGGGAGAACGTGTCGACAGATTTCATTATGGGCTTACAGAGGACTCAGCGTGGTCATGATACCATCTGAGTTGTCATGGATCGCTTAACGAAGTAGACACATTTTTTCGTGATTCGTGTGACTTGGCCTTTAGACCGACTTGCCAGATTATTCACTGAGGAGATTGTGAGACTGCACAACATTCCTGTCTCGATCATTTTTGACCGAGACCCAAGGTTCATGTCTCAGTTTTGGAGGATCTTTCAGAGAGCGATGGGATCTATTTTGCAGCTCAGCACCACGTATCATCCGCGGATCGATGGACAGACCGAGTGGGTCAACCAGAACTTTGAGGATATGCTTTGGGCTTGCGTTATTGACTTTGGGGTTAGCTGGGATGAGCATTTACGATTGGTTAAGTTTGCATACAACAATAGTTATCAGGTGACCATTGACATGACTCCTCTTAAGGCATTATATGGCAGACCGTACAAATCTCCGAGTTGTTGGACTGAGGTTGGAGAACAGCGTCTCCTAGGTCCTGAGCTTGTGCGGTAGATGTCAGAGGCTATCGATATCATCAAGCAGAGGATGCACACAGCCCAGAGATGGCAGAAGAGCTTTGCTGATCGTCGGAGTCATCTCTTGGAGTTCACTATTAGGGACAGTGTATCTCAAGGTCTCGCCCATGAAGGGCATGGTTCGATTTGGAGCGAAGGGTAAGCTTGCCTCGAGATTCATTGGACCTTTCGAGATCACTGGGCGCATTGTTGTCATGGCTTATCGACTTGTCTTGTCATCTCAATTGTCTGGCGTCTACAATGTTTTCCATATATCTATGTTGAGGAAGTGTGGGTCAGACATCGTTCTTATTATTGATTGGCAGCCGCTGGAGGTTCGTGAGGACTCTTCTTATATTGAGCAGTCAGTTCATATCCTTGATCGGAAGGAGGTCTTCTGTACTAAGGTCATTCCCTTGGTGAAGGTTCAGTGGGGTCATCATTCTGTTAATGAGGCATCTTAGGAGTACGAGGCCGAGATTCGAGAGCGTTATCCCCATCTCTTTGATGATTGCTTATATGTTGTATTTTGTATGTTGTCTATGATTATATATAATGTTATGTTTCCTCTTCCTTATGAGTTATGTCTAGTTGTGATGATTGTGAAAATTTTGAGGACGAAATTTTTATTAGGAGGGAAGAGCTGTTAATCACGTATCATAGTCCGTACCGTTCCTTCGGATCCCTCGGTCCTCCCAGTCGAATTTCGGCAACCCGCGACACATAGATAACATTTGCGCGTGACCTTGAGTCGTATCCTGTCAACTCGAATCAGCTTGACTCAAAACTTGTACCCTAGCGACCACGCCGTCACCGCAGTTTCAACGCCACATCTCGCGAGGCGATGCGATACCTAGGCTAAGAGTTGTGGGCCCACATTTATTTCGAGAAAAACACTGCATGTTACGAATTACAAGAGAATCTCTACAATCCATCACATCAATCAATCAATCACAAGTCAAGTACACAACTCATCCCTCTCTTACACAAGCCTTACCCAAAGTCAACTCTCTCTCTCTCCACCCATCCCTCTCTCATCCAAAATTCAACCAAGCTCATACCCTCCATGTCATTTTCTTACAACATGCATTCCTTCCATCCTGTTCATCCCATCACCCTCTCTCTCCATCTCATTCCATCAAGCTTCCATGAAAGAAAAAAAAATCTAAGTGAGAAGAACTCAAGAGAAGGCCCACTCCCTACCACCCAATCTCCCATCCTAGCTATCCAACCTTCATCATCCACCCTAAAGAGCTAGCTTAGGATCCAAGGAGTCCAAGGAGCTAAAGAAGGAGTGATATAGGTGGGTGATATTAGCATTTCCATCATTGATTTCTATCGGTGGGCCCACATGTATTGGGACCCACTTGATGTATGTGTTGTAATGCATGGAAGGGAGGGCTCATAGTGGCGAAGCCCTCCATCGTACGTCGTCTCTCTCTCTCTCTCTTTCTTTTTTTTCTTGATGATGATGATGATGATGTGTGGCCCACCTGATATGCACGACACATCCAGACCATCCAGGGCCAACAAGCCCACCGTAATGCATTCTTATCCATGTTGTCTGTCCAATGAATGGGGCCCGCTTTGCTGCCCGATTTGGGCCAGCTAGGATGAAGGAAAACACCAATATCAACTTAATCCAAAGTTAGTGGGTCCCACACATGTGGACCCACCTTGATGTATTGTATCCTCCACGTCGTCCATCCGTGGATGCCTACCATCATATATGCGTTAGATCCACACCGTCTAGACCCTGGACAATGGGTCCCATAACAATAAATAGATGTTGTACCAACGTCAGCAAAGTTCTGTGGGTCCCACCAGTAGCTACAGCTACATTTGATATTAATAAGTTTTACGGGTTCCACCAGCAGCTACAACTGCATTTGACGCAACAAGATCTGTGGGTCCCACCAGCTATCTAACTGCTACATGACGCCTGCAAAGTTCTGTAGTCTGATCATGATGTATCTAAGTCGTCCATCTGATGGGCCCCACCAGATGTATTGCTACTGTATTTCACATCAGCAAGCTCTATGGGTTTGATCTGAGGTATGTGTTAGATCCAGACCATCCATCTTGCACCCCATGAGCAGCTCAATTGTTGTATCGACGTCAACAAGTTCTTTGGGTCCTGCTAGTGTATGTGTTACATCCAAACCATCCATCAAGATGGTGAGCTCATCTTAAGGCTTGAGACTAAAAATAAGACAGATCTGCATATCAGGTGGACCACACTGTAGAAACCAGTGGAGGATTGAACGCCTACCATTGAAACCCATTTGGGGTTCCAGAAGTTCTGGATTAATATGGAAATTTTTTTCCTCTTAATTCAAGTCTTTGTGACCTTATGAACAGATTGGAAAATAAACGTTATGGCGGGCCCGGTGAATTGTGAACAGTAAAAATCATTATCTCCACTACTATTTGTGGTATGGTCCAGATGATCTTTCGATATGATTCATTTTTGGGTAATGCTCTATAATAATATCTAAGAATGGATGTATGGTGTAGATATAATAAAGTGAAAATATAGTGTGTGGGTCCCACCTTGATGCGATATATATTGAGGCTAAGATATGAGATCCATTGTGATATGTTGGAGGCCCATGTTGCGGCCCATGTGTTGCGCCCCATTTAATGTATATGAGGCCCATGTATTGCATCAGATTTGATGTATGTGAGGCTTATATGATGAGGCCCGATGTGATGTATATGAGGCCCATGAGTGAGGCCCGATGTGATGCATATGTGGCCCATGAGTGAGGCCCATGGTGATGTATATTAGGCCCTTGAGTGAGGCCCATGGTGATGTATATTAGACCCTTGTGTATGGCCATGGGCCCACTATACGTGTGGCTCTATATGGGCCACTCCTTGGGAGAAATGTTGGTTAAATGTCCACATTGTGACCTTCCCTTAGGCCTTGTTAGGCCCATTCTCATCATTCTCTTAGTGGGTTAACACAAATCATTAGGCCCCATTGATGTTGCATGGTCCATCCTCGTCGTAGATGGATGACTCCGTGCTACTGGATTTGATATATCCACAGCTGAGGGCCGATCTTTATATCATGGTTTAGATTGGCTATTCATCTACGGACCCCACCTTGTATATAGGCCAATTATTGATGCCGATTATCGATACCGATAATAAGTATGAGACAACATCACATCATGATACATGCCCATATGTATCATCTA
Source organism: Magnolia kwangsiensis (assembly GCA_037074715.1). Classification (NCBI taxonomy): domain Eukaryota; kingdom Viridiplantae; phylum Streptophyta; class Magnoliopsida; order Magnoliales; family Magnoliaceae; genus Magnolia; species Magnolia kwangsiensis. Next base: position 78,658,790 of record CM073589.1, read on the forward strand.
CATGCTTGTGATGAGATGAGATTGGTCATTGCATATGCCTTCTGACAAGTTGTTTATGGGATTCCCTGATAGGCGGTATTGTCCCTCATGAGCGCACGGTACACATAGGATTGATGCATGACTGAATTGTATGACTCATGCATCTTGCATTGTATGATGTGGTTACTATACACCCTAGCAACATCAGGGTTGTGGCCTCCACATGCACATCGTGGCGAGCCGAATTGGATATTAAAATACTGTTACTAGCATCGGGGTGCTATAGATGTCCCTGGGTGAAAATTCCTAAACCCGATAGTACCAGAAGATGACTCCAATGTCGAAATCGAGTGAATACATGAGTACACGAGGGTCGTATACCAATAGGTCGTGTCTTCCACTGTGTCGTGGTCAGTTGAAAAGGGGTGTGACCTTAACCACCTGAGTAAGGGGGCAATATTTAGGTTGAGTTTGACCAGCTTGAGGAATGGGTCCACTATCGACGAACCAGGTCTGATATTGGCAGGCGGATAATGAGGTCTCTTTCAATTACCCAGTTGTGCGCTCGGATAGGGGCGGCAAGTTGGCGTAGAGTGTACTAGACCCCGATGATTATCCAGAGTTAGATTTGTACTGATATGTGATGTTTTAGTGATGAGCTGCAATGATATGTGGATTCGGATGAGGATTGGTATGCTTGAGTTGCATTTCGCATCGCGTGACCTTGGTATGGCTGACATCATTCATGCATTGCATCGCATGGCCTTGATATGGCCGATATCATTCATGCCTTGCATCGCTTAGTACGACTAATAGTATTATGGATTCACCAGCATATTTCGGATTACTCTGATATTACATTCTGAGCACGCTTATATTGCGCACACACTTTCACCACCCTCTAAGCTTTCTATAAGCCTATGCACGATTGACACATGCTGGTGATGCTAGGACGCTGCAACAGCATTGAGCTTGGAGTATATAGTTGATTTCTGGAGCTTTTGATTATCAATATTATATTTCCCTTATGCATTATACTCAAAGTTTTATATTGTATTTCCCTTAGGCATTATACTCAAAGTTTTTTTTTTATCTAAGTGAATTTGTTATGATGTTGTTGGTTGTTGTTTGTGGGTTATGCTTATTGCGAATCAAATTCATGTTGAAAATCTTCCTTGTAAGATTCCAAGATAGGAACCTAGTATATGAGTGCCGGGAGCTGAGAATGGGGTACTACGGAAGTTATTGTCGTCAAATTCGATGATCGAGAATTTTATAAGCTCGGTTTCCGAGTTTGGGGCGTGACAATTGTAAGTCAACATTCGCAAAGCATTCTGGGGGATCAACTTCACATTATCACAGACACACGATTAATTGTGTTAAGAGTCCAAAAATCTCACATTCAGGCCAACAACTGCTCTCATTTGCCTCATCTAGATGAAGCGACTCCGATGCGCAAGCTACTCTCATCACTCATAAATTTGAAAAAGAAAAATTAAAAGAGTGGTTTGCAAGAATAATTATTGTTGAGGAGAAACCATTTAGATTTATAAAGAGTAAAGTTTTTAACGAATACGATAGATAATTGAATCCAAGATTTGAGGAGTGTTCGCGAGTCACAGTGAAAAGAGAATGCATGAAGATGATATGAATGAGAAGACAAAGTTGAAAGTCATTCTGTCATCAGTCTCACGTATAAGTCTTACTTCAGACTTGTGGACGGCATTGAACCAAAGGAAGGGTTACATGTCGCTAACTACATACTATGTGGATGCAGTTTGTAATCTATATAAGACCATATTAAACTTTTGTCACCTTCCTCCCCCTCATACCGGTTTGGTTATTTCAAGCTGCGTTAACAATTGTCTTCAGGAGTGGGGCATCGAAAGTAAGATATCTTCAATGACGCTAGATAGTGCTTCTACAAATGATGTTGTGATTTCCTTTTTGCGGAGCCAATTAAATACAACAGGGAATCTTTATTTTTTATTATTTATTATTTATTATTATTATTTTTTATTTTTTTTTGGGGGGGTGGAGGGGGGGGGGGGAGATTTTCAAGTGAGATGTTGTGCTCACATTCTGAATATAATTGTGCAAGAGGAGCTAAAAATAATTGAAGGCACAATTGAGAATATATGAGAAAGTGTGAAGTATATACAGGGGTCACCATCAAGACTTAGTATCTGGAATGACATACTCCAATATTTAAATGTTGGAACTCAAAAAATATTGAATTTAGATGTGTGCACCCATTGGAATTCAATATATAAAATGTTGGATGCGGCGGTGGAGTTGAAAAATTCATTCTGAGAATTTGCAGTTCGTGATAAGACATGTGCTTGGTACCTAGTGAAGATGATTGGAGAAGAGCTGAAGATGTTCGCAGTTTTCTTCGAGTTTACTATGATTGCACGAATCTATTTTTTGAAAATAAATATCCAACGCCAAATCTGTTTCTTCCAAAGCTTTGGAAGATTAAGGATGCTCTTTAGAGAAGTATCACAACAGGTCCAGATTATATTCAGAACATGGGCGCTAAGCATGCAGGTGAAATTTGAAAAGTACTGGAGCGAATATCACCTACTGATGGCTTTAGATATTGTACTTGATCCTCACTGCAAAATGGTAATGGTTAGTTATGTTTATAAGAAGATTTATCCGTGTGACAAGGCTGCCACTGAAACATCTAATGTTCATGTAACAATTGAAGAATTGTACTCTTTCTTATGTGGGTAATTCTTTCAGAAGTCAGGACACTTAAATTATGAATGAAGGCAGCTCCAGTTCAGTTATCGATGATGACAATTTTCTCGATAAGTACTTCTCATCCTTAGAACAAGATGAAGCGAGTTAACAAATAGATGAATCGGAATTAAAAGTATATCTCAAGGAGCCAGTCGTGAAGGTCTTCAGGCAAGACTTTGACGTTTTAGACTGATGGAAGACTAGAGCTCGTAAAGGAAAATACCCTACACTGTCGTTGATCGCTCGAGATATTTTATCAATTCTGATAACAACAGTGGCATCAGAGTCTGCATTAGCACTGGTAGTAGGATGGTGAATAAGTATAGAAGCTCTCTTGCACCCAAAATAATTGAAGTGCTCATTTGTACGCAAGATTGGTTACATCCAGTTTGGGTTGACAATTCATTTGATGAAGAGAATAATGAAGAGTGCGAGACCGAGAGTTTAGAAGAGCCTGGCATTGCACCTTCATATGTTTAAGTGAGTTTATGGTTTTCTTATAACATTCTCATATTTTTATTTGCTAGCTTATATTAACTTGTTATGCACTGCCATTGCACCTGTCTTCGTTCCAACGATCTTAATTTTTTATCATTGTAAAATAATATTAACTCGACTCAACTTGAATAGCTCGCTTGACTCGACTCGACTCGAACCAGTGAGCCAAGTTGAGCTCGAAGACCGAACTGAGCTGAGCTCGAGCTCGGGTCATGGTGGGGTCAAGCCGAGTCGAGCTAGGCCTAGCTCAACTCGAACTTGACCCATGTACAGCTCTAGTTGTTGAGAGGTCGAGCTCTTCTTGGTTGGGTTCTAGTCTGCTGGGGTCGGACTCAGCGTATTAGCTAAGGTCAGGCTCGTTAGGGTTGAGCTTGACCTGATGCTGAGATTGAGTTTTCTTCCTGGTTGGTCGAGAGGTGAGTGTTGGACCGTTGTGTCGCTTCTGTTGCTGTTATACACACACACACACTCACCCTCTCTTTACTTTTCATTATGTCCCTTTATTTATTTATTTTTTTTTAAAATTTTTATTTTATTATTATTTTTTTCTTTTTTGCATTGGCCTCTTGAACAATAAGTTTCTTGTAGACCTCACGCTTATTCCTAAAGTGCCCTAGCTTCCCATAGTGCCAACAGCCTTTCCCTCCTTTACCTTTTTCCCTTTTTCTTACCTTTTGGGCCGGCCGCACCCTTAGATATATTGCCCTTACCATGGTTGTGCTTGCGCTTCTTGGCATTGGTGTTGCCATTAGAGGATTACTTAGTCAACATGGCCACACATCCCTTTTGACATTTCGTATTATTGGCCTAATAGAGAACCAATTACGTGTAGAGCTTCTACTCATCATACTTGAGTTCATTCATGTTATAGTTCTCTGTGAACCTACTGTACATAGGTATCAAAGACATGTTGATGATGATATCCCTTTTCCTGCCCAATCCAATTATTTTTAGTTCATTAGCTACCTCGAGCATTTTAAGCATATGCTCACTAACCGAAGAGCCATCCTTGAGTTCCATGGAATACATTTTTCTCTCAAGGAATTGCACCTGGGCACTGAAATAGGTATCAAAATATTCCCTTTAGGCGAAGGTAGATGTTGCATTCATCATGTTCCTCATTTGATTGCGGAGCATGTCAGATATGGAGGCTAAAATGTAAACCTTGTCCGTGTCATTATCTCTTTCCCACTGAGCATGTTTGGAAGAGACAGCCAAGGATTCTAAATCATTCTCAAGGTCAGGGCTTGTAAGAGGAGGCTCGTGAATAACATATTGAACTCGCTCTAGGGTGAGAATAAGTTCAAGCTTCCGAGACCAGTTGATGAAATTCTTCCGAGTAAGCATTAGGCATCAAAACATTCCCTTTAGGTGAAGGTAGATGTCGCATTCATCATGTTCCTCATTTGATTAGGAAGCATGCCAGATATGGAGGCCAAAATGTAAACCTTGTCCACGTCATTATCTCTTTCCCACTGAGCATGTTTGGAAGAGACAGCCAAGGATTCTGAATCATTCTCAAGGTCAGGGCTTGTAGGAGGAGGCTCGTGAATAACATATTGAACTCGCTCTAGGGTGAGAACAAGTTCAAGCTTCCGAGACCAGTTGATGAAATTCTTCAGAGTAAGCATTAGGCATCAAAACATTCCCTTTAGGCAAAGGTAGATGTTGCATTCATCATGTTCCTCATTTGATTGCGGAGCATGTCAGATATGGAGGCCAAAATGTAAACCTTGTCCATGTCATTATCTCTTTCCTATTGAGCATGTTTGGAAGAGACAGCCAGGGATTCTGAATCATTCTCAAGGTCAGGGCTTGTAGGAGGAGGCTTGTGAATAACATATTGAACTCGCTAGGGTGAGAACAAGTTCAAGCTTCCGAGACCAGTTGATGAAATTCTTCCGAGTAAGCAATAGGCATCAAAACATTCCCTTTAAGCGAAGGTAGATGTTGCATTCATCATGTTCCTCATTTGATTGCGGAGCATGTCAGATATGGAGGCCAAAATGTAAACCTTGTCCACGTCATTAGCTCTTTCCCACTGAGCATGTTTGGAAGAGACAGCCAGGGATTCTGAATCATTCTCAAGGCCAGGGCTTGTAGGAGGAGGCTCGTGAATAACATATTGAACTCACTCTAGGGTGAGAACAAGTTCAAGCTTCCGAGACCAGTTGATGAAATTCTTCTGAGTAAGCATTCTTGGACGTGATGATCTCTGATACCACATTTAATATCAACATTTTTGCTGCATGACCAATAAATCCTTAGTCTAAAAGTGTTCCTTCCTATGTTAGGGAATATATTGTTGGCACACTGAGGCGGAGTCTATCAATTTATGCCCCATTTGCGCAACTTGATACCTTCCATTGCACTAAGCAGTAAGGGGAAACATGGTCACGTCATGTAAGATATGAAACCATCAAAAGAGCACAACCTCATGATAAAGTGAGTATCAAGGCCCACGAGATAACATGGAATTTCATTTACCTCAATCAAATGCTTAACCGCAAGGCACTTGTTTGGACTATCTTGTCTGCCCTCCTACATTGAGTCTCGCAACCGCAGAATGGGTTAGGACACTTTTCGACATTGGTAATGCTAGAGAGTGAAACTCAAACCACCGTTCATGGGATTATTATGCAAGGGTTATGAGAACCCTGCAAAAATCTACACAAGTACTAATAAGGCTTTTCTGTTGGAAACATATGATCCAACCTCCCAGTTCTCTATCTAAACCGATGGATGTGTTCAACACATCATCATTGAGATATACATTACGTTTGGGCTCAATCCGATCTCAAACGAATGAAATGCAACCATCATTAAGTCATCAACCCGGATTCGATCATGGACAGGTCTTATCATTAATGGTCAAATCTGATCCATGTAGAAAAAAGATCATATGGAATAACACTTTCACATCAAATCTTAGGTCAAAGAGATCCAAGATGAGTGAGATATGGTCCGATCAAAGTTTCTACATCATACCATCACCCAATCGTGCCATGTCCAAAAAAAAGAAAAGAAAAAAAGATTGGGCGTCCACCCCACATAGTGTCTAGCCTTAGATCATCATCCATCAACCATAAATCTTTGGCCAAGCCTGTAACCCCACAATCAATGAAGATCTAACCTTAAGATCAAGATGGCGAGGCGGGTGAGGGTACATCCACACAAGTGAGGACCACATGCCGCCGTAAGTGGCTAAACATGTGGGCTACCTCCCACCAAGGGTTTGAAGATCCACGCGTATATCCCACATGAGTGGATGTCCAACCAAAATCTTCCAGTACATGGCAAAACAATATAGATCTAACCATTCGAACCAAACTAATCGAGGTACATGGACTAATCTAATTGATTCTCCATGATCAAGCAATCCTTTGGTCAATCTAAACCGATGGATGTTTCCATACATACCCATTGGTCAATGGAGAAATGTTTAGCCCAATATAATTTCTAACAAGTTTGATTTGATCAAAAAAATCCGTTAATGATCAATGATGAGCCAATGGATGGTTCAGGATTTTATTAGATAGACTGGGATGCAATCTGCCCGATCCAATCTGACCATTCTAAAGAGAACGTCTAAAATATTCCTCGTATAAAATTTCATCTCAAAAGGATCATCAAAACATGAGATATGGTCCATGCAATGGACAAGATTGCTCGGTCATCAGAAATTCAATATTGTTTGTCCGGTAACTTTTCGGTCTAAACTCGTACGGGCAAATGACCCCTGGTTTAGAAGCTATTGAGTAGTGTCATGGGGAAATCTGAAGAAGGATAATCGAGGTCGGCATGGGCTACCCAAACCATCCTCGGGAGGAGGATATCACATCAAGTATGAACCGATCCCTAAGCGACAACTGCAGGCTAGCTAGGGCGAGCGCGCTCTCCGCTAATGAATCGCGACTCGGAACTACAATCCTGCATGGCCGATCCGAACCCTCGTCCTCATTTGAAGAAGGATGGCTGAGTCGAGCTCTAATCCTTGTCCTTAGCGCCATTCAGCGAACTCTGACCTCAGTGGTCTACCGACAGACTCCGACTTCTAGTACTCGGCCTCAGGTTTACGTGGTCCGAGGTCGAGCCAGAGTGCGGATGCTCCGTATGCCGAGGCTGAGGCCGAGCCCTGAGGCTGGGGCCTAGCCTGGGAGAGGATACCCTGTATCCCGAGCCTAGAGATCAACCTAGATACGGACGTAACCGAAGATCTCGCCCAAAGATATGCGCCTTTAAGACATGATATGCCGCACAACCTAAATATTGCGGATAATATCTCCATGATCACGATATCTTGCTGATTGAGTGAATCACGCCAAGATTAACGAACATGGATCGTCCAACCCACAGGTATAAATACCAAGGGACCCCATTACTACAGGTACACAATATATCTTACACCTTCTCTCTACATCCGACTTAGACTTAGATTTCCTAGCCTAACTTAGGCATCGAAGGGTCCCCCGGCTGAGACAGGGTCTCCTTTGCTCACCCTTTTATGCAGGACCAGGTTCATTGGAGGTTTGCAGCATTGAGTGGAGGGTGGTCCGAATTTTGACCTCAACAAGTAGAAATATAAAATCAACAAATCAAATCTCCCAAAAGAAATCATAAAAGGGTCCAAAGTAGGCCGTAATAGGCCTTTGTCTGTCCATAATAGCAAGTCCGCATGCACCTAGATAGCTCAACTTGATCCAACTAGATCTCAGCCATTCGATATCCGATCCAGGTGTGTAACTATTCATTTTCAAGCTATCAAAGAGTACTATCAGATGTCTGGTTTACTTTTTTCAAGATAGAACTAAAAAAAAATAAAACACCTGGACTCAATCCGACTATCCAAATCTGTCTTGCTCGGATTTTTCTGTCCTAAAACTTACCCAAAACGTGGCCCACAAATGGATCCGTAGATAATAGATGATGTCGCATATTCCTCATATCAAGGATTAAAAGGACCCCACAAAAACATGTGGTTGAACGAATGGATCAAGGTCCACACAATTAAATATTGTCACATAACAACATACAATGCTTATATGTAAACAATGAATGGTCAGGATTATTATAGGAAAAGAGGCGCACTCTTACTTAGTTTTCAAATTTGGGATATCCAAAAATCCTTTTTTAAAAAAGTATATTTAAATAAGATCCTTAAAAATTGAAAATCTCATAAAAAGAAATTAGAAAGACAGAGAGAGAAATAAGGAGATAAGGATGGGAACGAATTTAGAAAGGAGGGAAGAGGATGAAGGTGCACAAGCTCCTACCCATACCCAAAAGACCAGCCGTACGGTCCTTATCAAACCAAAGGATGGGTCCCTCGGGTAAAAGTTGAAGATCAACTCCATTCACCTATCTCCCCACGTTTACTATTCCTATGTTTATCACATTTGTTTCTTCATTGCGCTATTAAGGCCTGTATAAACAAAAGAATGGTGTGGAATATATGATCTAAGATCTCACACTTGAATAACCACCCTGATCAATCATGATCCTCCATGACAAACATCATGGATCCCATGACTAGTGGGTCAAAACCCTAATGGAAAAATAAGATCATCAAAGATATAGCATGTATGTAAAACATCTCCGATCAAACAAAAGATTAAGATCAAAATATCCAATATCAAAATTGGATCTAAAAAAGGATGTATAAGAAATGGCCAATTCAACAGACTAAATCTCCCAATCTAGAAATCCGACAAACATGAAACAAAAACTAGTTCAATCCTCATTAAGAGTACAATGATCTAACTGTTCCCATCCCTTAATGAAGTTGTTGAATTTTCTGAAAAAAAATAAAATCGATAATGATTGTAATACGAGATTGCTCTGACACCAATATGATGGGATTTCATCCAACTTACATAGCGGAATATGATTTTCACTAAGTCTAAGTATGAAATCCTAACCTAAGATCTCCATAATATGATCATGTAAAATTTTTTAAAATAAATAACTAATTTGATAAAGTTAGATTATAGCTAAATATGACGATATGTATTGATACAGTGCCAATGATTATCCTCCAAACTAAGAAGTCTCTCTTCAATCTATCACAGTATCGGAGAGATTTAGACAACCCAAGTTAATATCTTCTGGAAAGTGTCAAGAATTTTCACAACCATCCCCAAAGATGGACCACACATACATGGAGTAAATGATGAAACACTCATTTTTACTCTCTCAACAAATATTTTTCTCTTTTCTCTAATTCACACACCCAAGGGGAAAGTTGTCTATGGCTTCTCATATTTATTCTTTTGGGATTTGATCAAAACAAATAAGGAAGAAGCTAGGGTTTAAGGGGAATACCAATATAGTACTCTGCCACCCTACGAACAACTTTCTAACATACTGTGAGGGAAGTGCGTCAATCCACCTCATTTATACATATACTCATGATCTAATCTATCATGACAATTTACTAATGATCATATCTCATACGAATCAAAAGTGGACTATCAGATATAGACCGTCAAGTGAAATCAAAACAGATTTAACGGTAAAACAAAACGTCAACAGTTAAAAATCTCAAAAAATGTGATAAAAATAATTAGTGTTGGGCCTAGTGGAAAAACCACTTGATGAGTTCCTGATATATCCAGATCAAAGGCATAAACATGTTCCTAGGCAAACCAGTGGATCCCTTATTAGACTGTGCAAGAATTAATGACTTGTAATCGAAGTACCTAGCTACCTCCACTTTAATTGCCCATGCATGGACATGGTAAGAAAAGCTAAAGCCGACCAATCAAGATCATGACCTTTACATGTCCTTAGGTATAACGATCAATAATCTTTCATACATCATCAAGTTATGATCTCACGATCATGGTCCAGGTTAATGGGCCCCTAGATCATTGACTTGATCTTGATCAACCAATGTAAGTGACCAAAGGTCAAAACCTGTATCCTTTGTTCATGACACACTCACGCTCTTCTGTAGGGTAAGGGTAAGACATAAACTGACACCGAGTTGGTTCTCGATGGTGGAGACTGTCCATCCTGACACAAGTCAGACCCCTCACATAAGATGACCGTACATCTCATGAACCAATGTACACAGGTGTGTCTCACACACTTGTGACAGTCATGGTCTAACAGGGTATTAAGATCGTTTAGACACCCCGCCTCAGGCTAATAAGCTGATAGAGTTTGAATGTATGAATATACAACCAAACCTCAATCCTAAACCCTAACCTTAGAAGCTTAAACCCTAGGAACCCTAGTCCTAAATCCTAAACTTAGCCCATCCAACCTAGTCAACCCAGTCAGCCTAATCTTAAACCGTATGAAGCCAAAACCCTATATCTTTGAATCAACTCAGCAAGTCAACTCACCCCATCAGCCTACCCAACCTCACAACCCAATCAACTCACCTAGTTAAGCCTAAAACCAAGCCCGAGACCAATCCCAAAACTAAGCCCAATTGGAGAAATGGTTGAAACCTTAAAGCAGCAACCCTCATAGCAGAGCCTCCACATGCTTCGAGGATGCTCCGTGCCAAAACAGAAAGTCCAAGTGGGGACCGCCAGTAGTCAGGTTGTCGCCGACCACGTGGCACTCCCCCTCTTTCAGGCAGCGTCCCTCAAGCATGTGGGTTTCTCATTTTTCGAACCTTAAGTTTGCGGTTGATGTGTATTTACTCCGATACCCATATCCTTACCTAAAATTACACTTTTACCACCTTATTCAACCCATGATATAATGTCATGTGGCAATCTTCAATCCTAACCATTCAACTACATTTTGCCCCTAAGATTTCTAGGAATTACAAGAAAACTAGGTTGGGAGACTAAAAATAGCCCCCTTCCATTCTCATTTCACACACCTCTCATCCCTTCTCATTTCACACATTAAGCCTCCTGAGCCACCCAAGTTCAAATATGAATCACTCAATCTAGACTTGCAACACCACCGTTCATCCAACAGTTCAAGCCTATATCAATTTCATCAAATCAGTGCATCGGCATCATGCGACATTCATTCTCTTCACAACCCTCTACTCCTCATTTACGTCATCATTATAGTACATTAACATCATTTTTACACACCTAACTGAGAGGCATATGCTTTGTAGCCTGCACATATAATTGAATCTTGCCCATAAAAAATCTTAGTTAGTTGGCCATCATTTTAGCATACACATTGCATTCCATCATTTTTCATCATATCTGACTAGTGGGTGTATGCTCTGAGACTTGTCAATATAATCACAACTAGTGTTTGAAGTATCGGTATCACTACAAGTTTCGCTAGATAGGGATACGGAAACAATATCAATATCGCCAATAATATCGCTGATAACCGGAAATGCGGAGAAACATGAGAAAAATTGTGAAATTTTTAGCGAAACTTTAGGAGATTTTAAAATGCACATATTTGCATATTTAGAAATTTTTAAAAAAAAATTACAAAAAGAATGCATACACAACAAGTTTCCATTTAATAGGGCCTTAAAAGCATGTGTTGTTGTAAGAAATCAGTCCAACCATCCCATTCAGCCTATTTAACTATCCAACCTTCCATCCAAACATCCATCAATATTGCAAAATATCAACAACACATGATATTTTGCTAAGAAATCATCAATAATTAGAAAGGAAACAAAGGATTATGGCCTCAATATTACGCATGTTGCGATATTAATAATATCGAGATATTATCAATGACAAATTGAACATTGCATACAATCATGTGCCCATGAAAAAAATTGAAATAAAAATTTACTGTTGAAATATCGTTGATACATTTATGACACAAGCATTACCTAGAATTTACATAGTTGAAAATATTGGTGATATTGATGCATTAGCAATAAAAGCAACATCTAAAATTTACGTAGTTGAAAATATTGACGATTACATTAGTGATATTGATACGTTGGCGATGCTTAGCGATAGATTGTTAATACCTAGAATTTCTGATACTACCAACATTATCGATATCGTTGAGCTGGAGATAAAGATAATATCAGAGATATTTCGATAATATCAGAGATAATTCAAACACTGATCACAACAGGTCCACCAGAAGCTTTAGTCAATTGGCCATCATTTTATCATTGAATGTTTCAATGGTGGTCACTCAATCCCTACTGTTTTCTCTCATGTGGCCCACTTTAGTTTTAAATCTACCTCATTTTTTGGTTGCATACCCTAAAATGATCTTGTAAAATATATGAACTGAGTGGATTCCTCACAAATATCAAGGTCGGCCCCACCTCCTTTCCAGCGTAAGAACTTCTTGCCTAACAACTTTTAGGAGGAAATCCCATTGATTCCAGAAATCCTAGTTGAGTGGAAAGGATTGCGGAAAGCTTTCTCTAGCCCTCCCTACTCCATACACAGGACCCAATGTTGGAAATCTATGATGAACCAAACAAGGATGATTTTTCTTACCACAGGATTTTAAGTCCCATCCCACTTAATACCACCTAATCCCTTGTGCCAAACAGGTGCTAAGGAATTTTGCCAAATCATACAACTCCTTATATCTTGCTTCTCCTTAACTCTTTTCTTTGTGATTTTGTTTGTTTATATATATATATATATATATATATATATATATATATATATATATATATATATATATATATATATATATATATATATATATATATATATATATCCATCATGTTAGAATTTTCTCAACAATTGGTATTTGAGCAATGTTGAGAGGCAAAATCAATGTTGGTGCTCATGTTGAATGTGTTTGCAATGGATCAATTGAGTTCTACTAGATTCAAGGTGCTAAAGTTTAACAAATTCAGTTATGCATTGTGGAAATTAAATACAAATAACATTTTGGTGGAGAGCTCTGCAAAATGATTGGGTGGAAAAAAATGCCTGCACAAATGAAAGAATGGGATATTCGAAAAGAAAAAGCAAGTTGGCTTTGGCGAATCTTCTTGTTTTAGATGATTCAATACTTCAAAAATATCTAGTCAAATCACTACCAAAGGCTTCTGGAATGAGTTAAGCAACTCATACAAGGAGAATTATATATCAAATACGATATTTTTCACAAGTAATTGTTTAACTCGACCATAAAGGAAGGGTCCTCTTTGCAAGCATACTTAAATGAATTCAATACTATGGTTAACAGAAGGTTGTGGTTGATGATGATGAAAGATAGCTCTACTACCATGTTCAATGTTAGATTCCTAGGATGGTTCAACCATGATTCTCAGAAATGCTCAAGATCTCAATATGGAATCAACTGTCCATGTTGCTTAAAAAGAATATATAGAAAAATAGTAAAAGGGTTTAGTGGATGTTTCAGGATGAATCTAATGATGCTTTAATGGCCAGAGGAAGAACTACTGCAAGAGGCAACAGTAATCGATATTGGATGAGATCCAAGTTAAAAGGTTTCTAAAAGTTAGTAAAATATTGGAATTACGGAAGAGGGGCAGCTTACAAAAAAATTGCAATTTAGAAAGGTAGATTAGTAAAGTTCAAAGCCTGATTGCTTGATCAAAGGTTATATTCAAAAGGTTCCAAGGGAAATAAAGTAGAAAGAAATGGTTGAAATAAAAAAAGTGGTCATTAATTCTATGAAAGAATTTGAAGCATCAATGGATTTTAGATCATGCACTTCAACTTCATATAAAACTGCATTAGATCGTGACATGGTTTATGCGGCTGACAATAACAGATGTAAAATATGGATATTAGAGGTGCCATAATCATTATTTGATGGTTCAAAAAAAAAAAAAAAACCCACAAAAGATTATTTTTACTGTTGGAAAAAGTTTGATGAAGATGACTATACATTGTCTAATGAAAAGATCTGATTCAAAATTGAAAAGAGACAATGGTAGATGCAAAAGAAGAGATGATAGACAATCTATATAGGCCAATTAAAGATAACTACACTTGACAATGTTATTGTCTGAGGCACTACGCCTTGATCCAAAACATCCAGAATTTAAAATTATCAAAGGGGAGATCAAAATATCTTTTACTGAAAAAATATAACACTCAATCGCACTTTTGATTGTTGTTTGGTTGTGGTTCTCTTTCAAAAGAAAAGTTGAGATGATATTGGACAAAACTAGAATATCAGATTGGAAGGCAATGTTGGAGTCATGGATGTAGGTTTTACTTGCTAATATTTTCGAATGAAGAACATTATTATTATTATTATTATTATTATTATTTGAAGACAATGTCCATGCCCCTTTAGAGGCAAGACTATTCCCTACGGATACACACAATCACCCACAACGACGTGTATTGAGTAATGCCAAGGAGGGAATGAAAAACATTATTGGGATGCATTGCTCGAAATATGGATGCAATCAAAGACATTATTTTCTCAAGTTAACTAACACTTGGGCAGTTCACTAGCACAGCAAGGGATTGTTAGTCAAATGCCGGACAGTTGATGGTTGATGCTTGGAGAAGCACGCAGGCTGTGGTAAGCAGTATCCAAGGATGGTCACTAATGGGTTGTAGTTCTTATGAGTTAAAGAGAGAGCTAAAGTCTCAATGGAGTTAAACAGCAATGAGCAATCAAGACAGGAAGGGAGAAGTGAGGGTAACTTGATGGTTGTCATGGAGGCAGGGTTCAGAAGGTTGGAGGTTGCACTTGGTGGATGGACAAGAGTAGTTCAAGTTAATGAGCAACAAGATAAGAGGGAGGGCTTCGAGTGCAGGGTTAAGGAACTTTATGGGGAACATGCCATGTACTCTTGACAAGTTAGTTGACTCACCGTCAATAGAAGGGAGCTTCCTAAACTAAGATGCTGACCTTCATGCTGCAGGAGCTAGTTAATGAAAGGGATATTGGAAATAATGAAAAAGTGAATATGGCTATAGGCAAGCATCTGAAATGCAAACACTAGCCTCTTATAGTCTTCAATGGATCGCCAGACATTAGGGAGCTAGATAATTTCCTATGGCAATTTGAGCAATATCTCAAGGCATCTCACTGCAGAGGCTGGAAGGGCTAGAACAAGGAGGGCAACTCATTGACATGGGTGTTTCATTTTCTGGGCGGAAGGGAGGTATTCTGCATTATCCAGGATTACTGACCAAATGATGTGCTCCACGCACAAGGGATGCCAAGGTTACTGTCAGCCATGGCAAAATCACATATCCAACGATCGCATCCATAGAATTATGGAGCATTCCAGGAAAGGGTGAGGGTAGAGCATGCTGCAAAATGAAGTATTTTTGGCCCTGGCAGTGATCTGGATGACCATCCAGCAATACACTGGAATTGTTATGGCCCAAAAAGTGGACTGGAAGTCCCGTGGGTGGTGCATCAATAAGGTCAAGCCATCCTCCACTCCTTTGGTCCAAAAAGATTACTTCAAAGATGATACTGATCATATCATGTATTTATTCATTAATCATTTTCAGTGAGAGAGCATCCACCCAAAAAGGGGGAGGGGAAAATCAAGCATGTACATAGACTAGCGAAATGTCGCACTTCGATTCCCTGAAGCAGGAAATGCCTGCCGACGTCTCGCCTGCGGAAACTCCCTACTTGTTTCCTCCCTGCGAGCCCGACCAGAAAGCAGACCCTTACGGCTCTCCATAGAATCCAATGGCGCTCTAAGTACATCATTGCCACCTTCCACATCCACCTTTTGTTCCTGGGAATCCCCAAATCTCTTCTGCTTCCTTGCCGCAGCATAATCAAATGGCTTCAACAGAAAACTATCTGCCTCTTGGGTTCTCTCCTGCTTCGAGTTCCTCCTCACATTTCCTGACTGGAAGAAGTTCTGGAAACTGGAGGCTAAATCAGTGAGTGAAGTCGGCTCATCCGCTGTGTCAGAACCTGATGGAGAACCTCTGGTGCTGCCATTTTCCGGCCTGTCTGGAATTTCTGGGGATGATTCTCGATCATTAGAACCGGTTTCCAATGGTATGATATCTTCTAATTCAGCGACCTCTGCTGCCACATGGACACATTCATTAGTTTCCCGATGTAGCAGATTGCAGGGTTTGATGCTCCCATCTGCAGTTGATCCCGGTTGTTTACTCTTGCCCGAGAACGAGTGGAATGGAAGGGTCACAGATGATTTTATCTGCTCCACCTTGACCTCAGCCTTTTCCTGAAAATTTTCAACACAACTAGCATGAAATGATCTTCCTTATTAGAGATCAGTAAGATATAAGGTGAAATGATTAGGGGAGAATCTAGGTACCCAATGAACCCAACCTGTTTTTTGGGTTGGGATCAGGTTTCGCCTTTTGGACCCAGTTAAAAATTAGGTTTGGTCAGGTTCAGATGGGGTCCCTGCGATGGACCCAGTTAAAGTTGGTTCTGGGTTGGGTTTACCTAGTTTTAATATTATACCGGTGTATATTTAATAAATATTGATGATTATAGCAATCAGGTGAGCTGAACCATTTGAATGCTCTTATCTCCTGAATCCAACCCGAAATCTAGATCCAAAGATCCGATGG
Source organism: Magnolia kwangsiensis (assembly GCA_037074715.1). NCBI lineage: Eukaryota > Viridiplantae > Streptophyta > Magnoliopsida > Magnoliales > Magnoliaceae > Magnolia > Magnolia kwangsiensis. The sequence continues at coordinate 78,675,448 of CM073589.1, forward strand.
GTACCCAAACCTGGTCGGATCCAGCTCTGGGCCTTCAAGAACTAGACCCAGGACCCAGCAAGGCCTGAACCCAGAAATGAAAAGGAAGTAACAACAAAGTTGAGAGGCAAGTAAACAGAGAAATGATTGACAAGATATGAGGACAGAATGTGGTTACTTGAATGGGGGCTGACATTTACACCCCCAGCTTTTTATGCATGCAAACCTTTTCCTCTATGGATAACTACTTTTTTTGCCTTTCTACCATTCATGAAAAGGTGGTATCTGTGAAAAAAGAGAGTATCCAATTGCCCATTCTCTAATACCTTCTCAAGAAAACTCCCTTTAGGATCACCATCCAGCTTTCTCTTAGAGGCAGAATGACCTAACATTGCTCCAAAAGCACGGTTTGGTTTCTTTAGAATTTGGACAGATGCTACAGCAGCCTGCAAAGATGCAAGCATATTGGCATCAGATCACGTCATCCTACAAAGACTAAAATATATTATAATCCTCAACTAGAAGATAACTAGATGTGCATTATCCTCCACCCTTGAATCTCTACGAAGGGACCCCAGGTGATCCACAGATGTTGATCTGATGGCACCATAAGGGATAGGACGCGCCTCAAAAAAATCACACCATGTGATAATCTTAGTCCTTCGACCATTGGCTTAAAGACATGTGGTTAAGAAGGCTCACAGTCAGCCGATGAAGGGCACAACATTGGATGGATCACTGGTAGCTTCTGGTATCAGAGTGCATATCCCCCAGTCCAGGACCATATAATTCCTCAAGACATGTTACCGAGAAGCAAACTTTTAACGTACCGCTTTTACTAAATGTGAAGACTCAGTCCTTGCTTCTTGGGATAGCTCCACTGAGCAAACTGTTTCAGAAGATGAAATGGATGGTTGACCTTCACCCCGATAAAAATTCATGCTTGCCTGTTCTGAAGATTCCTCCTTCACATTTGCAGAAACTTCCATGCATTCAGCTCTCTGTACATTGATTACATTACCGAAGCTATTAAGACTTCCTGCTTGAGCAGCAGATGCAATCTCCATACTTATGTGATCCTCGTGAGAAACCTGATTTTCAGCATCAGCAGCAGCTGCTTCCATAATTTGCTCACATACCTGTATATGATATCAATAGGATTGCTATAAGAACTGGAAATACGAAGGGCAGAATGCAGGGTTGTATAAACTGGGATGTACGCCTTACTTTTTCTGCCCGCCCCTTCTTTAGCTGTTCCAAAGCATTCTCAAAAGCAGCAGCATTCGTGATTGCACTCCTAATGATGCCAACAACAGGACCAAGGTTGCGCTCAACATATGGGTGCTTTGACCTCACCAATCGGTGCAACTTGCCAGAGGTGGTGGGCATCTGCCTGGCTTTTAGTGGAAACAATATAAAAGAGAGAAGTTGGATTCATTTTGGAAATTCAGTGCAAGAAATGGATCTAAAACTAATTAGAATGGCTATGCTTTCCCAGTACCGATCTCAAGCAGTGCTTTGTTTGGCAATATATAGCCAGTACTCTCATCCTCCTCACGGGCAATGATATCTCTCCATTCACTAAGCCCCTGCATGCAATAGAAGTAGTGAATAACACAATAATATGAAAAGATAATACATAAATAGGAATATCTAAGTAAGGATATGAAGAAACGGTTGTCTATGTGCATGCATGTGTATACATTGATTATGGTCGAGTTAATGAAGCATTTACAGGAAGAGGTCTTGACGTGTACGCAGTGTTCGAAGTATCAGTATCGCCAGTGTTTTAAATACTGACGATAACGGCGATATATCCCATGATATTTCTTGTATCTCACCTGTGCGATACGAAATGCACAAGTAGTGGGATATATCCCACATGTTCAATCCGGTGAACTTTTCTTTTTTTTTCGATCCCTTTTTTTTTGTAAATCATGTTAAATCAGTGTCAAAGTGTTACAAATCCATGTTTTTTTTTTGTTTTTTTTTTTTCATGTTTTGCATGTAAAAATCATGGATTGAGAGCTTCAATTTTGAAATTTGGAGAAGAACTGAGTCACGGAAAATTCAAAAATAATAATAATAATAATAAAAATCCCAATTTCTCACAAATCGGTTGCAGTCTTTGTATCTAAACATAAAATTAAACATGTATGTAACCTGATTTAGTGATTCTTCTTTTGGTTTTGAATGTATTGCTTGTGTTTTCACACATCTTCTTACATTTATAAATTATATAAATATACTTTGAATATATTTGCATCAATTCAGTTAGACAACGCATAGATTAGGACCCCATACAAAGAAAACCTATTATGTGCACTTATTTTTTATTATAATGTTTTGATTTGCAAGTATATTGATGTCTTTTTTAACAATCACAGAAATTTCATTGAAAAATTCGACCAATTTCCAATGTTTCCCCATGTTTCCAACAACAACGATACATTACGTGATACAACTAATATATCCCATGCGATAACTGATACGTATCTGTATCCCAAGCGTGTGATACATAACACGATGCCGATATTTTGAACAATAGGTATCACTACAAGTTTCGCAGGCCGGGGATACAGAAACAATATTGATATCAACAATAATATCGCTGATAACTAGAAATGCATGGAAACATAGGAAAAACGATGGATTTTCAGCGAAACTTCGGGAGATATTAAAATGTACATATTTGCATATTTAGAATTTATTTTTTTTTTTTTTTAAAAAGGCAAAAAGAATGCATACATAACAAGTTTTCATTTAATGGGCCCTTAGAAGCATATGTTGTTGTAAGAAATCAGCCTAAGAATCTCATCCAGCCTTTTTAACGAAACATCCATGATAGGGACATCTCGCGATCATGCCCCCCCCCCCCCCCCCCCCATGCACATACGCAAGGAGGGCTCTATCATCGATCTGGATCGATGACGATGTCCAGGGAAAGTCTCCTAATTATAGGACTGTGTTTCGGTTCCTTGGTGTGGACCCGATCGTCATGTGGATCCCACGATTGGATCTCATGATCATGGCCCACTACTATAGATGATCTAGTACTTTGAGTTTTGCTTATTATTGTTATTAGGAATATCATGGATGGTTTAAATTGCTTTGATTACTTGTTATTTTTATTACTTCATCTCTAAGTAATAGAGTGCGCACATGACGCGACTTTTGGGGTATAGGTTATTCTTATAAATAAGCAACCCCTTGTAAGTTTTTTTATAATGAAGTTTATGAATAAAATTCTGCGTTTCTTCTTCTCTATCCTTCTGAGTTGAAGAAGACAATTGGGTGCGAAACTCTCCCTTTCTCGAAGGGCTAATTACTGTGGTGCAAAGCCACAACCATTCCAAATCATCCCCACCTCCTCCACCCTACATTCGTCATCTTCCACAACCCTCCCATCTTTAGATTTATCCATTTTTGTACTCAAGTTCTTTACTATAGTAGATTTCCAGGTTCTGACCCACCAGAGAGGCAGAAACTTCGGTGGAGCACCACGCACACACTGGAAGGCGGATCGTCGCAAAACTTGGTGTGAGAGTGGGCCTCCCCTGGCCGACCAAGCACTAGGCGGCCTTTTTCAGTTTCGTGGGCCCCATAAAAGTGCAGCCAAGCAGTCACGCACGTGCGCCTAGGTGGGCCTGCTGTCTACACGCAGAATCCTTCTCAGGTTCTGTATTTCTTATGTTTTCCTCTCTCACCTTAAACTCTCTAACCCTAACCCTAAATAATCCCAAATTCCAAGTTTTTCAACTTTTATAAACCCTAGATTTTCCCCCGAATTGAAACATGGTGAATCTCTTGAATTGGGGAGCATTCCTTTGCGAGGATGGGTGAATCTTACACTCCTTTGAGCATTGTTTGGTTTATAATTTCATCTGATCCAGCCCTAACTTGTGTAGGCTTGGACCCCTGTAGATTCCCCTTGTTGAATGTTTGATCGTATGTGGGACGTGGATTTTTATTTTGCGATTGTTTAAAACTTGATATGATCTAAAGCTTGAAATCTTGCATATCATATTTAATACCATGTCCTGCATCAATCCATCAATATTGCAAAATATCAACAACACATGATATTTCACCAAGAAATCATCAACAATTGGAAATGAAACGAAAGATTGTGGTCTCAATATCACGCATGTTGCGATATTGATAATATCGATATATTATTAATAGTATTAATGACAAGTTGAACACTATATAAAACCATGTGCCCATGAAAAATTAAAAAAATTCTAATAAACAAAATTCTGATGATATCAATATGTTGGCAATATTATTGAAATATCGTCGATACACTTATGATACAAGCATTACCAAGAATTTACATAGTCGAAAATATTGGCAATACATTGGCGATATTGATGCATTGGCAATACAAGCGACACCTAGAATTTACATAGTTGAAAATATTGACGATTACATTAGCGATATTAATATGTTGGCGATACTTAGTGATACATTGCTAATACTTGGAATTTCCAATACTACCAGCGTTATCAGTATCGCTACTGGTGTTATCGGTATCGCTGAGTTGGAGAAAGATAATATCGGAGATAATTCGAACACTGGGAGTACGTTGTTTGTAAATGGCATAATTTTGGTTGACAAGATGATGGAGGGGCTTGCTCTATGGAGGGATGCTTTTGAATATGAAGTATTTAAAACTACTCGGACTTAAATGGAGTATATGGAATGCAAATGGCAGTGAAAACGAGGAATTATTATGATTGCTGAACAAGTACCCCAAGATGATTGTTTTCGACATGTTAGGTTGGTAATTCGAGAGTATAGGAACTGAGAAGGACTCTGCCCATAGACTTAGAACTGGTTGGATGAAGTGGAGAAGCAACTTGGGAGTTCTATGGGATTGGAACATAACAATCAAACTAAAGGTGAAATGTTATAGGATAGCTATAAGACCAGCCATGCTTTATGGGGGGAATGTTGGGCAGTTGAGGAACATGTTCATAGGATGATCATACCTAATATCAGGATGTTGAGATGGATGAGTGGCAATAGGAAGATAGAATTAGAAATGAATGCATTCAAGGAGTAGCACCAAAAGGTTATAAGTAGACTTAGATGGTTTGATCCTGTGCAACCGCAACCAAGAACCGCACAGGTTAGGAGTGAGTTGGTTCAAGTTGAAGGATCTAAAAAGGCAAGGCAAAGAACCAAAAGGACGTGAGAAGAGGTTGTAACGAAAGATTTGATGACCTACAGTTTCACAAGGATATGGTAATTAATATAGTGGAACAATAGAACGTGGTTCCATCTCCAATTAGTGGGTAGTTCGGATAAGGATTTGATAATGATGATGATGGTGGTGGTGGTGGTGGTGTGCAGAACAGGTGTTGCCCACTTGATGAGTGGATCAATCTAATTTCCCACAAAGTTTCCCTCATGGCAATGCCAACTTTTGAATGGCTTGGATGTTGCACACATGACAATATAGATACTAACCGCTAGTTGGACATCTTTTTTGTGTGTTTGTATGGAAGGGCATCGAAGGGTTACACCAATGGATGGGACAAATATGCTGCACACATCACGTTGGCCCCACAATAAAAAGGTATCACCATTGGTGGTATGTGCACATGCGAGCATTTTCCATACAGCATGCAACCGGCAGTGTCGTCAAAATCCTACGATTTACGATTTGAGTCAAATCTTAAGCAAAACAATTTGAATCCCTTTTTTATATGAATCCTATGATTTACGATTCATATTATGCTTGTTTTCTTCTATTTTCAGCTTCACTTGGCTTCCATTTTGTGTTTTTAAATTGGTGGGGCTTTAATAATCATTTAGAAAAAGAAAAACCTTTCAACAAAAAGAAAGAAAGAATCATTTAGAAAAGGTAAATTATTTTATTTTGCTTTTATATGAGATTAAATGATTCTCCTGCTCATTAGGTGAGCTAGTAAAGGCAGTGTAGTGTGTGTGAGTGATCTAGGGTTCAATCCCTGGCAATGTTACCTTTCAATAAAAGAAAAAGGAAAAAAAGAGATTAAATAATATCTCTTTAATATTAAATAGTAGATTTTTTTTATTTTTTTTTTTTATTTAATGATTTCATACTTCTAAACTAGTTGAAATACCAAATTGATGTATGACTTGTGTGGAATGTTTTTATGTATGGTTACAATCATGTTGACTTATATGTATTATGGAATGATGGTTAGAAATCAAAATATCTTTTTTTGTCGGTCTATAGAATCAAATGCAGTTTTTCCAATGAGATTATACATTCAAGAAAGGTAACATGATCATAAATTATTAAAGGATCCGTATTTTTTTAAGGAAATTTTCTTGAAAGACTAAAAAATAAAGGAAAGATAAGAATCTTTTAACACTGTCATGACATGGTATTACTTGGTGTATATTGATGGCAAAAGGATGGTTGCTAAATTTTTATTTATTTTTCCTAATTTATTAATATTTTCATATTTTAAAGAAAATCACAAAGAATCTCACGATTTACAATACGATTTGCGATTCAATACAATTCAACCCCTATTGAGATTTGTGATACAATAACGGTTTTGACAATATTTGTTGCTAGTACCACTACAATTTTGGTGCTGGGATATTGGCGGGGCCCACATGGTGTCTGCATCTAATATGCTCTATTCATCATGTTAGCCCCTTCATGTTCACCATAGAGCCCAAAAATCAGGCTGATCCGAGACTCAGGTGGGCCACCCATTAGGAAAAAATGTCAAATCATGCCTAAAGGCTATAAATTCGTGTGGTGTGGCCCACATGAGCCCACTTGAATTTTGAAATGGCCCATTTACTGGTGAGGCATTTGATGCATGGCTTGGATGAGATGGACCCACAAACCCCTAGGGAGGTTCTATGGTTGGGCATCCCATCCCAACTATCCCCTGGTGGCCCACCTGAGTCTACGTTCTAGCTAATTTTGGCCCCATGGCCTGACAACAAAGGGGGGCCCTAATGATGGGTGGATTAGATGCACACATACCGTGGGCCCTGTAATAGATCGCTACCACCACCAATGTTTTAGATAGCGAATAGAAAGTAGCATAGTGTTCCCTTGTCTGCAGTGTGAGGCGTAAGCTATGCAGTGTGTTGCATTAGTTACACCCTACTTAACAGTTTTTCAATTAAGGATGCATTTGGTCGCACCAAATATCATGAAATTTCTTAATACTTGGTGCAACCAAACACAACCTATAATAGAAAAAATAGTGCCAAAACAAGCATAAAGATAAAGAATTAGTGATGAAAACTGATTTACTATTGTTACTTATATTATTTCACCAAAATCATTGAAAACATTAAATACCTTTTAGTGAAAATAGAAGAATATAACAAATCATTGAAAATGTTAATTGATTTTAATGTTTGAGTGAAAAATAACTTGTAATATAAGCTACATAGTGTCTAGTGTAGGTTACGAAGCCTGTAGTGTATGGAAATTAATGTGTAGCATGGGCTACATGTGACTTTAAGCTATTTTCATGAGCTAAGTGACATGTAGCTAAGCTACACTGCATAGTATAAGCTATTTAAAACACTAACCACCACTAACAACATTGGTACTGATACCCATGAGCATTTTCCACATATGTTGTGTGTGTGTGTGTGTGTGTGTGTGTGTGTAAGGAGCATGATACAGTGGTCCACCAATACCACCGTAACCTACAGTCGTACCAGGCAGAAGTGGGATTCAGGTGATGTATTCAAGAAATCCAACCCATCTATCAAATGCATGACCTTGAGTTACCTCCCATACCCAAAATCAGCCCGATCCGAAACTTAGGTGGGCAACACCTCAGGGAACAAGTTGAGAGTGGATGCCTACTGTTGATTTGAACAGAGGAACCAGTGTAGTGTATATTCAATCCAGGCCATTCAAACCCTTCATTTCATCTGGATGAGGTTCAGGCCAAAAATCCAATTGTTTTGCTACTCATGTGGAACATGGTGCCACTTAAGGGCCTGTTTCCATTTCTGTGGCCCACCGACTGTTGGGTTGTGGCACCTGTTCCCATTTCTGTGGCCCACCGACTGTTGGGTTGGGCTGACGGGCTGATGTACGTAGGGCTGACTTGAGTTCATGCATTTGGTGAACGGGTTGGATGACTTGTATCACGTGGGCCCCATATACATACGGTACCACCGTAAGCTTACAGTGATGCTGTTACCACCGGAGCACGCTTGTACACACACACGCATGCGCGCGTGTGTATACATCCCCACAGGAACATTGGTGACATCCCCAAAGCTTTTAAATGACATGTGAGATGCTCAATCATGGATCTAAACTGCTCATTCATTCATTCATACTACTAGGAGCACACCATGGTACAAAAATCATGCCATTTAGATGATCTTAAACATCCAATCAATAGCATGAAAAATGGCCAGTCGAGATTGAACAAAGAAACAAAATATGTCCAATCATCATCTTGAAACATGTATTTGATAGATCCCACTTGCATACATATGATTCCAAAGTTGCATTGCAGTTCGATGATTCTAACCATTTGATCTATGGCCTGTAAGCAATGGCCAGTTTGTAACAGATTGGCCCCATTCAAAGGGTTGGATCATCCAATCGCTGTGATTCTTGCACCATGGCTTGCTCCATATGGTACTATTGAATGAACAATCCTCATTGATGATTGCGTATCCTACATGTCATTTAAAAGGTTTGGGAATTTTGCTAATCCTCATAAAGTTGGGGAAGTTAGCAAAATCCTATACCACAGAGTAAAAATCACAGATAATATTGATATTATTGGTATCGCCAGGTTGGTGATACCTAAACACTTGGAAGTATTTTTTCCATATATTGGCAAAATATTGCCCATATATCACTTGGTGTGTCGCCAAAATATCGTCATGCCCCCTTCACAAATCCTCTCATGTATCATTTGTATTGATGATATTATTGCTGATCCAGGTCAACATAAGGGGCAGCATGAATAAATACAAAAAAAAAAAAAAATTGACAGAAATTCGTTATAAAAAAAAAAAAAAAAAAAAGAAACTTTGATTTATTATTATTGTTTTTGTTGTTGGATCTGTTTAGGGAGTGGATTTCGACTACTCCAATTTTTGTGAATCAAATACCTCATTTTGGGGGAGAAATTAAGACTCGAAAGCAGCAGTGGCTCTGAAGAAAAAAGGCAAAAGATTTGTAAGAGAAAAATTCCTTTCTTTTGGCATGGATTTTCACTACAAATCCATGTTTGTGCATAATTCTTATACATTGACATGGATTTGAGTTGACAATCGAAATATTTGAAGTCAAAATTAAGGATATTTGAGGGAAGTTGGGGAAATCCGATCTCCCCAGGGAGAGAGAACAACAAATTTATTAAGATACTTGCTGTAAGGCAAGAAAGAATACAACCTAAGCAAAAAATAATAGAGAACCAAAAAGATTTGCAGCCCATTTCAAAACGAGACCTTTAATTTTCCTAATAACCTTCTCCATGGTCACACTCTCATTTTGAAAACAACACCCACTCTAAGCTCTCCAAACAACCCAAACACAACGGCTACGAGGATCAACCTCCAGTTAGCTTTCTCAGCTTTTCCAACTCCCCCATGCCTAGCCCATAGCAAATCTTCCACTAAGTTCGGCATCACCCATTCAGTATGAAGTAGACACAGGAGATGCTGAACTTTGCAGAAAAAAGGTGAATGGGTAAAAAAGAGATCAATCGACTCCATATTCGCCACAAACATCAAATAGATATTAGGGAGGAGTGGGGACTAAAGGTCTCCTTTAAAGATTGTTAACGGTAAGAACTCACTTTCGACCCACTAGAAAAAAAAAAAAAAACTGCCACACGAGGGGCCTCTATTGAACCAATGGTGAAACAGATGAGGCAAGACAATGAAACGAGGCAGCTAACTAATCAAGTTGGAAAACGATCGAATAAAGAACTTTCCTGAGTAATGCCCCATCTAAATCATGGAGTCCACTTCTTGAGATGGACATACTCTTCAAGCAATCCAATAATCTGATGAACTCGACAAACTCCTCATATGTAAAATTCCCTCAACGATGATTCCACACCACAAATCCACCATAGATAGAATAGCAATTTCCCATAGAGACAAAATGATCGAGGGCGGACAGGCCACTCTAGAGAAGAGGTCTTAAAGCGCATTCACTGCACTAAATGTTCACTCAAAACCGAATGCAATGCCCACTCATGAGCGAAAAAGAAATTTCCTACGAACCAGATGATTTGTCGCCATAATCACTTTCCATATGCTAGAGGCTCTACAAAAAGAAGACTCTTCACAAACTAATGTAGGGGCATTTTCGCACCGGGCTCGAGTGAGCTAGCCCGTGGGATGCAAGGACACTCGGGTTGGGTGACCCATATGATTTGGGGCCCACGGGGGAGATCTCCTGTTCGAGACTCCTCACCGGGGGTGATTAATGCGCATTTCACATCGAGCTCGAGTGAGGTAGCTCGTGGGATGCAGGGACACACTCGGGGTGGGTGGCCCATGTGATTTGGGGCCCACGAAGGGGGTTCGGCCGAGGTCCTAACCCATGCGATGTGGGGCCTGGGCTATGAGATAAAAGGATTAATTCGTCATACTCTAACAGTTCGAGCTTTTAGATCAAGTTGCTAATTGTCCTGCAACAAATTGGTATTAGAGCGAGAGGTCTCATGTTTGAGACTCTTCACCAGGGGTGATTAATGCAGGGGCATTTTCACACCGGGCTCAAGTGGGGTAGCCCGTGTGATGTGGGGACACACTCAGGGTGCGTGACCTATGTGATTTGGGGCCCACAGGAGAGATCTCATGTTCGAGACTCCTCACAGGGGGTGATTAATGTGCATTTCACACCGGGCTCGAGTTGGGTAGCCCGTGGGATGCGGGGACACACTTAGGGTGGGTGGCCCATGTGATTTAGAGGCCACAAAGGGGGTTCGGCCGAGGTCCTAACCCAAGCGATGTGGGGCTTGGGCTATGAGATAAAGGGATTAATTCGCCATACTCTAACAGTTTGAGCTTTTAGAGCAAGTGTTTAATTGTCCTACATCACAAACCAATCCCTTTCCTACACACCATGCTTAATAACAACAAGCTCCCTCCACATTCTTCCCGCTTCAATTCCAAATCTCCAAATCCACTTTTCAAGAAGGGCTAGATTCATATCCCCCAAACTTTTAATGTTGGCACCACACGCTTCAATTGACTCGCACACCTATTCCCATTTGAGAAGATGGAACTTCCTATCATCCTTAGTCCCCCTTCCCCACCCCTCCCCCCCCCCAAAAGAAAAAGAAAAAAACTCTTCTTGACTTTTCAAGACCTATCCAAGACCAATTTAGGGCACTCGAAAAGAGAAAAGTACATGGTCATATTAAAGAAAGCCACTTATAAGAGTCAATCAGCCTCTTAAAGATAAATACCGACACTTCCATCTTACTAGTTTCATCTATATTCTTTCAATCACCCAACAACAAAGGTCCTTAGTCATCTTTTCGATGCAAAGAGAACACCCTAAATAGATAAAGGGAATGACCCCATCTTGTACCCGAAAACTTCGCGACATTAATCTTCGAATCGGAAACCATTTCAAAGCAAACAATGATTTTTTGCAAGTTATGCACCAAAATCACATCCACATCACAAGAAAGGAGAGAGTCGTCTACATACTGAAGATGGCTAATTTAGGCATCGTCTTGTAAAGCTTTAAACTATTAATTAACCCGTCTCCTCTCCTTTATGAAGCATCTTTCTAAGTGCCTCCCCAATCAAAACAAACCATTAAAGAGATAAGCAATCCCCCTTTCTGAGGCCCTTGGCACCTCATAATACCCTTTTGGGGACCCATTAATCAAGACAGAAAAAGAGATAGATTGCATACATGAACGAATATGCCCCTCCACTTCCAGTTGCAACTTGATCAAGCATATAGTCCAAAAACTCCTAAAAAAACATGATCATAAGCATTGTCAATGTCCGACTAGCAAACTATCCCACTTCTCCCCCCATTTCAGGCATCGATGAATTCATGGGTGATTAAAGTGCTATCCAAGATCTGTCTACTTGCGACAAAAGCTCCCTAGTTTTGAGAAATGACATTTGAAAGGACTTTCTTAAACCTAGCGGTAATGACCTTTGTTAGAATTTTGTAAGTAGGCCCTATTAGGCAGACCAAGTTAAAGTCTTTTAATTGTTCCGCCCCCTCTACTTCTAGGATTAAAGCAATAAAAGAAGCCCCGAGCTCACTAGAGAGAAGGCTTTGCTCAAAGAACTTTGCGATAAAGTCCATCACGTCCTTTTTAATTAATCGTCAAAACTTCTTAAAGACGTTAATCAAGACAAAAAAAAAGAGGCAAATTGCACGCATGAACGAATCCACCCCCTCATTTCCGGCCACAACCCAATCCATCAAGCATATAGTCTGAAAACTCCAAATCCACATGATCATAAGCATTCTCAATGTCCAACTTGCAAACTATCCCACTTCTCCCCTTATTCCTGGCATCAATGCATTCACGGGCAATTAAAATGCTATCCAAGAACCGTCTACCCATGACGAAAGCTCCCGGGTTTTCAGAAATTACCATCAAAAGGACTTCCTTGACCCTAGTGGCAAGGATCTTCACTACAAATTTCTATGGACCCCCCATTAGGTTGACCGGTCTAAAGTCTTAAATTGTTCCGCTCCCTCTACTTTTGGGATTAAAGTAATAAAAGAAACCCCAAGCTCACTAGAGAGACAACTTTGCTCAAAGAACTCAGCAATAAAGTCCATCACATTATTTTTAATTAATTGTTAGAACTTCTAAAAGAAGCACATTAGAAAGCCATCAAGGCCCCTTCTCCCCACATATAGAACTTAATGCAGCTTTAATCTCTACCTCCAATATTCACTTCTAGCAAGGAGGCATCCACACTTGATAGCTTATGAAACTCTAGGTCATCTAACCACAGCCTCTCCCACGTTCACAATTTAACTTCCCATTGAATTGAATTATGAAATCACATATCTTTTATTCAAAGTCCTCGATTTGTACACAATCAAACTCGAGACTCTATTTCCACGGATTTGAGCACTAGCTATGCGGTGAAAATATCGAATATTTTTGTCCCCTTCTTTAAGCCACACCACTCTAGATCTTTAACACCATCGAATTTTCTCTTCTTTTGCCCAATTAGGAAATCTCAAGGACGAAGCTACCCTCTTATCTCTATCTTCTACCAACAAGTTTTCGGCCTCTTTAAGATCTAATTTATGGATTTCTACTGCCATTTTATCAAATTTGCTTCTCGATCACCACGCACTTTCTTGCACAAATTAATAGTCTTTCAACATCTTGAATTTCCTACCCAACTTGAAACTAGCATAACCATCTACTGGAAAGGAGGACCACGAATTGACTAAAACTTGCACGAAGCTATTAATTTTGACCATGCTATGTCAAACTTGAAAGGTCTTAAGCCCTAATTTTCTTATGCCACCTCATGTACAATGGGATGATGGTCAAAAGTGATCCTCAACATACCACGCTAATTGACCAAAGGAAAATTTTCGATCCAACTAGCAGAAACCTAAAACCTGTCCAGCTGCGACAAGGTGGCATTTTCTTGACCATTTGACCATTTGTACGTAGCCCCCACCTAACCAATGAAACTTTTAATGCTTCTAGTTAGACGCCCTTCGTTGGATTTCTTGTGAATAAACCGCGCAATGTTGTAATTACCACCAACACATCATGACACCTCCCACCTCTGTTTGATGCTATCTAGCTCTTCACAAAATTGGTTTATGAGATTGTGTAAGCAAGGGCCATAGACAGTTGTAAAGACTCACTGGAAACTAGAAGAGATCTCACACAACAAAATCGACAAAGGGAAAATATTAGAAGAAGAGTCAATTTTTCTCCATATCCTAGAGTTTCAAGAAACGATAATTGTCCCAACAGTACCAATCGCATCCATAAAAGTCCACTCCATTTTAACCCCCGGATAGAATCAAACATACCTGTCAACTGATTGCACCTTCGATTCTAGTGGAGTAATTATGTCCGACTTCGAATATCTACAAACTTTTTGAACCTAGGCCCATTTGTACTTCCAAACCAAACCTCTAACATTCCAAGATGGAATAATCATTGTTCATAGACTTAACCCGTTCTTGCCCTTTTTCCTCCACTTTTTTGCCTATCGAATCATAGTTAATAGAGAATTCAAGACTTGATTTTCCTCTAGCCCTTCGGAGTTTCTTGTGTTTCAACGCCTAGATATCTTATTGATCCTAAGCTCCTCTAGCAAATTGAAAAATAAAAAATAAAAATAAACATCCTCATCAAAGGCTCCGAAAGATAAACCCACCAAACCCCCCACCCTCTCGAGAATGTTTGTACCCATCAGAACTACTACTCTGTAATCGATTATTTCCTTGAGATCATCTTGATTATCAGTTACCTTCTCTGAAAGATAAACCCACCAAACCCCCCGCCCTCTCTCAGCATTTCAGCACAAAGGGGAGTGACTAGTGTTTCAAGTATCGAAGATATCGATCGATATATCCCATGATATATCTTGTATATGTGAAATGCAAAGGTAGTGGGATATATCCCACATGTGAAATCAAAGTCAAATTGCATGAAAAATCATGGATTAGGAGCTTTGATTTTGAGATTGGAGGAGATGGGCTGAGTTGCGGGAAATTGAAAAAAATCAAAATTTCTCAATTTCTTGCAAATCGGTTGCAATCTGTCCAAACATAAAATCAAACATGTATTTAACCCGATCTAACGATTCTTCTTTTGTTTTTGAATGTATCGCTTGGGTTTCCACACATCTTCTTACATTTATAAATTACATGAATAGGCTTTGAATATACTTGCATCAATTCAATAAGACAATGCATAGATTAGGACCCCATACAAACAAAACCTATTATGTGCACTTGTTTTTTTGTTTTTTATAATATTTTGATTTATAAGTATGTGTTGATGTCTTTTTTAACAATCACTAAAGTTTCATTCAGAAGTACAACCAATTTCCCAATGTTTCCTCATGTTTCCAACAACAACATCAACACATTACGTGATACAACCAATATATCCTATACGATAACTGATATGTATCTGTATCCCAAGGGTGCGATGTGTAATGGGATGCCAATATTTCAAACATTGGGAGTGACAACTAGAGCCTCCTCCAACAGCTCCTAGTCATGATTCACACTATCGAACGCCAGCTCCCCTTTCTTAAGGACTACTGTCTCCTAGATGTCGCCCACGGTGACCCCTCTGTCACAACTGTTAGTGACAGCCTACTGATCATCTAACCTAAAGCTTGCATGTTTGCCTTCCTCTCCCTGGACTACCATAATTCTCCCATGCAAATCCATTCCAGAAAATAACGATCTTCTTCTACTAAAATTCCAATCAAGTATTCTTTTCTTTGCAAGGCCTCTTTGATTTGGAACGCAATTGTTGGGCATCAAGACACAATTCTAGGAAGGGGTCTCTTTTGGTCTAATTGATGGGACTCAAATCATATTCTGCCTAGATCAGTGGATTTCAGACAGATCTTTGGCTTCTGTCTTCCCCCATCTACACAATGTGTCCTCTAATCTCTCCCTATCTATTGCTAATTATTTCTTTGCTATTGGTTCAGGGTCTTGGTGTCTAGCTCATAGAAGAGCCCTGTTGGAGCTCAAGATCGAGGCCTTCCTATGGCGCTTGTAAGGCTTCTCCAAGGTATACGGCCCACTTCAGGGGTGGATGACTCTTGGTCATTGTCTCCTTCGCGCAACTTCTATTCCAAGTCCTTCCTGCACTTCATCAATAGTCCCTCCTCATCTCTAGATGCAACTTTTCCTTCATTTGGACGTATGAAGCTCCTCCCAAGGAAGCTACTTTTGTCTAGCTTCCCGCTAGAGGGAGGATCCTCACAGTGGGGGTGGATGACTCCTTCTGGTCGTTGTCTCCTTCGGGCAACTTCTATTCCAAGTCCTTCCTGCACCTCATCAATAGTCCCTCATCTCCGGATGCAACTTTTCTTTCCTTCATCTGGACGTATGAAGCTCCTCCCAAGGTAATTGCTTTTGTCTAGCTTCTCACTAGAGGGAGGATCCTCATAGTGGACAATTTGCAATGTCGTGAAATGATCCTCCCCATTGTTTGCCTCCTATGCCGTGGCAATGTGGAATCTATCAACCATCTCTTCCTACATTGCCCCTTCACGAACGAAGTATGGTCATCCATTCTATTTAGGTTTCATCAACCTTGGGTGATGCCTAGCTCACAGTTTGTTGTTCAACTGGTGTGGAAGAGGCGTTGGCAGAGACTTACTAGCTATTTGGCGCCTAGTGATGATGGCTCTCTCTGGGGTCTTTGGTGAGAAGAGACAATCGCTGCTTTTAGGACATCTCCTCTGCTTCTTTAAGGGTGTTGGATCAGCTCTTTTGGGATTTGAAGGATTGGTCTCTAAGCCTTAATCTTTGTGATAGTTTATCATTTCCTCTTCTGGGCAAGTGTAGCTACTTTTGCCTTTTGTTTTCTTTGGGTCCTCTTTCTGTCTTGAGTGGTATATTTGTTTATGTTTCAAGTTGTATAGCTGTTCGGAAGGTTTTTTGTTTCTTTTGCCCTTCGCTTGTTTGTTTTGTTTTTGTCTTCTTCTTCTTCTTGTTATTATTATTTAAAAAAAAAAAATAAATAAATAAATAAAATAAATCCTAGGTTATGTACTAGCTATTGACCTTTTATATCAATCACTCTAATCCTTTCAAAGAATTCCAGCAATTTACTAGCAAGGCAATGGAGTTATATGGTAGGCAACAGATGTCATTACCTCGGGAATTGAGGGTGGGGTGAATGCATTTCCGCCAAAACAATTGTTCCTTTTCTAGTACTTTGAATAACGCTCATTTCAAGCATAACTTGAAACAGGTGAAGTATTTCTTTGCGGGCAAAAGTGGACACGTGATAACTTGATTTGAACAAAAATCAACATGCAGCTACTACTGAAGATGGTTGTAGATGTAGTCTTTTGCAAATGAGGATATCTAACAGTGGACATTGTCTTTTAAGTCCAAACAACACAACTTCATCCATCTTGCCTTGAAGGGTCCCCAAGTGAAGTGGAAGATTTGACTGATGTGGAAGTTGAGAATGTTGTGTGAAGGTCCAGGCTTCTCATCTGCATCTTGCGGTGGTTAACTTACTGTGGAAGACATTTCAATCATCTCTTCTTTGGCAAGGGGGGAGGTCATGGGTCCTTAGCGTCTTGTCTTTTGTGTGATGAGATTTTTTAAGGACTTGCGTATCTAGACTAAACATTTCCCTTCCTTGCGTGCCTAAGAAGCCTAATGCCACAAGTTTCTGGGCTAAACATTTCATTTTTCTTCATGCCTAAACAGTCTAACATAGCGCCACCCTCTGATGAGTGTCATAAAATTTCCTTTGTATGGGAACTTATTCCCCTTAACGCCATCTCTGTCTTTCTTTTTTCTTCTTGTTTTTCTTTTCAAAGAAAATTTTCATTACTCATCAATAAAATGAGTAAAATAAAACTTTTACGATCATCAAGCTATCCCTTCAGACATACCACAGGGCATCCTACAGAGTTTCAGTGGGTTGCATGTGCTGATTTTGGTTTTTCTGGTGCATACAGAGGAAGTTTCTATAAAATGGCCTGAATTATCAGTGTACTGCCTAAACCCTCCATCCAACCAACAGCACTAGCCAGTGAAGATTCTCTACTGTATGAGAAAATCCTAAACAAACAAAGCACCATTTCCATAGATATGTCAAACCATCTAGCCATTTGATTATTGTCCGGCAAAGAAAAAGAAGATGAAAGAGGACAGTATGAAATGCACTCAATTTTCCCAATGGAACTAGCTTACAGTCTAAAGTAAGCTAAAAATGAAGAACACCAACATTAGACAATCAATATGGAGAAGAGAGAGATCAATTGCTTACAGCAACAATAGAAAGCTGTTGTGAGTTGAAATCAGCTCCCTGTAAACTGCATCACAACAATCAGAAAATAGATTTAGCATGGCCAATGTTCGTGAGAAACCCACAAGTTCACTTCAGCATCACAAATCAGAATCTAATGCTAAAAAACGAACCCATATATATGGAGATATGAGGTGCTTGTCAAGAGCTCTTTCTCATAAAGTTGCATGCATATGTCATAGCTGCGCTTGTACACCTGCAAATAACAAAGAACCTGCTGATCAGTGTTGGTACAAAGAAAGGAATGACCACCATTTCGCAAAATGAGAAAACTGCAAGGAATAGGGAACATTCTTTAGGCTACATGCAAAATGGTTCCGATTTTGATGCAGGACATGAAAAGTAACTATGATATGCAAGATCTCAAGCTTTAGATCAAACTAATTCAGAAACATTCACATAAAATTTCCACATCCCACATAAAAGTTCAAACATTCAAGCAAGGGGAATCTGTGCAGGTCCAGGCCTACACATGTTAGGACTGGATCAATAGAAATTATAAGCCAAACGATACTCAAAGGGAAATAAAACTCATCCACACATGCACAGCAATCAGTCCCTAATCCAATGGATTCACCCATTTCAATTCAGAGAACCCTAGGATTAGAAAAGGGGCAAACGAATTGAAAATAATGCAATCTAGGGTTAGGGTTATGGAAAATAGGTATGAGAGAGATAAAATAGGTGAAAATTCTGAACGTGGCGATAGTCCATGGGTGCGGACAGCGGGCCAGGAATGACACACATGCGCAGGGGCCTGAACGCACGTGTGAAGAGACCCCGAATGCGAAAAACGCCTCCTTGGCTCTGGTCAGCCAGGCGAGGGATTTAAAACCCCCGAGTTTCGTGTCGATCGGATGCGCGGTCTGTGCATGGTGCTCCGCCGAAGTTTCAGCCCTCCTGTAGAGCCAGATTCTGGAAATCGGCTGTAGGGAAAAGAACGGCAGCAAAAGCTGACAGATTCAAAAGGAAGATGGTTGTAAAATGTAAGGACTATAGATAGTAAAAGATATGAGCGGATTGGGATAGATGTGGCTTCGCACCACGGTAGTTAGCCCTTCGATGAAGGGAGGGCTTCGTACCCAATTGGATTTCCACAACTCAGGAACTCAGAGGAGTAGAAAAAACGCAGAATTTTTACTAAACTTCAATGGATCCAAAAAAACTACAAGAGGAGCCTATTTATAAGAAACCTATATATCCCGAAACTCGCGCCATGTGCACAACCTATTACTTGGCGATAAAGTAAACAAAAAATAAAAACTAATCAAAAAAATCTAAACCGTCCATAATATTCTAAATAATATTAATAAGCAAAACCTAAAATATGAGATTAATCAGACTAGTGGGTCACAATCACGAGATCTCATGATGGGCTTTACTTGACTATCAGGCAACTAACGAACAAAAACTCTATCTTCTAACTAGGAGGCCCTCCTTGGACGTCGTCATCTATCCAGATCGATGGTGGAGCCCTCCTCCTTACGTACGTGCATAGTGGGTGCGGCATACGTGTGCGTGCGCGCGTGATGTCCCCATCAAATTTTTAAAATAATTGCCCTGAATGGGCTATTAACCAATGGATCATGAATGATCTTTCAACTAATCAATGTAAATTTCCAAAAGGATGGCAATTGGAATTTGGGTATGAGAAAAGTGTCCAGGTTTTACCATGAACAACGGTGAAAATAATACAATTTCAAGGTTACTCCCTCCCAAGAAATTCTTATAAGGCATGCAAGAAACATATAGCTACACTTCCATTGCAAAGGTAAATAAAGTGGAACCTTCACTGCCACAGGAACCTAGCATGATACAATGACCATGTCCTTCACATAGTCACTAAGAGACAGCATAAAGGAAGGTTTGCTCATGACTCATTGTTGGTGGCTTCAAAAGAAATCAAGCCAACAATAATATTTTACGCACCGATGCAATTAAAGACGTTGGCGCACCCTAGAGGCAACTGCCCCTAGAATGCCTAAAACGCCTAGGTGTGAGATTCCAGGTGTAATTTCTTTTAGAAATTTATTTTTATATCTTATATGTTATATGTAGGATATATATTGATCTTAATAGTTTAAATTGAAAGGCAAGTCTATAAAATGAAATAAAACTAATTGTAAAGTAATACATATTTTAAATAGAGCAATAGTTAGAACCCGCTTCCAAAACTTTCGTCTATTCGACCATTTCAACGAATCCACAAAACCCTAAAATTTCAAATTTCCCAATTTCTAAAACCTAGAAAACTGAATTTCATGAAATTCCAAATTCTTCGAATCTCAAGACCCCATATCACCATTTTTTTTTTTCTAAATTCTCCCAATTCTAAACCTTAATGTTTCAATTTCTCTAAATCCTAACCCTGAATTTCCTAATTTCCCTGATTCTCCCTTTTTTTTAGAGATAGCGTGAATTTTTTTATTAAACCACTACCAAGAGAACAAGGCAGCGAAAGAATACAAGGCAGCTGCAGCTAAGAAAAACAAGCAAAAAGGGAGGCAGTTCTCACCACCAAAACATTAAAGGCCCAATCTCTAACTAAAAAGGAAAATTTCCTAACCACGACCTCCTTAGAAGCGCTTCAATTGAGGAAGCAATGCCCATTACTTTTCCTCCAAATGTCCCAAAAAATCGCAACCAACAACAACTGCCATAACGCTTTGACATCTTTACCAGGGGGCCCTCCACGACAAGCCCACATCAAGCTATCCACCAATTTAGGCATGATCCAATCCATACTAAAAAATCTTGAGGAAGAAATCCCAAACTTTCCGAGCAAAAGTGCAGTGGATGAAGAGGTGATCTATTGATTCCACATTAGCCATGCTCAAGATGCAGATACTGGGAATGATTATGGATCTCTTCTGAAGATTGTCAACCATTAGCACCTTATTCCTAGCCACCACTCTCGAAGATGCCCCATAAGACCAGAAGTGGGAGGGAAAGGAAGACATATTCTAAAGGCGATTCATAAAGCATATAATAAAAAGACCGCACAGAGAAGCGACTGGAAGTGTGTAAGTGTCACACTAAAGAGTCACTTTCCGCAATCGATGGAGAAAAAAGCCGAAGACTTTCCAACAATGCCTCGAACTGCAAAATTTCCTCATCCAAAACGACACCTCTACATGGAGGAAGCCACGCACCAGAGATGTTGGAGTAGCACCACCTAGCCACCATGATATCCTTTTCTGTAACTAAATTGGCCACCCTCAGGAAAGCGGCGCTATGAATATTTCCCTCACACCAAGGATCTTCCCAAAATCGAATCCGGGTGCCATCACCTAATGCAAAAGGTACACCCTCACAAAACGAGTTTGCAACAAATTCCACCGCTTTCCATATCGAAGATACGTGAAAAATTGACAACCTCTTTATCTTCCATCTCCCAAAGTCAATGCCATATTTGCACACAATGAGCTCTCTCTACAACCTTCCTTCTTTGATGCCAAACCGCCACAACCATTTTCCCAGAGAGATTCATCAATTCCAAAACCCTTATTCCCACCCCTCTCTCTTTAACTGGTTTGCACACCTCTGAGCACTTGAGCAAATGAAACTTATGCTTATTCTCCGGCCCCCTTTAAAGAAAATCCCTTCTTAATCTTTCCAACTTGTCCAACACCAACTTTAGACATTTAAAAAGAGGCATGAAATACATGGCATGTTGGAGAAGGTCGTTTTAATGAGGGTGATCCAACCTTCCCAGGACATATGATGGTTTTTCCAAACTGACAATGTTCTTTCAATTCTCTCCATCACCTTATCCCAAAGATGTTCTGGAGGTTTCCTAATGCACAGGGGTAACCCCCAAATACTTGGAAGGGAACGATCTCATTTTGCAACCAAACACTTGTGCCAAATCCCCCACCTCCAGACCGCTTAACCTGACTCCAAGAATTCTGTATTTTTTTTTCTAGATTCATCTTTAAACCGAAAACCAACTCAATACAAAAAATGATCTTACACAGATTGTTGACCTCTTCTTCAACTATATCACAAAATAATAATGTGTTGTTCACAATGTTCGAGTTGTCAATATCGCTACAAGTTTCACTGGCCGGAGATTAAGATAAAATATCACTATCGCCGATAGCCAAAAATGTACAGGAAAAAGGGAAAACATGGGCTGAAATACATATATTTATATATTTATGAATAAAAAATTTATAAAAAGAATGCATACATAATAAGTTTTCATGTAATGAAAGCTTAAAAGTACGCATTGTTGTAAGAAATCACTTTCATAGTAACTAAAATGAGTTTATATAATACAAATGTAGTGCACATAAAATAATTAAGACATGTAAAAATAAATGAACTAAAAAAAGCACACATTTCTAGAGCCCCCTTATGCATGGTATATCCACGCTGTCCATCCATCCGACCATCCAAAACACCCATCTGTCCATCCATCCCATCCAACTAACCATCCATCCAACCACTCAACCATCACATCCCATTCCATTCATCCAATCCAATCATTCATTCATCCATCCATTCATCCATCAATCCAACCATCCCAGCAAATCATCCATCCATTCCATGTATCCATCAAACCACCCATCCATCCAACCATCTCACCCATCCGTCCATCATATCCAATAATCCAAACGTCCATCCATCCAACCATTGTATCAAATAATCCAACCATCCATCCATCCATTTAATCATCCCATCCAATCATCCAATCATCCAAACATCCATCCATCCCATCCAATCATCCATCCATCCCACCTATCCATCTATCCCATCCAAGCATCCATCCATCCATCCTATCTATCCATCGAACCATCCATCCATCATCTCATCCATGCATCCAACCATCTGTCCACCCATCCATCCTATCTATCCATCCAACCATCCATCCATCATCTCATCCATGCATCCAACCATTTGTCCACCCATCCATCCCATCCAATCATTCAAACATCCATCCATCTAACCATCGGGAGCTGATTAGGTGCGGAGTCGGATCCAAACATTCATCCATCCCATCCCATCATATCCATGCATCCATCCATCCCTCCCATCCAACTGTCCAAACATCCATCCATCCCATCCCATCCATGCATCCAACCATCAGGGCCCACCTTGATGGATGTATTCCATATCCATCCGTTTTGTAAGACCATTTTAGGGCATGCACATAAAAATGTAGTTCCAATTATCAAGAGGACCTTATCATAGGAAACAATGGTGATTGACCATTAATGGGCCACAAGTTTTGGATAGAGCTGATATTTGCTTTGTCCTTCATCCATGTTTATGTGACCTTATCAATAGGTTGGATGGCAAATAAACATTATGGAAACATTATAGTGGGCCCTAAGAAGTTTTTAATGATGTGGCATTATTGTCATATGGTCCACCCACGATTTGGAACTTCTTCGTTTTTGGGCTCCTGCCCTAAAACGTTTTGAAAAACGAATGCATAAATACATCATGGTGGGCTGCACCATCTTGGGTGAGGCACGGGCCACACCTAATCCACACCCCAAACCATCACACCTGTTTAACTATTAATTTTTGTGTGAACTAGGTGAACCAGTCTTATTATGTTGTGTGAAACTCACACTATAAAATAACTAAAAAGTTAATCCCTTAGTTTTGTTTCAAGGCAAAATGGTGGTGACCCATGCCTTTTAATTGTGTCAAATATACATTTTAAAAAAACTTAAAAGCTTAACTTAAAAGGAAAGTGCTTCGAAAAAAGGTTTCGAAAATCCCTCTTCCAAAACCCTAAAGTCAATATAAGTTACTTCTTTGCAGCTACAACCATTGCATAGCTGATGGTATTATAACACTAAAATCTTGAAAGCATCTTTAAGCTCACAACGTAGATTCATTTTTTGACAAAAATCCCAACAAGATTAGAATAAAGCTCGCCGAAATCCCAGATTTTTTGGGTTATTTCATACTTTTGAAGACCAACAGTACAGACCCACAATCCAATCACTTCTTGATCATCCGAAAAGAGGCATTCTAAATTTTTATTTTTATTTTTTAAAAAAAATTTTCAGTATTTATGGCTTGATTTTGTCTTTTTTAAATTTTCAGTATTTATGGCTCGATTTTGTCAGCAAAAATTCAAAAGGTAAAATCTCACCAATATCCAAGAGAGACAAAATATGGGGTTTTCGATTTCGAAGGGCTAGCGATACCGAAAATATTGGTGATAATTCGATATTATTGCCGATAATTTAAACATTGGTCGTCCACATACTAAAAATGATTGACCTTCATGCTTGCTTCTTTGATTGAAAATCCAGGAATTAAACCCACATCTTCCCCTTTTTTCAACATCTTGCTGAGAGCCTCAACTACTATCATGAAAGGGTAAGGAGATAGGAGTTCTCCTTGTCGCATGCCCCTAGAGGATTTGAAGAATCCTTTAGGGGATCCATTAACTAAAACTGAAAAAGTCGTTGATGCACGTCCAACACATGTGGAGTCTTCAAAATGGCCTGGCGGGCCCCATCTGGAACTCGTCTCCCATCCACAAAGAATGTTGCACTAATGGTACACCTGAGTAGGTCATCTGATGTCCCCATCAGCTATAAGTTTTAAAAGATATAGGGACTATTGTCCCCACATGAGCGGAAATTTATGTAATCGTCTGCACATGGGAACAAAAGGCTTCATTCCGCAAGTGTCGGGGAGGACACAAGCATGGGATCTCCCTCCCTCGTTTGAACCGAGACCCCGATATCGGAACGCCAGGTGTCGATTTGTGCATTAATCTCTTCATTAGAACGATTATGCGACAACGTCTCCTCCACATTTGTCATAGCGAGAAGTGAATTGCTCTCCTTGCCTATGAGATCCAAGCCACATGTCAACAACTGTGATCTTCGGGCCATTAAGACAACCCGAGCCTCTGCTACATGCCTCGGGATCCGAACATCAAGGTTCGAATTGGTATGAACCCATCTTCGCAAAACCTTCATCTGACCCTACTAACATCATACCAAAGCCGAGAAGTTCCAATCCTAAACCTCTACCAATTGGATAGAGGTGCCTAACCACATAGCCACCCGTACACCCGCAGCGTGCTCCACGACAAGTGTTGTCTCTCCATCACGGCTACCCCCACCTACCCCCTCTTGACCAATCAACCCTTGACAAGCCCTACCAGAAAATTCCAATGGTCCACAGGAGCATGGGTCTGTCGTTCCATCTTCCTTCTCCTAACTAAAAGCGATCGTCGCTGGAGAAGTCGACTCTCGATGCCTAAACTGCTCTCCCCACCTACCCCCTCTTGACCAATCAACCCTTGACAAGCCCTACCAAAAATTCCAATGGTCCACAGGAGCATGGATCTGTCGTTCCATCTTCCTTCTCCTAACTAAAAGCGATCGTCGTTGGAGAAGTCGACTCTCGATGCCTAAACTGCTCTCCCCATCCGTTACACACCCCACTTCGAATCTCCCTTTCGATCTTCATATAGATCTTGTCGCCAACCACCACTGCAACTGAGCTTGGATCTTTATCGTGTCGCTTCCTCTTGACGCAAATATGAGCTACATTGATTTATTCCCCCTTCTCTGTCATATCATCGATTGTGATAACCTCTCCCAAATAGGCCCCAATCTCCATAAAAGTCTCATGAAACTGTATCTCTAAAGGGACACCCCAAACTAAATACCAGATGTTTTCAATCTCAAACAATGATTGTTCCACCCATTTGCATATCTAAACTATCGAGCCATCATTGGACAAGGTTCTGGCTGCCTTCACCTCATCGAGATTAATTCTTAACCAAAAGGTATTCAAACCTCATTTTCTACTAGGAGTTTGATGATGGTGTCTTGATACTGTAATTTGCAACAAGCCTTATGGAAGATTTTGATTTGCATAATAGTGGCTCCTTTCTTCATGAGTGCTACCATCAAGCTTTTTAAAATCTCCCAAGCATTCCCTATAATTGTTGGATCGACCGATACCATTGGAAGAGGATTACTCGCGTCACCCCATACCCACCTCTTTCCCCGTTGTTCCATCTCCTCTCCATTTTCTGACTGGTTTTCGACCCTTATAACAGCCTCCAAGAAAGATTTCAAACAAACCCTTATAACCTCTGCAGATCTTGCTTCCTTGAGCCTTTGCGCACTGGTATTAGTGCCTTTTCTCACTTGCCGATTCTTCCTTGTTTTTTTACATCGGGGCCAAATCAGGCTCTCTGAACCGTTAACATTTGGCCTCTGAATCTCTCCCCATGTGGCATCTCCTTCGCCTTCAAAAGTTCCTCCTTAGTTCGCATTTGCATGAAGGCGAATCCCCAACTTGATTCGAAAATGTGGTCTCATGGCACTGAGACTTCCATGACATCTCCTGCTCGACCAAAAACCCTAGAGAAATTAACTAAAAGCCATCCATTCGAAAAGCTAGTAACGAAAAGGGTTGGGTACTCCGATAGCTCCTCTTTACACAGCGAGCCTCTGCTCCAGTGCCTTTTCCTAGTTTGAATCGTCGTCCAATCTCCTTCCTCGTCGCCAGCATCACCAGCGTTATTAGCCTTGTCTACACTACCCTTCTCCAAGGGATCCTAAGCTTCTTTCCTTCCTTTGCCTTTTTCTGGATTTAATCTTGATTCCCACTTTTCCTTTGTATTCCTTCAAACTTGCCAGATCTTCCTTCTTCTCAGCATATTACGAACTCCTATAACAATTCCTTTTTGTGGCAACTCCCCTGTAGCTACTATGAAAACTTGGCTTTGAAATTATCACATCCCAAAATCAATGGGCTTTGATTCTCCCAAATTCAAACAAAATCATAATTTTGCAAAAAAAATTAAAAAATTTTTTAAAAAAAACCACTAAATTTTCAAACCTTAAGCATCCAAATTTTCAATATCCCCAAATCTTGTAAACTGAAATTTTCAATTTCCCTAAAAATTCCCAATTCATCGCCCATCTTTTGTATGTCACAAATGAAAACTCAAATTGCTTTTAAGAAGCTCACCATAGTACTTTAAACACCAAGAAGAAAGAAATCAAGAAGAAGATTTCATTACTTTATTTTATTTTTTTGAAATCTAAGAAATTTGGACGAGGTATTTTCATAAATCAAAGCTTTGATATAAACGAAATAGGGAAATGCACTCCAATGGGGTTTACAAGACATCTTTCCACCCTCAATGGGCCAACATTCCAAAAATATCATTCTTTAAGGTACCCAAAAAAGTACACAACATTATGCAGGTTGTAGCAAGCCAGACATAGGCATGCTTTGGGCATGCTTCAGGCATAGGGTGCTAAGCGCACACTTAGGTGCAGCTACGCAAGCAGCCCAAAATGCCTAGGTGTCCACCTAGAATGCCTTTGACTACACTGGGAAGCACAGTAATCAAAATCCACATATCTAAAGGTATTAGCTATTACTTCCTGCAAGGCAATGAGTTAATACATAATATGCTCCCCAGAGTGTCTAAAACTATGGAAAAGCACTGAGGTCAAACCCAGAC
The DNA here is from genome assembly GCA_037074715.1 of Magnolia kwangsiensis. NCBI lineage: Eukaryota > Viridiplantae > Streptophyta > Magnoliopsida > Magnoliales > Magnoliaceae > Magnolia > Magnolia kwangsiensis. The sequence goes on from CM073589.1 coordinate 78,702,907, forward strand.
CCGTTCATGCTATTATGAGATAGAAAAAAAAAAGAGTGTATTTTTTCATCTTACAGAAATCACAAATTACAATGAAATAGATTTTTAAAAAAATAAATAAATAAATTAGATCACTTATACTAATTACATAAAGTTTATCTTATTTTTGTATTTTTTTTTCAATTTTTTTTTTTTTAATTTTCAAAAAAGAAGTGTGGTCACTTATGCAATTGTGTGATCGCTTCATATAAGCGATCACACATAGGTGATCACATATACCATTTGACAACATTGCTTACAGCTATGATTCTTATGAAGTAGGAGTTCGGGAAGCTGGCCATCCTGATTTGCTCCGATTGAATGGTATTTAAGGAACTTCTAATGCTAGGTGGGGTGTCTACAATTGCCCCCCTTTAGCAGAGGTTGCACACAACCGAATGGCAAAGCCTTAGACACCCCACTGCACAAGAGAACCTCAATGTTGGGTTCATGCATCTAGTTGAGCTTGTGCAAGTCATCCTTCTTGTGAATTGAGATTATTGCACCACTAGGGATGAGACAAGTGGGCAGATACCTTCCACATTTCAAAGGCTCTAAAGGGCCATGAGAAAGGCCAAAAGGACTTGGGTGGAGGGAGTAAGAATGATTTATGGTTTAATTGTGGATATGGTCCTTGATAGAGTGGAATAACATAACTGGATATGTGTAGGTGTATCCGGGCTTAATTAGCTGAGATAAGGCTTAGATGATGATGATGATGATGACGATTCAAGATATTACTCTTGCTCCATCTCCTCAATAAATGTTTGGGGCATTGACTATGTGAACATTTCATTATAGTTCTTAAATCTGACTTAGACCCAAGTACCCAACCCATTAGATATATTGCTAAGGTTTAAATCATCTTAAACCAGGCCTGACCTATTTAATAAATGGATCTGCTTCTTTCAGCTTGGACCTGACCCGATTATTACTGGGTAGGTTATGGGTACCAATATTAACAATTAAACGGGTCAGATCCACAATGGATGTCAGGTCTGGAATTCCCCTTGGCCAAAGCCAATCGAACTCCATTTGTACTTGTAATCATAATATGATAATCATACCATTGTCAATTTATGAGCTCGCTTAAATTGATCATCACTTCTACATAATTTTACAGCAATAATTTGCATAGAAATAAAGTTAAGAGAAACAAGTTAGTGTCACTGTTAACAGCAGTTAATGGAAACTTGAAGGGATCCTAGTTTTACTAGTTTCATCACAACGGATGACAAAGTAGGGAGAGGCTAATAACACACCTCTAACAGAAGGTCGCCGCCACTTTCAGATTCAGTGGATGCTGAAAGCAACCTTCCTCTCATTAGATCATAAATATGTAGTAGATAATGTGTATCCTCCCGGGCATACCTGTCAACATGGATCTCAATAGTGGATATAAGGACAAATATCAACAAAATATAATTCATCATTTGGCAAAGGAGAAAACTGCATAACAGAAGAAAAGCAGGGAACATAGAACACTCTAAATGCACATTACTTGATCATCTCATCTGGAAGAGGTCGCAGCCGCCAATCTGCATTCTGGTATCTGCACGGCGGGATACCAATCAACGTTACCCATGAAAGAACTAAATAGAGATACAAGTGAATGTTGAACTGCAAAGCAGAGGTAAATTACTCTTTATTTGCAGTAACTCCACAAAAGTGATGAAGAAGATACTCCAGACTGTTCCGCTCCAACTGCAATACCCTTGAAGCCTACACATCCAACAAGACAACAACTCATTCCCCATAGACATAAAATATCTGACACAGAATGTGAGGAGTGAAGGTTATATACAAACCCAAAGGCAAACATGATCCGAAACAAAGCAGTGCCAAATGTCATTCAGTAAGACCACAAGGCAGAGGATCAGAAAGGGAATTCTTCACAGTTAAAGCTCTACTGATGCATGTCAAAGTAATACAGGCTACAGGAGATAACCATAAAAGACAATGCTAGGCTCTTGTCTCCTAAAGAGAAGTATTACCAGCATAAAAAGGTTTCAAGATTTCAAACTACAATTAACATGATTCACAAAATGATAAAAAAGTAAGTAACCGAGAGTATAACGATTCAAACCTGCAAACCCCTGTGGTTGGATACAGGTATGTGCTTGTGTTTGTGCACAAGCACACCAGTGCAAAGTAACTAATTTGTCAAATTCAGGTAATCAGTGTTTACTTTTTGCTGGTGGGCAGAGTCAAGAGCAAATTAATTTGTTCACAGGATCAGCCCCCTGAACAATCTATATTTTAGCATAAAAACCATGGGAAATCTATGAACCCTCATGAACAGGTTAGACACATACAAACATTTATCTTTAAACATAAGATTAAGTGATAAACCAGTTTAGCAGCATAGCGGAGACAGCAAGGTATTCAATTATGCTAATGGTCATTACCATTGTGATACGAAATTATTATTATTTAAAAAAAAAAAAAAAAATGTAATGGCCTCATAACAGGCTGTTACATGCCATTTTTTTCCGTAATGGTCACTACAGCCCTATACCGGTACCCACTGGCCACCATTACTGTTATGTAACCACCATAACAGCCATTATGCAACTGTTTTCGGATACCATTTACTATTTGCTAACAGCTATGGGTATGGGCCTTTGGCCATTTGGATATGGTTACGGGCCTACAGGCCACTTGTGACTTGTTTTTTTTTTTTTTTTTTTTCTTGGGATATTTTAGACACGGATATTTGTACAAGGAATAGTTTTGCCATTTTTCTTTTTATCACTATGAGGAGTGGGGGCGTGCAAACCCTACCTACTCTTTATCTTCTCTCAATCATCTTCTCACTTTCCTGCTTCTTTTTTCTCCTTTTAAAAAAAAATAAAATAAAATAAAATAAAACTTACAAGCCATACTATGAATCTTTAGGAAAGAGTAGTTGAGAAAGATTAAGGCATGAGACCAATATATTCGAAAATCAATTTACTTTCATGCAAGGAAGCTTGACCATGGAGGCTAATTTCCTACTTAGAGAACTACTGGAGAAATATAGGGAGAGGAGGAATGATCTCCACATGGTCTTTATTGGCTTAGAGAAAGCATGAGACAGGGTCCCCAGAGAATTAATTTGGTTAAGTGTTGGTAAAGAAAGGAGTCCCAAGAGGATATATTGGCATGATTAAAGATATGTATGAGGGAGTGGTAACAAATGTTAGGACCATTAGTGGAGAGAAGTGAGTTTCCAATTACCATAGGCTTACACCAAGGGTCAGCAATGAGCTTGTACCTCTTTTCATTGGTTATTGAGTTAACGAGGTAGTTACAAGAAGAGATATTGTGGCGTATATTTTTTACAGATGACAAGGTTTTGATTGACTCTATGCAGGAGAGGGTAAACATAAAGCTAGAATTGTCAAGGATGCTTTAGAATGTAAAGATTTAAAAATTAGTCCGACAAAAACAGAGTATATGGAATGCAATTTTAGTAATGATAGGGGCAAAAATGAGCAATTAGTTGAGATTGCTAATAGTTGAGATTGCTAACCAAGAGGTATCCCAAATGACCATTATCAACATCTTGTGTCAATAATTTAGGAAAGCAAAGATTGAGAAGGTTGTTGTTCATAAAATTAGAAGTAGGTGGATGAGGTGGAGATGTACCTCTAGGGCCAGTTTGGCGTCTCTATTAATAAGAGCTTAGTTGCTTATTCTAAAAAAAAATAAGCACTTATTTTGGAAATAGACTGTTTGGTAAAGCTTTATTTTTAGAGCTTATTTTTTTTTTTAGAAAGTAGCCAAAAAGCTCTTAAAAAATAAGTGATGGGGAGGTTACTTTTTCTTTAAGAGCTCATTTGGTTCGAGGGGGTAGACATTTTTTGTATACTTTTGGAAAAGTTTATCCTTAAACTTTTTAAGCAATTCCCATCTTGCCCTCTTCTCCTCTTTGCAAACTCTGTAAGGTGAGCCCACATGATGAACAACCCATATTGAATGTGAGGCTCCACATGATAAATGGTCCATATCAAGGTGGCCCACATAATGCATGGTCATATCAAAGGTGGGTCCCACATGATGGATGCCCCACATCAAAGTGTGGCGCCACATGATGGATGACCCACATCAACGATAGGACCCATATGATGGAAGGTTGACATCAAACGTGGGCCCACATGATGAACAACCCATGTTGAATGTTGGGCTCCACATGATGGATGGTCCACAGCAAAGGTGGGACCCACATGATGGATGGTGAACATCAAAAGTGGGTCCCACATGATGGATGGCCCATGTCAAAATACCGCATGATGGGCCCATGTCAAAATACCGCATGGACTATCAACATCAAGTGGGCCCCACATGATGGGCAGTCCATAGCGGAGGGGGGACCCATGTGATGGATGGTAGACATCAAAGGTGGGCCTGCATGACGAACAGTCCATATTGAAGGTGGACCCACATAATGCATGGATCACATCAAGGTGGGCCCACAATGCACGGTTCACATCAAAGGTGGCCCCACATGATGGATGGCCCACATCAAAGAGTAGCCCAGCATGGACCATCCACGTTAAGTGGGCCCCACTTGATAGATGGTCTACATCAAAGGTGGGATCCACATGATGGATGATGGACATCAAAGGTGGGCCCACATGATGGATAGTTGACATCAAAGATGGGCCCAAATGATGAACGACCCGTATCGAAGGTGGGGCCCACGTAATGAATGGTCCACATCAAGGTGGCTAACATAATGGATAGAGTGAGCCTCACATGATGGATGGCCCACAGCAAGTGGGCCCCGCCTAATGGATAGTCCACATCCAAGGTCTTGCATAATGGACAACCCATATCCAAAGTGGCCCAACACGTTGGATGATCCACATAGAAGGTGCGCCCCACACGACGGATGGTGGACATCAAAAGTCGGCTCCACATGATGGACAATCCACTTCGAAGGGGGGGCCCACACGATGGACCCATCAAATGTGGATTCCACATCATGAGTAGTGGACATGGGCCCCACATAAAGGACAAGTACATTGATGGTGGACCCCACATGACAAATGACCTACGTCAAGGCGCGCCCTATATAATGGACTGTCCATGTCAAAGGTCAACCAAAATAATCGTATGGGTTGTTCTTATAATGGAGTTGTAATCTTTAAAAATTATGTCAATTACCCCTTTAAAAAAACTCTTATTTGAATGTTTTACCAAACATGCTTATTTCAAATAAGAGCTTTTTATGGTTTTGAAAACATGATATACCAAATGAGCTTTATTTAAAATAAAGAGCTAGAACAAAAAGAGCTTACTAGAGTAGCTCTTATTTGAAAAGCTCTCATTAGATTAGAGTAGAGATGCTAAGGGGTCGTTTGGCACCGTGGATTGGAGGGGGTTTCCAATCCCCTAGTTGTTTGGCATCATAAAGTAACTGGGGGTTGCAAATCCAGGGGGTTTCCAATCCCCTCTTTGAAGGGGTTTGCAATCCATGGTGAGAGCTTGGATTACACCTAAAATCATTTCAATAGTCACAGGTGTAACATGTGTGTCACTATACACTATCATTTTATTGAGCACATGGCCCACTAATGATGATCAGCACCGTCCAAACATTGTCCATGTAAATCAGCACCGTCCAAACATTGTCTAGCATCGTCCAAACATTGTCCATGTAAATCAACGATTAAAAATCGTTGGTTAGTCACTCAGACATGATCTTGTGCTTGTGGCTCATCCGAGACTTGGAATTTCATCATTTTCGAGCAAAGCATATATTTCAGTGGGCTTATCACAACCATTATATCAAAAATTACTTATCTCACTAATTAGAGATATTAAAGTTGAATTAGTAATTAAATTCAAATCCCTGTAAATATACTACGGGTAGGTACTTTTGGATTTAAGTTGATTCACACTTCAGGGTGCCAAACACTGAGAGGATTGCAAATCCAGGGGGTTACAAATCCACGCTCCCAAACAAGCCCTAAATGAGCCCCAAAAGTTTTATGTGATCACTGAAAACAAATGGAACTATTATGGGATATTTATAAGACTAGCCACGCTTTATGGGGACAGAATGCTGGGCAATCAAGGAATAACATGTTCATAAGATGATCGAAGCGCAAATGAGAATGTTAAGATGGAGAGAATTAGGAATGACTACATTTGAGGGAACATAGTGGTAGCAGCAATCAGTAATAAGATGAGGGAAAGTAGACTTGGATGGTTTGGCCAAGAACTGCACAAGTTATAAAGAGTGAGTCGGTTGAAGTTGAACGCTCTGAGAAGGCAAGAGAGGCCCAGAAGGACATGGGTGAAGGTAGTATGAAAAGACTTGAGAACCTATAGTTTAATGTGTTTTAGATAGTGAATAGCGTGTTACATAGCGTTCACCCCCCTAAAACGTGAAGCTTAAGCTACATAGCGTGCAACATAAGCTACACGCTATTTTTAGATTTTTTTATTTTTTATTTTTTTAAAGCAAAGGTTGTGTTTGGTTGAGCCAAATATCATGAGATTTCATAATATTTTGCACCAAATTAGTCTGATTACTAATGAAATTTTATGACATTTGGTGCAACCAAGCACAACCTAAAATAATAGGAAAATAGGCAAAGATTAATTATAAAGGTAAAAACAGACCAACCTAACTAATTTAATACCATTACTCAAATTATTTTACTAAAATCATTGAAATGATTAACTGATTTTTATAAAAATTGAATATGTAACAGATCATTTAAAACATTAATTGATTTTAATGTTTTAGTGAAAAATAACTTGTAGTGTAAGTAATGTAGCGTGTACCTTCGGCTATGTAGCATATGGCGTAAGCTACATGTGCCTTAAGCTTTATGAGCTATACGGTGTTAAGGCTAAGCTACGCTATGTAGGGTAAGCTACACACCACATAGCAAAGCTATTTAAAACACTAGGTTTAACTAAGGATATGGTTCACAATAGAGTGGAATGGTGCAACAAGTTCCATGTAGCTGAACTGAGTAGTTGAGATCAGTGATCAAAATATCGATACTATCGGCCGATATTATCGGTATCGGCCCACCGCGAGACGAAACACTTCCGATAACACACGGAAGATACCAAAAATCCAAAAGTTCAGATATCGTGCGATATTATTGTCGATATCATGCGATATATCGTCGATATCGTGCGATATTGCCGATACAACCCACCCCGATTTCGATATCGCGGTATTTCCGCCTCCATTATTGCCGGAAATCAACAAACAGAGTCACGGACACTCACGGGTGCGTTTGCAGGGGACTCACGAGTCCCACTGTAGCCAACAACCCACAGGCCACAGCGATAAAAAGTCGATGCCGTAGCCTACCTGGCCGTAGGTTGTGGAAGAAAAAAAAATTGAATTCGAAAAAAAAAAAAAAAAAAAGACAGAGAGAGAAATCGGAGACTATCTGTAGCGCCGTAGGCTGTAGCAGTGATCGGAGGTGGACCATTCGACAGGTAAGTATCTATATCCCCATTTCTTTGAATTTTTTTCGATATTTTCTTCGATTTTTCCCTTTCTTCGCTGATTGGAACTTGCCTTGGTGGATTTCTCAGAGATTCGGCGAGAAATCAGGCCGAAACCCTCGCTGCGTGAGGGAGAGGGAGCGCGCTCGGTGATGGAGGGGGAAAATGAAGAGGATGCGCGGGAGGGGTGAATTAGGGGAAATCGGATTGCGTACTGAGTTACTCAATACGCTTTTATCGTACTGAGTAAACTTATTTGGGACCACTGTTAATGTATGTGGTTTATCCACACCGTCCATCAATTTTTACTGATAATTTTACGGGTTGATACCAAAATTGAAGTGAATCCAAAGCTCAAGTGGACCATTACACAGTAAACAGTGTGGAATAATGATTTCCACCGTTGAAACCTTTCTAGGGTCCAAATTAATTTTTATTTGTCATCCAACCTGTTCATAAGATCACAAAGACATGGATGAAGAGAAACCACAAACATCAGCTTGATCCAAAACTTCTTTGGCCTCCAAAAAATTTTCAATGGTAGAGGTTCAATCAAACTGTTTCTTGTAGTGTGGTCCACTTGAGATTTTAATTTGCTTCATTTTTGGGATATAGTCCTAAAATTATCTGTTAACATGGATTAACGGAGTGGATAAAATAAATAAATAACAGTAGACCCCACACAGTTTACTCAGTACGCTAAGGGTACTGAGTTACTCAGTACCAATCCGCTTCCGAATTGGGGATGGGATCACTCACGGTGGTTCACTGACCACGGTTTTATCGTACTCATTAAACTCAGATGGGCCCACATTTAATGTATATGATCTATCCATGACATCCATCTATTTTCCCATCTAAATTAAGGGGTTGATCCCAAAACTTAGAGATGAACGGTGGATCATACCACAGGAAACAGTGGTCATACTGATTTCCACTATTGAAACCTTTCTAGCCCTGCAGTGATGTTTATCAATCATCCAAACCGTTAATAACATCATATAGACGTGGATGAAGGGAAAATAATAATTTAATATTGATCCAATCATCAAATTGTTCTGTGGCCAAAAAGGGTATTTAACAGTGGATGTTCAATTCAACTGTTTTGTAAGGTGTGGCCCATTTAAACATTGTATATGGTTTATTTTTGGGCTAAAGCCCTGAAATTATCTGGTAAAATGTATGGACGGAGCAGATAAAATACACTCTCCACTGTTTTCTATGGTGGGGTCCACTCGAGCTCTGGATCTGACTCATTTTTTGGCTCACGCCCTAAAATGATCTATTCAAATGGATGGACGGTGTGGATAGAAAAAATACATCATGGTAGGACCCACGTAACTTGTTGACGTCACTTCCGTTGCCATTAAAGGCGTGTTTGATTTTGGGAATTCCCAGGGAAATGCCCCTGAATGGTAATAAATATTCCCCCCCTCAATTGCCGCACGCTTCCCCGTAGTTGATTGGACAACTTACTTTTTTCAATGTAAAAATGGCAAATATTATGAAATATTTGTGGGTCCCACAATGATGCATATCATATATCTACACCGTTCACCCATTATTTCATATGGATTTATGATATAAGCCAAAAAAAGAGGCATATCCAAAGCTCAAGTGGACCACGCCATAGAAAAATGTGAATTAAATACTTACCGTTAAAAACTTCCTGGGGCTATTGTTTCTTTTGGTTTGGGCCAGTTGAGTGTTGGATCTGACTCATTTTTCTTCTCATCTCTCAAAATGTTGTGATAAAATAAATGGACGAAACAGATATATCATATACATCAAGATGAGGTCCTAAAATGGCCACTACTACTTTTGAACCAGTTTCCAAGAAATGTAATTCCCACGAATATTCAAACAGGTGAAACGGTAATAATCACCCATTTTCAGGATATTTACCATTTCCTGGTGAAACGATGAAAATCAAACAGGCCCTAAGAGGAAATGGGATTGCGAGTTACTCAGTACGCTATTATCGTACTGAGTAAACTCTGTTGGGCCCACCGTGAATGTATATGGTCTATCCACGCCGTCCATCCGTTTTTCCATATTATTTTAGTGGTTGAGACTAAAATTTAAGCATACCCAAGGATCAAGTAGACCATACCATAGGAAACAGTTGGAATAATGACTTCCACTATTGAAAATTTTCTAGGGCCCAGAGTGATGTTTATTTCTCATCCAACCTGTTCATAAGATCACACAGACATGGATGAGGGGAAAACACAAATACAAGCTTGATCCAAATCTTTTGTAGCCCCCAAAAAATTTTTAACGGTAAATGTTCAATTGACACTGTTTCCTATGTTGTGGTCCAGTTGAGGTTTATATATACTTCATTTTTAGGCTCAAGTCCTAAAATTATCTGTTAAAATGGATGGACGGAGTGGATAAAATACATAAATAACGGTGGACCCCACATAGTTTACTCAGTACGCAGTCCTCTCCCGATTTAGAGTCGGTGCGAGGATGCACAGCGGAGATGGATTGGCTACTCAACGTGACACCGGCATTTCGCTGGTGGTCAATGCTCTGTGGGCCCCACCATGCTGTGTGTGTTTCATCCATGCCTTCCATTTAATTTTTGTAGATCATTTTGAAGTGTGAAACTAAAAATGAGGTATATCCAAATCTCAAGTGGACAACATTACAAGAAACAGTGTTGAATGAGCGTCGACCATTAAAAACATTTTTGGGGCCATTAAAGTTTTGGATCAAGCTGATTTTTGTTTGTTCCCTTCGTCTAAGCTATCCATCCCTTTTTCTCAAATTATTTTAAGCATGAAAACAAAAATGAGAATTCAACACTAAAATGGACCACACACATGGTTATTAAACATCATGTAAACATCACTTTCTACCTCTGAAAGTTTCCAACGGTAAGAAGTTTCCTACCCACCTTTTACTCTAGTGCGGCCCACTTGAGTCTTGGATCCTTCTCACTTTTGGTCTCAAGTCCTAAGATGAGCTCAAAAAACGGATGTACGGGGTGGATTTCTCAAAAACATCACGTTGGGCCCCACCCAGGTTTCTGGCGCAGGAAATCTGCGTCCGTGTCTGCCAAGACGAGCACTGATGCTCCTGGAGCTCCAGTTGTACAAACAGTTCAAAGGAGATCAAAGTTACATGGGCCCAAAGTGATGTATTTATTATATATACACCGTTCATTTATTTTTAGAGATCATATTAGAGCATTATCCAACAAATGAATCATATCCAAAGATCAGTTGGACCCACCACAGATGGCAGCGGAGATTCTGTGACCCCAATAAGGGTTTCATGGTAGACATTCAATTCACACCATTTGCCTTGATGAGGTCCACTTGATTTTTTAATAAGCTACATTTTTTGGCTAAAGACTTAAAATTATATAGTGAAATGGATGAACGGGTTGGATAAAATGTATGAACAATGAGACAACTGTACATGTGGATGGTGCTCTAGTCCACTTGATTTACATGTGGTACTGTTGCATGTATGAACAATTGTACGTGTGGATGGTGCTCTATGAACCATTCATTAAAATAATCTGACAAAATGGATGAGTGTCATGGATGTACAACAAATGCCCCAAGGTGGGCCCTAACAAGTACTAATATAATATTATTTTACAGATAAAATATGTCAGGAGGAAGAGGAGGTAGGCAACCTGATATGGGGTGGAGGTACGGTCAACCCATTCCCAATAATCGATTCGGGAGTATTTGTAATTTATGTGGCCATGTATCGAGGAGTGGTGAGGTAACCTGCTTAAAGGAGCATTTAGCAGGAGGGTATCGCAATGTTGTGAATTGCCCGAAGTGCCCACAGGATGTGCGAGAACAGATGAGGAACATATTGAAAAAAAATGTGAAGACAAAAGATGAACGACATGCAAAGAGAGAGAGATTAGGGAGTAGTTGGGGCGACCACCATATGCAGGTGAGGAGGATGTAGTGGATCTCAATAATGACGATGATCCCGAATACAGACGTGCAATTCAAGAGTCCATACGGGATCAGTGGGAGAGGGATCAGGATAGAAGGTGGGACACAAGTAGGCCTAGATTTGAGGGGTCTATCCATGAGTGTGGTGGGGGGAGTGGAGCAGGGGGGAGTGAAGCAGGGGAGAGTGCTAGGAGTGGAGCAGGGGAGGGTAGTAGACGGAGGAATATGAGGCATGGGCAGGAGCAGTAGCATGCGGGTACCGGATCTACCTTCAGATCTGAGGATGTATAAAGAGGCAGGAAGGACACAAAAGAAAATAAAGGAGATGTTTAGTGGAGGGGATGTGAGGAAAAAAGTTGAAAAATTTATAGCAAAATTTTTTATATACAGCAAATCCCCGCAAATGCCGCTGCAAGCCCGCGCTTCAAAAATATGATAAGTGAAGTGCAGCGTGGGGGTGAGGGTGTGCCCGCGCTTCAAAAATATGATAAGTGAAGTGCAGCGTGGGGGTGAGGGTGTGCAGCCGCCCACACCCGCACAGATCATGGGGAAATACTTGGATGATGAACATGCAGAAATGAAGACATACGTTGATTCGTATCGACAGTCATGAGAGATGTATGGCTGCACTGTCATGTGTGACGGTTGGACTAGACCAACAAAGATGTCGATTATAAATTTATGGTCTATTCCAGGGGACGAGCGGTGTTCCTAAAGAGTATAGATGCGAGTAGTAAGATTAAGGATTCTAACTACATTTACAAACTAATGCACAACGTCATGCAAGATGTTGGGAGGAGAAATATTGTGCAGTTTGTTAAGGATAATGGGAGTGCATTTGTTAAGGCGGGGAAGGATATTCAGAGCAAGTATCATATGTATTGGACGCCCTGCGCAGCCCATTGCATCAATCTCATGCTAGAGGGGATCGGGGATAGGCCATCGGTGAAGACTGTAATTACTGATGCACGGCTCATCACAAACTTTGTATATAACCACAGTTGGTTATTAGCCGCAATGCGTGAGAGGTGCGGTGGGGATATAGTGTGCCCCGGAGCGACGCGGTTCGCCACAAATTATATCGCCTTAAGTATCCTTTTCAAACACAAACAGGGGTTACGAGAACTTTTCGCCTCTCATGATTACGTAGAATGGAAAAAGAGGTTGACAAAAGTAACCTACAGAATTGAGGAGCTGGTGCTGGGAAATTCATTTTGGGAAAAAGTTCGTGGTGTTGTGGGTATTCTAGAGTCCATTTATGTGGCGTTGAGGATGGTGGACAATGAGACAAATCCGTCGATGGAGTCGTTGTATCCATCTATAGAGCTGATGAAAGAGGCTATCATGGTTAAAGCTCCCAATGCATATAAGTAAGTGCATGCAATAATAGACGACTGTTGGGAAAGGACGCTTTCTCACCCACTACATCAGGCTAGTAAGTACCTACAAGGGATTTTTTTTCCATATGCAATAATAAACGAGGGTTGTACTGATGTGTATATGTTGGTTTTCAACGTATTTCCTAAATCCCAAATACCACTACAGCCGGAACCTCTTCGAAGATAATTCATTAAAGAGGGTTGTGCATGAGGTGTACGATCACTTATTCCCCGACTGTCCGGGGAAAGGCACCTTTGGTAGTGAGGTAAATATATTCCGCATTTACATTCTCCTTATCTTCATCTTAATCATTAAATACTTATTCTAGTTATTATACACAATCAACAGATTGTTAAATTCCGCGATGCGGTTGGGATGTTTGGGTGTCACCCTGCAGTGAAGTCAATGAACGCCATGATACCATGTGAGTCACTGTAGTAAACTTAACTTTTATATTATTTTAAAAAATCTAGGATAATGAAATAATCTTATGATATGCAGGCGAATGGTGGTCCATGTATGGGACTGACTGCAAGGTTTTACAACGACTGGTTGTCCGTGTGCTTGCACAGACGGTGTCCTCGTCACCCTGTAAAAGGAATTGGAGTACATTCTCTCATACTTACAAATAAACGTAATAGAATAGGGTATGAGAGGTTTCAGAAGCTAGTGTATTGTCACTACAATATGAAGTTACGAGAGAGGTTGCTCCGCTCGGAAGGAAGAAGAAAAGCACAGGAAGACCCACTGGACCTAATGACGATCGGACAGCATGCATATGCTGAGGATGCGGAGGATGACCTAATTTACCAATGGGTTAGGTTAGATGACTTAGATACCTCGGATGGGCGACCAGAGCCACATATTGCGGCAGAAGCAAAGACACAAGGGATTGATGTTAACAAACATATGGAGCAACAGAGGTCTCCTGATGAGGCATTCGACCCATTAACGAGGAGTCCAGAGGGCAGCCCGCGGTAGTCACTATCACGCGGGACACGTGGCGGGGAAACATTGTCTGACACCGATACTTAGAAAGTGATGCGGGAAATGAGTCTGGTGATGATGATGGCGGCGATAAGGGTGGCAATGACTCTGATGACACTAAGGATGATGATGGGACACGTGGCGGGGAAACATTATCTGACACCGAGACTTAGTCAGAAAGTGATGCGGGAAATGAGTCTGGTGATGATGATGGCGGCGATGAGGGTGGCAATGACTCTGATGACACTAAGGATGATGATGGTGGTGGCGACGGGGATGGTGGCGAAGCGGGTGGGAATCAGGATAAGAGGCCTCTTAGCCCTTTTACCAGGGAGGAGAATTTTGATCATTCCACGCAGGACCCTGACCATGGTTCTCGTCCAGAAAAACCACGACCTCGTCTTATTTACAATAAGACATACACGCGTCAAAAGCTACTGCAGAAAAAGAAGACTCATAAACTTTTAGATTTTGAGTTGCTGGCAAAATGCATGAGGGACACAAGCGTTCGTGGCAGACGAGGTGGCTCTAGATTTGGATCACGGACAAGGGAGGGGAGCTCGAGTTACAGGCCACAACATGAATCTGGATCACAAACACTGGAGAGTAGCTCAATTTCTGTGCCATAGTATAGGCATGGATATGGACCTAGTGGATATGCGACGAGTGACTCCAACAGTTATAGCACATCATTTTTCAACCCTGGTTAGGAGTTTACTTCTGCATATGGGAAAGGATATGAGTAGCAGTATGGATATGGCCAACAATATGGATACCAAGGAGCTTCATATGTGCCCTTCCCAGATCCATATCAGTTACAGACTGTGACAATTACGCAGTACCTATGGATGGGCGTATTGATTCAGTTCGGAGAGGATGAGTACCAGCGTTATGTCAAAGAGTATCTTAACTGGTACCACTCTACTATGACTTGGGCACAATATTGTCAATTGGTGGAGCAGCAGTACTATGCCCAGCCCCGTCAAGATAGAGATGATGATTACGAGCCACCACGCAACTCTATGTGGGTCTAGACCACAACTGGTCCCCATCATTGATATGTATATTTATCAAATTTTACTTCTTCAGTTCTTATTTTGCTTTTCAATGAATTGGTTGTGTTTTCATACATGATTATGATATATTTATAAATATCATGCATCAATTTAAATATAGTTACATTAGTTCAGTTAAACATCGCATAACTTAGGACCCTATACAAAGGAAATTTATTATATGCATCTTTTTTTTGAGATGTTATGATTTAAAAGTGTGTATTAAGGGCCTTTTTAACAATCCCCAAAGTTTCATTAAAAAATTCAACCATTTTCCCAATGTTTCCCCATGTTTCCCAAAAAGTGCGATAAACTATGCGATACAAACGATATATCCCGTGCGATAACCGATACGTATCTGTATCCCAAGGGTGCGATACATTGTGCAATACCGATATTTCGAACACTGGTTGAGATAAGGCTTTGATGATGAAAGGGGAAGGTTATTCATTGAAGGCAAAGGTTATTTGTTACTATTCGGCCCTGACCACAAATTAAAACTTATCTCGGACCTTAAAGACTCATGGAGCACACAAAAAGGAACTTAAAATTTTACTCTTGATGAATGAGGCTTTCATATTTTATCATCTATGAATTTCGCTATTACAAGGGAAGCGGAAAACAGACTTGACATCTTAGAGTTCAAGTACGCATAACAGTTGCAGGGTAAAACCTGTCCAGTGTCAAACAGATTGCAGACGTATATGCCAAAATCCCGTTGAAGCCACAATATGTCTCGATCTGCCCCATGCATGACCTAATTTCAAAGAAACATATAATCAGATGGCAGATTAGACACATTACAAATCAGATAATTCTAACACAAAAAAGGTCATATAATGAAATGGCAGAGCAGACACATTATAACAACAGCAATAATAATAATACTAGTAGTGGTAGTGGAAGTGGTGGTGGTGGTAGTACCTTTCTTTTAGAAGGATCTTTAAAAACTTCCCGTAAGTGTGGACCAATGTGAATACGGAGCTTTAGTGTGTCTACCACGAAATCCTCAGTTCGAGTCGATATTTGCATCAAGCAAGTTAGTCCTTGAAAAGATCGATATTGATTATGCTCCAAATCAACCTGGAAACACACACACACATAAGAAATCTTAATATGATAGTAAAACATTCATTTCCAAAATTAATAAAGAGAACAATCATATTAACTAAGTTTAGAACTTCCCTTTGTCTGCTCTTCTTATCTGAAGAACACCAGGTCAGATATGGACAGCAAAATTAAACATTGACTTCTCCCGAAGCAGTTCAAGATCTCATAAAGAAAGAACATAACAGGCACATGTTAAATGCCAAATATGAATTATCTTACTAGTTATACCCTAGAGAGGCTAATTCTAATTGTATAGCAGATTTCTCACAAAGGGTCCATAGGCTTTTCTCTTTATATAGGAGATTCCTATCCATTGCCTTAATGGAATTTGTATCTTGCTCCACTTGTTTTCTTTAATGAATTCCTTTGTTACAGAAAGAAAAAAAAAAAAAAAAAAGACAAATACAGACCAGGCACGGAGCCTAAATGTTTATTATGATCAAGAAGATAATTCTTAACCAACTATTTTTCATGGTCTGCTGAAAAAAATGTCCATAACCACCCATAGCTTAAAAGTAAAGGCCAGCCCCTGCACAGGAGGATGCTTGAATTTCACAAGTATACAATTGTACAACAGCCAACAGTGGTTGCCAAAAATGTTGTTCTAACTTCTAAATCAGCATAGAAATCAGGAGGTCAAGAGTGTAATGCGAGGGCATTTTCACACCGGGCTCGAGTGGGGTAGCCCGTGGGATGCGGGGACACACTCGAGGTGGGTGACCCATGTGATTTGGGGCCCACAGGGGAGGTTTCGTGTTCGAGACTCCTCATCGGAGGTGATTAATGCAAGGGCATTTCACACTGGGCTCAAGTAGGGTAACCCGTGGGATGCGGGGACACACTCGAGGTGGGCAGCCCATATGATCTGGGGCCCATGAGCCCACGAGGGGGGTTTGGCCAAGGTCTTTAACCCATGAGATGTGGGGCCTGGGCTACGAGATAAATATGGCCTAGGCTCCTATTAACCACCTCAGTCTGAGGGTGGTAAGCAGAAGAAAATTGAAGCCTAGTACTCATCATATGCCATAGTGTCTTCCAAAAATAACTCATCAATTGTGCGTCAGGATTAGACACTATGGTTTTGGGTAACCCATGAAGCTTGACAACCTCACTAAAGAACAACTTGGTAACATGAGATGCGTTAGAGGTCTTCAAACAAGGGATGAAGTGGGCCATTTTAGAAAAACGGTACATGACAACAAATATGGAATCGTGTTTCCGAATAGTCTTGAGGAGCCCAAGCACGAAGTCCATACTTATGTCCTGCCAAGGGGCGAATGGAACTAGTAAAGGTGTGTATAGCCCCATATTCTACTTTTTCTGCTTTACCAGTTGACAAGTATGACACTGCCCTATAATTTTAGCCACGTCTCACTTGAGGCTTGGCCAATAGAATCTATCCTCCACTGAGGCAATGGTCTTGTCTCAACCAAAATGACCCGCAATCCCTCCTGAATGTAATTCCTAGACAAGAAAATCGTGAAGAGATGTGCGAGGTATGCACGAACGGCCACTCCTAAACAAATATCAGTCCAATATCAAATACTCATTGCTAGCTCCTGACAGACTCTCTAACAACGATGCATACACAACTCCAAAATCTAGGCACTTAGAATAATTCTCTCTAACACGCTCGAGCCCTGTGACTTCGACACTCATGGAATTGAGTAACGCGACTCGACGACTCAACGCGTCGGCAGGCTTATTCTCTACACTAGCCTTATGCTTAAGCATAAAAGTATACTCTTAAAGGAACTCGACCCACTTGGCGTGCCTAGGGTTTAATTTCTTCTAAGAGTTCGAATATCTCAAGGCCTCGTGATCTCAGAACAAGACGAATTTTTGCGGCAATAAATAATGACGCTAGTGGCGCAACAACTGCACTACTGCATAGAATTCTTTGTCATAGGCGGAGTATTTTTGCTTCGCCTCATTCAGTTTCTCATTAAAGAAGGCGACAGGGTGCCCATCCTGAATAAGTACTCCTATACCAACTCATGACGTGTCACATGCGTCCACAAAAACTTTCAAAAAATCCGGAAGTCACGTGACTAAAGCCTCAGTCATCTTAGCCTTTATCTCGTTGAAGGCCTTCAAGGCTGCCTTCGTTCATTGAAACTCTCCTTTTTTTATGCAATCCGTGAAGGGAGCTATAATGGAACTGAAGCCTCGAATGAACCGCCTATAGAAGGTGGCCAAGCCGTGAAAGCTACGTACCTCGTGAATATTGTGGGGTTCAGGCCAATTGATAATGGCTTTGACCTTCTCGGGATTCGCCAACACACCCTCAGCTGACACAACAAAACCTAAGAAGATAACACTGCTAGACATAAACGCACACTTCTTTAGGTTGGCGTACAATTTTTTCAGCTCTAAAGATCCCACAAACTTGCCTCAAATGGTTGAAGTGTTGTTCCTTGGTCATGCTATAAATCAGGATATCATCAAAGTAGACAACCAGGAACTTCCCCATAAAGGGCCTCAACACTTTGGTCATCACATACATGAAGGTACTCGGGGCATTAGTCAGCCCAAAAGGCATGACTTAGCCCATCCTTCGTCTTGAAGGCCGTCTTTCACTCGTCGCTAGGGCATACACGGATTTGGTGATAATCACTTTTGAAGTTAATTTTCGAGAAGATAGTAGCGTTGGCCATCATATCCAACATGTCATCAAGACGCGGTACGGGAAACCGATACTTGATTGTGACTTTGTTGATGGCCCTACTATCAACACACATCCTCCATGTGTCATCCTTCTTATTAGATGTAAGAAGGGTGGGCACAGCACACGGGCTCATGCTCTCTTGAATGAAACTCTTTTTTAGGAGCTCATCAACCTGCCTCTTTAACTCTACATGCTCCTTTGGGTTCATTCTGTAATGAAAGAGGTTTGGTAAAGTCGCCCTAGGAACTAAATCAATGGCGTGTTGTATATCACTCATAAGGGGAAGCTCATCCGGTAGATCATTAAGAAAGACATCATGAAACTCATCCACTGCCAGAATGACCTCAGTGGGTAACTCTACACTAGCCTCTGGTGCACTTTCCCTAGCCACAAGGGCATACACCATCGAGTCCGACTTAGTCTCTCACTCAGTCTTTAGCATTTAAAATATGGAGAGACTTCTTGGACTTCGTTTCCTTTAATTCCTTTGAGCCGCTCACACCACTCTTTGTAGTGGACTCCTTTCCAATCATGTTCTTGGGTGAAAGTAGATTTAGCTTGACTTCTAGCCCTCAAACCAGAATGTACACACATTCGAACGATCAAATATGGTGACATCCCTGTCATAGAGCCAGGGTCTACCCAAAATGATATGGTCAACATCCATGGGAACAACATCACACCAGAGTATCTTTATATGATCTAAACTGAATAGGAACAAGACAACAGTGCGAGACTGGAATAGAAGTCTCATTAACCCAAGACACTCTATAGGGTTGAGGATGGGCTTCAAGCTTCAAGCCCAAACGGCTCACAGTGCCAGTTGATGCCACGTTGGCACAACCACCACTATCCACGATCATCTTGCGACTCTTATCACCACATTTTGCGTAAGTATAGAAGATCGTGTTGCGGCGCCAATCGTCGGTATTTTTTGCTTGTGCAAAGGCACAACACAACTGCAAGGGTCACAGATTCTTGCGCTCCCTCTTCCTCATCACTAGGGATCTCTGCTGGCTCATATTCTTCCTTCTCACCATCACTTTCTAAGGGCACTACTTCTACTTGCCCATCAATAAGGAATACCTTAGTATCCTCTTTCGTGCCACACTGGCGGGCAAAGTAACCAAATCCCTGACATCAAAAACATCTCGTCGCATCGTTTCTACGCGAGCTAGACCCGACAACTGCTTTACCCTTATCATCATTGGGCCTAGACTAAGAACTACTGGAAGGCTTGTATTGATATCCAGTGTTAGGCTTAGCCCCAGAAGGGTTGGCCTTAACGCGAGAATCACGAGACTCAAACCGCCTTCCCACGGATGCTTTGAGGTATTGCTCGACCTCCAACACTACTTGATACATCTGTTCAAGAGTGTTTATGTCCTTGGCGAGCAACTCTCTCCTAATGTTAGAACGGAGGCCCATCTTAAATTGAACAAAAGTGAGTACGGGATCCTCTTCGACTTCACACCGGATCAAATACTCTTCGAACTTCTCAATGTATTCAGCCACACTCATGGAACCTTGTCGAAAAGACCGCCAATCTCCAACCAACCTCAATTGATAAGAGAAAGGGAGGTACTCCTTTACAATTTCTTTCATTTCTCCACAATGGACTATTGGGGGCTCCCTCAACTTTTCTTTCTTTCGCTCCACAGTAGCTCAAAACCTCTTTGCTTCACCCACAAACTTCATCTTAGCAAATCAGACTCGACGAGCATATGACATGTCATACCACTCAAAATAGCGGTCCATGTCCACCCAGTCTAGAAAAGCTTTAAGGTCCAAGCGGCCATTAAATGTAGGGGCTTCTACACTAGCTCCCTTTAGGAGTTGCGCATATGGGTCATAATGATCATGATGCCTCTCGCGGGGTGTGCACGGGTGCGCGCTTATGACCATTTCCGTGGCCACCCTCATTCCCTTGTCTATCCTCCTAACCACCTGCCCGAGATTGGGCATCTTCCCCAATGGCGAGGTTTGCCTGGGTGAAGGTCTCTAGTGGGGTAACATGTACAATAAGCTTATCCAAGCGTTGGTCAATATGTTGTTCCAAGTGCCTACCCAAAGACTCAAACTGTCAGGCTATGTTGTTCATTGACTCTTGTAATTGCTCCATGTTTAGTGTAAGGTGCAAACCAAAACCACGACCAATATGTGTGGGCATACAACTACTCACTCAACTCAAAGACCCTCTAATGCAACTATATGCATCTAAATGGGACTAAATGATCCTATGACTCTATATGAAGGGAATCACACAACGCTACTAAAATTCCAGCAATATAATTGCCCAAATAATTTGTTAACAGAAAATTCAGCCATGAAATTTGTAGATTTTCTGACAACAGAAAATTCAGCATAATGTGAATTATGGGTCCTAAACAGCCCTATATGAGGAGACTTGATGCATAATGGAAATAACTAAACTGAACCCTAAACATGCAATGCATTCCCCTATAAAAACCTAGGCTCTGATACCAAATTTGATGCAGGACATGAAATTAAATATGACATGCAAGAATTCAAGCTTTAGATTACACCAATTTTAAACAATCACAAAATTTCGCATCCTACATATGATCAAATATTCAAAAAGGAGAACCTATGGGGGTCCAAGCCTACACAACTTTAGGGCTGGATCAAAGAAAATTATAAATCAAACAAGCCCAAAGGAGTGTAAGATTCATCATCCCATCAACATCCTTCCTGAGCTTTCAACCTGCACTCTGATGCAGGACATGAAATTAAATATGACATAGTTCAAGTTTTAGATTATACCAATTTTAAACAATCACAAAATTCCACATCCTACATACGATCAAATCTTCAAAAAGGGCAATCTATGGGGTCCAAGCCTACACAAGTTTAGGGCTGGATCAAGTAAAATTATAAGCCAAACAAGCCCAAAGGAGTGTAAGATTCATCCATTCTTGCAAAGGATTGTTCCCCAATTTAAGAGATTCACCATGTTTCAATTCGAAGGAAAATCTCGGGCTCAAATTTAGGGATAATTGGGATTTAGGATTCTTTAGGGTTAAAGATCTGGATTTAAGTTTAAAGAGGAGGAAAATAGAGAATATGGCTAGGCTAGAGAACCTGAGAAATAGCCCTGGGCGCACGTGTGTGGACAAAGTCGAAAAGCGACTCCTAGGCTAGGATTGGCCGGGGTAGGACTGCCTCCATGCCAAATTTCGCGTCAATCCGATGCACGGTTTGTGCGTGGTGCTCCACCAAAGTTTCAGCCCCTCAGATGGGCCAAAATCTAAAAATTTGTTTGTGCACAATTATAGGATACAACTTGGATACGAAAGAGGGTGAATCAGAAGGTGGAAGGGATGTAGAGGATTATGGATGTGGGATTTAAAGAAGTTGAGATGATTTAGAGGGTTGTGGCTTCGCACCACGGTAGTTAGCCCTTCAAGGAAAGGAGGGTTTCGCACCCAATTTGATTCTTCAACCCAGAAAGATAGAAGAAGAAAAATGCAGAATTTTTATTTATAAACTTCATTGAGAATACCTACATGGGATTGCTTATTCAAAAGAAAACCCTTAACCCCAAAAGACAATTTTACCCTTGTGCCATGTGCACACACTAATACTTAAAGTTGGAAGTAAATAAAATAATAACTAATCTACGCAATCAAAGTCATTCATGATGTTTCTAATAACAAGAATAATTAAAACTCAAAATCCTAGATCATCTAAGGTATTCCTCAATCATGAGATCTGATGGTCGAATCTATGTGATGATCGGGTCCACTCCAAAGCCCCATAACGCAGCCCCTAACTGTGAGGCCCTCCAAAGATGTCATCGTCGATCCAGATTGAAAGTGAGGCCCTCCTTGAATATATGCATAGAGTGGGGGGCGTGCGCAGTGAGCACGGCAATAGTCCCATTTTCAGATTCTGACCCATCTAAGGGATTGAAACTTTGACGGAGCACCACACACAAACCGTGCATCGGATCGACACGAAATTTGGCATGGAGGCAGTCCTACCCTGGCCAATCATAGCCTAGGAGTCACTTTCCGACTTTGTGGGCCCCACACACGTGCGGACGAGTGGTCACGCACGTGCGCCCAGGGCCAGCTGCTGTCCACGCACATGGTTCATCTTAAGTTCTATTTTCCTCCTCTTTAGACTTAAATCCAAACCCTAAAGAATCCTAAATCCCAATTATCCCCAAACTTGAACCCTAGATTTTCCCCCGAATTGAAACATGGTGAATCTCTTAAATTGGGGAACAATCCTTTGCAAGAATGGATGAATCTTACACTCCTTTGGGCTTGTTTGGTTTATAATTTTACTTGATCCAGCCCTAAACTTGTGTAGGCTTGGACCCCATAGATTGCCCTTTTTGAAGATTTGATCGTATGTAGAATGTGGAATTTTGTGATTGTTTAAAATTGGTATAATCTAAAACTTGAACTATGTCATATTTAATTTCATGTCCTGCATCAGAGTGCAGGTTGAAAGCTCAGGAAGGATGTTGATGGGATGATGAAGTGGAAACTGAGGGCTCAGGTTGGTGGAGGGGACTATATTGTGCATCATGGTGCAAGGGATCAGCATGGAAGAAGGGGCAAGATGGAAGAGTCTACAAGCAAGATCTTGGAGTGGCATGGCAGCAGGGCTGTTAATGGAAAAGATGAGGCAATCTTGGTCCGCTATAAATAAGTCTGGGGAAGATCAACATATTAGGACAGCTAGAACAGGTGGAGAGAATCAGGTTCAAATTTCAAATTGAGAAAAACCCATTCCAAGAGAAGTAGAAATAAGTAGTAAAAATGCAATCTCGCCCCATTACCTAGTTTCATTTGAGTGGGTCCCAAGAAGTCAAAGCAATGGAAAATGGAGCATATATAAGCCAATACAACAGTAATTCTGAAAAGGTGGAAGTGTTGTCTTCAATGGAAGGTTCATGCAATGTCATAGAAAATGGAAAGCACATATAATGTACACTAATGAATCCTAAGAAGATCTACTCATATCTGTGTTTTTTATTTTTTTATTTCTTTTTGAGACAACAGAATTTATCAAGACACTGACCAAAACACGGGAAAAGAATACATTGCAACACTACAATGCCAAAGAAAAAGAGGCAACCTTAGTAGCATTTACATGAGGAACCCATCCCTTAACAAGACCCATAATTGTCTTTATCACCCCACCCCGTCCACCATAGACCTCCCATTTCTAAAACACCACTCATTTCTCTCTTTGCAAATTGTCTACTGAATAGCCATAACGAGAGGCCTCCAAATGACTTTGCTAGTCTTTCTACCACCTCCTTTGTGCCATGACTAGAGGAGCCTCCACTAATTCTGGCATAACCCAGGCCAAATAAGAATCAGCAAGGAAATAGTCTCACACTTTCCAAGTAAAAGGCGGTTGATCGACTCTGCATTGTCCTTGCA
This sequence comes from Magnolia kwangsiensis, assembly GCA_037074715.1. NCBI lineage: Eukaryota > Viridiplantae > Streptophyta > Magnoliopsida > Magnoliales > Magnoliaceae > Magnolia > Magnolia kwangsiensis. Next base: position 78,726,944 of record CM073589.1, read on the forward strand.
CATCAAGCACATGTTAAGAAGAATTAACAATCTCCATTGACGGTCAAAATTCTTTATGGCCAACCAACCAAACAAATGTTGTCACACAAGTAGTGCCATCGGAGGTACGAGTGTGAAGGACCGGGGATGATGCATGAATTAGAAATTAACCTAAAAAGAGAAGCCAACGGAAATTTTCCGTAATTGTCCTTTCCAAATCATTGAGTCATCCACTGGAGAAGAAGACACAACATGCTTGAGAGAGTCCCACAAACCAATGAACTCTATCACCTCATCAACGGACAAGCGCCTATGACAGGGAGGGCACCAACTACAAATTTGCCACAAAAAGAAAAGCATTTAGAAACTAGGATAGAGATCGAGGGCTAGATTAGCTAGCCAATGTAATATCTCTTGGAGCGCCCTCTCGCCACACCACACATCATCCACCCAAAACCTAATTTGGTCCCCCTTGCCAATAGCGAACGAGATCCCTCTCCAAACTCAATGTTCCGTTGATGCAATAGCTTCCAAAATGCTAGCAGCGCGATAAAAAAAAGAAAGCTTAACAAACCAGCCTCCCTCTAGCATTCCATACATGTTAACAATTATCTCCCTCCAAATGTTTCCCAATTCAGAGTCAAGCTTCCAATGTCGTTTCCCAAGAAGCGTAATGTTCATGAGCCCCATATCTTTCCCCACATCCTCTCCAAAAATCAGCTTACAATCCTCCCCCATTTAAGAAGATGGAATTTGCAACCGTCATGAGCTCCCCTCCAAAGAAAATCCTTTTGCAACTTTCTAGATGCTTCAACACCAAATTGGGCACTTGAAAAGAGACATAAAATACGCAAGCATATTAGAGAGCCAATTTGATGAGGGTTAATCTCCCTCACAAGGACAGATACCGACACTTCCAACTAGCTAATGTCCTCTTGATTTTTTTTCATTCACCTTGTCCCACTCATTTGCAGGCTTCCCTATGCAGAGAGGCGGGCTAAGATACTTAGAGGGGAACGAGCCAATCTTGTATCCAAAGGCAATAACATATTTGACCAAGTCCTTGACGAGAACATGGACCTCCAACACTTAGCTTTTAGCCACATTAACCTTAAGCCCAGAGACCGCTTCGAAGCAAACAATGATTTTACGAAGATGACATTGAAGCCACATCTGCATTGCAAAACAGGATAGTGTCATTTGCATATTGGAGATGTTGATTAGGGGCACGACATCAGAAACTTTAAATTCGCTAACCATGTCATTCCCTTCCTCCCTTGAAAGCATCTTGTTAAGCGTCTCACCAGCTATCACAAAGAGATAGGGGGAGAGTGAATCTTGCTTGAGGCCTCTAAAAGCCTTGAAAAATCCTTTTGGTGATCTATCAACCAAAACAGCGAAGGAAGCCGATTGAAGAAAGAACCACATCCAATTCCTCCACTTCTGCCCACACCCCACCCTATCCAACATATAATCTCAAAAATCCTTGTTCACATGATCATAGGCCTTTTTTACCAAACCGAGCTTGCACATGTTTCTTCTCTCTATAATTGGAGTCTATGCATTCATGAGCAATGAGAGCCACATCCAAAATCTGTTTACCCATAACAAAGGCCCCTTCGTTTTCAGTGATAACCTTGGATAGGACACCCGAAGCTGCAAAGCAAGGATTTTCACAAGAATCTTGTGCGGGCCCCTTATAAGACTTACAGGACGAAAATCTTTCAACTACTTTGTTCTAGCTAGCTTAGGGATGAGGGCTTTTAAGGAAGCCCCACCATTGACTGAAAGCCTATTGCGCTCGTAAAATTCTGCAACAAAGTCCAAAATGTTCTTTTTTAACGAAATGTCAAATTTTTGAAAGAATGTGATGAGGAAACCATCAAGACCTGGAGCTTTGTCCCCACATGATGAGTTTATGGCGGCTTTCACCTCTTCCATTGTAAACTGCACTTCAAGAGAAGAGGTCTCTGCCTTGAAAATCTTTTGAAAAGATAGAAAATTGAGTCGCAATCTATTCTAATGATCACCAAAAAAGCAATTTTTTATAGAATGAAACAATAGAGTCACAAATCTTTCCTTTATCCGAAATCCTTTCACTATTAATAACCACAAAATTGCTGATGCAATTGGTCCTAAGCTCAAGTACTCGCAATTCCATGAAAAAAAAAAATGAGTATTCATGTCGCCTTCCTTGAGCTACATGGCTCTTGAGCATTGTCTCCATTTAATTTTCTCATCTTTAGAACAATCAACATATCTAAAATGCAAAGCAGCCCGCCTCTCCCTATCCTCCTCTGACAGAGCACCTAACTCCCCTAAAAGATCCAACTCAAGAATTTTCATAGTCATCTCATCAAACTTAGCCTCCCCCGGCCCCAATGACTTCCCGTTTCCATATCTTGATTTTTTATTTTTTATTTTTCATTCACCAATTTGAGATTTCTACACATATGAAACCCAACATAGTCATCAAGTCAATAACCAGTGAAGCCCATCAATCAACAATCAAATCCTTCAAACATTCAATTTCAACCCAAGCCATCTCAAATATGAAAGGTTTGGGACCCCGATTATCCATAAGCACCTCAAAACTATCGGGTTGTGGTCAATAATGGTTCCCGTCATCCCACAATGACACATCATTAGGTGCTTCTCGAGCCAGTCGGGGGTCATTAAAAAATATGTCTAACCGTGACAGAATAGCATTTTGTTGACCATTGGACCGTGTGTATTTAGCACCCAACAGCGGCAAATCCCCCATATCGTGCCTGGCCACCCAATCCAAGAACCTCTTCATGATGTTGTTAACACGGCCACCATTGGATTTCTCATTAACAAATCAAACCACGTTGAAATCTCCCCCAACACACCACAAAGAGTCCCATTTCTGTCTAACACCATCTAACTCATCCCAAAACCGATCTCTTAAATTGCTCAAACAGGGACCATAAACGGCAATGAAACTCCAATGTACCCCAATGGCGATTTCCCACAGCAAAATAGAAAAAGATAAAAAAAGGACACCAAAAATCTATCTGATGTAGGATGATGGAAACTATCCTAGAATGCAAGATGAGAGATCAATTACACATTACTTTCAGCAATCAACATGTAAAATCAATCATATCCACATAATAGATTCAGAAATTCATATTTATAATATGAAGATCCTGAGTTTTCACGTACGCGATGCACGAAAATATAAAATAGATCAAAAGTGGCCCACTTGGAAGTAGGGACTTCCAATCTAGCATAGGTAGTGCAACAACCACGTGGATAGATAATGATGTAAGAAAAATTCTAGTTTGGAGAAAGTTACACAAAAATAAAAATCAGATTTTCATTAGGGTTTTGAATTCATGGCTCACCATGGAGGAGCTTCAGAGACTTCATCCTAACATCTTGGAGCAGTTTAGGAGTTTTATTTCACCAGTGGCGAAATCTTCGCAATCAGGGAGAGTTGATGGGGACATCTCGCGCGCCGCCCTCCCTACGTACATACGCAAGGAGGAGGGGCCCATCGTCGATCTGGATCGATGACGACATCCAGGGAGGGCCTCCTAGCTAGAAGACTGAGTTTTGGTTTGTTGGAGTGGGCCCGATAGTCAAGTAAAGTCCATCATGAGATCTCATGATCATGGCCCACTAATCAGATTAATCTCATATTTTAGGTTTTGCTTATTAATGTTATTTAGAGAATCATAGACGCTTTAGATTTCTTTGATTAGTTTTTATATTGATTTACTTCATCGCCAAGTAATAGATTGCGCACATGGTGCGAGTTTTAGGAGTATAGGGTTTTCTTATAAATAAACACCCCTTGTAGGCTTTTTTTTTCCTTAATGAAGATTAATAAAAATTGTTACGTTTTCCTGCTCATTTACGAGTTATGAAAACCTAATTGGATGCGAAGCCCTCCCTTCTTTGAAGGGTTTACTACCATGGTGCGAAGCCACATCTATCCTGATTCGCTCCCATCTTCTACCATCCACCCTTCTCATCTCCCACAATCATCTGCGCTACAAATCTGTCCTTTATTGCAGCAACTTTCCTCTCTTCAGCAGAATTCCAGAATCTAGCCCTGCAGGAGGGCTGAAACTTCGGCGGAGCGCCACGCGCAGACCGTACATCGGATCGACTTGAAACTTGGAGGTTTTGAAGCTCATCCCTGGCCGACCAAACCCAAGAGGACGTTTTTTAGGTTCGTGAGCCCCACACACGTGCAGCCAGCCATCAGCGCACGTGCGTCAGGCCCAACCTGCTGTCCACATGCACGGGTTGGTTACAGGTTCTCTCTCTCCTCTCTTTCATTCCTCTCTCACCTGATTTCCCCAACCCTAACCCTAGATTGTCCTAAATTCTCAATTTCTATCCCTTTTCTTTAACCCTAGGGTTCCCCGAATTCAACCTGTGAATCCCTTGGATTGGGGAAATATTTATGTGCATGTGTGGATGAATTTACTGTCCTTTGAGCATTGTTTGGTCTATAATTTTACTTAATCCAGCCCTAGCATGTGTAGGCTTGGACCCACCTAGATTCCCCTTGTTGAGTGTTTGACGTTATGTGTGATGTGGAATTTTGTGTGATTGTCTCTAAACTAGTGTGATCTAAAGCCTGAAAATCTTGCACATCATATTTGAATTTCATGTCCAGCATCACTTTTGTTGAAGAAGCAGAGATGATCATGTCGCTTTTTGCAAGCCCTATGCAGTTAGCTACTTGAAATGAAAAGGACTCACCGTAATTTCGGATATTTATTGGGTAAGAGTCCCATGTGCGACAACTTAAGAGCCGTGCATGAAGGAGCCTGTTCTCTACATGTGTTGGAGAAATAACAATGACCTTCGAAATCATCGCCCTTGCATATCCACGTGTCCACTCTTCATTCGCCCTCTATGGTTCAAACCTTCTCTTTCCATGTTTCAACAGGAAATACGATTATGTCACCCTCTTCGTTACCCGAGCCTATCTCAACTCTCACTTCGTAACATGTCACCCGAAGGATCAAAGTGAGGCCAACAGTTGTCCCAATACATGGCACTTTGGACGAAAGGTCGGGAACCGAGCCTAGGGCCAGAGCCCGGCATGGGAGGGGACGTGCTTGCAAAGTAGCTCCCTTGAAGCACCGGATGTCACTAGTAGCATGGAGAAACAATCTACCCTTCACCTACCCCATCTCCACCGTCCACAAAGTGACACGAAGCAGGAGTTGTGATAGATACTTTACGAGAGCACTGAATCAGAGCTCCATCTTCTCTATCTTCTTTGAACATGGCTAGCCGACAACCTCTGGCTCTCTCTCACTGCCCAGATCTCCCCCCATCTAGCATGATGTCCTCCTCTCCTTTCCCTATCAACCCTCACCCCTAACTCATCAGTCCCTACGGCAATTTTGATTACCGATGGATCTACCATTGATCTCTTCTTCCTGATATAAATCTGAGCAACACCCATCTCCTCAACCTTCTCCGTCTCCTTGTTGAAGAGATCTCCCCTAAACAAGAGCTGTGTTATCCACAAACACCTCTGTGCACCAAAGCTCTAGAGGGATTCCTCAGAGGAGAAATCAAACATCTTCCATACCAAAGTGCGAGCGCTCCGACCATCTACTTAGAGACACGACTGGCCCGTCTTTATATAAAGCCCATGCATAAAGCACTTGGTCGATATTCACCTCCTTCCGCAGATGAATCCAAACCTTCTTTGCAACAATGGGTTTAATCATGAACTCCTACTTCTCAAGGTTACAGGACTGAGAGAGTCACTCCTCAATCTGAGACAGAGAAGCTCCTTCCCTTGTGCCGACAACCAAAGACCACTATAAATAACTTAAAGCATTCTCCGCCAACTTCGGTTTGACTCAGATTACCAAATCACACCCAACCCCTTCCGTCCAAACCCACTTCCCCTCCCCTACTTCTGCCACCCCCTAACCCACAACCTACCTCCCTCTAATTTAGACGAGTTGGTCCCAGTCACTGAAGCCTTTAAAGAAACAAGTCCCTTCCCCATACCTCTACCCATCCCCCCTTTCTCACTTCAGCCCTTCCTCACTCGCCAACTAATTCCCAACACTCTTTTCCCTTTTTGTGCTCCACCTGCATCACCCCTTCCTTATTTTCACCTCTAGCCCAAACTGAGCCTCCTAGACCCACAACTTCTTGCCACCGAAACTTCCCCGTGCAACAAGGTATTCCGTAACGGTAACAGTGGCCATAATGGCTACCACTGTTACCTTTATGATATAAGTCATAACGGTTGTTAGGTCTCCGCATCTTTTTTACTAGGGAAAAAAAAAATTTGAAAAACCTATATCTGCCCCATAACGTTGGAAAAAAAAATTCTGAAAAACCTATATTTGCCCCATAACAATCCATTATGGGGCTATTACAGCCTTTACAGGGGTGTAACGGACCGTTAACGCAGTTACACGTTATTTTTTCGATAACGGCTATTACGGCCATTAAGACTCCATAATGTGTAACAATTGCCACAGTTACCTTAACGGCCTTTAAAACACCATGCCATGCAGCTGTTGAATCACTCTCTCGACTTCCTCCACCTCACTCATTCAAACGAAGGCAAATCCCCAATAAGCACCAATAAACTGGTCACGAGGCATAACCACCTCTATGACAACCCCATCTCTCTCGAAAACTCTGGCAAAATTTATACGAAGCCACCCTTCCAGGAAGTCGGTGACAAACAAGGTTGGATACTCCACCAAGGCTTTCTTCTTGAAGTCCTTTATTGCTCGCTTCTTCCTTAGGACCTCAGTCCATTCCCTAACTTCTCCTTCCTTGATATAGCCATCTTCTTCTTTAGTACCTGCAACACCTCCTAATGACATACCTTTCTCGTCCTCGTTACCACCCTACCATTCCTCAGAGCATTGAAGCAAACCTTTAAACGCTATGCCTCAATCCTTTCTCCACCACTATTGTTCCATCTCTATTGCAATCCTTTCTCAAATTCATATAACCTTTTACCAATAGTAGTAAGTAAATGGGAAAGACAAACTCTAATAAATTCTTAGGGAAACAAAATTATAAGTTGATATTTATGTTTCCCCTCCATCCATGTCTATGTAACCTTATGAACAAGTTTGATGACAAATAAACATCACTGTGGACACTAGGAAGGTTTCAACTGTGGACATCATTATCCCCACTATGGTGTGGTCCACTTGAGCTTTGGATGCTTCAATTTGGGGCTCATACCCTAAAATGAGCTGAAAAAAGGAATGGATGGCATGGATAATGACATGTACATCATGGCGGGCCCCACAGAGTTTACTCACCATGTTATGCATGGTGAGTTGCTCACTACACAATCCGTGCCTGTTCTCCTAAGGGCTAAAGGCAGGGTTGTCCATTAGGCTTTAGGACTTAATGCATTTTACGGGATTAGCAAAGATGTTGTTATCAAACTTGGGTGGTTGGATAAGGTGAAAAATTGGAATTGGGAGAATGAACTTGCTTCCTTCTAACCAATTGGACTTGAGGATTGATATGAAGCAACGAGGACTCCATTAGAAGGATCAAAATTTTTCAAGTCATCCTCGTTGATATATCTTCTAATTGAGGGTGACTTAATTAATGATTTTTATTAAAAATATAAAATAAGCCTCGGTCCAAGGAGATTAGCATGTGCCGAATTTTTAAAAAAAAAAAAAAAAACAATGAAGAAAATTAGGCAACAATAACAATCTTGCAAGAAACTATTGGTTAATCTTTATGTATCAAGCAATTTTTACTACAAAAATTCAAGAAGCTGTGTACCTTGCCAAGGTGGCGGCAGTTCAGGACTGGGAGCAGCCCGGTTCGGTTACAGAGGTGAGGAGTTTTCTGGGACTGGCAGGTTACTACCGTCGATTCATTAAGGACTTTTCCAAGATTGCCAGACTGTTGTCTCAGCTCACTCGGAAAGACCTTAAGTTTGCCTGGAATGAGACAGCAGAAGCAGCTTTCCAGGAACTGAAGGACAAGTTGACGTCCGCCCCTGTGCTAGTATTGCCAGAGCAAGGGGTCAAGTTTACGATATACACCGATGCATCTCGTGTTGGTTTGGGTTGTGTCCTTATGCAGAAGGACAGGGTGATCACCTATGCATCGCGACAGTTGAGGAAACATGAGGAAAACTACTCTACGCACGACCTAGAGTTAGCGGCCGTCATCTTTGCATTGAAGCTCTAGAGACATTACCTCTATGGAGAGGAGTTTGAGCTCTTTTGCTACCACGAGAGCCTCAGGTACATATTCAAGCAGAGGACCTGAATATGAGGCAACGGCGATGGATGGAAACCCTGAAGGACTTCAAGTTCGAGGTCTCCTACCATCCTGGCAATACTAACCTTGTGGCAGACGCGTTGAGCCGCAAGAAGACTATAGCATTCGCGGCTCCGCTGATGATAGAGGAGTGGAATATGGTCGAGTTTGTGCGAGATTTTGAGCAGAAGCTTACGGTAGAGGAGCCGTTCGAGAGCGTCACACACGTTAGTGTACAGCCACTTATCGATGACCGAATCATGGTGGCTCAGGGGAAAGATGAATGGTTGGTGAAGATGAGGAAACGAGCTAGTGACAAGGAAGACTCTGAATGGAGAGTTGGTTCGGATGGGGATTTGCGTTATCGAGGCCGCCTATGCGTCCTCGTCCCAAGTCTTCATGACTTGAGAAAGGAAGTTCTCGAAGCCGCTCACAATTCGAGAATGGCGATGCATCCTGATAGTATGAAGATGTATCGAGACATGAAGAGGTCGTACCAGTGGGACAATATGACGGCCCACATAGCAGATTATGTGTCCCGTTGTCTCACCTGCCAGCAGGTCAAGGTAGAGCATCGCCAACCTCCTGGACTGCTTCAGCCCATGCCCATAACTGAATGGAAATGGGATTTCATCTCTATGGATTTCATTTCAGGGTTGCCGAAGACGAGGAAAGGACATGACTCCATTTGGGTGATCGTGGACCGGTTGACGAAATCGGCTCATTTTCTCCTTATTAGAGTTTCAAACTCAGCAAATAATTTGGTTAGGCTGTACATCAAGGAGAGTACGTCTGCATATATTTCCTATGAGGATCGTGTCAGATAGAGACACGTGATTCACATCTATCTTCTGGACTCGCATCTAGGAAACAATGGGTGTGAAACTGAAGTTTAGTATCGCGTTCCACCCACAGACTAACGAGCAGACGGAACGGGTGAATCAGGTGTTGAAAGACATGTTGCGAGCTTGCGTGCTTGAATTTAAGGACAGTTGGAATGATTGTCTTCCTTATGCAGAGTTCGCCTATAATAACAGCTTTCAGGCGAGTATTGGCATGGCTCCCAATGAGGCACTATATGGGCGTCCGTGTCGAGCACCGCATTGCTAGGCAGAGGTTGGCGAGAAGAGTTTGATTGGCCCAGAGCTAGTGCAAGCGACCTCAAAGAATATCGACATTATCAGGTGTCAACTTCTGGTAGCACAGAGCAGACAGAAGAGTTACGCCAATACGAGGCGGCGACCGCTAGAGTTTGAGGTCGGGGACCATGTGTTCTTAAAGGTTTCCCCCATTAAGGGAGTCATTCGGTTTGGCAAGAAGGGAAAACTCACGCCATAGTTTATTGGCCCGTTTCAGATTCTAGATCGAGTGTGGTAGCATATCGTCTCGCTTTACCCACACCACTCCCAGGCGTGCACAACGTATTTCATATATCGATGTTGAAGAAATATGTACCCGATCCTTCTCACATTATCAAGTGGGAGCAGGTACAGTTGAGCGAGGATGCTACTTACATACTACCGATGTGTATCCTAGACAGGAAAGAGCAGGTATTGCTTAATAAGGTGATTCCACTTGTGAAGGTATTGTGGACACATCACACTGAGGAGGCTACTTGGGAAACAGAAGCCGAGGTCCGCAAGAACTACCCTCAGATTCTCAAGGAGTACAAAAAGGTACTAATTTCGAGGACAATTTTTCTTTAAGAGTAGATTGTAACGTTTCGGAAAAATCTGTACAAAAACCCGAGTACCACCTCAGGCAGAAATCACTAAGGACCGAATTCTTTAGGAATTAACTAAGTGATAAACTAAGTCATCTGTGGAATTAGCTTAAATCACTTTCAATACGAACTGCAAGACCCAAAACTAAAAGGATTGTTAACGCTACATTACGCTCTCGGGAGCATCACGAAACTCCGTATCGGACCTGTACCGCACGTCAAAAGTTCGATTACTGCGAAACTATACAATTATGACCGCTTTACTGGGCTTGACAACCATCTCGGAGGGCTTGACAACCATCTCAGAAGTCAAATCCAAATAGTATCCAGAAACGCACAACTTGAGCCCGAAGCGAAGTGTGTGAGAAACGCGAATATCTTTAGGAAATGAACTTAAACTTAAATGATTTGAGTCGTTCGCTTGCAGGCTAAATTTAAGATTTCAGACCGTCAGATTCTAACCCAACTATACCCTCGGACCAGGGAAAATTTTCAACACATGTCAGTGTACTTGTGGCCCTGTTCGAGTAACGGTGACCGTTGAACCGAAACAGGTCCTCTGCGGTCGATCTACTAATCCGATCAGATCGAAATCTTAACCTAGCCTAGATCTAATGTCAGGGAACTTTCCCCATACCGTATGCAGGAAATGGGCCTCCAGATGAGCTCCGTTGGACCAAAACAGCCACTCTTTGGCTATAACCAAAGTATACCATGGCCCTTGGGCCATTTACACCAGTTCTGGGCCTATATAAGGACCTAAACCCACTCATCTCTCATTCCATACGAAATTCCAAACCCTAAGAGAGAAGAGAAAAAGAGAAGGAACGAGTGAGGAGAAGAGAGAGAGTGAGAGATACTTGTTGGGATTTGCTCTCACCACTCCACATGCCGAATCATCCTACCCGTATCGCTACACCGACGATTTCGACTTCGTTCTTGGGTAAGAAATCCTAACCCTAATCTGTTTTAGGGATCCAAATAGAGGAAATGGTGAAATAGCTGACCTATTTCATGCTATAGGTAGCCGTTGTGCTGTAGACGAACGTATTGTACAAACTAAGTTCAATACGAGTTTACCAACGAAAAGTGCAGACTGTAAACATTTAGGTTATGGTTTTCAAGGCTTTCAATGTCAGTAATGATTTATGACTGACTTGATTGCTGTCACATGTGCCTAGTTGTAATGTTTTCTGTAAATTATATATATATATATATAAACTATGTTGATTTTAATGCATTCCATGTGTTTGTTGAAATGTTGGAATGAATATGGAATTATGATTTATGCTTACTATGTCTGTTGATTGAGAATACATGATTGTTGTACGTGTGGCAAATCCTTTGTGAAAGGATTGCTATAATACCTGTTATAACTACTTTATTATATGTATGTCGATATGTGTAGCCTAAGTGTTTGATAAAATGCCTGAATGAGAAAACGCTGGTTGAAATGCATTTAATGAGGGCATTGAGATAGGATCCTCAATGACCTTATCTATAGTTACAGTTTCCTTCATATAATCTATCTCGCTATTACGTGACTTATGGATGAATGTCTATGTATGATAACATGTGCACTATATGTTCGTTAAAATGCTCAAATGAGATTTATATTGAATTGATTGTCACATGCTGTTTTGACTATCACACATGAATGTTTATTATGTTTCAATATGATTTGGACTACTGTGTGGTCCAGGCAATCGGTAATGGTTCCCGAATTAGTGGCCGAGGTCATTTCGCTACATAAGACACGTTCGATGAATCCAAGTCATATGCTGCTTGTCGACAGTGGTTAGGCCCCGCGGAATGCTTATGCACTCCATGTCGATCAATTCAACGTACACTCGTACCAGTTAAGCTTGTCAAGTAACTCGATTGGCCCATTGTCTGTTCACCATGTATGGACGCTACTGCTTGAATCAAAAGTACTACTAAGACTCATGAGTCGAACATGGTGGTGTATGGGACACCGTGGTCGAGCTGTCGGCCTACGCTGGGGTGACGAGCCTCCCCGTAGTGACTAGTGAGCAACTCAAACTCATGAATCGAATATGGTGATGTATGGGACACTGTATTCGCGTTGTCGGCCTACGATCAGGTGACGAGTCTCTCGTAGTGACCTCGAGTATACACTAGGACTACGCTAAGGTGACGAGCCTTTCCGTAGTGACCTCGAGTATAAACTAGGCCTGCGCTCAGGTGACGAGCCTCTCCGTAGCGACCTGAAACTGCCTATCGTATGTGATTAACTAGGAATGACGACCCTAGATGGATCAATGTTTGGGTCAATGATATAAAGGGACGTACCTTAACTTCCCAAACCTGTTGTATGAATAAGTCTAATTAAGAACTTGGCTAATCACGTACATGCACCGCATTACATGTGCCTTTGGCGTTGGAGTTGAGCACAGCGGGAGTGTTGTATGCGCGACCGTGAGATGATGTCATAGAGGGAGTGCAGACGGGGGCATATATCATTATCGCATCTCATTCTTGTATTAACAAGAGTACTTAGGACATGATTGTTGTACTGTTTTATCATTACTGCTTGATTGAATTGATAACATGCCATTGAGTTGATCACTCACTCTCACTCTAGGACAGTGTTTTAAAACACCAACCAGACCTTGTTGTGTTTCAGATGACAGCGAGGCATACGAGACGGAGCCTACCTTTTATGATGATGAAGAGTTCTCTTATCTGCAACTCTCTGGTGGGTCTACGTAGACCTGGAGTTGCGCCACCGGGGCTACAGGGATATGGACTAGATGACAATACACTTTATCATTTTGTAAATTTTGGTACTATACATGTAATTATTTAACCTGGCGACATGTTGATACTCTGGGGACTTACAACTCATATGCTTTATATATTTATCACAGTCTTCCACTTATGTAATCTATCTCTGGAGTATGATATGCTAATTTGGTATAATCTCACTTATGTTTAATGCACTAATACGAACAACATTTAATCATCATTATCCATGTTGCATAAGTGATATGTTAGAACTTGGGAGTTGGGCTCCTGCTCGACCCCCGATTTTCAGGGCGTTACAGTGATGCAAGTTGGATCCATTACCAAAGATCCTCCGAAGACAGCCATGCACCATCACAAGGATTTCCCATCAAAGGGCTGAAAAAGATTACAACATTGTGATGTCATAATGACATCAATGGAGGAGTCCTCATGCATGATTAATAGAGTTCAAATTGAAGTTGATTTCTAGTTAGCTTGGTTAGTAAGTTAACTTTCTTAGCTAGTATAGATAAGAGTTCGTTAACTTTAGGGGAAGGGAGACCCTCGCAACAATCTCATAATTAGAGCACAGTTATGTATTGGATTTGTTTCAACTAGGTGGAGTCAACTCATTGGGTTTCTAGTAAAGGTAATATATCATTCAATTAAAAATAAAACAGGAAAAATTTAGACATGCACGATCATAATCGATGTTGTCAAATCGCATAAACAATCTTGTACAACCCAAGGGGGTTGTGCATTTATGCAATGGTGCAGCCCCCTCAAAACTTCTTTTTCTTTTTTCTTTTTTCTTTTTTCTTTTCTTTTTTTTTAAATAAAAATAAAAACAGAAAAAGAAATGAAAAAGAAATATATAAAAAATTATGTAAAAATACTACGTGTAGGGAATTATTTTTTCTCATTTTATTAGACTATTAGACTATAATAAGTCAACTAACAACTATTTAAATGAATGCATATACTAAAAAATATGGAAAAGCAACATATAAATATTATAGATGTCATTTTAAGAGAGAATAAGAGTAATAGAGTATGAGAGAGAGTGAAAGAGTTAAGAGGCTGGAGTGATTGAGAGATGAGAGTGGGGGGGGGGGGGGAGGGAGTGGCTATCTATAGGCAAAAAGTGAGAGAAAATGAAGCAAAAAAAGTCCCACCAATCAAAAATCTAAACATTGGGAAGTTATGCTATCGCACATTGTGTACATGACAGGATAACCACATAACTCTAGCTTATGCAGTTGTACTTCTCTGTGCCCACATAAGCCCCAATGGCACCATAACCACATATGGCACCATGGTATATGTGGTCCACTGGTCCAAAATGGCATTTGCGATGGCATAATCTCTTATGCAATCATGATAACACTGGTCATAATGCAGTTTTTGTTTGGATATCATTTAGGATGTGCTCATATGCAGGGCAATCCATAATATGATAGCTATTAAGATGACAAAATTAAATCATGTATACTAAGATCATTGTGAAAATTAAGTATTCAAAATCATTTATAGGGCACTCACCGCAAATTCGTTAACATGGCGCAATTTAGCAGCCAACCCCTTCAATTCGTTGACTCCCTCGACAAGATTGAATGGGGTACTATCTAAAGGAAGTGGTTTTACTGGCTCAACATCACCAATGCTTCTATCAACAAAGTCTGCCTCCGAAAGCTTCTCCTATACATATGAAGATTGTTTAGCAAAGATCGTAAGAAATGCAATGGACAAACAGAAAATTGAAAGAAACATGCATGCACCACACTAGAACCGTCATGACTGACAAAAAAAAACCCACTTGTGCATCTCATACCACAAATGTGGTCTAGTATATAGTAGGAAGAGTGAATTGGAACCAAAGTGAAACCCTAATGTAGTTATCAGGTCTACCCATCTTTATCATTAAAAAGGAAAATCTCTCTGCCACCTATAGAGTGTATTTCTCATAGAACTCTTTAATTCCAAATTCAAGCATCACAAGTTCATTTCAGCTTTTAATGACATCATGAAGAGTAAACTTAGCAGTCTCACATCACATGTACTATTAAACAATAACTGATGCAAAAATAAGAGAATGAAAGATCCCCTAACTAGAAAGTAATGCAAAAAAAAAAAAAAAAAAGTGATAGAGCAGATTGATCAGACAAAATGCAAAAATATACGAACAAAAAATCCACAAACAGAACTACTGTGAAAGTCAAGAAAGCAAGAGAACCTGCAAATGGATAAAGCAACAGAAAGCACAAATAGAAAATGACGCTAGAAAACAACAAAAAAAAAAAAAAAAAGTGAGTGAACAACCACATATAGAGAGAGGGAGCGACCGTGCAAAAATTAAACAGCACTAGAGAATCCAGGAACAGAAACTAATGCAACTATGCATGAAAGAAAAGAACACAGATGAAAGCAGATGGGAGATATCACTTCAACAACAGGTAATGCAAAGATCAACAAAACAAGAGAAAACGTAAAAGAAAAGAGAACAAGAAAACAGAGAAACGAACTCACGAAAAATCCACGAAGACATGAGAAGGCAAAGCCCTTGCAAAAATCAAGAAGACAAGGGAGCCTGTGAATAGAAACCAATGCGAAAAAAAGAAGAAGAAGAAGAAGAAGAAGAAGAAGAAAACAAGATACTCTGTGAATAGAAAGCAGAGCAAATAATAAGAAAATAAGAAACCAGCAAACAAAAACTAATGCAAATATCGAGAAAGGAAGAAACTTCTGAACAAAATGAACTAAATCACAATTCGGAATGATTCACTCTTGACTGAAACTGAGACAGGTTGGCTAGAACCAAGACGTAGTGGCTAAAACCAGTGTTTTCGATAATGATATCAACACATGTATCACACCCTTGGGATACAGAAACATATCGGTTATCGCATGGGAAATATTGCATGTATCGTGCAACGTATCGCCGTCTTGGGAAACATTGGGAAATTGGTCGAATTTTTCAATGGAACTTCAGGGGATGTTAAAAAAGACATTAATACACACTTCTTTTTTTATGACGATAGGGTGTCCCCACCTCCTTTTTAAGGCGAGACTAATCCCTATGGATGCATGTAATTACCCGCAAACCATGTGCATCAAGTAAAGCATGGGGAGGGGAATCAAACTCGCGTCTGTGGGGAACCCATGGCGCTAGCCATTCGCCCACACCCTGGGCGAGTGACATTAATACACACTTAAAACTCAAAATATCACAAAAAACATGTATACATGATAAGTTTCCTTTATAGCGTGTCCTAAACTATGCATTGTCTGTCTAACAGAAGTGACGAAACCATATTCAACGTCAGTTCATATAATTTAAATCATAGAAGGCATGTATGAAAATACAACCAATACATTACTACAATGTACAATGGATTTATTTAAAAATATATTTTTAAATTATTTTCTACAATTTTAAAATTTAAATTTATTTTTGAAAATAAATAAATGTGTAGCTGATGTTAAGACCAGCATACACTCATTAGAATTATTTTTTATTTTATTTATCGATATTTTTAATTAAAACGTAATTTTTTTCAAAAATTCCAAAAAAGTTCCATCAATCTATAGATGAACCTCCAAGTACTCTCACATGATTTTTCCACACTCCAAGTGCAAGTTAAATTGGTGAAATCGGTAAGAGTGCTTGGAGGTTCATGAATTACTAACTTCATGATTTCCCCAAAATTTTGCCATTATTACCAAATTCAAAAAATAAGAGGTCTAAATCCATGATTAAGTATACAAAACATGCAAAATCATGAATTACTAACTTTATTTCACACATTTCAAGCAATTTAAACAAGAGAACAATTTAAAATAGCAAAAACTCACATTGGTAACAAATGCTCTCCAATCTTGCTTTCCACAACCAAGTCCCCTTTACTCTCCAAATGAATGAAAAGGAATTTGACCAATACCCTTAGTAATGTAATCCCAACAATTTTTTATTTAAAAAAAAAAAAAGATTTTTTTGTGGATTTTTGCAAATTTTCCAATTTTTTAAAGGAGACCGACACAAGTGCAATATCGTCGATACACGTAATGCGTATCGTCGAGACTTTTGTAAAGACTGAGAAAATGAGAGAAACCGCTAATCAAAACTAATGCAAAATAAAGAGAACAAGAGAACTGTTGAATAGAAACTAATGTATACCGAGTAAATAAGAGAACCCATGAAGAAAGTAAACAAACAAAAAATAGAATAGACATGCATACAGGTGCAAGCGCAGGTGCAAACACAGGAAGAAGAGGGGGGGTGGAGTGGAGGAGAGCCCAGGTAAACAAAAACCAATGGAAAAATAAACAAAGAAACCACAAGCACCTGCAAACAGAAACTACTGCAGAAAAATCATAAGAAACCAATACACACACACACACACACACACACACACACACACACACACACACACAAAAAGACGTGAGAACCACAAACACAAACTAATGCAAAGATCCGGAAAAAAAAAAAAAAATCTGCAAACAGAAATTGATGCAGAACAATCAAGAAGAAAAGAGAGCCAAGTGAATAGAAACCAAAGCTTAAAAAATCAAGAAAACAAGAGAACCATGAATCCATGAAAATAAATAAACACACAAGTAGCATTTGGTTATTATGGAACTAACCAGCGGATATATAAACTTGCTACAGTCATCGCTCTTCTGCAACAGAACATGCTCAAAAGGCAAGTTCGAATTATCATTACAAAATCTGAACATGTCTTGCACCCGAGGAATGCTAGGTATATGAAATGGTACACCTTGCAAGTAAACATTCCCCCACCCTCTTTTGATCTTTCAAAACCATTCTACCTGTCAAAGAATGCCCCTGATTTTTCTCCAGCTAACAAACACCACCTTCTCCTTCTTCCTGTGAACCAACTAAAACCCACTCTCAGTGCTTACCAAATTGAACCTCTCTTTCTTCCAAATCCACTGAAATTTGTAGAATGAAACATCAACACATTCAGAAATTCCACCATTGAGGCTGACAATTCAATCAATATGTTTTATGGATCACCAGAAGGAAAGATCAAGATGGACTTGGATTTCTCTACAGTTCCTTCAACTGTGCAACTTGGGCCTATCAAGATAGCATGGAAATGGAAGGTTCTAACTTTAAAAGTCGTCCCTATTTATGTCCAAGAGTCTTTGAGATGGAATGTGGATATGGTTTGACAGCAACAGCAGTAAGTCCAGTACATGAAATCTAATAAACCCAAAAGTCGCCGAAAATTTATAAATCCAATTGGCTATGAAATGGTTTCAAGACCCTGAAGATTTACAGGGTAAAAGAAAATCTTGTGGACAGGAGAACCCATACCAGGAGCCGTAGAAAAAAGGCTAGTAAAGAAATCCAACATGAACAGAACTAATGTAGTAAATCTAGAAAACAAGAAAACCTACCAAAAGAAGCCCAATGCAAGAAATCAAGAAACAAGAGAAGTTGTAAACAGAAACCAATGCACATAATGAAAATAATAAAAATTCAAGGAAGCCTGAGAAACCATGAACAGAAACCAGAAATCAAGAAAATAGGAACCTGCAAACAGCAACTACGCCAATAAAACAAGAGAACATGCCTGAACAGAAATTAATGCAGAAAACTGGGATGACAAGTGAACCAATGAAAAACTAAGAGAGAGAATGAGAAAGCAGCGAAAATAAACTAATGAAAAAACCAAGAAAACAAGAAAAGGCAAGCAAAAAATAATGCAAAAAGAAAAGGAAGAAACCAAGAGATACAGTGAGTAGAAACAAGTGGCAAAACCAATAAAATAGAGAACTGCAACAGAAACCAATGCAAACATGAAAGAAAAACACCAAGCAAACAGAAATAAATTATGAAATTCCCAGTATGTAACAATAAGAAAACAGCTGCATATCAACATCTAACAGATATTACGAAAATATTAAAAGAAAATTAGTAATTATTTTTCACAACTAACCAGTGGATGCACAAGCCTGCCATCCTCCTCAGTCCTCTGTAGCCAAACGTGATCAAATGGTTGGTTCGAATTATTCACCAAAATACCAAATTCATCCTGCGGACGAGGAATAGTTGGTATGTGAAATGGCACCCATGGCCGCTCCCCTGTCCGATTAGCATCCTTCGAAGCCATCCTCACCGTTGAGGCTGCAGTCGAATCACGCCTCTCATTTCCCTCCAAATTACGGGTGCCCCCCTTCTTCTTCTTCTTCCCATAGACCAACTGGAACCCATCGGCAGTCATGCCTAGCCCCTCTTCTTTCTTCCGGGCACGTTGGAACTCGTCCAAGGAGATATCGACACGCTCGAAGATCTCATCATTGAGGTTAACGAGCCAGTCATAGGCATCGTCAGGGTCCGCCCCAGAGGGAAAGATCGAAGGCGGACCGCGGCCGAAGGAGATGCTCTTCAGCAACGATTCGGAGTTCTCAGCGATTGCTTTGATGGGGAGCTTGAAGTCGTCAAAGTTGTAGAAGAAATGGAAGTCCTTGTCGGAGGGGATGAGTCTTGAAGAGGCCGAAAGGGAAGATATCGAGGAGGAGAGTGAGCCAGACGCAAGGGATTGAAGAGTTTCAGCCTTTGATGATGGAGGGTCGGGACCGGACGCGGGTTCCATTTGTAAAATGGTGGGGATGAAACGGAAAGGGTTTTCTAGGTCTAGGGTTAAGGTTTTGAATCCGCCATTTTAACTTTCAGTCTTCGAAGCTCTCTCCCTCTCTCTCGTTCTGTATTTGAAGGGCCGTCTGTTTCTTTTGGCTGCGATTTTGAGTTTTTGATGCACTTTCCCACCTTTCTCACTATTTTTACCACGTGACGGGGTGAAAGGTACGAAAGATAAGTGGGAGTGCTTTGGTGTGACATCCGCATGAGGTATGAATGAGAAAGAGCCCGGTGCAGTCTGGCATGAGCCTAGGAGATACTCGATGGGCTGGCCCTGGGTTTTAAGATTCAGGCCCAGATACATATTAGGCACACCCAATCGATCCCATGCCCATGCCCATGCCCATGATTGCTGAAGATTAATAAAAGATTTGGCACCCCCATTGACTAAAGCCTAGATAAGGGGGTGAAGACAGCATGGTGGAGTAAGGGGGCTGACCTAATTTTTGGACCTAGAACCAACCAAAATGTAGGTCGCCTAGGTTGAGGTCCAAGTTCATATATATATACACACAGAGTCATGCTCCTTGCGCACCTATGCACGTGTGCACCTTTGCACACATGCCATAGGTGTCTAATCTGAACGGTCCATGAGATGCAGAATCCCATGAAACCTTATGTGACAAATTTTTACCCTATTTAAAATTCTGGTGGGCCATAGCAAAGATAAATGTAAATCAAGGGAGAAAACTATTTTCATTTTTCATGGCCCATCAAAGTTTTAGATAAAAGTAAAACTTGTGCCTGGGGGGCTTTCACGATGTGCTGCTTCACATGAACAGTTCAGATTTTGAATCCACGTAATCGTATGATAGGTTCTCAAAAAAAGTTCTCACGTTGTACGTACGAACTGGTTCGCAACAGGTGAGCGTTTCCATGTGAGTATATATATATATATATATATATATATATATATATATATATAATCAATTGATTTAATGAGTCAGGGATTGGTTTTCAATTTCTTGGTTTGGGTTTGATTTAGGTAGGGATCAAATCCAGATCAGATATACAATTGAGTTTTTATATAGATGATGCTCCAATCCAAATAAAATAAATTTGCCACTGGATGGTCTGGAACATCGTATGTGTGAAACGTGTTGCCAATCAATTTGAGTAGTTAAAAAAAGAATAATAAATAAATAAATAAAAACACAAATGTTCCTTAAACACCCTGCTTGAAACAGGGTGACCGGTTTTTATAAATCTAGACCAAACCTTAGGAGCCAAGTCCCAAAACCATAGAACCCTAGGAACCGAAAACCAAAAACCTAGGATTGAAACCTATAAACTCTAGAAACGGGAGCCTGAAACGAAACTGTTAAAATCCCCGCTCAAAAACCTCTGAAGCCCAAATGATATCCACGTAGAACTTCTCTTACACCTGAACCCCAGCACAGCCCTAAATAAGGGTGTCGGAATTCTAATTTCCTTGCCACTCGTTTACCAATTAGAGGGCCCCATGTGATACTCGAAGCATCAGTGAAATACTTTTGCATTAAAATTCGAGTCCAGCAAGGGTAGCGGAAATCTGAATTCCACTGTCCATCTTAACCCCAATGGGTTAACCCAGGTACTGCTCCCATAACCCTCACCCACAATGCTTTGGGATTTGAGCTTGGACAACACTAGGGGAAATTGGATTTTTGTTGTTATTTAGTCAACTAGTTACCTGTCTTTTGGCTAAATTACAAAAATTGCCATTCCAATTCCAAAAGAAAGAGTGCCACATGTCTAAAGGGTTCCCATAGCCAACCAGATCACCCCACATGGCATTTTTTCCCCTCCAAGCTCCCACCATTTACTAAATTATTATTTGGTTAAATTATAAACCCCTCTCACCCACTCATTTCACAACAAGCCTTAACACTTGAGAGAGAATGTTTTGCATGGGTGATGATATATGCAAGAGAAGCAAACGGATGGAGAGGAAAGCGTGAAAGCACGAGAGAGTTACAGAGGTGAGAGAGATGAAGAGGAGGAGAGTGACATCTCATAGGATTTTCGACACCCTTCTTAATCTTTTATTAATAATGAAAATAAAGTGTATAAATGCCATTGGGTCTATGTGGGCCTTAAATATAATCCACTCTCCTTAGTGTGTGTATATATATTATGTGTGTGTGTGGAGAGAGAGAGAGAGAGAGAGAGAGAGAGAGAGAGAGAGAGGAATGCTCACTTATGCACTTTCTTACATGAGCACTCGTGCGCAACTTTACACACATGTCATGGGCACAAAATTTGAACGGTCCACATGATGTAGTACCCATGAAACCTCACAAGCCCTACTTTCAGCTTGATACAAAACTTTGGTGGGCCATGACAAAATGAAACAGTTTCCTTCCTTGATTTGCATTTCTCTTTGCTATGGCCCACTAGAGTTTTCGACTAAGTTGAAAATTGGGCCCATAGAGTTTAAAGGTGTACTGCATCATGTGTACTGTTCAGATTATGCGCCCATGACATGTGTGCAAAGGTGCACACGGGTGCTCACGTAAGAAGGTGCGCAGGTGAGCATTATTTATATATATATATATATATATATATATATATATATATATATATATATATATATATATATATATATAATAGAGAGAGAGAGAGAGGAATATATCAATCATGCACATCTTGCTACTCATAAATAAAATTTATATGTAAATAGAGGATGTGTGTTATGTGATGATTTCCTTTTACATATTTTTTCTTTAATGAAGTAACCGTCCGCTTTTATATATATTTATTCTTTCGAGAAAAATTGGATTACTGACAATGTGTGTTGTTGCTTAGTTACCATGATAAAGAGTTACAGATTCTTCATCCAATAGTTAAAGCTCCTTAAGAATATATTGAACCCATGGAAGCTTGCAAACAGTATGGCCCATAGCCCTCTACTTTACCTTAGCACTAAATCAAGTAACAACACTTTGCTTCTTGTTATTCCAAGTTATTATATTTGCTCCAACAAAAGTGCAGTACATAGAGATAGACTCTTTGTCTCTCCCTATACTAGCCCAGTCAGCATTAACATAGACTCGATCTGAAAATGCCCATATGATTGGTAAAACAACCGTGTCCTTAGCATCTTTAGGTAGCAAAGGACAAATAAAATCGCCTCCTAATGCTGAATCTTTGGTTAATGCATAAATTGACTCACTACCCCAACTATAGATGAGATGTTTGGCCAAGTGACAGTTAGATAAGCTTCCTAAGCTCTTTGGATCATCAAATGGTTCCCCTTATTTGTCGAAAAATCTACTATTTGGTTTCATTGGAGTATCACTTGGATTACACCCTAACATTCCAATAGGTCCATCGCATAGTACTTCTTTTGGGGTAAGTTAATCCTATAAGCTTATTGGGTCACTTCAATCCCTAGGAAGTATCGAAGATCTTTAGTCTAAAATTGGTTCTGAACGTGAGCTTTGACTCCTAATATCCACATTAGATCACTTCCTATAATGATAATATCATCTGCATAGACAACCAAGGTGATCATCCCTTTGCATATGTTACTAAACATCTCAAACCAAGCTTCAGGGGTACTACTTTAGAGTATAATTTGCCTTCCAAAGTTTATACACTCACATTCTCCCCCAGGGCAATAAACCCAGGAGGTTAATGCATGTAAACTTCTTTAGATAGCTCATCGTTCAACAAGCATCCTTAACATCTAACTAGTACAATAGCCAAGACCTGTTAGTTGCCACAAAGTTCAAAACTCATAAGAATTTAGTTTAGCAACAAGAGAAAATAGCTCCCCTTAGTCCGGTCTAACAATTTGAGTATATCCTTTGGCCACAAGTCCAGCTTTCAAATGTTCAATCAATCTATTGGGTAAGTATTTAATGGTATATATCCACTGACGACTAACTATTCATACATGGTAATGAGACCAATGTCCATGTTCAAGTACGATGCATAACAACCATTTCATCTTTTATTGCTCTCCACCATCCAATGTGAACTAGAAACACTGTAGTATGAAGTGGGAACCGTCACATGCGACATGGACATGTTATAGGTGTGGTAGAACGGATGCAGTCGATGGTAAGATACAAAATTGGAAAAGGGGATGCAAGGTGCAAGAATGTGTACCTTTCTAGAGGGCAATAAGAAGGTTAGGGTTTAAAGTTACTTATATTGCCATAAGATCCTTAGATAAGGGTAATAATGGTAGTCGCAAATCAAAGGTTGTCTGGACTGCCTGTTAGAGTAAAATGTGATTGGTCCAATGTTCACAACCCCAAGTGTAGGGTTGCGATGTAGTAATAACTTGGTAAGACCGATGTCGAATCCACAAGAACTAAACTTGTACGTATTCTGAAAATAACTAGAACTAGGATTAGAAAAAGATCTAAATTTAAATTTAAATAATTAAGAGTAATAGTGAATAATGTTGATCAAAACTTATGAATTTAAAGGTAGGAACTAAGGTGTCAAGGATCTACTTGTAGTTATCAAGATGCTACCTTACTTGATTCAAGGAACGCAATTGGAATTGGAATCTTATCCTATCCAATTGGAAAATTAAACAATTTAAATCAAATCTAAACTTTTCATTAACCTAATTCTCAATAAAGGAGAATTGTGATGATTTGAAGGGATTCCATCACCCTGCCATGCCCAGGGGATGATGGCGAACAACGAGATTTACCAATCTCACTATCTCAAAACAGGAAAAGAAGATATTCAAAGTTATCACAACATCTATTGTAATTTGAATCACAATAAATCATGAAAAATTAAAAATATTTCCTTAATATCAAACTAAAAATCAATGAAGTTTAATAAAAATAAGAATCAAAGAAAAATAAACATCCAAACATGCTACAAGCTTCACTTCTTAGCCATAGCTAAGAAATTTAACCAATCATAGATATGATTAAAATCAAATCTTTTAAACAAAGCATAAAAATAAACTAGGGAAAAAGAAAAACTCTTTGGCTACTTCTTCACCCTTGTGTATTCTCCTTGAGACCTTTCGAAACCCTAGAAGATGCTTTGGAACATCCTAGGGAGTCCTATTTATAGTTGTGAAACTCCAACTTTCGTACCGAGTTGAAAAATTTTAAAAACCGCCTTAAATTTATGCATTCTTTAGAGTTTTTCAAAATAGACTCGGAGTTTAAACCACCTCAAATTTATGAACTCTGCGTAATTTTTCAAAATGGACTCCAAGTTTTAGAATATGCTTTTTCAGGACAATTTCAGAAATATATTTATTTTCATGACAATTTCAGGATTCTTTTTCTTCACTTTAAATCTTTGATTCTCTTCATTCCTCACTTGATTTTCTTAGATCTCTGGCATGTGAATTCTTCATTAATGACTTCCAAATCTTCATTGAGTAATATTTTAAACATAAATCTTCCTTTTAGCGTCAATTTCACCTTAAGTTCTCGAAATCGCCTCGTACATGAAAACATGCATAATTAAATCGATTAAGCACATCATGTTTATAAAACCAAGGTATAAATAGAAAAAAATATACAATATTTCACACCTAACACACCCTCCTACCTACATTTTGCTGGTCTCGAGAAAAATATGCGTAAAGTGATCTTCAATCTCTAATGTTCAAATCACTTTTAGAAAATAATCTTTTGTACAATCAAGTATGAATGAGTACAATCTAAAGAAGTGAGAATACAATTTTGAAAACTTAGAGATGAATCATACGAGCAATCAATTAAAAAGTTTCTTTATCAATCATTTAAGAGCATAAGTTCATATATCAAAATTTTCCAATGTGCTTAGTGAGTTCTATTTACTTTCCATAATATACTACTATTTCATAATGTTAGACATGCTCATCACCTCAAGTTTTATTGAATAATCAAGTACTGATTCCGAACTTATCACATTTTTTTTCAGTTTTTGATTTTATATCGATGGTCCCTTTTATTTATTCATTTTTTCAGATTTTTCATTCATTTTCAGTCTTTTCATCATACATGACCTTTTTGTCGATCTCTCTGTTTTTAACTAGTCCTTTTCATCTTTTTAATGTGGATAAAATTCTCCGAACTTAATTTTCAATATCTATCATTGTGTACACATACTAAGAATGAGAAATTCTAATACAATTCATAGAAAGCAATTTGAATGTGGCCTATGACTTAGATTAACATGATATTCAAACTTCCTCTTAATCAATTAAATGCAAAAATATAGAAGATAGTCTACTCGGTTGATCAAACTCCAACAATTCAAAGTTCAATCTCTATCTTATCATCATACTCAAAGCATTCTTAATTCTACAAATTATCATTTTCCAAACATGTTTTTAACTTGAAAATTTAAAAATTTTCACAATTTTGCTCAAAACTAAGTAAACACTAATTAGTTTACCCAATCCACACCCCCAACTTAAAACTTACATTGTCCTCAATGTAAAATATATGAGCATGTAATGCACATGAGACAATGAAAAGAAATGGAAAGATAATACTTGAAGAATGAGAATTGAAGCTTTTTCAAAGTTTTTAACATGTAAATGGGTTAACATTAAGACTAAACAAACTGAAATCAAACTATCCTAATCCTAAAATCCTATGAAATCAATAAACCTAACTACACCTCCATCAAATTAGGAGGTTAATCCTCGTACATAGGATCAGTCAGAGGCATGGACATATCCTCTGAATCAAACTTATCAACAAATGGCTTTAGACAATGTCCATTCACTTTGAAAATATTACCATTTATCATATTCTTTATCTCGACAGCCCCATGAGGATAGACATTAGTAATAGTGAAAGGGCTGGACCAACAAGATTGAAGTTTTTTCAAAAAAATGTAACTAAGAATTATATAGAATGACTTTTTGACCAGTTATGAATGATTTTCGAAGGATGTTCCTGTCATGGAACACCTTCATCTTGTCCTTGTAAATTCTTGAGTTCTCATAAGCATCGTTTTGGATTTCCTTAAGTTCATTTAGTTGGAGCTTACGCAGCGAGCCAGCGTTGTCTAAATTAAAGTTTGAATTTTTGATAGCCTAGTAGGCTCTATGCTCCAGCTCCACAGGCAAGTGACAGGCTTTCCCATAAACGAGTCTAAAGGGAGACATTCAAATGGAGGTTTTAAATGCTGTATGATAAGCCCATAAAGTATCGGTCAAATAGATTGACTAATTCTTATGGTCAGGGTTAACCGTTTTTTCAGAATTTGTTTAATTTTCCTGTTAGAAATATTGGCTTGCCCGCTTATTTGCGGGTGGTATGGAGTGCTCACTTTATGAGAGATGCCATATTTCTTCATTAAGTTTTCAAATGACCTATTACAAAAGTGTGAACCTCCATCAGTAATGATGGCCTGAGGCATTCCGAACTGGGAAAGGATATTTTCTTTTAAGAATCGAATGATCGTTTTATGATCATTATTCCAGCACGGGATCACCTCGACCCACTTAGTGACATAGTCTACTATTAACAAAATGTAAATATTCTCAAAGGATTAGAGAAATGGTCCCATGAAATCGATGCCCCAACAATCAAATGCTTCAATGATAAGAATGGGGTTCAGAGGCATCATATTTCGATAGGACAACCCTCCCAATTTGTGACAACGCCTGCAAGCTTTGTAAAACTGATGAGTATCTCTGAACATCATGGACCAATAAAAGCCGCACTGTAGAATTTTGGTCGTGATCTTTTTAGCAAAACAGTGATTACCATAGGCCTGAGAATGACAAAAGGAGATGACACTTTAATGTTCATTGTTTGACACACATCTCCTTAGAATTTGATCTGGGCAATATTTAAGCAAATAAGATCGTCCTAAAAAAACTTTTATACCTCGGCAAAGAATTTTTTCTTACCTTGCACAATCCAATATGTTAGCGTGAAACTTGAGATAATTTGCACTGTCAATAAATTAAGATAGTTAGGAGAGTTTAAACAATTGTTCGTTAGGGAACATATTATTTATCAGTGTTGGCTTAAGGGAATCAGGGAGGTCAAGTTGAGAAAGGTGGTCGGCCACTACATTTTCTACTCTTTTTTTGTCTCGTATTTCAATATCAAATTCTTTGAGTAAGAGGATCCATCTTATCAGGTGAGGCTTGAATTCATCTTAGAAAGAATATACTTTAGCGTTGCATAGTCTATGTAGATGATGATCTTAGATCTGATTAGGTAGGACCTAAATTTATCCAAAGAAAATACTATGGCTAAGAGTTCCTTCTCCGTAGTAGAGTAGTTCACTTGGGTAAAATTTAGAGTTCTACTTGCATAGTGAATAATGTAGGGCTTCTTTTCTTTTATCTGGCCTAACACCGCCCCAATAATATAGTTAGATGCATCACACATAATCTCAAAAGGGATGCTCCAATCGGGTGACTGCATGATAGGTATGGTAGTTAACATGCCCTTGAGCTTAGTGAATGCTTTTTGGCATTGTTCAGTTCACTCATATGGTACATCCTTTTGAAGTAGATTATATAAAGGATGAGAGAGATGATTAAAGTCTTTTATGAATCATCGATAAAATACAGAGTGCCCTAGGAAGGATCACATGTCACGTATGCTCTTAGGTGGAGGTATGTTAGAGATAAGATCAATTTTTGCTTTGTCTACCTCAATTCCCTTGAACAAAATTATGTGTCCAAGCACAATTCCCTTGAAAACCATGAAATGACATTTTTACTAATTCAGAACCAAATTCTTTTCCTTGCATCGCTTCAATACACATTTATGATTTTCCAAACACTCACTGAAGGATAGATGAAGAAGAGTAGTTGTCAATGAAGACATCTAAATATTACCCCACCATGTCAAAAAAATACTCAACATGCATCATTGAAAAGTGACAGGGGAATTACATAGTCCAAATGGCATTCTTTAGTAAGTAAATGTGCCAAAGGGACATGTGAATGTTGTCTTCTCTTAATCTTCAAGGGCTATCTCTATCTGATTGTATCCCAAATATCCATTAAGGAAGCAATAGTAAGAGTGACCAGCTATCCTTTCTAAAATTTGATCAATGAAAGGGCAAAGGAAAGTGGTCTTTCCTTATGACGGTATTCAACTTCCTATAGTCAATGCACATTCTCCAACCAGTAGTAACTCTAGTTGGCACGAGTTCATTATCGGTATTGGTTACGATTGTGATTCTGGACTTCTTAGGAACTACTTGAGTTGGACTCACCCATTGACTGTCGGATATAGGGTATATGATACCCACATATACGATACTCGAGTATTGAAAGTTCTCGAGCGTTATCTGAAAATTTACTTATATGTGCATATGTACGATACCAATCCGACAATCTTAGCCTTACATCCACACATCGACACAAACCTATCCATTAGGAATGACCCTCATTCATAGATCAAGCCATCTATCTTTTAATTTCCAGGCAAGACCATCCATCACATGATTTGACGTACCTTCCCACGAAGGGCACAACGAATAACTCCCTATCCGTAGTGATTTAGATATATATTCCTTTATAAGAATTTCTTTAAAATGTGCCTATAACCATGTGGAGCCGTTGGATTTCCCAAAACTCATAGATCAACAATAATTATGAAAATGCCATTGACCTAGCCCCTTGAATTCTAGATCATGTGATTCCCACGATCCGTTCCATGTGAAATTTTATACCAGGCCTAATTATCATAAATTAACCTTACACATCAAATTTCAGCCCTTAGATCATAGTAAAATAACTACTTGACCACTACATCCATCTGTACACTTATCAGATCAAGATTCTGATCCGTTTATCTTGTTCATCACATACGAATATGCTTAACACACCATCAGAACTACGATCTGAGAAACTTACACATGTGAACAAGACACTCTAATCTGACGATACACATGCTTTACCCCTAATCACTCCAGAAACCCATGTTATGTCCATCCATTTACGAAACTGACCATACATCAACCCACATACATGGCCAGAGTGTTAATCATCAAGTTCTCATATTTTTAGCAAGTCATTTGACCACTCATCAGGATTAGATCCACCAAATGGGTCATCTGAATATGAGGATAAACCGATCATCACAAATATCTTAGAGTATAAGTCCAAACTACCTGGTAACTTGGCAATCTGAGGTGTACAAATGTTATTTTGAATTTTGGAGTGTATAAGCCACTAATTTTGGACATCCTTGGGAGATCGGCGCCCAAATTGGACCGATGAAAAGAGCATAAAAAATGATGAATGCCCGACAAATCTCAAGGAATTCGAGTGGTACACTTCGACGTAATGGATATTGGAAGCCGGTTGAAGAATGGATGGCAAGATTATAAATATTCAATACTATTACATACCACCATTGATATTAAATCATACCGTGCGACCCACCCGATTTACTATCCTGTTTAATTTTCAAACTCTTATCCTAATTGAGTATGTTCGACACAATGAACAGAGTGGATGGTGCCACTACAAGTAGTAGAGTGGACTCCAGCAATATATATATATATATATATATATATATAAAAGAAATTAATTTACGTGTAATTACAAATCTTCTAGAGACGTGCATGGGTTTTAACGATGTGAATATTTCACACACTTCTTAGAGGCGTGACCCACCTAGAACTTGGATCAAGCCCATACTTGAAGCCATAACCGATTAAGACCCTTTGAAAATAATGAACGGAGTGGATCTCACGAAGGACATCACAAGTGGACCCCACCTACGCATACAAGAAAACTAAAGATTCTAAAACCTCCGCACGTTGTGACTGCATCCGAAACAAGTGCGGAGAAATCCTCCGCCAGCACTCTCTTACGCAACTCATCTTCCAAGATCCAAACCGTCTAAACCTTATCTATGAGGATCCCGACCCCAACTGAGGACAGGAAAACACCTGTCTTTACGGCAACATCCAGAAGGGACTCGAACACGACCGAGTCCTCCCACCATTCATGCTTCCATCCATTCTTCGTCGGCATCCTTGTCGATCTGAGCCATCCAAAACCTGAGGTAGGGGATTCCGATCCTTCCCAAGATGTCTGAAACAGGAGGATCTAAGAGGGAGGGTCGTTGGCCCCTCCATTTTTTCTTTACGCAAATAAGAAAGTGCGTAAATCCTTTTGCATCCATGGTTGTGCAAACAAAGATGCGTAACCAACCCAAACTTCTCCCTACGCAGGAAGGATTCCTTCTTGCTATAAAAAGACGTGAGGGAGAGAAAGAGAGAAGACGTGCAGATTTCGGTCCGTCCGGACCACTGTCTGATTCGCAGGGAAAGAAAGAAGAAGAAGAGAAAAAAAAATAAAAAACAAAAAAAGAAGGAAGAGAGAGAGAGAGAGAGAGAGAGAGAGAGAGAGAGAGAGAGAGAGAGAGAGAGGAAGAACGATCTGCTGAAGTTCAGCAGACCTTAGGTTCAGCCATCCCAGCCGTCGCCGACAACGAGGAAGGAGGAAGTCCAGGTCAGGTAATACCAATCTCCCCTTTTTTAAACGACCCGATTTCATCCTTTTACAAGGGTGGTGGAGATTTTTCGAGCTGAATTCAAGCATAATACAAGTCATGCCTAAATCAAGAATTCTACTTGATTTAATTAATGATTGACACGAGTAAGAGCTTAGCCTAACACAAACAACGTTCAAAATATATTAGGATAAGGTGGTACTGGGCTCAACACTAGTAGTGGTTGAAGCAAAATAACAAATTGAGGTGAGACTTTTATCCTTTAAGCTTACATAATTTAAGTTGATAATTGCATCCTGTCTTTTCATATCTTCATGAATTTAATCTTGCCTTTGCATATATTTTATCTGACCTTTTATATCAAATTTGGAATCTTTTATGCTGTTATATGTTTCACCATCAATTATGGCCTCCTTTGGGCCTTTTATGGGGTGAATTATCTTGTCTTTAACTGTAATCTTATTATTTCATCTGGACTCTTTCATGCCTTTTACGATATGAATTATCCTACATTTCATGTTTACATGTTCTCTGGGAATTATCTTATCAATTGATTTATTGGCCCTTTTGGGATTATGACGTGATGTCAAATACAAGAGAATTTCTCTGAATTTATGTGATGCCATGGGTACAAGCCTTGCCCCTGCCTTATCCACTATTGAGTTGTCTCTGCCACTCATATTTATATTTGAGTTGGCTCTGTCACTCGTCTTTATATTTGAGTTGGCTATGCCACTCATTTTATTATTTGAGTTGGCTTTGCCACTCTCCTTTTGTTGAGTTGACCATTGTCACTCTTCTCTTATTATGTTGGCCATTGTCACTTTTGTTGAGTTGATCATTGTCCTCTTTTCTTTATTATGTTGGCCTCGTGCCGTTTATCTTTAAAGGCATAAGCATGTGTCTTGTTATTCCAGAACCTCCATAATTCAGTTTATATTCTTTATGATTCAGGTATGTTCTTTATAAGTGTAAGTGATGTGTTATGAGGTATCACAACTAGTGAATCGTTAATCTTATCATGGACATAATGCGTTACGAGTAGCAGCCCTCTTGGGCATGTGTCTTGTTATTCCAGAACCTCCATAATTCAGTTTATATTCTTTATGATATAGGTATGTTCTTTATAAGTGTAAGTGATGTGTTATGAGGTATCACAACTAGTGAATCGTTAATCTTATCATGGACATAATGCGTTACGAGTAGCAGCCCTCTTGGTTGGCATGTAATTCCGTGGGTTAGTTGGCGTGGTGCACAATCGATGTATGTAAATCGGCATACATGTTACATCAACTTTTCAGGATTGGATGTCACAAATAGTCACTTCATGAACACATCGTGTTACGTAAATCCCCCAATCGGGTGTTGTATTGTCTTGAGATGTTTGCGTAAATCCACATTAGCGTTGGCCATGCCGGCGAATATCTGTAGTTATGGGATGCGGGTCGAGTCGGGTTTCTTATGAATTATATTCCACATTATGATGATCATTACGTATGATGAGCCGCACACACTATGCTAGGCATGCATCTCATGTAAGTTGTTTGCACATACTGATATCTCATGTATTAGTGGAGTACGAGATGTATTAGTGTCCTTTATTGTTATGAATCTCTTGAATTATTGTTAATCTTAAAGGATAACCTTCACTATGAGTAAGGCATTGACCATCTTCCAACCGTACAGTTGATGCAGGCGACGTATATATTGAAGACTTAGAAGACTACTTCCTTATAGAAGATTATCTTGAAAGACTAAGAAGATAGTTTCATTATTTAGTTTTATACTTCCACTGTGAACTCTGATGTTGTAATAAACCTCTCATTATGAGGCCTTGATTATTACTTTTACTCTGATGATATATAATCAATACAATTGATTTTATTCTTGTGAATGTTACCTTCATGAATGTATCTGGATGTAAACAAACGAAAAAAAAGGGTGTGATTTTACTAAAGCATCCCAGTTTATATATCATTAACACTTGATTTCCTCGGGCACGAGTACAAACTCTAGCCGTAAAAATTCAGGATGTTACAGCGTATATGTAGAAAAATACTTAGATCCCTACCGGATATGTTCACTCCCAAGATAACCTCAATGGAAGAGTGTAGGAATATAGATGAAAGGAAAGTAAAAGAATTTATAGGTTCCCTACAAACATCTGAACTACACTTTAAGGCATCCTCTAAAGGTAAGAAACTAGCCGTCCTTAAATTATCATATAGGCATTTACATAAGCATAAAGAAGTAAAATCTGAAAGTGATAGTGATGATGCAGATGAAGAGGAATTAACTAATATACTAAAGAACTTCCTCAAATTTACTAGAGAGAAGAGTTGTGACAAGAAGGACAAGAAGGTGGACAAATATAAAGGAAAATCCACTAAACCATCTAAACAAGTCCAATGTTACAATTGTAAAAATTATGGACATTTTGCCCCCGATTGCCTTAAAAAATCAAAATCTAAAGGCAAGGCAATAACGACAACATGAGATGATACGGAGGAATTTGAATTCACTTTAGATGACTCCTCTAGTTTGAAAGATAAGAGCCACATGTGCATTTTGTTGGCTCACATCATACCATCCCTCCCTAGAAATTTAGGAGATCGTAACTCCACAAAGAAGTGACCTTAGAGGTCTATTTGAGCTGAAATGGTAAATCAGAGGATCAAACCTCCTATTTTGTGCTCGATTGTTGAATTTGAGGATTTCAGCCTCATACATGAACTAACAGTTAAACCAGAGGATTCTAGCCTCATTTTGAGCTTTATTGTAAAATCTGAGGATTTAGCCTCATTCAATTTGATAATTTAAGCTTTAAATTGTTGAATTGAAAATTTCATGTTTAGAGCTTAGATTATCTTTGGTCATTCTTATTTTTCATTAATATTTCATTGAATGACCTTAATAAGCATGCTCCATAGTTTTCCTATTAATATGCATCCCCAACCCTTGTTAGTTTAAGCTTTACAATTGTTAATCTTTTACTTATTGTAAGACCCGTATCCTAGATCGTACTGTTCCGTCGACTCCCGCGATCCTTCCCGTCGAATTTCGATAATCCGCGACCTGTAATCGACGTTTGTGCACGATCGTAAGTTGCATCCTATACATTTGAGTCTGCTTAATTCGAGACTTGTATCATTGCGACCGCACCGTCGTCTCGGTTCCAATGCCGCAACTCACGCACTGATCTGATACCCAGACGAGGAGATGTAGGCCCGCGTTCAGTTCGAGGAAAAACGTTGCGCATTGGCAATCCCAAGAGAATCTCTACATCATGTCCCATCAATCAATCACTCAAATCAATCAATCAATCACCTCATGTCAAGTACAAGAGCACCCATACTTTCTTTCTCCATAAGTTAAGCAACCACTAAGTCAACTCTCTCTTACCTTCTCTCTTACACACCCATACTTGTCAAGTACCACATCACTCACATCCATCACTCACCTCACATCCATCACTCTTACAACCACCCCTTTTCTCTCTCTTTCTCTTCACAAATTTCAAGCCACACCGAGCACCAAAGAAGTGCACGTCCAAGCTCCCCCACGAGTGAGAAAAGAGTGTGTTGAGAGTGGCTCATTTCCATCCCCAAAGCTCTCATCCTAGCCATCCATTTTCCATCTCCACCATCAAAGTGAAGCACATGAAGATCGGCTTCCCAACGGACCAAGAAGATCAAGTGGTGGGTGCTTCTATAAGCTAGATTTTTTATATTTTTAAGATGGGCCAAGTGAAGCCTCCCGATCAATGGTATGGATCTCACTTTGGATCCTAAGATGTGGCCGATGGCCCACCTTGATCATCAATATCATTCCATGATGGGGTCATTCTCCATGGACCCCATCATGATGTTTACCTTCCTAGCTTGTATATAGGTCATCTAGACTGTCTATTTTGGTGGAGAAGGGATCTCCACCGTTAGATTTCAAATATTTTTGGGCCCACATGATTGGGACCCACTTGATGTATGATGTAGATCATGGAACGGAGGGCCCATAGTGTCAGGGTCCCTCCATCACACGCGTGTCCCACTCTATCTCTCTCTCCCTCTCTTTTCATTTTTTTTTATGTGATGTAATGGCCGTGTGGCCCACTTGGATGGACCCCACCATTAGGTATGTATTGACTCAAGCCATTTAAAAGTGGAGCCCATCTTATAAGTATTGTACTCACACCATCCATCATGTGGTGGCCCACCTAAATAGGGCCCACCTTGAATATGTTGTTAAGTTAAAAAACGTCTAGCGTCTGGACGTTGCTGGACAGAAAACACAAATATGAGCTTGACTTTCCAAGCATTGGAGAATGGTCACTCATATAGGCCCCACCTTGATGTATGTATTCAATCCACGCCATCTATTCCATTTACTAACTCATTTTAGACGTTGAGCCAAAAAATGAGGTTGATCGGAGTATCTAGTGGGCCATAGTGTTGAAAATAGTATCATTACCATTAAAATCTATCCAATTTTTTTTTTACACGCTGAAAGAGGCCCGATATTGGTCTTGATAGATTTGTTATGGGCTTTGGAATCCAATGGCTAGAGTGAATTCATCAGATGCGGGCCCCATGCATGATAAACCATGAGAAATCATGTTTTTTAAAAAAAAAAAAGAAGAAAAGGAAGCAACAGGGCTGCTGCCGCCAGAGACACAGGCAGTGCCTACGCTGCAGGCGGGCGGGCGGACGGCCGGGAGGGACCCACGGCTCCGGCAGTGGGCCCCACCTTGATGTATATTTTGTATCCACACCATCCATGAGGTGGACCACCCCCTGAGGTGGGCCCCCTCCAAAAATCATCTTGATCCAGATCTCAGGTGGCCCACACCACAAGAAACAGCTGTGATTGAACTCTACCATTGAAACCCTTTTTGGGCCCACAGAAGTTTTGAATCAATCTGATATTTGTTTTTCATATTCATCAAAAGTCTTTGTAACCTTATTAACAGGTTGGATGGTAAGTAAACATTATGGTGGGCCCTCACGTGGAGCCCACAGTGATGCATGTGTTCTATCCCACCGTTTAAGCGGACTGTGGGGACCCACTATAATGTATGTGTTTTATCAAGCTGTCCAACCCTTTTGCTGGCTGGAGGACAGCTAATGGGACCCCCACTTATGATATATGTGTTTTATTCGCACTGTTCAAGGACAGTGGGCCCCACCATGATGCATGTGTTGCATCCAAGCCTTCCAACCATTAG
The DNA here is from genome assembly GCA_037074715.1 of Magnolia kwangsiensis. Lineage (NCBI taxonomy): Eukaryota > Viridiplantae > Streptophyta > Magnoliopsida > Magnoliales > Magnoliaceae > Magnolia > Magnolia kwangsiensis. The sequence goes on from CM073589.1 coordinate 78,762,952, forward strand.
GAAAGTTCATTTTATGGCATGAGCTAAAATGAGTCAGATCTATGGTTCAAGTGGGCCCACCTTAGTATGTGTATAGGGCCCATGTTGATTGATTTATGGCCATTCATTGAGGCCCACCTTGGTGTACATATAAGACCCATGGGATCAGGCCCATTTGACACATATAAGGCCCATGGGATTAGGCCCATTTGACACATATAAGGCCCATGGGATCAGGACCATTTGACATATATAAGGCCCATGGGATCAAGCCCATTTGACATATATAAGGCCCATGAGATCAGGCCCATTTGACATATAGAAGGCCCATGGGATCAGGCCCATTTGACATATATAAAGGCCCATGAGATCAGGCCCATTTGACATATATGAGGCCCATGGGATTAGGCTCATTTTAATGTATTCCAAGGCCATGGGTTAAAGCCCATTGTGATGTATTCTAAGGCCCGCAGGTTATAGCCCATTGCAATGTACATCAGGTCCATTAATGCGGCCCACATGCTTGATAACCAGAAGGCCCATGTCATATGGCCCATTTGATGTATTTAAGGCCCAATGGGAGGTACCTAAGGTCCATTGCAATGTGTGATTCCTCCATGGTTTGTGTAATGATGTTTTATGGCGGGTCGTGCCTTAGGAGCAATGATGGTTTGACGCCCACATTGTAAGTACAATGTTGGTTAAATTTTCGCATTGTATCTCTCCTTGGGGCCCATTGGTAAGCCCATACTAGTTGTGTATAGGCCGTCTAGGCTCATCTGCATCGTAAGAGTAGTCTATTACTTTATAATATGCTTATTATAATCCCATGACTCATGCCCATACGCATCATATGTATGCTAGATATAAGTAGTGACTGATCATAACATACGCCATTGGGCAGACCATTTACGAGACTCGTTATGAGACAGGGTGCTCCACATGATCGCGTAATACGCGCTGGATTGCTGCATGATTTGACGGTGTGACTCATGCATCTCGCATATGTGTGACTTGATCACTACACGCCCTAGTAACATCAGGGTCGTGGCTCCACAAGTATATCGTGGATGGCTGTATCGGATACCGAAAATACTTGGTTCTAGCACTGTGGGCACTTATGATGTCCTTGGGTGAAAGTCCCAGAACCTTTTTGGTACCGAGAGTTGCTCCATCGTTTAGATCGAGTGGATACATGAGCGCCCAAGTGTCGAATACCAGTAAGCTGCGTCTCCCACTGTGTACTGGTCGGTTGGAAGGGGGTGTGGCCTTATCCGCCTGAGTGAGGGAGCTATAAGCTAGGTTGAGTTTGACCAGCTCACAAATGAGTCTGCTATCGACGAGCCAGGTAGGTATTGGCAGACTACTGGTCAGGTGGATAGTGAGGTCTATTCCGCTAGCTTGACCGTGCGGCTAGGGAGGTGGCAGTCACTGCGAAGTATATTAGACCCCGGTGATATCCAGAGAGGAACTGTACTGATATGTGTACTTGATGAGTACCGACTTGCTTGGATTGCATTTCGCATATGACATTCGGCTATGTAGGCTTCGCATTGCATCGGTGTGGCCGATGGTATTTATGTCTCGCATCACATGGCCTTGGTATGGCTGATAGCATTCATGCCTTGCATCACATAGCATTGGTATGGTTGGTTTTATTGATGGACTTACCGCATACTTTCGCATTACTCTGATATTGTACACTTGGCATTTGCCTTGCGCACATACTTACACCATCCTCTAAGCTTTTGTAAGCTTATGAACGACACTTGTGTGCAAGTAGCGTTGGACAACAGTAGTGCTGAGGCAGGAGTACGCATCTGACTATTTTGGAGTTTTTGATCACCTTGTATTTTCCTTTCCTATTGTACTTAAAGTTTTTGATATAGTGGATATGTGGTGATGTTGTTTTATGACTTGGTTATGGTTGTGGTTATGCTCCATTACAAAAAAAATTCATTCTGAAAATCCTTCTTGTAGGATCCCAAGATCGGAATCTGGCATATGATTGCCAGGAGCCGAGAATGGGGCACTCGGAGGCTGTCGGCACCAGATTCGGCGATTGGGAGTCCTGTGTAACGCCCGTGAAAAATCCGTACTTGGAATCGAGTACCGATTTGACCCGAAATCGCGTATAAATAATTTCCATGGAAATTAAACGTAAGTTAGCTAGCGCAACGCTAGAGTAGCTGGGAAATAGTCCCTGATCACTTTAAATACGTTCTACAAGACCCAAATCGAGTAGAACAGACAACTCTACAATACTCTATAACCTTGGATCCAACTCTAAGCAGGTTTGTCCTCTGGACCATATTGAACTTTTGTATTGGATTTAGACCGCGCGTCGAAGGTCTGATACCTCCTATCTTAGACCGTTAGAACCGCCCAGCTGGACTTGACAATCATCTCGAAAATCAAGTCAAACCGATAATCACAGAGTATTTCGTTGAACCCGGACTGAAGCGACCGCGAATAGGGACGAATTGGGAATTTCAAATTTAGATCTGGCACACGACTTGACGCGTCAGTATTAAGCGTTCTGACCGTCAGAATTCATCCAGATTACACCCTCGGATCAGGAAAAATATCTATTTATTATCATGGGACTTTCAGCCCTGATCTATGTGCGGTGACCGCTGAACTGAAACTGGTCCGCCACGTGCGATCTGCGAACCCTGCCAGACTGAAAACTTAATACGAGGTACATCTGGTACCCATGAGCTTAAGTCTGATCGCAATCGACCAGGGGACCACCAGAAATCAGTTTTTGGACCGAAACAGCCCCGAATTGGATAGGCAATAAGTAAACTTCGTCCCGGAGCCTATTTTCGACGTTTCCAAGCTTATAAAAGGGGTTGAAACCCTCATTCCTTCCTTGCATACGAAATTCACAAACCCTAGAAAAGAGAGAGAGAGTTTGAGAAAAAGGGAAGAGGAGATTTTCCCCGCATCCGAGCCCCTGACAGTGCTGCTTCAACACTTCATTCCAATCACCTGGCTGGTGATTTTTCCACTTTTCAGGTATAGAAAAACCCCAAAAACTTGCTGATTTAGGGTTTATGTAGATTCTGAACAGGTTAGCTGACTAAATCCATAAATCAGGTTCTCCTACTGTCGTAGACGAAGCGTACACGCTCCGTTCAAAATCCCGCGACCGTAAGAGCTTAGGTGAGGATTTTAGACGCTTTGATTGACGGTTTACAATGCTTTCAATGTCGTTTAATAGTAGATTATCGACGGCATCGCCGTTTGACATGTACAACATGCTCTCCGTTTCCTGTTTCGTAAATTAACGAAGAATATGAGATTTAGGGCATTTTAGTCAATTGTAGGAAGTACGGTCTCCATGCATAATTTGCTGACGTGATTGACATGATTTGTCGCCGCATTAGAGAGTTAGGAATGTTTGCATAATTAGTTTGGCGAAGAGATTCGCCAAGTTGCGCACGTTGGGTCGACATACTATATGTGGACTTAAGTGTGTAGTGTATGTGTTTGTATAAATGCTTGTATTATTATGTATTGAGTTAAATGATGTTATGTAGTAGATTGAGATTGATTTCATGATTAATATGCTGACCTAAATGATTTCCTATATGTTGACCTTATGCATGATTGTATCACATGCATAGAAATGATGCCTTAAAGAATTGCCTAAGTTGAATATGCATGGAAAGTATGCCTTGAAGATTTGCCTAAGTTGAATGTTATAACATGTGCTAACATGCTCACATGATGTGTTTCAATTCCAATACCCTGATATATAGCGTTAATGTGATTCAATAGATGTGTGGGACTTGACTTAGTCCAGGCAGTCGGTAACCGAACGAATTCGTGGCTGACTGGTCATAGCCACGAACGACGCGTCGATGAATGTGATTCGTGTTGAGAGTTGGCGGCAGTGGTTAGGCCACGCGAAGTGTTTTACGCACTTCATGTCGTTCAATTCGAGATGCGATCGCGCTAGTCGAGCCCGTCAAGTAACCCGACTGGCCGATGTTTGTTCACCTTGTATGTATCATAACTGCTTGAACCTAGGGTACTGAACTTACCATTGTAAACCCTATTAACCGTGGTACCTTGATCTACGAAGACTCATGAGCCGGGCATGGTGGTATGGGACACCGTGGTCGAGCTGTCGGCCTACGCTGGGGCCACAAACCTCCCCGTAGTGACCAGTGAGCACCTTGACTCGTGAGCAGATTATGGTGGTATGGGACACTATATTCTAGCTGTCGGCCTACACTGATCAGGCGACGGGCCCTTTGTAGTGACCGCGAGCGTATTCTGAGTTCACGGGAGGCGACGACCCTTCCGTGCAGTAGAGTACAGTAGGCCTGTATTGATAAGGTGATGGGGGAGCGGTGCAACGAGTGCGAGCAACAGCCCTGGCAGCCCTTGCAGTGACCTACGAAATGTACATCGTATGAGATTACTAGGAGTGACGACCCTAGACAGGATCCGTGTTGGGATTGATACAAGGGAAGTACCTTAGTTTCCCAATCCTGCCGTTTGAATGGACTAATAACAACTTGGTAATCATATCACCATAGCATTGCATGTGCCTGGAAGATGTGGAGCACTCTAGGGAGTGTGGCATGCCGCAGTCGTAAGATGTTGCCGCATGAGGGTGATCGTCGGTGAGGGCATACATCACGTCATATCATCTTGCATTAACAACAGTATTAGAATTGTCTGATTTTCTGCCTTACTATTATCGCGTGATTGAATTGTGAACATGCTAATCTTTGCTCTATGATTCCACTGAGTTGATCACTCATTCCCACGTTACGGGATGGTGTTTGCAACACCCACCAGACCCTGTTGTAGTTGCAGGTGACGACGAGATCCAGGAGGTGGAGCCGGAGATTGACGAGGACCAGGATGAGTTCTCGTATATGCAGTATCACGACGGCTTCCCGTAGGTGACCTGGATCGAGGGGGACTTCAGTGGGACTATTTTGAACTTATTCTTTTGTCTATTTACATGTATATGAGACTCAGAGATGTAGTCATACTTTGGAGACAGTTGAGATTACTTTGTTTTTCCATACAGTGATATATATATTGTTTAGTCTTCCGCTTGCTTTTATCACTGGATCTGAAGTATGAATTACAGTTTTGGTATACTTTTACTCATGTGAATGCTTTAAATTAGACAACATTGAATCATAACCATTTTTGTTGCATAAGTGACGGTCTGGAACTCGGGAGTTGAGTTTATACACGACCCCCGATTTTCAGGGTGTTACAAGTTGGTATCAGAGCATGAATGAGAGTATACTGGGCCTGGGTTATGGTCTTGCGACGTACGCTGTCGCTTCCTTTGACTTAGGTGGGTGCGAGAAGGGTCTAGAAACACTTCTAGGATCACAGATTCGCCGATAGGCGAAGTCTATAAGAATCGATCGCAAGATCGAGTCTGTAACGTATCTCGGGTCGCGTAAAGCGACCTGAATCACTTCTAAGCTGTATGAAGTCGGGTGGAGACGTCCTATGAGCGGTTTTAAACCGCAAAAGTGAATCCATGGGCCGTGGAATGACCACGACTCCAGTAATCAATCGCCAGGGCTTAAAAACCCCGTTTCACCAAAAATCTTCAAAATTCCTTCTCTAAACACTTCAACCTTCAGTTTCTTCTTATCCATTTCATGTTAGGCATCAAACCTAATGTGAAAATAACACAAATTAGTACATTCACCAAATTTTACAGTGAATAGTAAAATTTTGTGAAAAATGGCCATAAGGCCATTCTAAATTCACTTTCTTTAGCAACTAAGGAGCTAGAAAGATGTACTGGCTCCTTCTACCCCAAATTCATATGCTGCATCATATAGTTTGGTATTCAGGATTGCGATGTGGACCCGGAAAGCCCCGAACATATGTTTGGGCTCATAGAGACCAAAATACTATGAACCAAGGGGTGGGACCTGACTTTTTGGGACCCTGGGACCATGGGGGACCAGACCCATGGGGTCCCACCGGTCAAATTGAGGGTTGACCGGCGATGCCATCGCCGGCCGGGCGATGCATCGCCGGCCGGCGACCTCCATTGGTGCTGTCCTTCGGGCGCACCCACTTAAATGGCCTCCACATCACCCCTATGTAACTCCCACACCACGAAAACCCCTAAAACCCACCTCTCCTTCACAAAAATCCCCCTTGCATACCCTAGATTCGATTTTCAGCACTCCATTCCAAACCCCGGCGACCCAAACCACTCTTAAACCCTTCCTTGGCCAAAACCGACCACCACCCATCAATTATTGGGTGTTGGCAGCCCCTTTCCTTGAAGATTTCCCCATTTGGAGCTCCAAAATCCCCCAAATAGTGCTGAAATCGTGAGGTGCTCCATCCCATCTTTTTGTTCTTATTTTTCCCTGAAAGTACAGCCTTGGGAAGCTTGAAGCGTCCCTCTACGACGCCTAGATTTTCTTTTGTCAGATTGGGCAGCCATTTCTCCGCATTTTTGGCGTTTTCCATGGCTTTTGTGGAAGCCATTTTGGGCCTTTTGTCGCTCTCATCCATCATATCTTTGATGGGTAAGAGGAAAACTGCGACAGACGAGGCTGGGCCGAGCCGCCCTGCTCGATCGAGAAGACCGCGGGGTGGTGCCGCAAGTTCAAGCACCGCCGCAAGTCCAACTGCAGTCCTGGAGTGCCGTACAAAGCGGGATTTGGATCCCCATGCACACCTTGGACGAACCATCCTATCAGAGATGCCTCATGGTGAATACACTGACCGTAGAGTGTTATTTGAGGCGGACGTAGATGGGCGATTGTTCGGCGAATATCTGTTGTTCGAACGCATTGAAGCTGCGCACTGGGGACCGATCTTTGAAGCTCGCGCTCGTGCTAATGTGAGCACCGTTCGTGCCTTCTATGCTAACATCCAGAATCCTACCTTGGAGCCTTTGCAGTTCAAAATCCCTTTTGGTAGAGATCGGATGGCTACGATCGACGTCCGGTTGGTTGCGCGACTTCTCAACGTGCCTCTAGGTGATGTACATCCAAGTGAGAAGAATTTGAGGACTAGACGTGAACGAGATCGCCGCACCAGGTTTCTGTGCGGTAAGTTGGTTCCATGGCAGCCTAATAATAGCCTCAAAGCGACGTACATGTCTGAGGATTTGCGCCTGTTGCATCATATCTGCACGTTCAATGTATATCCTAGGTCGACGAACCGCATTGAATGTACACGTCTTATGGTCGATTTCTTATTTCTGGTGGCCCAGGGAGAGAACGTATGTATGGCCACTTTCATCTTACGGCAGATAGTTCTCATAGCCAGGTCGAGGAGAACATCCGAATCCCTTCCCTTTGGCCGACTCATTTGCAAGATTGCGCTCGAGTTTGCCTATAGACTTGGACCCGAATTGCCGGTATCGATTCACACCATCGATGAGTCGACAATGGTTAAGATGAAGATTGGGTCGCAATATCGTGAAAATCAACTTGAAAGGGATAGTGGGGACGACTTTGATGAAGAGGAAGATCAAAGCGAAGAAGAACCTAGTGCAGAGGTTCAGGAAGAGACTCAGGAAGAAGTAGAAGAAGAGGCTCAGGATACTGATGAGAGCCCTCCTCCTTCTGCGCAGGCTACTATCGACGATCGCATTGCTCGGATGGAGGAGAGTCAGACCGCTTTGCGAAGGGAAGTCCAAGAACTTCGAGCAGAGGTCGCTGATGCCAAGGCCGTTACGAAGAAGAAATTTGGCAAGGTGACTCGCACTTTGAAGGCAATCCTGTGTTGCTTACAGGATAAGGGTGCTCCTCCTCCGTCACCAGACTCCGACTAGCGACGCGATCCTTGATGTTGTTATGAGTAGTTAGCCATTTCCTGTTTTATGTATGTAAAGCCTATTAGGGCTAGTGCTTTGCTTATGTTGCTGTTGCTTAACTGTTTTGATTTCCATGTAATTCTAGTCATGATGCTTGTAAGGATATATCCCTTGTATTGTGACAATTTTGATTAATTGAAATGCATGGAATGCCTTTGACTCTTTAGTAAATGATTGTGGTGTATTTGTGCAATTGAGACTGACAAGGTTGCGCCCTATTTTGAATATAGGGAATGCCACCTAAGACTACGAGGAGTGCGGTTCGGCTTTCATTGTCTGAGCAGATGGATCAGACTCCTTCTCAGTCTGGCACACGTCCGGACCCTGCTGTGGGCCCGATTCCTGAGACTGTTCGATCGTCTCAGCCTGCTGTTGGTCCTACGGATGGACCACCGCCATTTACACCATCAGTTCGAGAGCCACAGCGCGTATCTACTTCCGCACCTCATCCGCCACAGCCTGCTCCACCCCCTGATAGATTCGAGCAGATGATGACTATGATGCTACAGCAGCAGCAGCTATTGACCACTATAGTTGGGACTTTAGCCCAGGGTGGGGGTGCGACTACATCTACTCCACCTGCACCACCTGCGTATCCAGCTGAGGATGCCTATACTTACGCCCAGGATGAGGGCATAGCACATCCTGCGCAGCCTGCTTTCCCTGCGGGGAATCCTGCCGACACACGGGGCCTTCTGGAGCGATTTCAGCGCTTGCGGCCTCCTACTTTTTCGGGTTCTCACAGGCCTGAGGAGGCAGAGTTCTGGCTCGACCGAGTGTCGAAGATTCTACGCATGTTACACTGTACCGAAGCAGAGCAGGTAGAGCTGGCTACCTTCCTATTTGAGAGAGAGGCCAGTATGTGGTGGGATAGTATATTGCGGACTGTTGCCGCAGATTTCGTATGGACGTGGGCAGCATTCGAGTTCCGCTTCCATGAGAAGTATTATCCCCAGACCTACAGGCACGAGAGGGAGAATGAGTTTCTCCGTCTCAGGCAGGCAGCGATGACGGTTACCGAGTATGAGCATCGGTTCACAGAGTTGGGCAGGTACGTCCCGACGATTCTGGATGATGAGCAGATGCGCATACGACGCTTTTTGGAGGGCTTGCGACCGGATATTCGGTCGAAGATGTGCTGCGTCAGTTTCCCTTCCTATGCGGAGTTGGTTCATATGTCCATGCGGGCAGAGCAGGACGTGGATCGACTGACGCGATCTCGGGGCCCGACTACTTCCAGGCCGCGACCGGAGTTGCCAGATAGGCCCTTCGCGGGCAAGAGGCCTCGCATTGATCCTCCTACCAGGACCACGGCGCCTGTACGACCGTTTCGGCGCCCTGATTTAGCATGCACATACTGTGGGAGGACGGGCCATTTGGCGCAGAGTTGCTTTTCCAGAATGCGGGACAGTGGGTTCTCGCCGCCGCAGAAGATTGATCGTGTACGTCCACAGGCGATATCAGCACCGCCTATACGGTCAGCTCCTGCGCATCCCTCTTTCAGACCCACAGTATCGCAGATTCGACAGCCCCCACGGCCTTTGACACAGCGGCCGAACCGGCCACAGCAGGCGCGAGTTCATGCACTGACCGCAATGACATCCAATCATGATGTTCAATGTCATCGAAGATCAAGTTGATGACATTGAAGTTAGTCCAGATCTGTTTAGTAAGAAAACATCATTTTTATCTTGAATTTTCGATGACATCAAGGAACCCTTCGATGACATCAACAAAGCCGTTTTCTACCCATTTTTTTTTAACCGTTGGAGCTCGAACTTTTTATGAAGAGCATTCGGTTCTTGGGCATGATGATGAGTTTTGGGAGCAACCAGAGGTAAGGTTATGCATATCATTTATAGTATATGTGATTGGGCCATCTATTGGCTTAGCAGCCTTAAAGTTATATTGCCTTAGTTTAATTGCATATTAGTTTAAGTGAGACAATTTTTGTTTTTAATTGACATAATTTTAAATAGGTCCTAATCACTCCCCCTCTAGAACATAGCCTTCATTCTCCAGCTCTTCCATACTTCCACACTTAATCGCATAAGTGGTTTATCCACAATTTCAAGCTCTTCCAATCACATGGAGTAAGCTAAGTCTATCACCACTCTCAGAAGTGGAAAGATGATTGATAAGACCATCCAGACGAGGGCTAAAAATTCTAAGGACTCGAAAGAAGCTTGAAAGTGTCCTATTTTGTCAATTAACATGAGTGTTGAGTCAGATAGATTGCAGACCTCATAAGAAGATCAATTCAAAGTGTCTGCTTCAACCAGATGTGTGCAAGCTCGCTATAGGTAAATCTAAGCCTCACATCCCATGTCCCAAAACACCAGGAAAATAAAACCCTTAAAACAACTTAGAAAATCATAGGGTTTTTGAGTTAAGAAAACTTTTTCAATATAAAAAAATCTCTAAGTTCTCTTGCTATGTCGATTTTATCAAAACACATCTCAATATGATCGACCTGTGTTTACAATGTCCTCGATGACAAATCGATTCCATCGGAATGAGGACAAAAGTGTCCAGCAACTACATATATATCTGGACAGATTTATCGATGTATCGATATCATCGATATTTGAATCCTGAGTTCATCGAAGGTGACTCGATAATATCAACAGGAAGATCTCCGGCACCCCTGTTTTCACTTAAAAATATCATATGTGCATCGATATATCGAAGCCCACCTTGATACCATCAAAGTTTAAATCTCGATGATATGGGTCATGGGCACAAAGTTTTCAGCAAAATATTTCAGGATTGTTTATCTATGATCGAGGGTCACTCGATAGAATCAATATTCAAATATCGATGATATCGGAATGGTCTTGATGGCATCGAACATGGATAGAAACTGTCCAACAAGCTTCAACAAAAATCTTTTGGATTTACCGATGCCTCGACACAGCTATCGATATTAACGACATTCAAATTCCAATGATATCGAAGGTCCATCGATCATTCTTATAAACCTGAAATATTTCAAAGTAAGTCTCTCATTTTCAAATGTCGAAGAATCGAACCTCGTATCAATGAAATCGGAGTTCGAAATTCGATGAAATCGACACGTGTTTCGATTCCCTCGACCAGCTGGCAAGAGGTTTCAAAAGCGTATGACATTTGAGTTTGTGTCATCAAGCGGATCGTCGATGCTATCGAGAGTATACGCTCGATGATATCGATCCCGCTCGATGATATTGAACTCTATCATAGATGTGACCATTTTATATTCGTTGGAACTTTTTGCTTATATAAAGAGGACTTGTCTATTATTGCTGGTAGAGAAAGAAGAGAGTGCTTTTGAGTGTTTTACCTTAGATCATATATCCAAAGCCCTTTCTCTCATGGGAGTTCATCCTTTAATCCACCCTCATCATTGATATTCAATAGAGTGGATTGGGGAATGAACTTTCACATTTAAGGATCCTCCAACGACTACCTTAATGGTAAATCATTAAGCTGGGATACCTTGAATGCATAAATAATTGGAATCACTCTATCTCCTGTATAAGAAAATATTTGAGAGTAGGATTCCATCATAACCTTGACACAACCCGTCGTCATGCATTGGTATATCCTCTGAGTTGTGGATCAAGGAAGCAGAAGACTCTTCATTAATAAAGGAGGAGATCTTCAACAACGAGCTAAATGAGACTCATCCACTTATCCGTAAGTATCTAGAGTCCAGAGGACCCTTTGATCATTCCTTTATAGGATTGGGTTTAAGGTGTTTCTCACCCTTGTAAGTCCTCAAGGAGGCTTCCGGTGGGAGTGTATGTAGTGGGTACGTTGTGTTGACCCTTGCTCTATGGAGAGCATAAATAGTTAGGGTCTTGTGGAAGATCCTTGGCCAGTGTGCCTAAAAGTGGGTACGTTGTATTGACCCTTGCTCGTGAGAGTATAAACAGTGAGGTTCTTTATGTGGATCCTTGGTCAGTGTGCCTAAAACTGGGTGCAATGTGTTGACCCTTGCTCAGGGAGCATAAATAGTCAGCCTAGGTGTAGGTTGCAAAGGTTGAAGGTGAACCTGATTTAAAACCTTAGGTTTGAGGTGAACCGCTATGAAACCTCCTTAGTGAAATCTGGTTCACTCAAGGGTTGAGTGCGGTTACCGGGAGTGGAGTAGACAAGTAGTTGAACCACTATAAAAATAACTGTGTTTGAGATTGCTATTCTTTTGTTTGTGTGATTTACTTTAATATTTTCTTATCTAAATATCTAAGATCACACCTCACACACATACACAGTCATATCCATCATAAACTAGTTTGCTTGTTGTTCACTTCTTAAATAGTTTGTGATTGGATCCTCTGCTGAGCTTGGAAGCCAGTAGAGTTACTTTTGAGTAATCCTGACAAGTGCATATTGTTAGGTTTAGTGTAATAGGATTTTTAATAAACCATAAAAACTTTAAAAAGTCTTATTCACCCCCCTTTAGTACATATTGGCATATTCCTACTTCAACTAAAGCGGTCTTCACCGCTATTTCAAAGCTGAGAGAGTTGATAAACCTATTATTACACTACAAGAAAAAGAACAAAAAAAAAACCATACAAGTCGATTGTGCTATTCCCCTAGCGGTTGATTGCACCAAAACCTCTATCTAATTCCCAGGATATTTTGGAGGTTCTAAAACATGTGAAGGTCAACATTCCTCTCTTGGATACCATTAAACAAATACCTTGGTATGCCAAGTTCTTGAAAGACCTTTACATGACCAAAAGATGGAAAAAATATACAAAAAAAAATCCTTTTAATTGAAAAAGTGAGTGTCATCCTAAAGCAAGATGTGCCACAAAAGCACAAAGAACTAGGTAGCCCAACTGTCTCTTGTGTAATCAAGGACCATTGGATTGAGCACGCACTTCTTGATTTAGGAGCAAGCGTGAATCTGATTTCTTACTCGGTCTACTAACAACTTGGCCTTGGTGAATTAAAACCCATCAGGACCACACTTGAATTAGCTGATCGATCGATTCATATACCAATAGAAATGATCGAGGACGTGCTTGTCCAAGTCGATAAATTCTACTACCTAGTAGACTCTATCGTTTTGGATACACAACCCATTATAGATACGAGCACTCAGATTCCAATCATCTTAAGTTATCCATTCTTAGCCACATCAAACGTAATTATCAATTGTAGGAATGAGATTATGAAATTGACTTTCAGGAATATGACATTAGAGCTGAACATCTTTAATATGTGCAAACAACTTGAGGAAGTTGACAATGCCCACGAAATCAATCTGATCGACTCATTCGTGGAAGGTCGAGCTATCTTGACTCTATACTCTGATGCTCTGGAGATGTGCTTAGCCCACTCTCCTAATTTGGATAATGATATGATTAGGGAGATGTATACCTTACTTGATGCGACATAGGTACTTGAAGTTGATTGATGAAGGCCACAATTTGAACAATTATCCATTAACAAGACAAATCCTCTACCATCAAGCATCAAGGCACCGAAGCTTGACCTAAAACTATTGTCGGCTAATCTTAAATATGCGTACTTAGGTAAAGATGAGACATATCCGATGGTAATTTCTGCTCACCTGGATGAAAAACAAAAGACTATGCTCCTAACTACTCTGAGAGAACACAAAGGAACCCTTGGATGGACCATCACAAACCTCAAGGGAATAAATCCTTTGATTTACACTCACCACATTCACCTTGAGAATGATGCAAACAACATCTAGACAACCACAACACCGATTAAATATAAACATGAGAGAGGTTGTTAAAGCTGATGTGCTCAAACTATTGGACGTGGGTATCATATACCTAATATCCGATAGCTAATGGGTGAGTCCAACTCAGGTGGTTTCCAAGAATTCTAGGATCATCATCATAGTTAATGCCAATAATGAACTCGTGTCAACTAAAGTCACTACTAGTTGAAAAATGTGCATTGACTACCAAAAATTGAATACTATCATTAGGAAAGACCACTTTCCTTTGCCATTCGTTGATCAAATTCTAAAAAGGTTAATTAATCATTCCTACTACTATTTTTTGGACGGTTATTCGGGCTATAACCAAATATAGATAGCCCCTGAAGAGCAAGAAAATACAGCGTTTACATGTCCCTTTGGCACTTTCGCATACCGAAGGATGCCATTTGAACTTTGTAACGCTTTCGCCGCATTCCAACGATGCATGTTAAGTATATTCTTCAAATAGTGGGGCAATTTTTAGAGGTCTTCATAGATGACTTCTCTATATTTAGTTCATCTTTTAGCGATTGCATTGAAAATCTAAAATGTGTGCTGAAAAGATGCGAGGAAAAGAACCTTGTACTCAACTGAAATAAATGTCATTTCATGGTTCACAAGGGAATTGTACTTGGACATATCATATCGTCCAATGGAATCGAGGTGGATAAAGCCAAAATTGATATTATCTCTAACCTACCTCCACCCAAAAGCATACACGATGTGCGCTCCTTCTTAGGACACACCGACTTCTATAGAAGATTCATGAAGGACTTCAGCCACATATCTCAACCTTTATGCAATCTTTTTCAAAAGGATACCTCATTTAAGTGGTCTGAAGAATGCCACAAAGCTTGTTCCATGCTTAAGGGCATATTGACTATCACTCTAATAATGCAACCATCCGAATGGAGCCTTCCTTTTGAGATCATGTGCGACATGAACGACTATGCTATTGGGGCAATATTAGGCCAAAGAAAAGATAAAAAACCATATGTCATCTACTACGCAAGCAGAATTCTAACCTCTACCCAGATGAACTATTCTACTATGAAAAATGATCTTTTAGTTGTAGTCTTTGCACTAGACAAGTTTAGATCCAAGATTATAGTATTCATGGACCACTTAGCGCTGAAGTACCTTCTTTCTAAGAAGGATGCTAAGCTCCGATTGTTGAGATGGATCCTCCTACTCCAGGAATTTAACATAGAAATTAGAGATAAGAAAGGAGTAGAGAACGTAGTAGCTGATCACCTCTCCAGGCTTGTTATCTTTGATTCCATTGAGACAACTCATATTAATGACATGTTCCCTGATGATCAACCTTTTAAAGTCTTTCAATTACCCAGGTTCTCTGATATTGCAAATTATCTTATTGTAGGTATCACGCAGACATATTAGACCAAGCAAGATAAAAAAAAATCTTATCTGAAGTGCGCAAGTATGTCTGGGATGATCCGTACCTGTTTAGCTATTATATGTCTGGGATGATCCGTACCTGTTTAGCTATTGCCCAAATCATATCATAAGGAGATGTGTTCCTGACAATGAACATCAAAGTGTCATCTCCTTCTATTACTCTCCTACCTGAGGTGGCCACCTTTCGGTCAAGAAAACCACAGAAAAAATTCTACAGTGTGGCTTTTACTAGCCCACTTTGTTCAAGGACACCAACAAATTTTACAAAGCATACAAGCGTTGTAAAAAATTAGGTAGATTGTCCCATCGAAATATGATGCCACTGAACCCCATTCTGACCACTGAAGCATTTGATTGTTCAGGCATCGATTTTATGGGACCATTCTCCCAATCATTTAGAAACATTAACATCTTGCTAGTAGTAGACTATGTTACCAAATGGGTCGAAGCGATCCTGTGCCAAAATAATGACCGTTACACGGTCATTAAATTTCTAAAAGAAAACATTCTTCCTCAGTTCGGTACACCTCGGGTCATTATCAATGATGGCGAGTCACACTTTTGTAATAAGCCATTCAGAAGCTTAATGAAGAAATATAACATTACACACAAGGTGAGAACCCCCTATCACACAAACACAAGCAGTCAGGCTAAGATCTCAAATAGAAAAATCAAACAGATTCTGGAAAAGACAGTTAATCCTGATAGAAAAGATTGGTTAATTTGATTGATCGATGCTTTATGGGCACATCGTATTGCCTATAAGACCCTTATAGGAATGTCTCCCTTTAAACTTGTCGATGGGAAATCCTGTCACTTGCCTTTGCAGCTGGAATATAAGGCCTACGCAATCAAAAATCTGAACTTTAATTTGGACAACGCTGACTCACTACACGAATCACAAATAAATGAACTCGAAGAAATTTAAAATGATGCATGTGAGAATTTCAGATTTTACAAGGACAGGATGTAGAAGTTCCACGATTGGAACATTCTTCGGAAAACATTCATGAATAAGAATTTCATGTTAGGTGTTATACCCTCATCCTAAACTTAATTATACAAGATGGGCTTAAAATAATTGAGC
Organism: Magnolia kwangsiensis; assembly: GCA_037074715.1. Classification (NCBI taxonomy): domain Eukaryota; kingdom Viridiplantae; phylum Streptophyta; class Magnoliopsida; order Magnoliales; family Magnoliaceae; genus Magnolia; species Magnolia kwangsiensis. Next base: position 78,779,008 of record CM073589.1, read on the forward strand.
TAATGATCGAGAACATAAGAGAAAGTATGAAGTACATACAGGGGTCACCTTCATGATTAAATACATGGAATGAGATTGTGAAACAGTTGAATTTGTCATCTCAGGGAACGATGAAGCTGGATATCATGACACATTGGAATTCAAGTTACGAAATATTGGATTCAACGATAACTTTCAAAGATGAATTATCTCACTATGTGGAGTATGATAGTGCGTATCAGTGGTTGCCTTCTAATGATGATTGGACAAGAGCTGAAGCAGTTCACAAGTTCCTTTCAGTTTTTTACAATATAACGAAGATCTTTTCAGGAAACAAGTATCCAACAACAAATATATTTTTACCAGAACTTTGAAGAGTAAAAGATGTTTTTGTACAAAAGCTTTAGTAGACCAAACTTTCTATAATTAATGATTATGGGTATGCAGTTAATGTTTAATAAGTATTAGTCTGAGTGCAGTCTAGTAATAGCTGTTGCAGTCATTCTTAATCCTCGATATAAGATGTTCTTGGTTATATTCATTTTTAAAAAGTTATATGGTGAGAAGAGTTCCACCGAGGTCGATAAGATTTGTGATGCAGTTGAAGATTTGTATAATATCTATGTAGAAACTTTGAGGGCCGCAAAAGACAATACTGCAGGTCAAACTCCTCAAATGGGTTCTAGTTCTAGTGTTGATGCACAACGATACATGAATGATTGACTGAGGTCAAACTCCTTAAATGGGTTCTAAAAATCAGTCTCCGGGGGTATTTTGGTAAAAATCAGTGTTCGGGGGTAGTTTGGATATTTTGATAAAAATCTATATCCAGGGGTAGTTTAAGTATTTTGGTCAAAATCCATATTTAGGGGTAGTTTAGGTATTTTGGTAAAAATCGATATCCAGAGGGATTTTAGGTATTTTAGTAAAAGGTAACGAAGAGGGTGTTTTGATAAAAAGGGTGCACAGGTGTCATTTTTATGAAGAATTGGTTGTACACCACCATTTAAAGGAGAGCTTGGTGGACACCGTTGTTTAAGAGAGAGAGATGGATATTAAGTGAAGGAAAAAGTGGTGGTGATCACCACTATATAAGAGAGTGGGGTCTATAAATATCCTTCCCCCTGCCTCATTTGAGAGGTTGGTCAGTTGAAAGATGGGGACACAAGAGGAAGGAAGAGATCTGAAGAGAAGAAGGGCCATAGAGAAATCCATTGTGCCAGCCCGCGCAATGAAGAAAATGCATTGCGCCAGGCCACACAACCAATGTGGAAATCCCTTTGCGCCACTTTTTCAAGAGACAGGTTTGCGCAGATTTGAGCAATAGGAGTTGGTTGCGCGGAACCGTGCAATGGAAGTTGGAGAAAAATTCTTCTGCGCCACTTTAGGTGGAGTTCTTGTCTTGACATCTTTCTTCTGCGCCACATAAAGTGGAAGATTGTCTTGATGAAAGGCTTCCAACGCCATTTCTCTAGGAAGATTGTCTTGATGAAAGGTTTCCAACGCCATTTCTCAAGGGAGCATGTCTTGATGCTTGGTTCCAACGCCACTTTCCATGGAGGATTGTCCTGAGACAAGGCTTATGTTGTCTTAACAGATAGCCTATGTGTCACTCCATGTGGACTTTGTCTTGATGGAAGCCTTTTATCCCAAAGTAAACCTCATGCACTCCATGTTCCTTGTTTAAACCTATACACTCCTACCTTAAGATAGATGGCCCCCACACCTTCAGAAGTTAAGTATCAAGGAATTCACAGAGATGAGAGAGAAAGGAGAGTATGTTGGATCACTCCACAATTCAAGGGATTGCTCCACAATTCAAGGAAGAATGAATGGAAAGATGATCGGAATTGATCTCAACGATTAGATCAAGGGTTTCAAGCCCGCATAACCCATCTCCCCTAGAGAAGTGATCAAAAAGTGTAGAAATGTTACCGAAATTGCCATCGGATTGTCTTTTCTTTCATTACTTTAATTGATTGTATTTTGTTTTCAGAATCAAGGAAATCTGAGGATGTAAATGAACTCAAAATAAATGTGATCATTATTCTCTCATCGAATTCTTTCTTTGTTATCATTGAATAAATCCTCCAAATCGAAACGCATTTGTTTCCTTGTCGAAATATTGATGATGTCATTCTTTCATGGCACAAGTTGAGACTCAAATATAGACAACCCAAATAGAACTTGACCACTATCTAAAGGAGCCACTTATAGAGTACAAAGGCAAAGAATTTGATGTTTTAGATTAGTGGAACTCGAAAGCTCATGAATCATAGTACCTCGTTCTCTTGTTAATAGCGGGAGATATATTATCAATTTTAATTTCAACTGTATTGTCAAAATCTGCTTTTAATACGGGAAGTAGGGTTGTGAACAAGCATTGAAGCTAACTTACACTAGAATTAGTTGAACCGATCATTTATACATATGATTGATTGCGTCTGATCTGGGAAAAAGGGAACTTGTTAATGAGAAATTCAAGGAAGAGGAGAGTGAGAAGTAGGATGAGACAGTACCGGCAGCAATTGCATGAAGTAAGATGAGACACTACCTTCTATCTCCCTTGCATTGTCTTCGACAATTTGACAGTTATTATTTGTGGACTTGAATTATGACATTTGATAGGTGGATAGATATTTTCTATGCTAAACACACATTAGCTTATGTATTTTAATATTTTTTTTATTATATATTTTTTCTCTTTTCATTTATGCTTTTAAATGAATTAATGTTGCTTAAATCTCATATGGTTGGCTGGTTGCATTTATTTATCTTTATTTCTTAATTATTTATATTGCATCAACTTAACAAAATATTGTTTCTTGCAAATTACACAATTATAGATATGTCATTAGAATATGATCCATCGACATATATTTAGGATTATGGAGCCTAAATCTACTCCCAGGATAGAAAGATAAAATACAATGCAAGTTATGTGAAAAATAATTTGTAAACAAAACAAATCAGTTAAAATTAGATTTGACTTGTTGGGGAGGAGATGTTACCCATGTAGCAAAGCTCCTTCAGAAGTCTGGAATTTATTTTAGGCCATTCTAGACTCAAATACAAAGGCTTTCACTGAAATTGCGGTTTAGACTGCTATAGTAGAAGTATGAAATAGACCAAGAGTCCTAGTGGGGGGTGAATGAGACTTTTCAAATATTTTACCAATTTAAAAATCCTAATTACCTAACTTAAATAGTTCTTTCATTTAAAGCAAGTAGGACAATATAACTCTAAACGCTTCCAAGCCAATAGAGGTTCCAATTACATAGGCTACTTAAGATATACAAATAAAGTAGCTAGCCTATAACATTCTGAACTTGTGTGTGGAATGTGCTACCTATCAATCCTGGGCATTCATCTAATCATGCATATTCGATTTAGTATTTAAACACATAAGCATAATTAAACAGATGCGCAAATATCAATTCCAAACACAAGCATTTATAATGGTTCGGTAAGATGCCTACTACACTCCCAACAACCGCACTTTCTCCTTAGAGTGTGTCGGATTTCACTATCACTAGTTTTAAATCAGGTTCACCAAAAACCTTTACAGCCCTACACAAAGGACTCACAATTTATGCTTTCCGCACGAGCAAAGGTCCTCCACTAAGAACCCACGTTTAGGCCCCACAGCCAAGGTCCCACAATAGACACCTACGTTTAGGCACACCGGCCAAGGTCCCATAATAGGCATCTACGATTTAGACACATGGGCAAAGGTCCTACATAGGAACCTATGTTTAGGCACACTAGGAACCTATATGAGTTTGTTGATAGAAAACTCTTAGCCTCAATCCTATTAGAGGAAAGAGACTAACTTGTGGAATTTTAATAATGACACTTACCTGTCGGATTGAGTCCTCTTTTGTAGCTTGTCTTAGGTTGCTTGATCTTTTCTCTTTCTAGCTTTAATCAACTCCTTGATGCTCCCCCGATCGATATGTTGTAGTTTGTATGTTGTTTCAGCTTCACGATTAAGAAACTTGTATATGATGTTCCTATAAAGGTAACCAAGGTAATGGGAGTTGGTTGAATCTCCTATCAAAGGATATGAATGGATTACCTAGGGGATTCAACTAATGGATGCTCTAGAGTATTGTGGGGACTAAGGATTTTCTAATAGGTTTAGTCTTTATACTCTAGAGTAGGCTAGAGATCATGTTCTTCATAATAGGAGTTTTGAATGTTCATTATAGTGAGAAATCTCAATGAAGAAGCATGAATCTCTTGTGGATAGAGTCTAAGATGGGTAAGATAAGCTTGAGATACACTATAGACTCTAGAATGACTAAATCCACACTTTTCATAGAGCTCTGGGTCCTATATTTTTAGAGAAAAGGGCCAACGGATATAAAATGGCTAGTTATCGGTTCTACCAAGTGATCATTCGGTATACCAAATTTCATTCAGTAGAACTGAAATATCACTCGGTGGTACCAAATTAGATCTTAAAATTGTTGGATGAATTTTACTACTTTCGATGGCACCAAAATATGTACATTGGTAGGAGTCAGTAGTACCGAATTTTCAGTCGATGGTACCAATTATTTTTTAAGGCCGCTGGACTGTTTTGAGCTTTTCAGTGGTACTGAAGGTATCTTCGGTACTACCAAAGGTGACATTCGGTGGCACCTCCTCTTATCGAACTAGGACAGATTTTCCTATTTTAATTACTTGTCCTATGATTCATTCAATAACTTGAACTTTCTCAAAGCCAACTCTATAATGGTGGAAGTTATAAGGTTGGTTAGAAGGATTTATATAGATGATCTAAGAAGGTTTTCCTATTTATGGGTCAAAGTCATCTATATGAAGGATCCAGATTGTAGAAGCTTTTCTTTTCTTGAACTTGTAGCTTGTGCTTCTGCTCCAGTTGTATCATCGGTCTTCTTTTGCCAATGACCCATCTAACTACTTGACATAACTAGTCACGTAATTAACAAACAGGTGTGCTCTATGAGTGCAGTAACATTCACCACCCCTTCCCCTAAAACTAATACGACCAACCATAAAAGATATAGAAGTAGGCCTATTATAATTAAAGAAGAGTCAAGCAGAGGAACTACCCCCACAGTTAGTAGAGAAGAAGAAGACGAACTATTAAGGGAACAAGAAGAATAAGATTATAAAGAAGTCATAAAGTAAAGTTTGAAATTGGTATCAAGGACCAAACCAAAACATCAACCCCCTCTGAGACAACATGATGCCGAAGCAGGCACGAGTACGAAAAATAAGCCAAGTGATAAATCATCAAAGTTTCTTAAAAGTTTAGCAACATTCTATAGGTGGTTGTAAATCCTGTACAAATTGGATAATTAAAAGAGGGTAAGAAACTTGTTGAATATATGAATGAGGACGATGGAAAGGCATCTCCACCATCCGATTCAGCAGACGTAAACAACATCTTTCAGATACCACCAGGTCGGACTCAGCTCAAAGTTCTCCTGCAGTTCAAGCCGTAAAAAGAGAACCAAATGATGATTTTGGTGACAAAGGTAGAGGAGGGGGTTACTATTATGGACAAGGTTACTTAGGTTACATGCCACAAAAGTATTCATCATATAAAGGATATTGAATAAATGAGTGATTTACTGGTTATATGTGGAAATCCATCTGAGTTTTTTAATATACTTTTGATTTTTAACAACATTTATTTACTTTGTTTATTTTTTTAATTACTTTTGAGTCTTTGATAATATTTATTTTGAATAACTCAAGTAGGAAAAATAGCCAAACTTGATCTGACTTGATGTTACTCGACCCAACTCGATGCTGACTTAACCCAACTCAATCATTGTAATTGGGTCGGTGTAATGCCCCGGAAATCGGAGGTCGAGCAAAACTCAACTCTTGAGTTCCAATGCATCACTTATGCAACATAGATAATGAAGTTTAAAAGTTGTCCATATTAGTGCATTAACCATGAATGGGATTACACTAAAACAATATATCATACTCCAGAGTTAAAGTGGTTAAGCAAGCGAAAGACTGAGACAAATGTATAGAGTATATACGTGTTTCGTAACCTCCAGAGTATGAATGTATTATCGGGCTGAATACATACATGTTTTACCTCAAAAATATATAAAATGTCAAAATGTAAATGTTCAACTAATCCAATATCCTTATAATCCCGGCAACGCAGGTCTAGGTCTACACATACCTGGCAGAGAACTGCATGTAGGAGAACTCCTTCTCCTCATCTAAGAAATCCAGCTCCGTCGCGTAAGCCTCATCGCAACCTGCATCTAAATCGAAGTCTGGTTGGTGTTTTAAAACACCGTCCTAAAGTGGGAGTGAGTGATCAACTCAGTGGTATTATAAAGCAAAGGTTAACATGTTATCAATTCAATCAAGCAATAATGATAAAGCAGTACAACAAACATAATCTAATTATTTTTATTAATGCAGGGATGGTATGTTGTAATGATGCATGCCCTCGCCTGCTCTCCCTCAGTGACTTCATCTAACTATCACGCATAGCAAACTCCTTAAAAGTGCGCTTCCTCACCAAGCTCACGCAATGCGGTGCATGGTTGTGTTAGCCTAGTAATTTATTAGGCTTATTTATATAGCAGCTTCGGGAAGCTAAGGTACCTCCCTTTTTATCATTTATCTAAACAATGATCCATTTAGGGTCGTCAATCCTATTTAATCACGTATGATAGGCAAGTTATAGGGCATCACCCCTAATGAAAACAGTGGATAAGCAAGTTCAAGAGTTTACACTTGAGGTCGCTATAGGGAGGCTCGTTACCTCAGCGTAGGCCTAATTTATACTCGAGGTCACTACGAGAGGCTCCTCACCTATACACAGGCCGACAGCTCGAATACAATGTCCCATACACTACCATATTCGGCTCACGAGTTTAGGTTACTCACTGGTTACTACGGGGAGGCTCGTCACCCCAGCGTTGGCCGACAGCTCGACCATGGTTCCCATTCCACCATGCTCAGCTCATGAGCCTTAGCAGATCATGGTACCATGGTTGAGACGTGTTTTTCATTATTAAGTAGTACCTTAGATTCAAGCAGTAGTGTCCATACATAGTAAACACACAAGAGGCCAATCGGGTTATTTGATAAGTGTGATTGGTACGAGCACACATTGAATTAATCGACATGAAGCACGTAAGTACTCTCTGTGGCCTATCCACTGTGGACAATCAGCGTACGGATCGGATTCATCGAACGTATCTAATGTGGCGAAACTAGTCCGGCCACTCATCGGGAACTATTACCGATTGCCTGGACTATGTGGTAGTCCCAAACATACTCAAATGCAATAAGTAGTCACATACTCTACTCATAACAATATTTAACAAACAATTCAAACATAATTCTCATTTGAGCATTTTATCAAATACATTGAATATGTTAATATACATATGCATTTTGTCCATAAATCACATAGTAGCAATTTACATTATATGAAGAAAACTATAAATATGGATAAGGTAGTTGAGAATCCCATCTCAACACCCTTGTTAAAAGCAATTCATCAAACAATTTCTCATTCAGACATTTTATCAAACACTTAGACTACATAATACTACATACATAAACTAAATTAGTTATAGCATATATTATGGCAGATCCTTTCATAAAGGAGTTGTCATACATACAACAAACATGTATTATAGGTTAATAGTCATGGCAAGTATAAATCATAAATTCAATTTCATTCAATCATTTCAACAAATATATGGAATGCATTATATATTCACATAGTTCACATACATGTATAGTTTATCAAATACATCATAACTAAGATCAAATGGCAGTAATCAAGTCAGACATAAATCATTGTTGACATTGAAAGCATTGAAAATCATAACCTAAACATTTATAGTCCGCACCTTCCGTCGGATTCCTTATTTCGAATAACAGAACAACAATACCTAAACATTAAAATAGGTTAGCTATTTTGACAAACTACCAACCTGAATTTCTACAACGAGATTGGTGTTAGGATTTCTTACCCAAATCGTATTTGGAATCAATGGTATAGCGAAATGGGAGAGGTGATTTAGCCCGTGGAGTAGTGAGAATGAATCCCAGCAACAATCTCCCTATCTCCCTCTTTTCTCCTCACTCCTTTCTCCTCTTTTCTCTCTTCTCTCTCTTAGGGTTAGAGAAATTCATATGAAATGAGAGGGGGATAGTTTAAGGTCCTTATATAGGCTCAAAAGTGATGCAAATGGTCGTAGGGCCATGGTATACTTAGGTTATAGCCAAAGGGTGTCTGTTTTTGACAAACAGGGTCCTTAGGAATGTCCATTTCTCACCCGAGTCATGAAGCAAGTTCCCTGACAATGGATATATGTCAGGACTATGTTTATGGTTCGATTTGACAAATTGATCGACCGTGAAGGACCTGTATCAGATCAACGGTCGTCGTTACTCGATCAGGGCCACAAGTATACCAATAGGTGCAGGGAAATTTCCCCGATCCATGGGTGCAGTTGGGTTAGAAACTGACGATCTGAAGTCCTCAATTTTGCTCGCAAGTGAACGGTCCAATTCACTTAAGTTTGAGTTCATTTTCTAAAGATATTCGCTTTTCTCACACACTTCGCTCTAAGCTCAAGTTGTGCATTTCTGGATACTATTTGGGCTTGATTCTCGTGATGGTTGTCAAGTCCAATAAGGCGGTCATAACCTTATAGTTTCGCGGTAATTAGACTTTTGATGCGCGGTCCAGGTCTGATACGGAGTTTCAATGTGCTCCCGAGAGCAACTGGGTTTTGGGTTTTCCCTGAGGTTTTTAAGTAATGTTAAGCTAGTGATTTTAATGGTTTTAGGTCTTACAGTTTGTATAGATAGTGGTTCAACATAATCCACTGATTAATTTAGTTTAGTACTTAATTAATTTTCATCTAATTTTCACAGTATACAGTCTTTAGGGATTTCTTCCCGAGGTGGTAAACGGGTCTTTGTATGGATTTTTCTGAGACGTTATAGTCGGACTTGGTCTGGATTTGTCCACGCCAGACCTGGACTCAGATCGAGTCAATCATGCTTGGTACTGAGTTGGGTTGAGTTTAGGTTAAGCCTATTTCAAAATTGGATCGAGTCGGGTCAACCCTAACTCGGTCCGACTCGACTCGATGCCCAACACTAGTGGTAAGTCCAATTCTCACAAGCATAAGAGGGGCGATTAGAAAAATAGGAAGAATAACAGCCTTAAGAGGATAGGTAATTCTGCTAGCAAGAAAGAGAGAGAAGGGAAATAGCAAGAATAAGAAAGGATGTTGGCACTATGGAAAGTCGGGCCACTTCAAGGCTAAGTGTCTTGTCGCTCACTTTTCATGGATCCTAATGAATGATACTTAACGTATCATTTGATAGATTATTAACTTACTTATGTAGAAGGTCAAAATGGACATAATGAAAAGTGAAGTAGATGAAGAGCGTGCATTAGCCAGGATAAGAGGAGTATGTCCACTGTTCTATAATGAATATGTTATATGTTGTCTTTATCTCCACTCTCTTATGTATTTCATGTTAGGAAAATTGACATTGAATTCCATCTAAGAACTGTTCACAACCCCAAGTGTAGGGTTGAGATGTAGTAATAAACTCAGTGAGACCGAGGTTGAATCCACATGGACTAAACTTGTACGTATTCTTAAATAACTAAAACTAGAAGAAGATCTAAATCTGAATTCTAGAATGATTGAAAGTGAGTGTGAATAATATTGATTAAAAATTATGAATTTAAAGGTGGGAACTAGGGTGCTAGATGCTACCTAACTTGATTCAAGAGATGCAATTGGAATCAGAGTCTTATCTTATCCAGTTGAAAGAAGAGATGATCAAATCTCTAAACTTCACATTGATCCAGCCTCAATAGAGGAGAATTGTAAAGATTGTAAGGGAGTCCATCACCCTACCATGCCCGGGAGACAATGGTGAACAACAAAATTTACCAATCTCACAATCTCAAATAGAAAAAGAAAATATTCAAAGCTATCGTAGTGTCTATTGTAATTTGAGTCACACCAAACCATAGAAAACTGAAAATATTTCTTAAAATCAACTAGAAATCAATGAAGTTCAATATAAAAAAGAATTAAAGCAAGATAAATATCTTAATCACGCTACAAGCTTCACCTCTTAGCCCTAGCTAAGAGGTTTAGTTAACCATATACATGATTAAACCAAAAACTCTTAAACAAAACATGAAAACAACTAAGGAAGAAGAAAGAAAACTCTTGGCGATGGCTCTCCACCCTTTAGCTCCATTCCTTAAACCCTAGATGCCTAGGAATGTACTAGAGACTCCTATTTATAATCGTGAAGCTCTACCTTACGCACCGACTTAGAATTTCCGCAATCCGATTGCGAAACCGCCTCAATTTACGCAGTCGCGTTACGCATTGGTTGGACGAAGTGACCTTCGGTCAGACTAAAGTCGAGTTCGAATCGTGATAGGATTATGTTTGGTCAGTTGCCCGATTTCAGCTGGATCAAGATTGGGTTCGGTCTGACCGAAATTAAATTGTCGATAGGACCGAATTAACTCCTTTCAGCGCTGGAGCTTTCTGTGCACTTTTAGTCACACCAAATCCTCCTTTCGGTCACACTTAATTATTTATCGGTCAAACCGAATTAGCTTCTGAATTTTGTCATTGGTTGCTTAAATATTTTGTGTGATCTCGGTTGGACCGAGCTTGTCTGTTTTCTGCTGTGGATTTAGAAGTCTTTCAAGTCATTTCTTCATCCTTTATACTCATTACAAGAAATAGCGCTTTTACTGACGAAATTTTTGCCGACGAAAAAAATTTCGTCGGTAAAAGTAGTGTTTTACCTATGAAATTTTTTTCCGTCGGTAAAATAACACTTTTATAGACGAAAAAAAATTTCGTCAGTAAAACACTACTTTTACCGACGAACTTTTTTTTGTCGGTAATAATTTTTTTACTGACGAAAATTTTCATCGGTAAAACCGATTTAATTTTTAAGATGGAAAATTTTCCCATTATTTTGAAAACTTTCATGGTAAGAGTTTTACCGACGAACTAAAACCGTCGGGAATAATGTTTTTTCCCAACGAAAAAAAATTTCATCGGTAAAACACTACTTTTATCGATGAAATTTATTTTTCATCGGTAATAATGTTTTTACCAATGAAAATTTTCGTCGGTAAAATTGTTATAATTTTTAAGATAGAAAATTTTCACGCTATTTTAAAAACTAATGCGGTAAGAGTTTTACCGACGAACTAAAACCGTTGGGAATAATGTTTTTCCCGATGAAAGAAAATTTCATCTATAAATAATGTTTTTACAGATGAAAATTTTCGTCAGTAAAACTGTTATAATTTTTAAGATAGAAAATTTCCGTGCTATTTTAAAAACTTTCGCGGTAGGAGTTTTACCGACGAACTAAAACCATCGGGAATAATGTTTTTCCCAATGAAAAATTTTCGTTGGTAAAACGCTACTTTTACCGACGAAATGTTTTTTCATCAGTAATAATGTTTTTCCCAATGGCTGCAAACTGTCGGTAATAGTGTTTTACTGACGAAAAATGTCGTTGGTAAAATTGTTATAATTTTTAATGAAAATTTTCACGATATCTTGAAAACTTTCGCAGTAAGAGGCTAAACTCGGGATTAGATCCTTAATTAGCAGGCTATGAAAGTAAGCTAAAGCTGTGTGTGTGTGTGTGTGTGTGTGTGTGTGTGTGTGTGTGTGTGTGTGTGTGTGTGTAGGAGTCCTTAGCCCACATGTAATGAATGGACATGCATTGGCCTAGCCCAATTGCAAATTTGTAACATTGGACCCACAAATCAAAGAAATGGAGAGAAGATGCCACCATTTGTACCAAAGTAGCCCATGGGTGCAAGATCTAAGCTGTATAGATACACACACACACACACACACATACATACATATATATATATATATATATATATATATATATATATATATATATATATATATATATATATATATATATATATCATATGAGTGAAATTTTTTATATAAAATTAAAAATTAATATTTAAATGATTTGTAATATCACATGAAAAAGAATATTGAGAAGTTTAAAATTTTTAACAATGTTTGAGAAAATTTTGAGAGCAAAATGATGCTTTTAAAGAAAAAAAAAATCAGCATTTTTAATTTTTTGAGAAAAAAATTAAAATATGAGAAATTTTTTGAGATTTTGAAAATAAAAATTTAGAATTTGTACTTAAATTTTTTTTTGAAATATTTTATAATAAAATGATATTTGTTGAAAGAGTAAAAAAATATACATTTTGTAAAAAAAATGTTATTTTTAAATGGAAATTGAAATTTATCTGTGAAAAATAAAATCACTAAATTATTAGGCACATCCACTAATTGAACCTTTAATCGTTTTTGGATAATCTAATCAGTTCAAATTGAAGAGTAAATAACTTCAGATGTTTAAATCAAATTTCACTGAAATTGTTGATCAATCTTGGTATGCCCAATATCTTTCTCATATGTAACTTGATTGAGGCGAGTAACTAGTCAAATTGAGGGTATTGATCAGTAAAATAGAGTGAATGGACCAAACATGTAAAATGGGCCAATATTCTTGTCAAAATTGTGACCCAACTTACTAACCACGTGAGAACCTAAGAATTGATGTTAGTAAGTTTTGTGGGCCCCATCATGATGTGTGTCGAACATCAACACCGTGGATTTGATGTGTCCCCTTTAGGTTATGAGATATCTCAAAAATCATCTGTATACTAAACTCAAGTGGGCCATACCATCTAAAACTATGTGAAGACATCCTAAAAAATATAAAAACACTTGGTGGGGCCCACATGAGTTTTGGATGCGGCTGAAAATTGGTCTAACCCCTCATTCAAGTGGGTCACACATAATGAGTGGGTTGGATATGTGAATCATATTTAAGCAGTCCCAATATATGATTATGAATGTTTTAAGGAAACCCCTCTCCATTATATTATGTGGTGTGGCCCACCCAAGTCATGGATTGACTTTATTTTTAAGCTCTTAGCCTACCTAAGTCATGGATTGACTTTCTCCATACCGTTCAATGCTTTTCTCGGATCATTTTAAGATATCAACAAAAAATGGGGTGGGTCCAAAGCTTAAGTGGACTGCAAAGTAGGGACTGAACGTCCACCATTAAAAATAACATTCATAGAAGTTTTAGATCAAACTGATGTTTGTGTTTTCTCTTCATTTATATCTTTTTGATATTATGAACATGTTGGATGTCAAATAAACATTACTGTGGGCCCAAGGAAGGTATCAACGGTGGAAATCATTTTTTCACACTGTTTCGCATGGCATGATACACTTGAGTTTTGGATTTACCAAAAATTTAGGGTCCACCCACACCGTTCGTCTATTTTTCGAGATAATTTTAAATGGACCACACCACAAATAAGGGGAACGGATTGGCTACTCCCCCTAACACCATCCAATGGCTGGTGGTTGGTGCTCTGTGAGCCCTACCATGATGTATGTGTTTAATCCATGTCGTCTATCTATTTTTAAAGATCATCGTACGGTATGAGACCAACAATGAGATATATCCAAATCATAAGTGGACCACATTCCAAGAAACAGTGTTGAATGAGCGTCAACCTTTTAAAAACATTTTTGGGGGCCATAAAAGTTTTGGATCAAGCTGATTTTTGTTTTTCCCATTCATCTGGCCCTGTATGACCTAATCAACATATTGGATGTCAAATAAATAGTACAGTGGGCCTTAGGAGGATTTTAATGATGGATATCCAATCACTATTGTTTTCATGTGGTGTGGTCCACCTGATATTTATATACCTCTCATTTTTAGGCCCCACCATGGTGTATGTTTTATATCCACACCTTCCATCCATTTTGGCACGACCTATCATGGGATCTGCTCGACCGGTCATGCAGCCCGCTCGACCAGTCGTGGTTACGCAGATTCGTTTCCGGATTTGATATGGACTACGGATTTGTGAGTCGCCTTTCGCAAGGGTGCGAAAGAGAAGTTGCCTAAACTATATATAGGTATCCCTAGGGCTAGGTGTATTGGAAATATTGGAAAATATTCTAAGGTATGGGAAAAGGGTTTTGTATGTTCTTCCAAGGGAGAGGTTAGTATTTTGCCATGTAATATTTATTTTTCTTCATAGTGGAAGTTTGCATCCATGGTTTTTTACCCTAGTTTGGGGTTTTCCACATATATCTTGTCTTATGGTTTGTTTGGATTGCTTTGATCTATTTCTAGTTTATATTTCTTCTTGTTTATCGTTTGTGGGTGAGACTTGAGATTAGATCTTGGCTCACTGCGTTGTTAGCATGCTGCGCAACAATCTGTTTGTGTAAACTCTTCTTTAACAAAATTTCTTAGCCAATTAAGACTAAAGACGAGGCAATATGGATGAGAAATCAGTTGCCCTCAAAGTTGTTAACAAGGAAGTACTTTATATGGTATGTATTTTAGAACCAACATTCTTGTAATTAAAGTAAATAGGGATGGGAATTGCACATGCTTCAAGGTGTCTGGATAGGGGTGCGGTTGGGAATTCAAGATATTTTATAGGGCTATGTATGATTTAGTGGTGTGACTGAGGATGAGATAACACATGATTCAGTTAATATTCATGCTTTTAATTACACGCTATGATATAGATGAGTTTTAAAAAGTCAGGGTCTGTTTGGTTTCCAGTAATGAATGAGTTGATTTTGCTTAAACAAACTATAAGTTCTCACCTTCAGTATCAACGAACCTAAATTTGTATCAGTTGATAACTGATAGTTTGTGGCACTAGTCTTGAAGTTAGCTGCAAGATATTGACTGCTTTATATGTTCTACTAAAGGGTAGATGACCCTTAATATATGTCCAAAACTGGACCGATGGCTGTCCTAAGATCTGTCCCAAATACGGATTGTCGGATGTCACAAAATCTTGTCTCTTAGACCACTAGACAGTTCTTAAATCTGCTGTAAATCTATCCATTTTGGGACAACAAGATTTACCTTAAAAAACTGTACATGTTAGACAACTCTAGTAAGCCACAAATCTGTACACTTTTGGACATTTGATCGAGCACAGAACTGTCCATGGTTAGGACTGTTGAACAACTTCAAATTTGTCCTCGTGTGGATCTTTATTATCCATTTTAGATGGTAATTCTGGATGTCGAATCTGTCCATTTTGGACAGTGATTTAGGATGTCAAATCTATCTATTTTGCATTTTTGCATCTAAACAAACCCATAAGGTCCTATTTGGCTGCGACTTAAAAATGAGTTAATCTCATTTTAATTAATTGTACTTGTGTATTAAGGATAGTGACTGTTAGCAATCAAGATTATTTGTAATCTTTCATATGTTTCTATGTTTTTTTTTTCTTCTCATTTTGGCTATTATTCGCTTCAAATTCTCATAAGTGAGTTGAGTCTTCGTGTTGGTTCATCCACACTTAAAAGTCGCTTTTAGATAGCCTTGATATGTGGGTCTCACTAGGTTTTCCCTAGTATTTCACAGCCGCTGGGTGGCATAATGGAAACCCATGATGAAGAGGCTCGTTAGTTTTTTAAGCATTCATCGATGCAAGTGTTTCTTTATCCCTGATTTGTGGGAAAGAAATAGTGTGGCAAAGCAAAATGTTTTTGTTTTAAGAAATAAAAGAAAAAGAAAAAAAGGAAGATTCTATATATGTTTTTTTGTCCTTTTTTACTTTCCTAATTCTTGTTATGTGCTTGATATGTAGGCCTTTGGTTGCTCTGATACAGTATACATTCAATAAATAACATATTGAGGCAACCAATATTCATTTGTCTTGTTTGTTTGTGAGAACTAAAAATATGCATTTTAAAATTTACAGTCTTGTTTGACTTCTTGACATGTTTGTTCTCTTAAACTTGTAAATGAAGACTTTGGTAGTTATTGTTGCAGATGGTGTAAGACCCGTATCTTGGTCCGTACCTTCCCGTAGACTTCCGCAGTCTTACCGGTCGAATTCTGGCAACCTTCGACCCTTAACCGATATCGACGCGCGACCCTGATTCATATACTGACAATCCGAGTCGACTCAACCCGAGACCAATACCATAGCGACCGCGCCGTCGTTGCGGTTCCGATACCACGACTCGCCCGCCGAGGCGATACCCTGGTCAAGAGATGTGGGCCAACGTTCGGTGCGAAGAAACGCCGTGCGTTGCGAAACCCAAGAGAATCTCTAGATGTGTCGCATCAATCATATCAATCCCATCAATCAATCAACCCATCAATCCATCACATGTCAAGTACACATCACTTTCATCCCTTTTTCCAAGCAACCACATAAGTCTCCCAAACCCATACCTCTCTTACATAAAAGGCCACAAAAGTCTTCACCACCCATCCCTCTCTTACACAAAAGGGCCACAAAAGTCAAAGATTTCTTACACCCCCATCACCACATCCATCCATCACTCTCTCTCTCCCTTTACAACTCTCTCTCTTTCTCTCTTTCTCATTTCAAAAGCTCCAAGCAAAAGAGCCCATACGTATGGAATTTTTCAAGAATCCCTAAACTTCAAGTGGCCCACCTTCCTACCCCATCATCTCCCATCTCAACCTTTCATTCTCCATCTCCTCCATTGAAGTTGAAGCTAAGGTGCCAAGGAACCTCTAGGAGCAAGAAGATCGGACGGTGGGTGCCTCTATAGGGTAGTTTCTTTCTTGTCTTTATGATGGGCCAAGTGAGACCCACCGATCAATGGTGTGGATCTCACTTGGGACCCTAAGTTGTGGCCGATGGACCACTTGGATCATCATGATCATTCCATGATGGGGCCAATCTCCATGGACCCTATCATGATGTTTATTTCATTTAGAAAGGTCATCTAGACCATCCATATTGGTGGGAAAATGATCCCCACCGTTGATTTTAAGTTTTGATGGTCCCTTATGCTAAATGACCCACTTGATGTATGATTCATTGCAAGGGAGGGCCCATAGTGTCGGGGTCCCTCCATCATAAGCGTGTCCCACTCTCCATGTCTCTCTCCCTCCTTATTTCTTTTTATTTTATTTTATTTTATTTTATTTTATGCAATAGGGTTGTGTGGCCCACTTGAATGGACCTCACCTTGAGGTATTTATTTTGTCCAAGAGTCCTTCAAGTGGGGCCCACCTTGCATGTTGTACCCCCCATCATCCATCAGTGGTGGCCTACTTCAAAAGGTCCACCACAATGTATATTTTTAAAAGAGGCCCACCGTCCAGCGTCTGGGGCGCTGGACGTCCCTGTACCAAAAACAAAAAAAAAGAAAAAGAAAGGAAAAGTGAAGCTTTTGGGGTGGTCCCCTAGTGTAGGCCCTACCTTGAGGTATATGTTCGATCCAAGCCGTCCACCCTCTTACCTACAGTGTTTTAGCCATTGGGTAGGAGTTTGGGGCTGATTGGAAGACCTAGTGGGCCATAGCATCAAAGAATGCATCACTACCATTCAAGGATTTTTTTTTTTTTAATTTCATTTTCTATCATCAAAAAAATTCAAACTTTGGACTTGCTGGATTCATTGCGAGGTGAGGAATCCTATGGTCGGAGTGGATTCACTTAAAGCGGACCCCACACTAGAAAAACCCCAAAAAAATGGGTTTTCCCAAATTTTTGCTAGAGGCGGAGCCTCTGCCTCTGACAGGAGCAGCCGCTGCACGCTGCTGCGTGCAGCGCCAGGCGGGCGGGCGGTCGGCCAGCCACCCACGGCCGCTGCCGTGGGCCCCACCATGTTGCATATGTCTCATCCGTCCCGTCCATTTGATGGGTCCCCTCCTCAGGTGGGCCCCCTCCAAATTTCAACTCAATCTAGAACTCAGGTGGCCCACACCACAGGAAACAATGGAATTACATATCTACCATTGAAATCTTTTTTGGGGCCCACAGAAGTGTTGGATCAAGCTAAAATTTATGTTTTCCCTTCATCCAGGTCCGAGTGACCTTATGAACGGCTCAGATGGCATTTATGCATCATGGTGGGCTACATATGTGGAACCCACAGTAATGTATACATTTTATTCACACCGTCCACAGGCCGTGGACGGTGACTCTCACCATGATATTGCGTTTCACCTCCACCGTCCAGCGGACGGTGGAGCCTGGTGTATGTGTTCTATACACATTGTGACTGTGCGGCCCACCTTAATGGACATGAACCCACACCGTCCAAAGAATGGACGGTGGTACCACCTGATACATGTGTTGTATCCTAACGTCCATTCACCTGGACCCACCTGGACGTGGTTAGCTGGTACGACCAGCTACTTGTTGCTGTAGTTGCGTGTGAAGCCCTCCTTGATGCGTGTGCCACCCCCCTGTCCATCGGTAGTGGGACCCGCCTTGATGCTTGTGATGCATCCAGACCGTCCATTCGCTTGGTGGAGCCATTTTAAGGCATGAGTGGCTGATTGGGTGGGCCACTCATGTATGGGCTAGGCCCATTTGAATTGTAAAAGGCCTATGGGTTAGGCCCATTTACTTTATTTAAGGCCTATGGGTTAGGCCCATTTGGATTGAAAAAGGCCTATGGGTTAGGCCCACTTGAAACACATAAGGCCTATGGGTATAGGCCCACTTGATATGTTCCAAGTCCATAGGACTAGGCCCTTTTGATGTATTCTAAGGCCCATGAAATTGGACTCATTTGATGAAATTTTAAAAGCCCATGGAAGTAGGCCCATTTGATATGTGTACAGCCTAGGGGTTTAGGCTCACTTTGATATGCATGCAAGGCCTAAGGGTTAGGGCCCATTTGGCGTACATATGGGGTTCAATTGGTGTGGCCCATTTGTTACCTTTAAGACCCATGAGTTAAGCTCATTTGATGCGGTCCAAGGCCCACGGATTTTAACCCATTGCAATGCACATAAGACCCATTGGTATGACCCATTTATGTGGCCCATCTGATGAATAGAAGGCCCATAAGATATGGCCCATTTGATATATATATGTAAGGTCCAATGGGAAGAACCTACGGTCCATTGCAATGTGTAAATCCATTACAGACTAACTAGCGATGTTTACAAAGATTTTGCCTTGGGAGCAATGTTGGTTTGACGTCCACATTGCGAGTGTAATGTTAGTTAGATGTCCACATTACGACTCTCCTTAGGGCCCATTACTGGGCCGTACTTGCTATGTATAGGCCGTCCAGGCCCATCTGCGTTGTAAGAATGGTTCATCACTCATTTACATGTTTAGTATAGTTTCATGACCCATGATCATACGCATCATATGTGTGCTTGATATGAGGATTGACTGATCATAACATATGCCTTTGGGCAGGTTGTTTATGGGCTCCTGGTTAGGCAGTGTTGCCCTACATGAGCGCACGATATGCGCAGGATTTGTTGCATGACTGGATAGCGTGAATCATGCATTTCGTATTTGTGTGACATGGGTATTGTACGCCCTAGCGACATCAGGGCCGTAGCCTCCACAGACACATCTTGGTTGACAAGATTGGATACTGGAAATCATGTTCTACATGGGGTGCTATTGATATCCCTGGGTGAAAGTCCCTAAACCCTTATGGTACCAAGAGGTTGCTCCAACGTCTAGACCGAGTAGGTAGATGAGCGCTGAGTGCCGAATACCAGTTGGTTGTGCTCTCCACTGTGTCGTGGTCGGTTGGAAGGGGGTGCGGCCTTACCCGTCCGAGTGTAGGGGGCAATCCTATGCTGAGTTTGACCAGCTCGAGGAATGGGTCCGCTATCGACGAGTCGCGCCCGTTATTGGCAGACGAATAGTGAGGTCTCTTCCACTTACCTTATTGCGTGCGATGTGGCGACAATCTGGTTTAGAGTGTACTAGACCCCGGTGATATCTCATATTTTGAGATGTATTGATGTGTGGACATTGATGAGGATCTGTATGCTTGAGTTGCATTGCACATCGTATGGCCTTGGGATGGCCGATACCATTCATGTCTTGCATCGCATAACCCTTGGTACGGCTCATGATATTATGGATCCATCTGCATATTCCGCATTACTCTGACATTGCATGTTCATATTACTACCTTGTGCACACACTTTCACCACCCTCTAAGCTTTTTGTAAGCTTATGCACGACCGTTGCGTGCAGGTGACGTTGGATCGCAGTAGCGCTGAGGCAGGAGCACGTTGTAGAGCGTTTTGGAGTTTTTGTTCTTTACCATTGTATTTCCCTTTATGCTCATTGTACTTGTAAAGTTTTAGATCATAGTGAAAATATAATGAAGTACTTGATTGTTGTTGTGGGTTATGCCATTGGTTATGCTTATTACAAATCAAACTGACATTAAAAATCCTCCTCGTAGCATCCCAGGATCGGAACCTGGCGAATGGGAGCTAGGAGCCGAGAATGGGGTTCTACGGAGGCTGTCGGCACCGGATCCGGCGATCGAAAATTTTGTGAGCCCGATTTCCGAGTTTGGGGCGTGACAGATGGGTATCAGCATTGCTTTGTTGAAATGATGTGTGGACAGAGACTGGAGATGACTGTATTGTTCAAGCTAGGATTAGACCACATGGATGAATTTTCTAATGTATTCGAATAATTTTCAACTTATTGTTGTATATATTTTCTTATAAAGTTGTACAATATTTGTTTAATATTTATTTTTAATTGTACTATAATATTCTTTGGGTTTTAAAATTTTTTTAAAAATAGAGGTTTCAATCAAAAAATATTTTTATTGGCTATTGCCAGTAATTGCATGGCTAGTACTGGGAAATTGAAAACTTGCGACTATTTTCAACCGTCCTTAATTTTTTTACGATGCCCTATTTTAGGAACAGTTGAGAACAGTTCTGAAATCAAACATTTGTGACAATTTTTAATAGTTCCTAATTTTTCATGACACCCTACTTGAACGAGGTTAAAACCCGTTCCTAAATAGGGAGTTTGGTGTACTCTCTCTCTCTCTCTGCTATTTGGATGTAAGAAGGTGGTGGGCGTGCATTGATTTGAGAATGGAGAAGGGACACGCCTCATTTTGTAGGTTTCTCAAATTGTTTTCTCTTCCCACTTGAATTAGGTTTCTTTAGTTTGTCTCTTCTACGTTCTTTCTTAAAATATAATTCGTCCATTGTGTCGGGGTTGTTGAATAGAGCTGTGGTATATGATTTTCTTGGTGATTCCAAATTTAATTCTTCTAGCGAGTGTCAAAACCGTCTTAATCTCAATTAATGTTCCATGCTTAATCATTAGGGCCCGATTTTGAAGAAAACGTATAGTCAGAATAGGCAATTGATTGGTAAAATTTGGTGGTTGATCGATGGTGGAAAAAGCCTAAATATGAAATTTCATCTTTTGTGCCAAAAGAACTGAATTGGAGTGTAACATCCCAAAATTTTCATGGCCAGAGTTTGTACTCATGCCTGAGAAAATCGGGTGTTAATAATGTATAAATTGGATGCCTTAAAAATTACACCTTATTATTATTATTATTATTTCATTTGGATCACATCCAGATACATTCATGAAGGTAATATTCACGAGAATAAAATTGACTGTATTGATTATTTCATCCGAGTAAAAGAATAATCAAATGTCCTCGCAATGGGAGCTTATTACATTTATCGAATTCGCAGCGGAAGTATAAAAATAAATCATAAAATTATCTTCTTATTCTCTCAACATAATCTTTCATAAGGAGATTATCCTCTAGGTCTTCAAACTATACATCACCTGCATCATCTGTATGGTTGGAGAGGGTCAACGCCCTACTCATAGCGATGGTTATCCTTTAAGATTAATAATAATTTAAGAGATTCATAAAAGAAATATAAAGGTTCTGATACATCTCGTATTCCACTACTACAAAGAGTACTAGTATGCGCAAATAACCTACATGAGATACATGCCTAGCAAACTATGTGCGGCTTGTCATACGTAGTCATCATCACAATGTGGAATATGGTTCATAGAAAACTTGACTCGACCCGCATCCCATAATCACGGATATTCGCCAACATGGCCAATGCTAACGTGGATTTATGCGAACATCCTAAGGCGACACAACAATGCGGTTTGAGGATTTACATAACACGATGTGTACATGGAGCGACTATTTATGACATCCTATCTTGAGAAATTGATGTAACACATATGATGATTTACCTAAATCGATTGTGCACCACACTAACCTACCCATGGAATTATGTACCGACCAAGAGGGCCACTACCCATAATGCATTATATCCATGATAAATATTTGAATCACCAGTTATGATACCTTTAACACATCACTTGCATTGATAGAGAATATAAACTGAATCACGAGATTTTGAAATATCAAGACACCTGCCCAAGCCTCAAAGGTTGATAGCACAAAGCGAATATAATAAAGAGGAGAGTGACAATGGTCAACTCAAAAAAGAGAAAAGTGGCAATGACCAACTTAACAAAAGGAGAGTAGAAATGATTAACTTAACAAAGAGGAGAGTAGCAATGACTAATTCAACAAATAGGAGAGTGACAATGGCCAACTCAATAATAAAAAGAGTGGTAAGGGTCAACTCTATAAATAGAGGAGTGACAATGGCCAACTTAATAAATTGATAAAGGCAAGGGTAAGACTTGTATCCATTGCCTCACGTAAATTCATAAGGATCACGCGTAATGTCATAGTTCCTAAAGGATAAGTAAATGATGGTGGTAAATCAATCAATTGAAAGGATAATTACAGTAATATGGAAACATTAAAAAGGCAGGAAAATTCATATCAATTTAAATTAAATTAAGTTAAGGATAAAACCCTCCCCTTGAGTTGTTCGATCATCTACTAGTAACATTAATGATCAAGGGGATTCTTAGCATCAAGCCTGTTTCCTTTATCCTACTCCATAGGATTCAAATAGTTAGAATTTAGAGTCTAGTTATAGTTTCTACTAGATTATATCTAGGTTTATCCTGTTATTCTCTGTCTATTGTTGTGAAAAGAGGAGGAAGGTTTTGGAAAGGGAAGAGGATTTGGATTTCGAACGTGGACCAAAATTGGTAGTAGATCAGGGAATTGGTGGGTTCATTCACCTTTTTCTTCTTCTCTTTCTCTTTCTCTTTCTTTTCTTTTCTTCCTCTTTCTCTTTCTTTCCCTTTCTCCTCTCGTGTTCTATTGTGGATGTTGGGAGGCATCTCCTTGCTATGTTTTTCTTTCCTTCTTTCTCTCTTTCTTGCTTTCTTTCTTTCTTTCTTTCTTTCTTTCTTCCTTTCTTTCCCTTCTCTCACATGTTTCTTCCCGGTGGATACTAAAGGTCCCTTTTATAGGCATGAGGCTTCCAGGTTGGCTGGAATTTTCTGGCACCGACTCGTTTACACAACACCATGTGAAGGTGAAGTTGGATGGAGGTCTTGCGAGTGAAACCATTGCTTGTCCAACAATATATTTTACTCCTTCATAGATCTGATCGGATCTTGGATGGTGTTGTGTCGTCCCTAGGTGGGTCTCTGAATGGATGGCCTTGATCATCCTTTTGAAGGTGGGACCTTCCGATCAGTGGCAGATCCTTCTGCATAATCATCTGTGTGAAAATCGGGAAGTGCATCCTTTCACACTTGTTTCCCTCCTTATCCTCAACGTAGGTGTGGTTGGAATCACTTCTACAGGGTTTTGGACAGCTTTGCTCATCCCACATATCCTCCGTGAGATTTCCTTATGCATGGAATTCGAAACCGGGATTGGTTTCTTTTTACATTGCTTGTGGACACAATTATGGGTGGAGTTTGACTGTCTTCTTAATTCCCGTTAGGAGCGGAAGGAGTTGGGGTTCGGTCGGATTCGACCTATGAATCTAGTGGATGGTTCAGAAGGATGTGGGTCACCATGATGGTGGCCCACCAACGTCCTTAAAAGACACTGCCTGTTAATGCTTGTGGTGCAGAGGCTTCTCCTTTGCTGGAAGTTGGGTGCACACACACACTCAATATCATATGGAAACTGCTAGGATTAGGACAAGGTAGTTTCCGAATGTGATGGACGATTTGGATCGAATGGATGGGTGGTCCTAATGGGCCACACCGTCCTTTAAACAGACGTTGTTCGTTCGTTACAGTCGATGAGATTTCTAGAGAAATCTTCCTCCTCTAAAGATTTCACGAGTTAAAAAGGGTTGACCGCGTTGACAAATCAGGTGTGCTGTGAGTGTATGCACACTCTATGCACATGCAACTGCACTAGGGCCCACATGGATGCCTTTGATAAATCCGGTCCATACATCTATCTTGCAAGACCTTATTAGGGTAGAGGATTGAAAATGGGGCAGATCTAAGGCTTAAGTGGACCATATCAATTGTGATATGATCGTTAAGTGTCATTTATCATCGTTCTGACGGTTGGATCGGTTGGTTATGATAGTCAAGCGAGGATATTTGGTTATATAATGATCATATCTCACAAATCAACGATCAGATGACTTAATCTATAGATGGAGATCATTCCCAACTATTAAATTTATGTTTGGAGAATAGATGTACTGCTAAGATGGCTAGGTTGATATCGTACACACATACATATTATGTTAAATTTCATGGTAACACTCGAGAACTTCAATACTCAGGTATTGAAAAGTTCTGGGTGTTACATGGAGTTAAGGCGGTCATCATTCAACTGTGTAGGATCATAGATTAAGGTCTAAATTTTGTATGATCTTGTAGTCATACGAGGCCAAAGTGTGGTCCAAATTTAAATTGCGATTGACGATGTAAAATGGGTCGATTAGAGGCTCCAAATTTAGAAAGAGTTCGTAAGCTTAAGAAAAAGCCGAACAAGGTAGGGTTCTCACATTTCACACTCAGTCCATGTGATATGTATGCAATCCAAGTCATTCATATCAAGGAAAATATCCCACTATGAGTACTCACGAGCTTTCCTCACTCGATGGATACCAAAATCAATGGTTAAGGGACTGATTTGTCAATTGGGCCACTTTTGCAATGATCTAAGGGCTGAAATTCTACGTGTATAGTTTATTTATGATACATAGGCATGGTATAAAATTTTACATTAAACGGGTCATAAGAACCATATTATCTGGAATTCAAGGGTCTAGGTTAATGACATTAAGTATTCTCTAACTTCCGATGCTTGTAACGTCGGACTACACCATTCGAATGCATAGAAATTTGGCAGGAATTTTTTATTTTTTATGCTCTTTCTATCACCCTAGTTTGAGCCTTAGTCGCCTTTAGATAACCAATATACATTTTTAATGAGCTATACTACCCCGAGGTCTAAATCAATACTTTTATACATCTAATAGAGAAGTTAGCTAGTAATTATGGCATATAACTTACGATCTTCGAACTGAGTGGTTTATTCTAATATTTGGGTGGCCCGTTTGGTAGATCCATATATGATGGATAGTCAGATGACATGTTAAAAATAGAAAAACTTAATGGTTAGTACTTTGATCATGTATGTAGGTGGGTGTACAGTCAATTTTGTAAATTAATGAACACCAGTGGATTTTTAGAGTGGTCAGGAGGTAAAACATGTATACCGTTAGGTTCAAGTGACTTGTTCATATATGTAAGTTTCTCATATTGTAATTTTGATGGTGGGTTAAGCATATTCATAGGTGGTGAACAAGATGAACGAATAAAAATATCGATTCGATACGTGTATGAAAAGGTGTAGAGATCAAATAGTTAGTTTACTATGATCAAGTGGTTAAAATTAAAGTAGACGGTAAGATGTCTTTATCTGGCAGTGAATATTTGACTAAATAGTTGGTTATGATGGACATGTGAGAATACTTGGATATATGATGGTCTATCTTACAAATCGATGGTCGGATGTCTTGATCTATGAATAAAGATTATTCCCAATGGTCAGATTCAGGTAAGTGAATAGATGTAAGGTTAGGACAAACTAAATTGGTGACATATACATGTATATACTAAATTAAATTCATGGTAACACTCGATATCTTTCAATACTCGAGTAATGAAAAGTGTGTGATGTTACATCTGATTATCTAGAATTTAGGATAGGCACAATATATTATCGATCAAACACATAACATTAACTTTTGATAGCCACTGCCTATGTTCTAGATGGTGGTGATGAGAACAAAAGGACTGTGCCTATCACTTGATGACGCATGATGAATCACATTTTCTAAAATGGCTTCTACGCTTCACTTTCCATACACATGTTATAAAATGATATCATTTAGATGTTTTACCACCTTAGCTTAAGGGTTGATTGCTTGTGTTTTCCCTACTTGATTGATTAGATTCAAAGCATTATTTAGATGATGCTAATCAAAGGTACAATTAAGGGATGTGGACCAATAGATCTTAATATGCTTAAAAGGATTTCCCTGTTTAGACCATGCATGCAAAATATGACTTCAAATGGCTATCTTATTCAGTGGGAGAAAATAGACATACTAATGACTCTAGTTTGGTGATTAATTTCCACCCTTGTGGGTAGATATACTTCTTATATTTGTATTTTAGATATCATATTTGTGTAATTTCACTCGTATAGTGACACACTATCAGTTTAACATGTGATATGCCATGAGTTCCATAGTGATCCAAATGTGTGATATGCACTAAAATTCTTATCTTTTAGATTGATTAAAGTTCTTAAGTGAATTGTGATTGTCGGGTGATCAAGTTTTCACTCACAAGGATAAATGGCATAAAGAATGAAAATAACAACTGTGGAAACCGAATGCACTTGGCTTAATGTACAAGACAATAAGAGTTACCATTAGAGAGACTTAATAACTTCTCATACGATTAGTATGATTCCTTAATTCAAAAGCTAAGAAGTCTCTTTTGACATGTGTGCTTGATTGATTTAAGCACATAGTAGTTTTAGGACAAGCGGAAGATGGTTGGAGTTAGTCTACTAGAAAACCAATGGCGCACTAATCCACTAGCCATGTGGATGTGATAGGGTCAGTTTTAGCTATTAATCTAAATGATCATGACTTCTGCTTAGAAATATGTTTGATGCCTTATATATATTTAGTGTCACATTAATCTTATGTTCATTGGGTTGTGTGAGGAGTACATGATACAACCTTTGGTATTAGGGAACTTAAGATTAGACATTGGCCTGCATCAATAGTCACTAATCAAAGAGAGTTGTGTTTCATGGATCTCAATGCTTAGATGAGCCATCATCAACACATAATACTTAGGACATTTGTGGACATTGATCTTCGAGATGTACAATTATCATTTGTTGAGGGGACCGACTTGGGTTAGGACAGAAAGTCTTTGTAATCAGGAACCGACTTGGTATCGGTCATGGCATTTTTCCCTTACCCTATATAATAGTGATGAAAGCTAGGATGGGAAAGTCTCTGAGCTATATGTGCAGAGTGGTGATGATGCTTTAGCTCCATAATACAAAGACTCGTCCGAATAACGAAGTCATGATGCACCATCCTAAAAATCAAAATTCCAAGTGTCAAGCATAATTACAGGTAAAAGAGAACATGTCAATGGACTTTGGTCATCCTAACCAACCAAAATACAAGATCGCTCACCAAATTGAGATTTGGTTGATGTCCCATGAGCAAAAAAATAAGGTTACCTGGGCCCCAACTGCATCCAGCTAGGCAAATGGATCATTTAGACCTTGTCACATCTCGAAATTTGGATACCTGAGTAAAGTGATTCGAGACTCAAATCCCAAGATTTTGAATTAATATATTTTGATATTAACATCATATACACAATAATTCAAACCATTTATAAAATCAACATTAATATAAAGAGACATTCTATTTAAATAAATTCTAAGCCATTATAAAATTCACTGATCACTCATCCTTACTTTTTATTACATTGATGATTGAAAATCAAACTAAAACTATTATAACTGTAATAAAAATTAAACCAAGTCTAGAGCACTGGAAGAACTAATACTAGAGGCCTGCACGTTCGAAGTGCTCCTAGCTCAGCGCCGGAAAGATATCAAACTGGGATCATGTCCTTCAAATCCTTAGAAATTTCAGATTAACAAATAAATAATATAGATACTAATAAACTTAAAATCAATATATACATCATGCATGTAGTTCTTGACATAAAAAAGTAAATAGTATATCATGACTTTTAGAGAATTTGGGGCACAACATCATGTTCATTTCGGATCATCCAAGGCAGAGCACCCGTGCATATACTTTTAGGAAATCTAGGGCAGAACATCGTATTCATTTTTTATCCTAGGGTAGTGCAATTCATGCTATCATTAGATGTGTTATGAATGCATCAATTATAACTAACATAATCTTTCGTTCTTTCCAACATAACGTAAACGTGTATTCAATTCATCATCACATAATCTTACTTCCTTTTCAACATAACTTAACCATGATCACATTTCATCATCACGTCCAAATTTAAACTCAAAATAAAAGGTAAACATATGAAATTTAAAATACACTTAAGGTTCGACTAGAACATCCATTACCAATGCACTAGGTAGTCTTCTATACTCCCCATTGGGTACCAACGTAATATCAATAATTGATTTTGGTTTTCTTTGTATTCTCGTTATTCTTCGAAATCACAAGTGTAATATGGGATGACTGACTTGAATTTCCAATCTCAGTCTGATCATATGAGTTACCTAGTTGAGTTAATTTTTAACCGTTAATTTAGTTATTCTGGTTGAGCTACCTGATAAGTAGTTTGTTTTAGTAGTTGGAAATTTCTTATTGGCTAAAGCGGCCATGAAATTTCTGTATCTGGCCATGATGGCCATGATGATTCTCCATGCAGACATTATGGTTTTCTTGGAGAGGTGCGTAAGTCGACAGGCTACTATATAGATCTTATGACAACATTGTTCATATAACACATGCTTAGGCAGAACGACTTTTTGCTATTTATCTTCATGATGAACTAGCTTTTTGTAAGAACCGTATCCTAGTCCATACAGTTTTGTAAGCTTCCATGGTCGAATTTTGGCGACCCTCAATTTGAAATCGGCATTTGCACGTAATTCTAAGTTACAACCCTTAGATCTAAGTTGGCTCGACTCGAAACTTGTATCCTAGCGACCGTACTGTCGCCGTGGCTCCAATGCCATGTCTCGTGTGTCGATGCGATACCCAGACCAAAAGATAGGTGCCCGCGTTCATTTCGAAAAAAATACCACAAGTACAAATTCCAAGAGAATCTCTACAACTTATCCCATCAATCAATCAATCAATCAAGTACACACCATACTACAAGTACAAGCAACCCATCCCTTTTCCATTCCCAAATTCAACTCTCTCTCTCTCTCTACCCATCCCTTTCTTACAACTCCATCACTCCACCCATCACCCATCAACCATCACTCTATCTCTTTTCATCCCATAATTTCCCCCTCTCTCTCATTCTCTCTCTTCACTCCTAAGCAAAGAAAAAATCCAACGTCCAAGCCTTCCAAGAGCAACCCAAGTGTGGCCCACTTCTCTACCACCCAATCTCTCATCTCCACCATCAAAACTTCACCATCCACCATCAAAAGTTGAGCATAAGAGCTAAAGAGGCTAAGGGACCAAGAAGAAGGCCGATAGGTGGGTGATCCACCGTTGATTTTCAATTTGATGGCTCACTTATGATGGGACCCAATTTCACCTGTGTTGTAATCATATGAGGGGCCCATAGTGGAGGGGTCCCTCCACTGCAACGATTTCTTTCTCTCTCTTTCTCTCTCTCTTTTTGATGTGTGGCCCACCTTAATGAATTGAATAGATCCAGACCATTTATCAATGGCAGCCACCTTGCTGTGCACCTACTGGACGATTTTGGGCAGCCTGAATAAATGGAAAAACACAAATGTAAGTTTGATCTAAATTAGGTGGGCCACCCACGTGTGAACCCACTGTGTTGTGTCCATTTTATTCACACCGTCCGTCAGTTTGCACTGCTGGACTGTTTGTCCAGCAGTTCGCAGACCCATCGGATGGGTTATATCCACCATCCAGCAAGGGGACGTGGACCTCACAGGAAGCAGATTGGCTGGAGTACTGTATCCCAGCTATATAGATGATGTATTAACGTCATTTGGTGGGCCCTGATCACGATCATAAGGGTTGTGTTATATCCCAACCGTTCATCTAGGGACCCACAAGCAGCAATATAGCTGCTGTAACAAGCGTTTGCAGATCTATGGGTCCCATAGGATGTAAGTGTTGCATCTATACCGTTCAACCATTTATGGAGGACGTCTCACGGTATGAGACATGAATTTCAGGTGGGACCCACCTTAATGTATGTGTTTTATTTGCGCACAGTCCAACTGGAGAGTGCATGTGTAGAGCATGGATCCACACGGTCCATTGCTTTAACGGTGGGCCACTAAAGAACATGAAATACATGTATTCTATCCAGCCGTCCATCTATCTGGACGCTGGGCTTTTTCAAATAATAAAATAATAATAATATAATATTATATAGATATATGTATATCTAGTGGGCCCACATGGGACCCACCTTTAATGTTGTATTTCATATTAGGTCCTTTGTATGTGGTGCACCCACACCGTCCACTGCTTGGGACGGTGGGAATCCCACTTGATGTATGGGTCTTATCCACACCGTCCAGGTGGTTGGATGGTGGGACCCATTGCTGATGTATATATTACATTCACATCGTGGCCACCTTGATCTGTGTTACAACCAAATCGTCCATCCAAACGGTGAGCTCGTCTTAAGGCTTGAGACAAAATGAGGCAGATCTATCAGGTGGACCACACTGCAACAAATAGTGGAGATTGAACGTCTACCATTGAAACCCCTTTTGGGGTCACAAAAATTTGGACCAATATGGAATTTGTTTTTCCTCTTAACCTAGGTCCTTGTGACCTTATGAACAGATTGGATATAAAATAAATGCTACGGTGGGCCTTGTGGGGTTTTATCGGTAGGAATCATTATCACCATTGTTTTTTATGGTATGGTCCAGATGATCTTCTGCTATGATTCATTTGGAAAATGTTCCATAATAACCTCTTTAAATAGATTAATGGTGTAGATGGCGCGACCCACTTGATATATATGAGGCCCATTGGTGCGACCCATATGATGCGACCAATTTGATGTATGTTGGCCCATTGGTGCGGCTCATTTGATGTATATTGGCCCATTGGTGCAACCCATATGATGCTGCCCCCATTTGATGTATGTTGGCCCATAGGTGTGGCCCATTTGATGCGGCCCATTTAATGTATATTGGCCCATTGGTGCGGCCCATATGATGCAGCCCATTTTATGTATGTTGGCCCATTGGTGCGACCCATTTGATGTATATTGGCCCATTGGTGCGGCCCATATGATACGACCCATTTGATGTATATTGGCCCATTGGTGCGGCCCATTTAATGTAGCCATTTGATATATATTTGTCCATTGGTGCGACCCATTTGATGTATATTGGCCCATTGGTGCGGCCCATTCGATGTATATTGACTCATTGGTGCGGCCTATTTGATGTATGTTGACCTATTGGTGCGACCATTTGATGCGGCCCATTTGATGTATGTTGGCCCATTGGTTGTTTCATATAATGCAGCCCACTTGATTTATATGAGGCCCATTGAGATGTATTTAAGGCCTAGTGTACGATACATGAGGACCACGAGTGAGGTCCGATGAGACGTGTGTGAGGCCTTTATGTGGGGCTGAATGTGTTGTATATGAGACCCATTGCGATGTGAGATTCCACCATGATATATGTATTGATGTTTATGGCGGTCATGCCTTGGGAGCAATGATGGTTTGAAGTCTACATTGTAAGAGTAATGATGATTAAATGTCTGCATTGTAACTCTCCCTAGAGCTCATTATTAGGCCCATATTGTTGTGTGTAGGCCATCTGGGCTCATCTTCATTATGAAAAGAGTTCGTCACCATATAACATACTTAGTATAGCTCCATGATTCATGCCCATATGCATCATATGTATGCTTGATATGAGGAGTGACTGATCATAGCATACGCCTTTGGGCAGATTGTTTATGGAGCTCCCTGATATGCGGGTTGCCCCACATAAGCACACGGTATGCGAAGGATTGCTACATGACTGATAGCATGATTCATGCACCTCTCATTTGTATGATATGATTACTGTATGCCCTAGCGACATCAGGGCTGTGGCCTCCACAGGCATATTGTAGATGGTAAGATCAGATAATGAAAATATTGTTACTAGCATCGGGGCGTCATAGATGTCCCTGGTGAAAATTTCTAAACCCTATGGTACCAGAGGATGACTCCAACGTTAAGACCAAGTGGATACATGAGCGCACGAGGGCCGCAAACCAGTAGGTCGCATCTCACACTGTGTCGTGGTCGGTTGGAAATGGGTGTGACCTTACCCGCTTAAGTGAGGGGGCAATATCTAGGTTGAGTTTGACCAGCTTGAGCAATGGATCTGCTATCGACGTTTTGGGGCCCAATATTGGCAGGCGAATAGTGAAGTCTCTTCCACTTACCCAGTTATGCGCTCGGATAGGGGCAACAAGCTAGTGTAGAGTGTAGGAGATCCTAGTGATTGTCCAGCGTGAGAACTGTACTGATATTTGATGCTCTAGTGATGAGTTGCATTGATATGTGGATTCAAATGAGGACTAGTATGCTTGAGTTGCATCTCGCATCGCATGGCCTTGGTATAGCCGACATCATTCACTCCTTGCACCGTATTGCCTTAATGTGGCCGATAGCATTCATGCCTTGCATAGCATAGCCTTGGTACAACTGATTGCATTCATGGACTCATCAGTATGATTCCGCATTACTTTGATATTGCATTCTGAGCATGCTCGTATTGCGCACACACTTACACCACCCTCTAAGCTTTATATAAGCTTATACCCAATTGATGCGTGTAGGAACGTATAGTCAGTGATGTCAGGACGTACCCGTAGCTTAGTAACAGAAGGAGCATGCAATCGAGCTTCAGGAGTTTTCGTTATTATTATTATTATCTTGTATTTCCCTTCATACGCATTGTACCTTAAAGTTTTTTATCATAGTGGATTTTGTGATGGTGTTCTTGTAGTTATTGTTCATGTGTTATGCTTATGGTTATGTTCATTAGGAATCAAATCGATGTTGAAAATCCTCCTTGTGGGATCCCAGGATCAAAACCTGGTAAATGTGTACCGGGAATCGAGAATGGGGTTCTACGGAGGCTGTCGGCGCTGGATTCAGCGATCGAGAATTTTGTGAGGCTGGTTTCTGAATTTGGGGTGTGACAGAAGTTAGTATCAGAGCATAACTTTGGAATAACTCAGGACAACATGTAAGACCCGTATCATAATCCGTACTATTCCGTCGCTTTCCGCGATCCTTCGCGTCAAATTTCGGCAATCCGCGACCTGTAGTTGACGTTGCGCACGACCGTAAGTCGTATCCTATTCATTTGAGCCGGCTTAATCCAAGACTTGTATCATTGGGACCGCACCGTCGCCGCGGTTCCAACGCCGCAACTCACGCATCGATCCGATACCCAGACGATGAGATGCGGACCCACGTTCAATTCGAGGAAAAACACCGCGCTTTGCAAATCCCAAGAGAATCTCTACAATATGTCCCATCAATCCCATCAATCACCTCTCATGTCAAGTACACACACCCATACTTCCTTTCTCCACAAGTCAAGCAACCACCAAAGTCAACTAATACATCACCTCACCCATCACTCACATCCATCAACCATCACCCCATCACTCACATCCATCAACCATCACCCCATCACTCACCTCACATCTCCCTACATCTCATCTCTCTCTCTCTCTCTCTTTTCTCACACCAAACCCAAGCAACCAAGAGAGCATCACACGTCCAAGGCCTTCCATGAGAGAAAAGTGATTTTTTTGGTGGCCCACTTCCTACTCCCAAATCTCCCATCTTAGCCATCCATTTCCCATCTCCACCATCAAAGTGAAGCTCTAGGAGACCGGCTATCCAACGGACCAAGAAGATCAAGTGGTGGGTGTTTCTTTAGACTACTTTTTATGTTTTTATGATGGGCCAAGTGAGGCCCACCGATCAATGGTGTGGATCTCACTTGGGACCATAAGATGTGGCCGATGGCCCATCTTGATCATCAAATCATTCCATGATGGGGCCATTCTCCATGGACCCCATCATGATGTTTACTTTCCTTGTATTAAGAGGTCATCTAGACCGTCCATTTTTAGTGGAGTGGGATCTCCACCGTTGATCTTTTGTTTGATGGTCCATATGCAATGGGCCCCTTGATGTATGATTGGATGATTGAAACGGAGGGCCCATAGTGTCGGGGTCCCTCCATCTCACGTGTCCCGCTCTTTTCTCTCTCTCCCTCTCTTTCTTCCATTGTTTTTGTGTGTGATGATGTAGAGGTGCGGCCCACTCCGATGGACCCCACCTTGATGTATGCCTTACCTATACCATCCATATACATGGTGGCCCACCAAGACAACCCATCTGAAGGTGGGGCCCACCTTAATATGTGGTATCCAAATCGTCCAGCGTCCAGACGCTGGACGTCAAAGTGAACCGTCAGGCAAAAAAAAAAAAGAGAAAAAAAAAATGTATAGGTTTAAAGTTTTTGGAGAGAGAGCCACTTGTATAGGACCCACCTTGATGTATGTATTCAATCCACGCCATACATTACATTCTTCAGATTATTTTGGCCGATGAACCGAAAAATGAAGGAGATTCGAGTATCTGGTCGGCCACAATATAGAAAATGGTGATTTTTACCATTAAAAAGGCATTCTGATATTTCTATACCTCCAAATTATATTCAATATTGGAGTCGTTGGACTTCTTTTAAGCTATGGAACCCAATGGATGGATTGGATCTACTTGAAGTGGGCCCTACATAGGAAAAACCGTAGAATTTCGCAATTTCAAAAAAAAAAAAAAAAAAACCAAAGCAGCAGAGGCTGTTGCCGTTGTTAGGCGCAGCAGGCCGCGCCAGCGCCACTGGCGGGCGAACGGGCAGTAGCCCACGGCCCCAGCCGTGGGCCCCACCTTGAAGTTTATTTGCCATCCAACCCGTTCACCAGGTAGGCTCCCAGATCAGTGGGCCGCCCTCCAAGTTTCAGACAAATCCAAAGCTCAGGTGGCCCACACCATAAGAAACAGTGTGAATTAAATTCTACCATTGAAACTTGTTTTTGGGGCCCACAGAAGTTGTGAATCAAGCTGAAATTTATTTTCACCCTTCATTCAAGTCTGCATGACCTAATGGACGGGTTGGATGGCATGTAAGTATTATGGTGGGCCCCACATGGGACCCACAGTGATGTATGTGCCTAACTCCACCGTCCACACGGATGGTGGAGCCCACTGAATGTATGTTGTATCCACACCGTCCAGGGGACGGTGTGTGAGTGCGCGTGTGTGTGTGTATGCATATGTGTGAGTGCACGTGTGTGTGTGTACGCATATGTGTGAGTGCACGTGTGTGTGTGTATGCAGGTGTGTGAGTACACGTGTGTGTGTGTATGCATGTGTGTGTGCACGTGTGTGTGTATGCGTGTGTGTGTGTGTGCATATGTGTAGATATATATATATATATATATATATATATATATATATATATATATATATATATATATATAAAATATTATATTACATATGATATTGTATATATATATACTGTATTATATATGTGTGATGGTGGGCCTCCATGTGGACCCACCCCCCACTATGATGCATGTGCTACATCCATACTGTCCACCTATTTTGAGAGCTCATTTCATGATATGAGCTAAAAATGAGGCAGATATATGTTTCAAATGGGCCCACCTTAGTGTGTGTTTAGGGCCCACAATTTACTTAATTATGGTCATTCATTGAGACCTACTTTGGTACATATCCAAAGCCTATGGGACTAAACCCATTTGACATATGCAAGGTCCATGGGACTAAGCCCATTTGATACATAAAGAGCCCATGGGATCAAGCCCATTTGATGTGTATGGGGCGCAAATGGAGTGGCCCATTTGACATATTTAAAGCTCATGTGTGTAGGCCCATCTGATATATTTCAAGGCCCAAGTTGTGAGGCCACTTTGATGTATTTCATGGCCCATGGGTCATGGACCATTGTAATGTACATAAGGCTCATTGGTGAGGCCCATTAATGCAGCCATTTAATGAATGTAAGGCTCAAGTAATTCGGCCCATTTGATGTATCTATGGCCCATGGATCGAGGCCCAACGGATGTCCTTAGGGTCCATTGCAATGTACGTTTCTCATGGTTCATGTAATGATATTTATGACGGGTCGTGCCTAGGGTACAATGTTGGTTTGACGTCCACATTGTATGTACAATGTTGGTTAAATGTCCGCATTGTAACTCTCTTTAGGGCCCATTGATAGGTCCATACCCGTTGCTATTCATTGCCTTATAACATGCTTAGTATAATCTCATGACTCATGCCCATACGCATCATATGTATGCTTGATATGAGTAGTGACTGATCATAGCATATGCCATTGGGCAGACCACTTATGGGGCCCGTTATGAGACGGAGTGCCCACATGATCGCGCAGTACGCGCTGGATTTCTGCATGATTTGACGGCGTGATTCATGCATCCTGCATATGTGTGACTTGATCACTGCACGCCCTAGCGACATCAGGGCCGTGGCTCCACAGGTACATCGTGGATGGCCGTATCGGATACCGAAAATACTTGATTCTAGCACTTTGGGCACTTAGGATGTCCTTGGGTGAAAGTCCCAGAACCTTTTTGGTACCAGGAGATGCTCCAACGTCTAGACCGAGTGGATACACGAGCGCCCGAGTGCCAAATACCAGTAAGCCGTGTCTCCCACTGTGTCGTGGTCGGTTGGAAGGGGGTGTGGTCTTATCCGCCTGAGTGAGGGGGCTATAAGCTAGGCTGAGTTTGACCAGCTCGCAAATGAGTCTACTATCGACGAGCCGGGTAGGTATTGGCATACTACTGGTCAGGCGGATAGCGAGGTCTTTTCCGCTTGCTTGACTGTGCAGCTAGGGAGGTGGCAGTCACTGCGAAGTGTATTAGACCCCGGTGATATCCAGAGAGG
Source organism: Magnolia kwangsiensis (assembly GCA_037074715.1). NCBI lineage: Eukaryota > Viridiplantae > Streptophyta > Magnoliopsida > Magnoliales > Magnoliaceae > Magnolia > Magnolia kwangsiensis. The sequence goes on from CM073589.1 coordinate 78,816,010, forward strand.
AACTGTACTGATATGTGTACATGATGAGTACAGACTTGCTTGGATTGCATTTCGCATATGACATTCGGCTATGTAGGCCTTGCATTGCATCGGTGTGGCCGATGGCATTCATATCTCGCATCATGCCTTGCATTACATAGCCTTGGTATATTCATGGACTTACCGCATACTTCCACATTACCTGATCTTGTACACTCGGCGTTTGCCCTCCGCACACACTTACACCACCATCTAAGCTTTTATAAGCCTATGCACGACAGTTGCGTGCAGGTAGCGTTGGACAGCAACAGCGCTGAGGCAGGAGTACATATCAGGACCTTTTGGAGCGTTTGATCATCTTGTATTTTCCTTTCCGCATTGTACTTAAAGTTTTTGATATAGTGGATATGTGGTGATGTTGTTTTGTGACTTGGTTATGCTTGTGGTTATGCTCCATTACAAAAAAAAAAAATTCATTCTGAAAATCCTCCTTGTAGGATCTCAGGATCGGAATCTGGCATTTGATTACCAGGAGTCGAGAATGGGGCACTACGGAGGCTGTCGGCACCGAATTCCGCAATCAGGATTCATGTGAATCCGATTTTCGGGTTTGGGGCGTGACACAACATCACATATTTACTATGAGCTTAAGACAATTTAGGTCACGAGTTTGAAAAGCTTAGCGATTTTCTGTTATCGACCCTTAACATACGTGCCTTCAAGAGTTCTCAAAATTGATAGGCACACTTGTTCTTTCCTATAGGACAAGCCGCCCAAGAGAGCGACCCGAGCAACTCCCGCTTCACCACCTGAGGCTCCTACATTACTACCTACAACTCACACTCCACCACCAGAGGCTCCCGCATTACCACCTAAGACTCCCACTCCACCACCAGAGATCCATACTCCCCAACCTGAGGATCCGACCATACCCGTGAGTGCCTTAGTAGATGTTGTAGGTGTGATGGCCGCCCTTCATGCAGAGCAGGAGTGCGCGAGTGCCCTTCTATAACATCCTGAAAATCGGGGGTCGTGTATAAACCCGACTCCCGAGTTCCAGACCATCACTTATGCAACAAATATGATTATGATTCAATGTTGCCTGAGTTAAAGCATTCACATGAGTAAGATTATACTAAAACTGCAATTCACACTCCAGATCCAGTGATAAAACGTAAGCGAAAGACTGAAAGATATATATATCACTATATGGAAAACAAAATAAATCTCATACTGTCTCTAAAAGTATGAATACATATCTGAGTCTAATATACATGTCATAAACAAAAAGGAAAAAGTCAAAAATAGTCCCACTAAGAAGTCCCGCCGATCCATGTCACCTACGCAAAGCCGTCGTAAAACTGCATGTACGAGAACTCATCCTGGTTCTCGTCATAATCTGGCTCTGCATCCTTAATCGTCGCATTACCTGTAAGACAGGGTCTGGTGGGTGTTGCAAACACCATTCCGTAATGTGGGAGTGAGTGATCAACTCAGTGGAATAATAGAGCAAAGATTAGCATGTTCTCAAATCAATCACGCGATAATAGTAAAGCAATGAAACAAACATTCCTAGATTCTGTTGTTAATGTATGCATGAAATGACATGATGGATGCCCTCACCAACATACTCCCTCATACGGCACCATCTTACGCCCGCGGCATGCTTGCGTTCCTCTCAGTACTCCACATCTTCTAGGCACATGCAATGTGATGTGGATATGATTACCAAGTTGTTATTATTCCTTTTCATACAGCGATATTGGGAAACTAAGGTACTTTGCTTATATCAATCCCAACACAGATCCTGTCTAGGGTCGTCACTCCCAGTAATCTCATACGATGTTATATTTGTATGTCGCTGTAAGGGCTGTCAGGGCTGTTGCTCGCACTCGTTGCACCGCTCCCCCATCACCTTATCAATACAGGCCTAATGTACTCTCATTGCTACGGAAGGGTCCTCGCCTCCCGTAGACTCAGAATACGCTCGCGGTCACTACAAAGGGCTCGTCACCTGATCAGTGTAGGCCGACAGCTCGAATGTAGTGTCTCATACCACCACAATCGGCTCACGAGTCATAGGTGCTCATTGGTCACTACAGGGAGGTTTGTGGCCCCAGCGTAGGCCGACAGCTCGACCACGGTGTCCCATACCACCATGCCCGGCTCATGTGTCTTTATGGATCAAGGTACCATGGTTAACAGGGTTTCCAATGGTAAGTTCAGTACTCTAGGTTCAAGCAGTTATGATTCATACAGGGTGAACATACAATGGCCAGATGGGTTACTTGACGGGATCGACTAGTACGATCGCATCTCAAGTCGAACGAGATGAAGTGCGTAAAACACTTCGTGTGGCCTAACCACTGCTGCCAACTCAAAACACGACTTGCGTTCATCGACGCGTCCTTCGTGGCAAATATAAGCCAACCACGAATTTACTCTGTTACCGACTGCCTGGACTAAGCATAACCCCAAACATTTGTAAGTCAACATCAGTAATCATGTAAGAGTAATGCAAATGAAATACAACAATATAAGCATGTTGAAACATGTTATAATGTACCACTTAAACAAATCATCCAACACATGCATTTCATACATATAATGAAATCAATACATATAGCCAATGTAATGGAAATCATTCAATCAGCATATTACTTGAGGATTCAATCTCAAAACTTATTCACAACACTATTTATTCAATACATACTAATACAAACATTCATACAAACACTTAGCCTACACACTCTAGTCTACATAGCGTATGTCGACTCAAAGTGCGCATTTGGGCAAATCTCTTCGCCAAACCAATCATGCACGCATTCCTAATATACTAACACGACAAGAAGCCATGGCAAACATTTCAGCAAAATATGAATGTAAACAATATTTCCTACAAATGACTAAAATGCCCTAAATCTCATATTTTCCATACGCTTACGAAATGGAAAACGGACAGCATGTTGTACATGTCAAACGATGTTGCCGTCGATAATCTACTATTAAACGACATTGAAAGCCTTGAAATCAACCAATCAAAGTGTCTAAAATTCGTACCTTTTGCCCTAGACGTGTATCGCTTCGATCGGAACGTATACGCTTCGTTAACAGCGTACAGGCGACCTAATGCACAAGATGTATAAGCTACTTCGCTAACGAATTGAAGGAAACTCCAAAACAGCAAGTAGTTAGGGTTTTCCTTAACTAGAAATGCGTCGGAATCACCAACAAAGTGATTGGGATGCGTTGCTTTAGCACGTGTAGTAGCTGCAGCAAGTGACAGGAAGATCACTCCCATACTCTCTCACAATCTCTCACTTTTTCTCTCTCTCTAGCTAGGGTTTCTAGCAAATTCGGATGGGTGAGATAAGTGAGGGTTTAAAGCCCTTATATAGGCTAAAACCTTCTCAAATTAGGCTTGAGAACAAGGTACACTTAAGTTATAACCAAAATGGGGCTGTTTCGATCCAAAAGAGCAGTTCGGGAGGTCTCATGGTCGAAATCGGTCGGACTTAAGCTCATGGTCACTGGATGTCGCTCGCACCCAGTTTTTAGTCCGGTAGAGTTTGTAGATCGCACGTGGCGGTCCAGTTTCAGTTCAGCGGTCATCGTACCTAAATCAGGTCTACAAGTCTCATGATATGAAAGAGAAATTTTTCCTAATCCGAGGGTGAAATTCGGTTGAATTCTGACGGTCAGAACGCTTAATAATAACGTGCCAAGTCACGTGCCAGATTTGGATTTAAATTTTCAAATCCAACCCTTTTCTTACTCTCTTCACTCCAGGCTCAATGAAATAGCCTCTGAACGTCGGTTGGGCTTGATTTTCAAAATGATTGTCAAGTCCAGCTAAGCGGTCATAACGGTCTAAGATTGTAGGTATCGGACTTTCGATGCGCGGTCTAGATCCAATACAAAGTTTCAGAGAGTTCTTGAAAGTAAACGGGTTTAGAGTTTGATCCAAGGTTTCAGGATATTATAGCGTCATTAGTTCTTCAAGTTTTGGGTCTTGTAGAACGCATTTAAAGTGTTCAGGGACATTTTCACAGCTACTCTAGCGTAGCGCTAGCTAACTTACGCTTAATTTTCTAAAGAAATTCATCCTACGTGATTTCTGGTCGAGTTAGTACTCGAGTCTCAGTACGAATTTTTCCAAGGCGTTACACCTTCTTCAAGAGTTTTGACAGATCGATCTCCTGTATTTCCAGTCAGATCCGACAGTAGTTAAGAGATGGCGCTCCAAGGTGGAAAAGATTTTCGATACGATGACATGTATAACACAACAGCAGGTCTGGTTGGCAGTATTTCTTCTTCAAGGTGAGGCTGAGTACTGGTGGACCTCCTTTACCCATGTTGGAGGCCCTGATTTCGTCTGGACATGGGAGGATTTCATAGACCAATTTGAGCAGTAGTACTTCCCCGACCACATTCGTTAGGAGCGAGCGTTAGAGTTCGAGACCTTAGTGCAGGGAGACATGTCTGCGGCACAGTACGCGGCTAATTTTGTAGCGCTATTGAGGTTCACGCCGTATTTGGTTGATGATGAGGGGTGGAAGGCCCGTCGTTTCGAGAATGGCTTGCGTTATAGTCTTCGAGGCCGTGTTATTGGGCATGAGCTCCTGACTTTTCAGGCGGTAGTATGGAGGGCTCAAATTTATGAGACTGAGCGGGCCAGCACGCAGAGTGACCGTGATCAGAGGAGAGACTGGAAGAGGCAGGCGCCCTCCAGTAGCAACCATCAGCAGCAGTGTCGTCAGTAGCAAAGGTACACAGGTCACCCAGCCGCCAGAGCACCAGTAGCACCAGCGGCACCACCTCAGAGGTGGCTTCCCGGTGCCTGTTATGGATGTGGTGAGATAAGACACCATAAGTGGGAGTGTCCTCAATCGCAGTAGCAGCAACCGAGAGCACTGCATCAACCTCCACAACAGCAGCTGAGAGTACCACAGGAGCCTCCGCAGCAACAGCGACAACAACTCCCACCGCCGAGGCCCCTTCAGCAGAAGCATCAGCACCAGCCTCTGAGACCACAACAACAGAGACAACAGTTTTGACAGCCTCAGCAACAACAGCAGTAGAAGAACCCTTAGAGGGCACAAGCACGTGCCCAGCCAGCTCGGGATAGGTTCTACGCGGATCAGCAAGATCCGTAGTCATTTGGAGGAGTCATTCAGGGTATTCTTCTTGTCTTTACATGCATCGCCTGATTATTATTTGATTCCGGTGCTTCACATTTATTCATGTCCGAGGGATTTTGTCGTTGGACTGGATTGCCGACAGACTCTACTTGTCACGCCCCAAACCCGAAAATCGGATTCACATGAATCCCGATTGCCGAATCCGGTGCCGACAGCCTCCGTAGTGCCTCATTCTCAGCTCCTGATAATCAAATGCCAGATTCCGATCCTGGGATCCTACAAGGAGGATTTTCAGAATGAAATTTTTTTTTGTAATGGAGCATAACCACAAGCATAACCAAGTTACAAAACAACATCACCACATATCCACTATATCAAAAACTTTAAGTACATTGCGAAAAGGGAAATACAAGGTGATTAAAAGCTCCAAAAGATCCTGATACGTGCTCCTGCCTCAGCACTGCTGCTGTCCAACGCTACCTGCATGCAACGGTCGTGCATAAGCTTATGAAAGCTTAGAGGGTGGTGTAAGTGTGTGTGCAAGGAAAACGCCAAGTGTACAGTATCAGAGTAGTGCGAAAGTATGCGGTAAGTCCATGAATACAATTAACCATACCAAGGCTATGTAATACAAGGCATGATGCGAGATATGAATGTCATCGGCCATACCGATACAATGCAAGGCCTACATAGCCGAATGTCATATACGAAATGCAATCCAAGCAAGTCGGTACTCATCAAGTACATATATCAGTACAGTTCCTCTCTGCATATCACCGGGGTCTAATACACTTCACAGTGACTGCCACCTCCCTAGCTGCACAGTCAAGAAAGCGGAATAGACCTCACTATCCGCCTGACCAATAGTCTGCCAATACCTATCCGGCTCGTCGATAGCGGACTCATTTTCGAGCTGGTCAAACTCAGCCTAGCTTATAGCCCGCTCACTCAGGCGGATAAGACCACACCCCCTTCCAACCGACCACAACACAGTGGGAGACGCGGCCTACTGGTATTCGGCACTCGGGCGCTCGTGTATCCACTCGGTCTATCTTCGAAAAGAACTGTGCCTCCTGCAGCTGATCAAACAAGTCGTCGATCCTCGAAAGCGGGTACTTATTCTTGATCGTGACCTTGTTGAGCTCGCGGTAATCTACGCAAAGCCTCAACGAGCTATCCTTCTTCTTCACGAAGAGTACCGGCACTCCCCACGGCGAACTGCTCGGACGAATAAAGCTTAGCTCTCGCAACTCGTCCAACTGCTTTTGCAGTTCCCGTAACTCGAACGGTGTCATACGATATAAGGCCTTAGAAATAGGCGCAGTACCAGGCACAAGATCAATCTGAAACTCAGTATGCCGACGAGGTGGTAATCCCGGAATCTCCTGAAACACATCGGGAAAACCACAAACAATAGGCAGCAGGTCGATACTCAAAGCAGCTGACTCCTCAATGGCACACGATAACAGACAAGAGAGTTGCCCTCCTCTGGGCTCGGCAACAAACTGAAACTCTGGCACGCCGGGTATGCAGAACGTGACTATCCTCGCGGAGCAGTCTAATATGGCGTAATACTCGGCAAGCCAGTCCATGCCCAGGATAACATCAAAATCGGACATCGGCAATACAAATAGGTCGGCAGGCAAGAAGATATCCCCAATCAAAACGGGGTGAGATGCGCAAAATCGGCCCAACACTACAGTCTTCCCTAATGGCATCGATACTACCAAATCCTCACGGGCAGACTCCAACGGTAAACTAGTCGATCGGCAGAAATCATAGGTGACAAATGAATGCGATGCAATAGAATCAAATAGTACACGTGCAATGCATGCAGAAACAAGAAGAGTACCCTCGACGACCCCTCCTGATGACTGAGGGTCCTGCTGAGTGGCGTAAAATCTACCTTGGGCAGGCTGGGGAGGTGCAGGTCCCCTCTGAGGTCTCTGTTGCTGCTGTGGTCACTGTGGGGGCATAATCTGCTGCCTCTGTTGCTGCGGGGGAGGTACAGGAGGCTGGTGTTGTGGTCGCTGCTGCTGTGGTGGCTGTCGCGGAGGTGGATGTGGTGCCCTCGGCTGCTGCTGCTGTTGCGGATGGGGACACTTGTGCCTACGATGTCCTGTCCGACCGCATCCAAACCAAGTACCTATAAATGGTCCCGAAGATGGTGCTGGGGGTACTGCTGGTGCTCGAAATGCTGGGCGGATCGTGCGTCGCTGCTGTGAACGATGCTGCTGGTGGGAACTACTAAAGGGTGCCTTCCTCTTCTGATCTCCCCTCTGATCGCGGGCTCTCTGCACACCAGCCCAATCTGTCTCATATATCAGGGCTCTCTCTACTATCTGCTCAAATGTCGGAAGCATGTGTCCGATCACACGGCTCCTGAGGGCAGGATGTAAGCCGTTCTCAAAATGGCGGGCCTTTCGCCCCTCATCATCAACAAGATACGTTGTAAACCTGGATAGTGCGACGAAACGTGCCTCGTATTGGGACACTGACATGTCCCCCTGGACCAATGTCTCAAACTCCAATGCGCGCTGCTGTCGCACATGCTTGGGAAAGAACTTCCGGTCAAACCGGTCTATAAAGTCCTCCTAAGTCTACTCAAAATCGGAGGCTACCGATCTGGCCACAGATGCCCACCAATACTAAGCCTCACCCTGCAGAAGGAATACAGCTAATGGAACTCGCTGTTGGGTAGTACATCTCATGGTGTCGCATATCTTCTCCACCTCGGAGCACCATATCTCTGCAGCAGTAGGGTCTGGCTCACCCCGAAAACGTGGAGGATCGTGCTACCTGAAATCCTTGAGAAGAGCGCTCGCACGCTCCTACTCGGCCTCAGCTGGTGTCACTATGGGACGCCTGCTCTGCCCCTAAAGAATGGCGGTCATCGCCTGCAACATCTACTGCAGCTGAGTAACACTCACAAGTACGGTCAGATCCTCACCGGTCTCAGGTAAATGAGTGGCATCCTCAGGCTCAAAGGCAGGAATATCTGGTGGCGGAGCAGGAGTAGCAGGTGGTAAAGCAGGAGCTGCGGGTGGTGGTGCGGGAGTAGCAAGTGGTGGAGCGGGATTCGCTCGGGTCGTTCTTCTAGCCATAACGTCCTATAGGAAGGAACAATGGCCTATTAGCCTTGAGAATTCTCGAAGGCATAAATGTTAAGGGTTCATGTCAGAAAATTGCTAAGTCATTCGGACTTGTAACCTATTTATAGTAGATATGTAATGTGATCCTCAGGTATTCCCAAGTTATGCTCTGATACCAACTTCTGTCACACCCCAAATCTGAAAATCGGATTCACATGAATCTCGATTGTCGAATCCGGTGCCGACAGCCTCCGTAGTGCCCCATTCTCGGCTCCTGATAATCAAATGCCAGATTCCGATCCTGGGATCCTAAAAGGAGGATTTTCAGAATGAAATTTTTTTTTTTGTAATGGAGCATAACTATAAGCATAACCAAGTCACAAAACAACATCACCACATATCCACTATATCAAAAACTTTAAGTACAATGCGGAAAGGGAAATACAAGGTGATTAAAAGCTCCAAAAGGTCCTGATACGCACTCCTGCCTCAGCGCTACTGCTGTCCAACGCTACCTGCACGCAACGGTCGTGCATAAGCTTACGAAAGCTTAGAGGGTGGTGTAAGTGTGTGCGCAAGGTAAACGCCAAGTGTACAGTATCAGAGTAGTGCGAAAGTATGCGGTAAGTCCATGAATACAATCAACCATACCAAGGCTATGTAATGCAAGGCATAATGTGAGATATGAATGCCATCGGCCATACCAATGCAATGCAAGTCATATACGAAATGTAATCCAAGCAAGTCGGTACTCATCAAGTACATATCAGTACAGTTCCTCTCTGCATATCACCGGGGTCTAATACACTTCACAGTGACTGCCACCTCCCTAGCTGCACAGTCAAGAAAGCGGAATAGACCTCACTATCCGCCTGACCAGTAGTCTGCCAATACCAACCCGGCTCGTCGATAGCGAACTCATTTGCGAGCTGGTCAAACTCAGCCTAGCTTATAGCCCCCTCACTCAGGCGGATAAGGCCACAACCCCTTCCAACCGACCACGATACAGTGGGAGACGCGGCCTACTGGTATTCGGCACTCGGACGCTTGTGTATCCACTCGGTCTAGACGTTGGAGCATCTCCTGGTACCAAAAAGGTTCTGGAACTTTCACCCAAGGACATCCTAAGTGCCCACAGTGCTAGAATCAAGTATTTTCGGTATCCGATACGGCCATTCACGGTGTACCTGTGGAGCCACGGCCCTGATGTCTCTAGGGCGTGCAGTGATCAAGTCACACATATGCGAGATGCATGAATCACACGTCAAATCATACAAAAACCCAACGCGTACTGCGCGATCATGTAGGGCACTCTGTCTCATAACAAGTCCCAAAAATGGTCTGTCCAATGGCGTATGCTATGATCAGTCACTACTCATATCAAGCATACATATGATGCGTATGAGCATGAGTCATGGGATTATACTAAGCATGTTATAAATGGATGAATATAAACGAGTATGGGCCTATCAATGGACCCTAAGGAGAGTTACAATGCAGACATTTAACCAACGTTGTACTTACAATGTGGATGTCAAACCAACATTGTTCCTTAGGCATAACCCGCCATAAATATCATTACATGAACCATGAGAAACGTACATTGCAATGGACCCTAAGGACATCCGTTGGGCCTCGATCCATGGGCCTTAGATACATCAAATGGGTCGAATCACATGGGCCTTACATTCATCAAATAACTGCATTAATGGGCCTCACCAATGAGCCTTATGTACGTTGCAATGGTCCATGACCCATGGGCCATGAAATACATCAAAGTGGGCCTCACAACTTGGGCCTTAAGTATATCAGATGGGCCTACACACATGAGCTTTAAATGTACTAAATGGGCCACTCCATTTGTGCCCCATGTACATCAAATGGGCTTAATCCCATGGGCTTTATATGCATCAAATGGGATTAATCCCATGGGCTTTAGATATATACCAAAGTAGGCCTCAATGAATGGCCACAGTTTAATCAATATGGGGCCTATACACATGTCAAGGTGGGCCCATTTGAACTATAGATCTGCCTAATTCTTAAGCTCATGCCAAAACAATAATCTTTCCAAAATGGATAGATGGTTTGGGTGTAACATATGCATCATGGTGGGGGTCCACATGAGCTAAGGATCTGGCTCATTCCTTAGCTCTCAAAATGGATGGACAGTTAGGATACAACTCATGCATCATGGTGGGTCCCACCATCCACACCTGGATGGTGTGAATAAACCACATACACCACGGTGGGCGTCCACACCGTCCGCTGGACGTTGTGAGGAGAACACATGCATCAAGGTGGGCTCCACCGTCCGCCTGGACGGTGGAAAAGAACACATACATCATTGTGGGTCCCATGTGGGGCCCACCATAATGTTTTCATGCCATCCAACCCGTCCATTAGGTCACGCAGACCTGAATGAAGGGTAAGAACAAATTTCAGCTTGATCCAGACCCTCTGTGGACCCCAAAAAGGGTTTCAATGGTAGAATTCAATTCACACTGTTTCTTATGGTGTGGGCCACTTGAGATCTGAATCATGTTGATTTTTGGGTGGGCCATGCTTAAGGTAGGGGACCACCTTATGAACGGCTTAGATGAAATATAAACATCAAGGTGGGGCCCACGGCAGGGGACGTGGGTCGGCCCCGTCCGCCCGCTACAAGGCCGTAGGCAGCGCCTGCATCTCTGACAGGCAGCAGCCTCTGCTGCCTGCTTTGTTTATTTTTATTTTTATTTTTGAAAAAACCATTTTCTACGATTTTTCATATGCGGGCCCGCTCGAAGTGCATCCACTCCATACATTGTATTCCTAAGCCCAAAACAAACCCATCAAGACCAATATCGGCCCATTTTCAACGTGTAAAAAGGATCTAGGTAGATTTCAATGGTACCGATATTGTTTTCAACACTATGGCCCACTAGTTACCCCGATCAACCTCATTTTTCGGCTCAACGCCTAAAATGGGATGGGGAAAAGGATGGATGGCTCGGATTGTATACATACATCACTGTGGAGCCTTTACAAGTAGCCCACCCCAAGTTTAAAAATAAAACTATATTTTTGTCTTTATCCAGGTGATGTCCAGCGTCTGGACATTTCTTTTCTTTTCTTTTTTTTTCTTTTTTTTTTTTGTTTAGGTGGGCCACCACAAGATGAATGATATATCTAAGATGGGCCCCACTCATTGAGGGCTTGGATAGAATACATATTTCATGGTGGGGCTCATTCAAGTGGGCCACATGGCCTCATCAACATACAAGAAAATAAATAAAAAAAATGAGAGGGAGAGAGAGAGAGAGAGAGAGAGAGAGAGAGAGAGAGAGAGAGAGATAGAGTGGGACACGCGTGATGGGAGGGACCCCGGCACTATGGGCCCTCTGTTTCAACCATCTAATCATACATCAATGGGTCCCATTGCATATGGGACTATCCAAATAAAAGATCAACGGTGGAGATCCCACTCCACTAAAAATGGACGGTCTAGATGACCTCTTTAATGCAAGAAAAGTAAACATCATGGTGGGGTCCATGGAGAATGGCCCCATCATGGAATGATTTTGATGATCAAGATGGGTAATTGGCCACATCTTAAGGTCTTAAGTGAGATCCAAACCATTGATTGGTTGGCCTCACTTGGCCCATCTTAAAAATATGAAAAACTAGGCTATGGAAGCATCCATCACTTGATCTTCTCGGTCCGTTGGAAAGCCGATCTCCTAGAGCTTCACTTTGATGGTGGAGATGGAAAATGGATGGCTAGGATGATGGGTTTTGGAGTGGGAAGTGGGCCACCAAAATCACTTCTTTTCTCATGGGAAATCCTTAGACGTGGGAGTGCTCTCTTGCTTGGGTTTGGTGTGAGAAAAGAGAGAGAGAGAGAGAGAGAGAGAGAGAGAGAGAGAGAGAGAGAGAGAGATGAGATGTAGAGAGATGTGAGGTGAGTGATGGGGTGATGGTTGATGGATGTGAGTGATGGGTGAGGTGATGTGTTAGTTGACTTTGGTAGTTGCTTGACATGTGGAGAAAGGAAGCATGGGTGCTTTGTACTTGACATAAAGTGATTGATGGGTGATTGATTGATGGGATTGATTTGACACTTTGTAGAGATTCTCTTGAGAATGTAAATGCATGGCATTTTCTCGAAATAAACGCTGACCCACATCTCTTAGTCAGGGTATCGGATCGGTACATGAGTCGTGACGTTGGAACTGCGGCGATGGTGCGGTCGCAATGATACAAGTCTTGAATTAAGCTGACTCAAATGTATAGGATACGACTTACGATCGTGCGCAACATCGAATACAGGTCGCAGGTTGCCAGAATTTGACGAGAAGGATCGTGGGAAGCGACGGAACAATACGGATTAGGATACAGGTCTTACACTACTAGTGAGGGATTAAACGTATCGACGCCCTTAGGGAAGACTAAGTGTTGGGCCATTTTTGTTCGTCTTGCCCTGTTTTGGTCAGTGATATCTTTTTGTCTGCCGACTTATTTGTGCTGCCAATGTCAGATTTTGACGTCATCTTAGGTATGGATTAGCTTGACGAGTACCACACCATGTTGGACTGCTCTGTAAGGATAGTCATGTTCTGTATACCCAGCTTGCCTCAGTTCCAGTTCATTGCCAAGCCTTGAGGAGAGTCGTTGTCTTATCTCATGTCCTGCGTAGTTGAGGAGCCCATTGCCTTGTGTATCAACCTAATGCCTATTGTTTGCGATTTCCCCTATGTGTTCTAGGAGATTCTGGGATTATCGTCGCGCTGACATATTGAGTTCCAGATTGATCTTGTGCCCAGTACTGCACTTATTTCTAAGGCCCCGTATCGTATAGCACCGATGGAGTTGAGGGAGCTACAGTGACAGTTAGATGAGTTGCGTGAGTTAGTATTCATTCGTCTAAGCAGTTCACCTTGGGGAGTACCGGTACTCTTCGTCAGGAAGAAGGATAACTCGTTTAGGCTCTGCATGGATTATTGCGAGCTCAACTGGGTTACGATCAAGAACAAGTATCCGCTTTCGAGGATTGATGATTTATTTGATCAGCTGTAGGGGGCACAATTCTTTTGGAAGATTGACCCGCGTTCTAGTTATCATCAGATTCGGGTCTGAGAGGAGGACATCCCGAAGATGGCTTTCAGGATGCGTTATGGTCATTTTGAGTTTTAGGTCACGTCCTTTGGACTGACCAATGCACCCACAGTCTTCATGCAGTTGATGAACGAGGTCTTCCGTTTGTATCTTGATCAGTTTGTTGTGGTCTTCATCAATGACATTCTGATCTATTCGAGGACCCGTGAGGAGCATGTGCAACATTTAGAGATTGCATTGCAGACCCTCCGTGCCCACCAGTTCTATGTGAAGCTAAAGAAGTGTGAGTTTTAATAGGAGGAGGTAAAGTTCCTTGGTCACGTGGTGATGAGGGAGGGTGCACAGTGGACCCCTTAAAGGTTGAAGCAATACATCAGTAAGACCAGCCCATGAGCGCATCCGAGATCCATAGTTTTCTTGATTTGGTGGGCTACTAACGGCATTTCATTGAGGACTTCTCCAGTATCATAACCCCATTGAGCAAGTTGACTCGGAAGGGCGCAGAGTTTGTTTGGAGTGACGCTTGTAAGCGAGCATTTATGGAGCTAAAGGACTGCCTCACATCCGCTGTAAGATCCATATCCTAGTCCGTACCGTTCCGTTGGCTTCCGCGGTCCTTCCGATCGAATTTCGACAATCCTCGACTCGTATCCGACATTTGCGCGTGATCCTAAGCCGGATCTCGCATACCGAAGTCGGCTCGAACACTTCTAGGGAATCTCTATAATATGTCCCATCGATCAAATCAATCAATCAATCACTTCATGTCAAGTACAAAGTAACCCATGCTTTCTTTCTCCACAAGTCAAGCAACATCACAAGTCAACTCTTTCTCACCCTCTCTCTTATACACCTATACATGTCAAGTACACTTCACATCCATCACCCATCACTTCTCTCAACCATCACACCTCTCTCTTTCTCAAATTCAAAAAAAATCCCAAGCAACCAACAAGCTTCACACGTCCACAATTTTCTAAGGAGAGAAAAAGAGAAAGTGAGTTGTGTGGCCTACTTTCCATCCCAAAAACCTATTATCCAAGCCATTCATCTCCCATCTCAACCATTGATCCATCATCTACCACCGTTAAAAGTCAAGCAAATGAACTAAGGAGGCTAAGGAAGCAAGGTGAAGGCCAAGAGGTGGGTGATCTTTGAGTTTCTACCGTTGATTTAATGATTTAAGGGCCCACTTGTTGGTGGGACCCATTTTGATGTATGTGATTTAATCAAGAGGGGCCCATAGTGGCGGGGTCCCTCTATCTCACCGTATCTCTCTCTTTCTCTCTCCCTCTCTTTCTTTGAATGGTGATGATGATGAAGGGGTGAGTGTGGCCCACCATGAATCATATATTCATGTGGGACCCATCAGATGGATGTGTTGGATCTACGTCATCCAGCCCATTAGTGGGCTAAGATGAAGGAAAACATAAATATCAGGTGGGCCACGTTCATGTGGCACCCACCTTGGTGTGTGGGCCCCGACCATGTGGGACCCACCACAATGCATGTGTTTCTCCATGCCGTCCAACGTCTCTGGACGCTGGACGGGTGTGACTAATATGGAGTGCGTGTACTGACAATGGGGTGTGTACTAACAGCTAACCAAAAAAAAAGTTGGAGTGGGCCACCCATATAGGCCCCACCTTGATGTATGTATACAATCCATGCCGTCCATTCCATTTTTCATATCATTTTAGGCGTTGATCCGAAAAATGAGGCTGATCTGAGGTTTTGGCGGGCCATGAAATAGAAAACCATTTCATTACAGTTGAAAATCACCCTGCTGCCTCCATGCTCATAAATATGCCTAATATTGGGCTCATTGTATTTGTTATGGGCCATAGGTGTAAGTGGACGGAGTGGATCTTGCTGATGTGGGCCCCACCTAGGCATTTCTGTAGGAAAAAAAAATAATGCAGCAGCTGACGTTGCCGCTGTCAAACTGCACACAGGGGCACATGAGTGTTGGCGGGCGAGCAGACGAGCTGGGCCTCACGGCCCCAATTGTGGGCCCCACCGTGATGCATTTCGAACATCAACCCATCCATTGTGAGGCCCCCCTTCTAAAAATGTCCTGCCCCAAAAATCAGCCGTATACGGAACTCAGGTGGGCCATACCATCTAAAATCATGTGAAGACATGCCTAAAACGTATAAAATCACTTGGTGGGGCCTACCTGAAATTTGGATGTGGCTGAAACTTAGTCTGAACCCTTAGCCAGGTGCGACACACATAATGGGTGGACTGGATTTGTGGACCACATCGCGGTGGGCTCCCTGTCCACGTAACCCAACTAATGGTTGGGTGAAAAACAAACATTACAGTGGGCCCCCTGGTCCAAGTGACCTTATGAACAGTTTGGATGGCGCATAAATATTATGGTGGGCCCAAGGTTGGATAGGAAATAAACATTTTAGTAGGCCCTAGGTCCTTGTGACCCTATCAACAGGTTGACTGGAAAACAAACATTATAGTGGGCCCCTGGTCCACGTGACCATATGAATAGTTTGGATGTCATATAAACAGTACAGTGGGCCCTAGGTCCAACGACCATATGAACAGGCTTGGATGGAAAATAAACATTTTTGGTGGGCCCAAACCCATGTGACCTTATCAACTGGTTGGGTGGAAAATAAACCTTATGGTGGGCCTCACATGGGACCCACTGATGTATGTATTGTAATCCATACCCTCCATTACTATAGGCCCCACTATAAGGTTTGTTTTTCATCTATGCCGACCATCCTTTCCATCTCTATGGGATCCTCCATAATGCATGTGTTTCATCCAAACTGTACAACCATTTGGGGATTATTCTAAGGCCCACTTTGATACATATGGGCCCATGTATTTAGGCCCGTCTTGAGGAGTTTATAGGCCCATTGTTGAGGCCACCTTGATTTGTATAAGGCCTATTGTTAAGGCCCATGTTGATGTATTGGTGGCCCTTGTTGAGGCCCACCTTAATATCTATATATAAGGCCTATGATTGTGAGACCATTGTGATGTATGTAAGGCCCATGGGTTATGACCCATTGCAATGTACGAAAGGCCCGTTGGTGCGGCCCATATGATACGGCCCACTTGATGAATATATAAGGCCTATATGATGCGGCCCAATTGATGTACTTAAGGCCCAATGGGGCACAATTAGCACCATTGCAATGCATGATTCCTCCATGGTGTATATAATGATGTTTATAATGGGTAGTGCCTTGGGAACAATGATGGTTAGATGCCCACATTGTGAGGATGATGTCGGTTAAATGTCCGCATTGTCACTCTCCCTAAGGCCCATTGATAGGCCCATACTGGTAGTGTGTAGGCCATCTAGGCCCGTCTTCATTTATGAGCAGAGTCTATCACCACATAACATGTATAGTGTAGATCCATGATTCATGATCATACGCATTATATGCATGCCTGATATGAGAAGTCACTGATCATAGCATATGCCTTTGGGCAGATCGGTTATGAGCTCCCTGATAGGAGAAGTTGCTCTACATGAGCGTGTGGTACGCGCAGGATTGTTGCATGTCTAGTAGTATGATTCATGCACATGCATTTGTGTGATTGTGATTATTATATGCCCTAGTGACATCAGGGCCATAGCCTCCACAAACACATCATGGTTGGCCGGATTGGATACCGAAAATATTGTTACTAAGCATCGGGGCGCCATAAATGTCCCTGGGTGAAAATCCCTAAACCCGATGGTACCAGAGGATGACTCCAACGTTGAGACCGAGTGGATATATGAGTGCACGAGGGCCGAATATCAGGAGGTCGCGTCTCTCACTGTGTCGTGGTCGGTTGGAAGGGGGTGTGACCTTACTCGCCCGAGGGTAGGGGGCAATACTAGGCTGAGTTTGACCAGCTCGTGAATGGATCCGCTATCGACATGCCGGACAGGTATTGACAAACTATTGGCCAGGCGGATAGTGAGGTTTCTTACGCTCACTTGGACTGTGCGGCTGGGAGAGCGGCAGTGCCATTTGAAGTGTACTAAACCCCGATGATTATCCAGAATGAGAACTGTACTAATTTATGATGAGGATTGGTATGCTTGAGTTGCATCTCACATTGCATGGCCATGTTATGGCAGATAGCATTCATACCTTGCACCATATAGCCTTGGTACGGCTGATTGCATTCATGTATTCACTAGCATGATTCCGCATTTCTCTGACCTTGTATTCTGAGCACGCTCTTATTGCGCACACACTTACACCACCCTCTAAGCTTTCTATAATCTTATGCATGATTGATGCGTGCAGGTGACGCCAGGACGCAGTTGTAGCTTCACCGCAGTTTGGAGCGTGCAATCGAGCTTTTGGAGTTTTATTATTAGCACTATCTTGTATTTCCCTCTATACGCATTGTACTTAATATTTTTGATCATAGTAGATTTTGTGATGGAATTCTTGTGATTATTATTCGTGGGTTATGCTTTTGGTTATGCTCATTTCAAATCGAATTGATGATTAAAATCCTCCTTGTAGCATCCCAGGATCGGAACTTGGCATATGGGTGCTGGGAGCTGAGAATGGGGTACTATGGAGGTTGTCGGCGCTGGATTCGGCGATCGGGAATTTCGTGAGCCCAGTTTTTCGAGTTCGGGGCATGACATCTGCTCATGTCCTCACTCTTCCTTCTGGGAGCGATGGATTTATTGTATTTACCAATGCTTCGCGTATTGGCTTAGATGTTGTCCTAATGCAGCATGAGAGCCAATGGCTTATGCATCTCACCAGCTTAAGGTCCAAGAGCTGAACTACCCCACACATGATTTGGAGCTAGTAATAGTCATCTTCGCAGTGAAGGTGTAGAGGCACTATCTCTTTGGGGTTAAGTTCAAGCTCTTCTCCGACCACAAGAGCTTAAAATACCTATTCTCTCAATCCGAGTTGAACATGAGGCAGAGATGTTGGATGAAGCTCTTGAAGGACTATGATTTTAATCTCCAGTATCACCCAAGCAAGGTAAATATGGTGACAGATGCCCTTAGCCGTCAACCACGAGGCCTGGTGGTACACTTGATGATTTAGGAGTGGTGGATGCTTGAGGATGTAGTAGCATATGATTTTAAGTTCGGTCTGTAGTCTTCTATCATGCAATTGTTGAGCCTATTGATTCAACACTCTCTTATCGCAAGGGTAATTGAGGCTCAGCAGGCTGATGAGTTGTTGCAGAGTTATAGGGCTGAGGCGGCATCTAAAAGTAAGTCAAATTAGCAAATTGGTTCTGATGGTGGACTTTTCTTCAAAGGTTAATTATGTGTCATAGATATTCCTGAATGCACAAAGATCTTATGGCTGAGGCACATCAATCATGGTTTTCTATCCACCTTGGATCGACAAAATGTATCGAGATCTGAGGCGATAGTATTTTTGGGTGAGGATGAAGCCCTAAATCGTTAGTTTTGTGGCCGAGTATGACACATGCCAGCATGTTAAGGCCGATCATTAGAGACCCCCAAGGTCATTTAGCTATTGAGCGTCCCGACGTGGAAGTGGGAGCATGTGTCGACAGATTTCATTACAGGCTTGTCGAGGACTCAGCGCGGTCATAACACTATCTGGGTTGTTGTGGATCGTCTGATGAAGTTGGCACATTTTCTTGTGATTTGGTCTATGGACCTGATTGCGAGGTTACTCATCAAGGAGATTGTGAGACTGCATGACATTCTAGTCTCGATCATTTTTTACCATTATCCAAGGTTCACGTCTCAGTTTTGGGAGAGCTTTCAGAGAGCGATGAGGTCTGTTTTGCAGCTCAGCACCGCGTATCATCCGCAGACCGATGACCAGACTGCGAGGGTCAGCCAGATCCTTGAGGATATACTTCGGGCATGCATGATTAACTTCGGGGGTAATTGGGATAAGCATCTACGATTGGCTGAGTTCGCATACAACAACAGCTATTAGGTGACCATTGGCATGACTCCTTTTGAGGCACTGTATGACAGACCATGCAGATCTCCGAGTTGTTAGACCGAGGTTCGAGAGTGGCGTCTTCTAGGTCCTGAGCTTGTGCAGCAGACGTTAGAGGCTATCGATATCATCAAGTAGAGGATGCGCACAGCTTAGAGCCAGTAAAAGAGTTTAGGTGATCGTCGGCATCGTCCCATGGAGTTCGCTGTCAGGGACAGAGTGTATCTCAAGGTCTCGCCCATGAAGGGCGTAGTTCAATTTGGAGCGAAGGGCAAGCTTGCCCCGAGATTCATTGGACCTTTCGAGATCATTGGGCATGTTGGCATCGTGGCTTATCGGCTTGCCTTGCCATCTCAGTTGTCTGGCGTCTATAACATTTTTCATGTCTCTATGCTTAGGAAGTGTGGGATAGACATCGTTCCTGTTATTAATTAGTAGCTGCTGGAGGTTCGTGAGAATGCTTCTTACATTGAGCAACTAGTTTGTATCCTTAATCGGAAGGAGCAAGTCCTCCGAACTAAGGTCATTCCCTTGGTAAAGGTATAGTGGGGTCACCATTTTGTTGACGAGGCGTCTTAGGAGCACGAGGCCGAGATTCGAGACCGTTATCCTCATCTCTTTGACAGTTGATTATATATTATATCTTGTATGTTGTCTCCGGCTTTATATGATGATGCTATGTTTCCTCTTCTTTATGAGTTATGTCTAATTGTAATGATTGCATAAATATCGAAGATGAAATTTTTATTAGGAGGGGAGAGTTGTAAGACCCGTATCCTAGTCCGTACTATTTCATAGGCTTCCACGGTCCTCCCGGTCGAATTTCAGCGACCCTCAACCTGAAATCGACATTTACACGTAATTCTAAATTGTAGCTCATAGATCTAGGTTGGCTTGACTCAAAACTTATATTCTAGCGACCGCGCCATCGCCGCAGTTCCAATGTCGCATTTCGCCCGCTGATGCGATACTCAGACTAGAAGATATGGGCCCGCATTCATTTCGAGGAAAACGCCACACGTGCGAATTTTGAGAGAATCTTTACAACCTATCCCATCAATTAATCAAGTACACACCATACCACAAGTACAAGCAACCTATCCCTTTCCCATTCCTAAAGTCAACTCTCTGTTTACGCATCCCTTTCTTACAACTCTATCACTCCACCCATCACTCCATCTCTTTTCATCCCATCACTTCCCTCTCTCTCATTCTCTCTCTTCAGTCCTAAGCAACAAAAAAAAATCCAATGTCTAAGCCTTCCAAGAGCAACTCAAGTGTGGCCCACTTCTCTACCACCCAATCTCTCATCTCCACCATCAAAACTTCATCATCCACTGTCAAAAGTTGAGCATAAGAGATAAAGAAGCTAAGGGACCAAAAAGAAGGCCGATAGGTGGGTGATCCATTGTTGATTTTCAATTTGATGGCCCACTTGTGATGAGACCCAATTTGACCTATGTGTTGTAATCATATGAGGGGACCATAATGGCGGGGTCCCTCCACTACACTGATATCTCTCATTGTCTCTCTCTCTCTCTCTCTCTCTCTCTCTCTCTCTCTCTCTCTCTCTCTCTCTCTCTCTCTCTCTCTGTAACACCCCGTACTTTCGGTACTCGGGTGTCACCACGTAGATCCAGATTAACTTACATATATGCATTGACCCACATAATTTGCCTTACACGTCACTATCCAATGACCCTCAATCTATTCATCTTAACCCTTAGATTTTAGACTATGACATCTCATCATACACCTATGTAGTACAGTCGAACCATATGAAACCAATGTAGGGATCAAAATCACAAGGTCCACCATTCATCGATCCACAACATCCTGTAGGAGGATCCATTCTATTCAACTCCCAAGTTTCACCCAAACAATCATTAGGACCCATAGAGTTATCAATAATGAAATACTAGGCAAATCAAATCGTTGGGTTAGTTTATAATGGTCCTAACTCCTAATGACCCTATATATATAGTGTGCAGACAATAATAATAATAATAAATACAAAAAATGATATAAATACATGTATACACATAATAAAATAAAGGAAATAAAGTAAAATTATAATTATTATATGAGCAGTAATAAGTATTGAAGAGGTAGACAACTCATAGGGCCACTTTAACTGTTGACGATCAATTTGGGGTAAATCTGACCACCAAAACCATTATAATCATCCGTTAAGGGTCAAAATCTGGTTGGCATGGCCCACTTGGGTCTCACTGTCAACCCAAAATGGGCCAAAACCCCTGTATAGTGTCCCCAATACAAATGAACGGAGTAGATTGTGGAAATGACATTACGGTGGGCCCCTGCGCAATGCATGTGCATTGAAAGTGCTCGTGCATGAGGTGCACTAGAAGCAGGAACTCGGTCGGACCAGCTCTGACCGAGCACCATTCAAAAAAATGGGTTCTTGCAATCTTCCTGCCTTCCCTGTGTTTCTAAACCGACTATGTTCGAGCTCTTAGGTGGCCCACCATGATCGTTTTTCGGACCATTCAGTCCGTTGAATTTCTCCGTGGGGCCCGGATTAACATAACAGTATAGTCGTTTGAGCATTGGTAAGCAGAGGAAGGAGATTGAACGCCATCATCCAATCCATGCCAAATATAGCCCGACCGAGATCCTGTGGAAAGATGAGAGAGAGAACCGCCCTTCCTCTTTGGGAAGGACGAGTCTCAGCGGTCCACTATGGGAGCAATCCCAGCCATTGAAACCTCCTCTCGCTAACTATAAAAAGAGGGCGCTGTAACCCTAGGAAATTCATGCCAAGAGAAAAGAAAGTAGAGGGAAAGAGAAACACAAGCAGGGACTGTTGTAGCTCAAACTGCCGAAACGGCATCCACCCATTACAGGTGACCACCTCCTCCCATTTCCTTCTTACTGTTTCAACCAGGATAAAACCTCGGGAATGACCGTAGATATGCTGGAAACCATCCAAGCAATGGCTGTGTTCACACCTAAAACAAAGCAGATTGTGTGGGTCCCTGCTTTGCACTGAAGCCGAGCCAATCCATGGCTCTGTTTCGGTGGGGGAATCCGACCTTATTTCATCATCGGTTTCAGCCCGACCTGAGCCAATCAATGGCAGCAGGGTGAGTTGAGAAATCGTTAGGCTGGACCTTGGAGCTTGAAAATTGGCCAACTAATGGCCATATTTTCAGGGTGTATCATTCCAGCAATGGCAGCATTTCTTGGGTTGGAGAACAGTTGAGAGAAGACCCTGTCTTGAACTAAAACTAAGCCAACCCATGGCTCCATTTAAGTCTGAAATCAGACCTAGAACGAGGCCAAGAAACAAGCCTGTCTGGAGCTCCGTTTAGAGTTGAGGCCAGACGATCTGACAGGCCATCAGATGGCCCTGTTTCGAGTACTAATTAAGCTGAGATTGGGTGTTGATTTAAGCCCTTAATCTGGCCCTTGATCAATTTTGATCCAGCCTCAAAGACGGATCGAAGTTTGGGCCATGAATGGGTACCAAATCCGGACCTCAATCTAGTTGCAACCAGGTTGAAAAATGGCTCCAAACGGCATGCAGAGAAGAGACTGTTCACGTAGGTGGTGGGTTGCCCTGACTATGGGCCCTACATAAATGCAGGTGGGCCTCACCTAAACGTCAGTGGGCTGCCCTGTCTATGAGCCCTGTACTGACCGTGGGCCCCACCAAATGATGGTGGGTTACTCTAGTGTCAGGCCACCATTGACCATTTGAGTTTGGACCGTCCATCAAGGACACTGTATCCAGGAAAAGCTCCTGGGCCAGACGTCCTTCAGTGACGTCCAGGACTGGGACGTTTTCCTTTCTCTTCCTGTCTTTTATTTCTTTTTCTTTCGTTTTTATATAAATAAATATGCTACGTATGGTATGAATATACGTTACACGGATGCGTGGTGGGCCCCACATGGAACCCACCTGTGGTGAGGAACAAATGGTGTACGTGTACACCAGTGCGTGGGAATAATTCCTGCACCACCCGCATGCATATCAGTTCACGTAAATTGATTGTCAAAAAAAACAGTTGAGATCTCATCATACCTGATGAATCTGGAAGATCTGAACGGTTCGCATGATGCAGGACCTCATAAAACGCCCTGGTGCCAATTTTTACTTTCAACCGAAACTTCTGTGGGCCATGAAAAAGCAAACAGTTTCTTCCCTTGATTTAAATTTATCCTTACTATGGCCCACCTAGATCTTAAATCAGGGTGAAAATTTAAACCCTAAGGTTTCTCGAGATTCCACATCTCATGAACCATTCATATTCGACACCCATGTCACACGCATGAAGATAAGCACGTGCCTAGGTGCATAAGTGAATATGCTTCATGTGCTCATACCATGCAGGTAGCATGGTAAGTCCTACACACCTAGAACCCACCTTGTGCACGTGGATACAATCTGTCCAGGGGCTGGGCATGTTGCACCTGGACGCTCGATATATATACATACTATATGGTGCAAATGTAATACTTATGCTGTATACATAGATATACTTACGTGATATATCAATAATGTATATAACGTATACATGTATACCGTAATATGCAAATATATTATACATAATGTATACACAGATATACTATGGGATGTATATGGTGTGCGAGCTCATCTATATAGCGGTGGGCCACGTATGGGGGTCCCACCATGATATAAATGATCATCTACACGTCTGTGCGATGGACCCCACCAACTAAATAGCAATATATCGAGCCCGCTTATTGGGATTGGTATTGTCGGGCATATACTCCTCTCAAATAGGCGCCAAACCATCATGATTTGGGCCATTCGACCGGCCATGGCATCCTAGAATCTTAGAAATTATCAGCTAATGCAAGAGATTTCTCTAGGAATCTGTTCAAGTGACGCAGAGACACTAGCCTCTCGAGAGGGCTCACACCAAAGAACACCCTACAACGTATCTGGTGATGATTCTTCCCCTTGAGCTTTCCATCTTCTCATTAGCTTAAGTTATAGTTTTTTATTAAAAGTTATAATTGATATCTCTCTTTTATAATCACATGTGTTAGCTGTTGAAATTGAATTGCTATATTATATTCTTTATGATTACCCTGTATAATTGTTCATGTTTGTGGATTTCCTTTTGTGGATTGCTTATGGAACTTAAACTGGTACATTAGTGAAAAATTTCCACATATGAATGTACACTCATACTTGGGATGTAACTTGACTAGTTGTGATCATAATGGGCCTTCGACTTAGTGGTTGTTGAATGGTGGTTTGAATTGGACATTGATGTGGGCCTACCATCCATGAGTCGTTATGTTAAATGATTTTCAAGGATGGTCTTTATCGCATGTTTTAATACTCACCCTATATGGCCTATTTTGACATTTGCCCTATGTGGCTCAGTTTTGGTATTTGCCCTATATGGCTCGATGTACCATTTCTATACAACCATGTGGTGGTAAACCCCATATACTGTAATATGATTGGTCACTAGTCGACGGGTTTCCATTAAACATCCTAAGGTGGTAGTCTCATGAGCCGGGGATGGTGGTATGGGACCTATACCCGAATTGTCGGCCTACGCTGGGCCATGTGCTCTCCGTAGTGACCTTTGAGCTTATCTAAATTGGCTGGTTGTAAATGGACTAATAATGACTTGGCTAATCATGCATACATGGCACATATTGTTCCGACTGGATGATATTTCTCAGGTTCGATGATTGTATGGGCGGCGGCCCTGTCCCCACGGGTAAACATCCCCAGGGCGTGAACGCATTGCATGGGTGGCGGCCCTGTCCACATGGGTAAACATCCCCGGGGCGTGAACGCATTGTATGGGTGGCGACTCTGTCCGCACGGGCAAACATCCCCAGGGCGTGAACGCATTGCATGGGCGAAGGCCCTGTCCGCACGGGTAAACATCCCCGGGGCGTGAACGCATTGTATGGGCGACGGCTCTCTCCGCACGGACAAACATTCCCGGGGCGTGAACGCATTGCATGGGCGGCGGCCCTGTTCGCATGGGTAAACACCCCCAGGGCGTGAACGCATTGCATGAGCGACGGCCCTGTCCGCACGGATGAGCATCCCCGGGGCGTGAACGCATTGCATGGACGGCGGCCCTGTCCACACGGATGAGCATCTCGGGGGCATGAACGCATTCCATACATCCATGCATTTAATAAGACTGCATTTACTATGTTTTGGTTGTCTGGATGTTTCATACTATTTCTTACCTAATGCGGCAGTGTATAATCTTGAGGAAAATTCACACTGAGTTGGCCACTCATCCATCAAAAATATAACCGTACAGGTAGCATATATGGCTTAAGTGATATGCAGATTCAGACTGATGAGGAGCCGTTATAGTGGTCAAGGACATGTGTTTGTACCTATCAAGGAAGCTGCGTGATCTTGCGGCTTTAGTTTGCATTTCATATGCTTTTAAATTTCTCATGTGTGTAATCTTGTATTTGTTATTGTGGAAACATTGGTTTGTATAAGTCATTATGGGCAACCACTTGTATATTCTAAATGAAATGAAAATTTTTCTTTATGTTGATTTGTCCATTCTACGCTCATCTGTTTACTCTGATAAAGGAAAAGAATGTATACTCGAATTTGACCATCCTTTAAAGTTAACACTCAGGTTTTTAGGAAACGGGTCGTATACTCAGGTCCTGAAAACACGGGGCGTTACACTCTCTCTTTTTGATGTGTTGCCCACCTTAATGAACTAAATAGATCCAAACCATCCATCAGTGGCAGCCACCCCACTGTATTCCTTCTGGACGGCTTTGGGCAACCCGAATGAAGGGAAAAACACAAATGTCAATTTGATCCAAACTAGGTGGGCCACCCACGTGTGAACCCACTGTGTTGTGTGCATTTTATTCACATGGCCTATCAGTTTGCACTGTTGGACCATTTGTCCAGCAGTTCACAGACCTATCGGATGGGTTATATCCACCATCCAGCAAGGGGACGTGGACCCTACAGTGGACCCTACAGGAAGCAGATTGGCTGGAGTACTGTATCCCAGCTATATAGCCGATGTATTGACGTCATTAGGTGGGCCCTGATCACGATCATGAGGGTTGTATTATATCTCAACCGTTCATCTAGGGACCCACGAGTAGCAATATAGCTGCTATAACAAGCATTTGTAGATCTATGGGTCCCAGAGGATGTAAGTGTTGCATCTATACCATTCAACCATTTATGGAGGACGTCTCACGGTATGAGACAGATATGAATTTTAGGTGGGACCCACCTTAATGTACGTGTTTTATCTGCGCACCGTCCAACTAGACAATGCATGTGTAGCGCACCGTCCATTGCTTGGACGGTGGGCCACTAAAGCACATGAAATACATGTATTCTATCCAGCAGTTCATCTATCTGGACACTGGGCTTTTTTAAAAATAATAATTATTATTATTATTATTATAATATAATATTATATAGATATATGTATATTTGGTGGGCCCACATGGGACCCACCTTTAATGTTGTATTTCATATCTTGCACCGTCCATCTAGACGGTGCCATGTGAGGTCCTTTGTATGTGGTGCATCCACACCGTCCACTGCTTGGGACGGTGGGAATCCCACCTGATGTATGGGTCTTTTCCACACCATCCAGGTGGCTAGATGATGGGACCCACCGTTGATCTATATACTACATTCACATCGTGGCCACCTTGATCTATGTGTTACATCCAAATTGTCCATCCAAATGGTGAGCTCGTCTTAAGGCTTGAGACAAAATGAGGCAAATCTATCGGGTGGACCACACTAGAGCAAACAGTGGTGATTGAACGTCTACCATTGAAACCCCTTTGGGGTCACAAAAATTTTGGACCAATATGGAATTTGTTTCCTCTGAACCTAGGTCCTTGTGACCTTATGCAGATTGGATAGAAAATAAACGCTATGGTGGGCCCTATGGGGTTTTATCGGTGGGAATCATTATCACCACTATTATTTGTGGTATTGTCCAGATGATCTTCCACTATGATTCATTTGGGTAATGCTCTATAATAACCTCTTTAAATAGATTAATGGTATAGATGGCGTGACCCACTTGATAAACATGAGGCCCATTGGTGCGACCCATATGATGCGGCCCATTTGATGTATGTTGGCCCATTGGTGCGGCCTATTTGATATGGCCCATTTGATGTATATTAGCCCATTGGTATGACCCATATGATGTGGCCCATTCTGTTGTATGTTGGCTCATTGGTGCGGCCCATTTGATGTATATTGGCCCATTGGTATTACCCGTATGATGTGGCCCATTTTATGTATGTTAGTCCATTGGTGCGGCCCATTTGATGCGACTCATTTAATGTATATTGGACCATTGGTGCGGCCCATATGATATGGCCCATTTGATGTATATTGGCCCATTGGTGCGGCCCATTTGATGCGGTCCATTTGATGTATATTGGCCCATTAGTGCGGCCCATTTGATGCGCCCATTTGATGTATATTGGCCCATTGGTGCGACCCATTTGATGTATGTTGGCTCATTGGTGCGGCCCATTTGATATATGTTGACTTATTGGTGCGACCCATTTGATGCGACCCATTTGATGTATAATGGCCCATTGGTGCAGCCCATATGATGCGGCCCACTTGATATATATGAAACCCATTGAGATGTATTTGAGGCCCAATGTAATATATATGAAGACCACGAGTGAGGCTCGATGGGACGTATGTGAGGCCTTTGTGTGGGGCCGAATGTGTTGTATATGAGGCCCATTGCGATGTGAGATTCCACCATGATGTATGTAATGATGTTTATGGTGGCTGCCTTGGGAGCAATGATGGTTTGAAGTCCATATTATAAGAGCAATGATGGTTAAATGTCTACTTTATAACTCTCCCTAGGGCCCATTGTTAGGCTCATGCTGTTGTGTGTAGGCCATCTAGGCTCATCTTCGCTATGAAAAGAGTTCGTCACCATATAACATACTTAGTATAGCTCCATGATTCATGCACATACGCATCATATGTATGCTCGATATGAGGAGTGACTGATCATAGAATACGCCTTTTGGCAGATTGTTTATGGGGCTCCTTGATAGGTGGGGTTACCTCATATGAGCGCACGGTACGCACAAGATTGCTACATGACTGATAGCGTGATTCATGCACCTCGCATTTGTATGATATGATTATTGTACGCCCTAGCGACATGAGGACTGTGGCCTCCACAGGCATATCGTGGATGACAGGATCGGACACCGAAAATACTGTTACTAGTATCGGGGCGCCATAGATGTCCCTAGATGAAAATTCTTAATCCCGATAGTACCAGATGATGACTCCAACATCGAGACCGAGTGGATACATGAGCTCACGAGGATCGCATACCAGTAGGCCACATCTCTCACTATGTCGTGGTCGGTTGGAAAGGGGTGTGATCTTATCTACTTGAGTGAGGGGGTAATATATAGGTTGAGTTTGATCAGCTTGAGGAATGAGTCCGCTATCGACGAGGCGAGCCCGATATTGATAGACGGATAGTGAGGTCTCTTCCACTTACCCAGTTGTGCGCTCGGATAGGAGCGACAAGCTGGCGTAGAGTGCACGAGACCCTGGTGATTGTCCAACGTGAGAATTATACTGATATTTGATGCTCTAGTGATAAGTTGCATTGATATGTGCATTCAACTGAGGACTAATATGCCTGAGTTGCATCTCGCATCGCATGGCCTTGGTATGACCGACATCATTCACTTCTTGCACCATATGGCCTTGATGTGGCTGATAGCATTCATGTCTTGCATCACGTGGCCTTGGTATGGCTGATTGCATTCATGGACTCATCAGTATGATTCTGCATTACTCGATATTACATTCTGAGCACGCTCGTATTACTCACACACTTACACCACCCTCTAAGCTTCCTATAAGCTTATGCACGATTGATGCGTGCAGGTGACGCCAGGACGCAGCTATAACTTAGTCGCAGCAGGAGCATGTAGTCGAGCTTCAGCAGTTTCTGTTATTATTATTATCTTGTATTTCCCTTCATATGCATTGTACCTTAAAAATTTTTATCATAGTGGATTTTATAATGGTGTTCTTGTGGTTATTGTTCACGGGTTATACTTATGGTTATGTTCATTACATATCAAATTGATATTGAAAATCCTCCTTATAGGATCCCAGGATTGGAACCTGATAAATGGGTATCGGGAATCGAGAATGAGGTTCTAAGGAGGCTGTTGGTGCCGAATTCGGCAATCGAGAATTTTTTAAGCCCGATTTTTGAGTTTAGGGCGTGACACTTTTAATACAGACGATGTGACCATGATGATTAATCGCATGACTTGTTTAGAGCACTATGTCGATTAGTTTCACCTAACATATATTTTGGCATCATATCTTTTGTTAGATTTTCTACAGTAGGGATTGATTTTTGTCCTTAGCCATTGGGTGTCTCTAGATTTGACTTATCTATTTTAAACAATCATTTTTCTATAAGCTCTTTTTTGAATGTCGATATATTATTTGTTGTCTTTGGCCATTTTGAATTTTCTAAATTGATTATGACAAAATTCGTGTCCACAAAATGTTTAGTAAACCTCTGATCATGAGATTGGTGAGTTACTTTTTGCGTCAAATTGATTAGATCTTTATAACCTAATTGCTACGATTGTGTTGTAAGTGGTGGACACTAGCCCATGGGAGTAACAGTTCGTGAGGCCTAGGCATCAGAGGTTACCCTTTGGGTGGATTGGCCCTTGTGTAGTATTGTGGTATTGTCAACAATATTGGCAGTTGTCCCTCAAGCTGCTTGACTCCAGCATAAGTTTGCAGCGCCATCAGTAAGCATGGTTGCCCCCCAAGTGGGTCAGTGTCTTTATGGAATTACTTCCCAGGCATATAGATGTTTTGGAGGTCTTTGTTCTAGCCTTTGCTCTCGATTTAACATCCATATTGATTTATTGGGAAACTCTGATATAGCACACCATGTCCCATCCAGTATGTTAGAAATAATGTTAATGTTCAATATGGACACGTGGCCACATGTATTATGAACGAACTTAATTTGGTTAAACATTTGTGATCAGAATAGTGTCAAACATACTAGAGTCGTGTTCAAGTTGAATCGCTCGTACGCTTGTGACCTCAGGTGCCAAACTAGCTAGATTAGGATTAGACCTACAAAGGGCACAGGTTGGCCAGACTATTTAGCCACTAATTGTTACAATGATTTTAAAAGGGAAGGGTTGGTCTTTTAGAATGAAATCTTTTTTTCTTTGGAACCAATGACTTTTTTTCAACGATGATAGTGTACGAAGTTTTCAGGTTAAAATAAAAATAAAAATAAGGATAGATCACTAATTTTATGGTTCGGAATGTAAAACGGTACAATTAGCAAAAAAGAAAAAGAAAAAAAAAAAAAAAAAAAAGGAATAAATACATATGGTGGCCTGTACTAGCAAGACGACCTTTAAAACTTTTAGAAGGTCATAAGATGATTATGGCAGCATGTGACTGAAGATGTATCAGGCATGAATTTGATAATCGAAATCTGACTATAGTGGTCGTGGATATTTAAACTACTCCTAATGTGTACTGCAGTGATACACTAGACAACAACAGGACCAAACTAATGGCTCCAAACTAGTCGTAAGATGCTGGGTTTTGGCAGGCCACAATGGTTTTGGATCAAGTTGATATTTGTGTTTTCCCTGTGTCCACGTGACCTTTTCAACAATAGGTTGGATGGCAAATAAATGTCACGGTGGACACTAAGAAGTTTTTTGTGGTGGCCGTTCAACCACAATTGTTTCCTATGGTGTGGTCCACTTGTATTTGCTTTTTGTTTTTTTTTTCTACGCAATGTGTTCAAAATAATATGAAAAATAGATGGACAGCATAGATATACAACATATACATCGAGGTGGGCCACTGTTAGGGTCCCACCAACATCACTGGATTCAGGGTCAGGGAAGGCGTGTCATTGAATAAGGTACTAGAATGTAACATTCTTGATTAATCAGACAGTAATTTGTAAACATTTCTTTACCTAGGAACAGGAAATCCTGTTATGCCGAAACAAACGATCCCAGGTTAAATATGAGATGGCGCAAGTTTCTTTTGCTCGAAGCAGTCAACTAAGGCTACCAGGATATTTTAATGCCCAGCCGCCCATTTTGAAGGGGATGTTTGCTGAGAGTCGATCACCTACACGGACATGAAACTACAACATATGGTACTGTGCTATCTTTACTGCCAATTTGCAACTTGAATAGGAAATCCACACCATGAAAAGGGTAGGTCTGACTATGAATATTAAAAGGAACAAAAATCAATCTGATCCATTCATTCTTTGAACCACACCATTCGAGTCAATTGATAACCGAAGATCTGACTCAGCATAAAGAGTTGCCCACCTGGTGAGCAGTTCAATCTGATTTTGGGGAAGGACGATTTTCATGGTAGGGATTAACCATTCTCATGAGACTGATTTCTTTCATAAATGACATACATGTTCGCCGGAAAGAAGGTACACCAACAGCAGTTATCCGGAAGAAGTATTTTTGCGTATCTACTTTCATATAACGCATTTTGCTTAGGTTTCCTATCCATTGTTTGATAGAACAAGTGGCATAAGGCCCATCACCAACCAAACAAGAAAAATAATGGAGGACACCCAAATTTCTCTTCGGGTTTTCGATATCTCGGAGGACTTAGACGATTTCATGGTATGGGCCACCGATAGCAAGGCGGCTCGCTTTTGCAGTTGGGAGCCGTACACTTCCAAAGAAGATGCTCTCAACTACTTAAAGGAGAAGGTTGTTTCCCATCCATGGTTCCGAGCCATATGCTTGGGAAACCGGCCGATCGGGGCTATTTCGGTTGCCCCAGGATCTGATAACGATAGATGTAGAGGTGAACTTGGGTACGTTCTAGCATCCAAGTACTGGGGCCAAGGGATAGCAACACGAGCGGTCAAGATGGTGATCGATTCCATATTTGTGGAGTGGCCACATCTAGAGAGACTTGAAGCTCTAGTAGACGTTGAAAATCCAGGTTCACAGAGAGTGCTGGAGAAGGCTGGCTTCCTTAGAGAAGGTGTCTTGAGGAAGTACTTCATTCGAAAAGGGAAGACTAGAGATGTGGTGATGTACAGTTTTCTTTCAACAGATTCACTTGCGCAACTTTGACAAGGCCTTGTATGAATTGCTGTCCTCATAAGGAAGGCCTACCTGTTGTCTGTTGAAACCCCTATGGGTTTGGCGAGACCAAATCTGTTTGCTACTAGTTGAAGCGTGTCAAGATCTTACTTTTACCTTCAAATTTAGACACGCAATAGTTTTCTTTTAACTTTTTTTTTTTGTTCTTTTTGGTTATATACCCATTACTTGAGTGGTTAGAATTGCTTCAGCAATATTGTGAGTTAAGGGATATGCTCCATCTGTGTAGGACTGACAATTTGAACGATTAGGATTGTTTTAATTGGCGTCATTTGAATGGCTGTAAAATAGTCTTTAGTCACAATCTATGGCCCACATGAATTGTGGAATGGACTAAAACTTTTTTTAGGCACATATAATATCCAAGTATCATTTCTAATGTTACAGTATGCTTAGATCTCGCAGGCATATTTATATCCTAGAAATACGTTTCAAATTAACAATCCTCTTGTAGACAGGCTTTCATAGGAGGGAGAGGAGAGCAAATGCAAGGAGAATCAGGCTAACTCTTAAAAATAAATCTGAGATATCCAGATTGTGATTTATTAGCCAAGGGATCTCTGTCTAAATATCATCAAGTTTCTACAAAACCAAAATCATAAAATCCTACAATTACTTTACACCCCTACCCACACACTCCACACCACATGGGCACTCGATCCTGGTTTAGTGTTGAAACAGAGGCCTGTCTACCACTGAGCCATGGAGGCAAATCCTCTTGTTGACAGGCTTTCATAGGACAGGGAGAAGAGCCAATGTTATCTTGTTTTCCTCAAACTGTACTCCTTTTAGAGACAACGAGGACCAACAACTCTCAAAAATAAATACCAGGTGTCCCTGATTTTCTAGGGATATTAGGTAGGATATCTTTCAACAAACACTCCACTTCTTCCCCTCCTTTTAAGCCAAGACATAATAATCTGAACTCCAAGTATTCTTGCTACCGAACGACCTCTCAAGCTTTGGATATAGGCCCATTGCCTCTATTACTAGCCCAAATGGTATCTATACTAGACCTAAAAATCATTGCCACCTCTAATAATCGACAAAACCTAATTAAAGAATCACTTATTTGCTTAGTGCCTATTTGGGATCAATGATTTGCTCCACGGATTTCAAAAGTCTGTTGATGGGTAGATGCCAATAGTTTTAGAACTTAGTGATTTAGCTTAAAAATCGATTGACTTGACTTGACTTGACTACGTGTTGGGCTGAGTTGTCCGGCTTGTTCCAAACACATCCAAGCTCGTCCTTAACTAGCTCATGACATGCCTGAGTCGTTGTTGACTCAGTTGACTCACAGCGGTGGCGTTGAGTCATAGCTGGTGAACTTTTTAATTAAAAACATTGGAGGGTGAGATTCAAACAAGACTTCCTGGCAAAAAGAAATCAAGGTTTCTAGAAAATGCAAAATTTTGAATAAGTTGAACTTGAACAGTTCAAAATCTGGGCCTAAGACAACCCTAGGCCTATCCCTTGGTACCCTAAAAGCAATGCTCTCAACCATACGTGTAAGCAGATCCAATAAGTTTAAACATTTTTTTATTACTTATATTTAAATAATTAATATTTATTTATTATAAATATTTCTAATTCAATTCTTAAGTATCGAGTTGAGTAAAAACAAACTTATATTTAAATAATTAATATTTATTTATTATAAATGTTTCTAATTCAATTCTTAAGTATCGAGTTGAGCCAAAACAAAGGCTCACTGGCGTTTTCCATTGACTCGACTTGATGAAGCTTCGAGTCAGGTCTATATGTAGGATGGAGGGAGGAGAGGATAAAATACACACACACACATTTCTTTATGTAGGTGATGTCCAAGGGGGCTAAGGACATTTAAGGCTCTCACTTTATTCCCTCTTGCATAACATCCATTTATAAAGATTAGGATTTTTCGGTAAAACAGTTGTATGGTGCTATGCCTCCTTATTGTTTTCATATGACCTACTTAGAACAAGCTGGGGCCCTGAGGGACCTACCATGATTTATGTGTATATCAACACCATCTATCCATTTTTACATATTATTTTAGGATATAAGATTTTTTTTTCTTAAATGAGGTAGACCCAAAGCTCAGAGCACACAATTGATATTAAACACCCACCATTAAAAACTTCTTAGAAGCTATGGAAGATCAAGCTTAAATTTGTGTTTTACCTTCATCTTGGTTTATGTTGTTAATGCACTGATTTGTGCACCTTATTTGTCAATTACATGAGTTCATGTGTTGTTAGAAGTTGAAGACCAAAGACGAAAGAGGACATGGAGCATCAATGAGGAAAGATTAGATAAATGAGATGCCTTGGTGACCCTAACTGTAATGCCTCGGTTTTCATAACCCAAGATTAATACTCGTTTTCTAAAAGACTAAGTGTTAATCTTTAAAAATAGCCCAAATTTCATACACATATTTTTTTTTCTTTTTCTAAAGAGTAAGCATTTCAGTCGAAGAGAAACAAATCAAGCATAAATGAAAGTATACATATACATTCAAGCTATACGAGCGGCTATCCATATGGCTTATACAAACCAATGTCTCAAGATTTATAAATATAGGGAAGTAGAAAGTCAATACAAGTGAAATTTAGAATCTAAAACTGCAAGATCATCCAACTTCTCCTACTCCCCATGAGCAATAACCTGCGCATCATTTGAATCTCATGTAACAATTGAATATGGTTCGATAACGCCAATGTCTATCCCAATAAGGTATACCCATTAAGATTTACCAAACTATCACGGTAGTTAAACATAATTTTATCAAGATAGATCTATATTGAACCATTCATAATGATCATAACAAATGATATTCAAATCCATCGTACTAGTCAATGATAGTTCTAAAATAAGAATCATACAAAATAATTCACGATTCAATTCTTATTTAAATGCATGGAAGCATGAATGTACATTAGCCTGAAGATGCTTATCCAGCCAGCTTTTAAGAAAAACCCATGAGTGGGGTGAAACCCACATGTAAGTGGCTAGTCACCAACAAAAATATATTAAGTACGTGCTAAAGTGACTAGCTCACACAAATTGGTTTGATTATCGATGGTCTGGGAGCTAGCGAAACATATCGCAATAAAAGATACGTGCTAGAACATCCAAAATTAGCCACCCGTCATCGCCTGTATGCCGTAAATGCATAATTAACCTAATCATTATTATTTCAATTACAAACAACCATTTTAAAAAATTTTCAAAGGTCACTATGGAGGGCTTGTCACCCAGTATAGGCCAACAGCTAGGGCATAGTGTCCCATACCACCAATCCCAGCTCATGAGAGCCCAACAGGTAGGATGTTTAATGGTAACCTCTTAAACTAGTGGTCAATCATAGTTCAATAAGTGAAAATTGCCATTGTAAGGTTATACAAAAATGGTCCATCAAAGCCACATAGGGTAACTAACCCATCAAAGACACATAGGGCAAATATTCCATCAAAGTCACACAGGGCAAATATTCCATCAAAACCTCACAGGGAGATAGTCCATCCAAGGATGCGATAAAAAAGGATTATCCCAAAAGCCACACAAATTTTTTTATAAACCAGCCCAAGCTCCTCTACTGAAAATTTTCATAGAGAGTAATATTTTCATTGTTTGTTTTCATGACCCTTCTGTGTTCCCAAAGAGATTTTGCTGCCAATATCTATTCGTGTTGTGATACATTAGATGAATGGTCTATTTTTATTTTTATTTTAAATGTTTTAAACAATTAAAATATTTATTAACTAAGGGGTCCACTTCTAAGGTTCGATTCTACGATCCAGTTCGGTTCTACAAAACCCCAAACCGAGAACTGAACAAACTAACCAGTTCTTTAATTTTTGGAAGTGGAAATGTAACTGGTGCACTTCAAAACTGGACCAAACCATGCGGTCTAGTCAGTGTAGCGGTTCTATCCGTTTGAACCCCTAATGTTTGATGCTCAGATGAATGGTCGAGTTCATATCCTTAAAAGACAATTATAATCTTTGAGACTAAAGGAAGGCGCTTTGGCCAACATATCATGAAAATGCTTGAATTATATAATGAGATAGATTCAATTAGATAAGCCGAGGAGGAATTCATCACAAATGTTGTCCTCATATCATTGACACTTACATGTAATAGGTTCATTAACAATTATAATATGATGGAGCTTAAATAAATGGTGAGAAAAAGCTTAACACACAATTGGTCCTTTATGAGGCAAACAATTTGAGATGTCAAATGGGGCATTTTTTGAGTTAGTAAATGACAACTCTAGTGGTAAATAGAGTTGGGCATGGGACGACTCAACTCGTCCGAGTTGTTTAGACCCGACTCAACCTGAACTGAATGGGTGAGTCGGTTCGAACCAAGTAGGCTTCGCCCAATTTGAACTCAAATCAAGTCGAGTCTAAGTTACCCAGTAACTCGACTCGACTCGACCCGAGACATGATTTGACTTGGGTTCGGGTATATAAAAAAAAAACCTAATTTCTAACTCTCTCTACCCTGCCCTCCGCACCCGTACACTACCCCAACCCAATCCCAAACTCTCTCTCTCCCTCCCTCATCCTCCTCATCCAAGTCCGACAACCACCCACCACTACCATGTAACACCATTATTTTTGCTATTTTGAATTACTAAAAATCCTTAAATTTTTTTTTATAACTAGCCACGTCATCACTAACTGACCCTTGACACTCGAGATGGGCTTCTTCACGGCTAATACCGATAAGAACCGTACAAATAGGATTGATCGACTGCCGAAGACCAATGAATCTAACCGATCACTTAAACATCGAGTTTAACCCCATGACTGTTCACATAGGGTCCAAATCTATCCAACCTGTCCCCAACTAATCAAACTACCGTAACTTAATTAGAGATCTACCCAATCCCGAGCCAGTCATGGGTCGAACCTTAATTAATGGACCGAATCAACCTAGTTACTCTTTTAGCCTAAAATCGACGGTTTAGAGTGATCATGACCGAATCATCATTTTCTCTAATTTTGAATAGGCCATACCATGAACTTAATTTATCCATGCCTTAACCACTATGCCTAAGAAGTCTCTTTACCCAATTTATTCCAGAAGCACCTCGATTATCCGAACAAGCTTTAGACTGCTCGTTAGTGGGCCACTAGTTTTAAAAATTATAGAGTAATGCCCGTCTCACTGGGCTTGCGGTCCATCGAGTACGATGGGCTCAAACGACATCTAGAAATAGACAATTCGAGTCGTCCTGTCGGCACTTGTAAAATGCAACTCTCCCTAGTATTGGCCAAAAATCTGAATTTTAAAACAAATGGCCTCGCCACTTAGGATAATAAATTAGGACATTTCAGCCATCAGATTTCATCCAAATTTACACCATAGGCTAGAAATATTTTCCTACACTCGCCCACAAAATCTGAGCATTGATCAAGGATTGGTGACCGTTGATCGTAAATTGGGCCACTTCGGCAAAATCCTGCATCCGTTTGCGATCAAACTTTGCCCAACCCTTCATTGAGCTATGGGGCACGTGTTTCATGAATCATATGGGCCAGGGGTCCATTAGGGAAGCCCCAATGATAAAAAAGGGCCCATAGGGCCATTGGGAGAATTACACCAAACTGTAAGGTCAACTGATATAATCCTCGACATATAAAGGTCCATCCCTACCTCCCTCATTTGCTGAAATTTCAACAACTAAAATTCTGAGAAAGAGAGAGAGAGAGAGAGAGAGAGAGAGAGAGAGAGAGAGAGGGTAAAGGATTGTACCTTAGTGATTGGAGATCATAACTCCCCGCACCCTTTGTCGTTGCAACTCCAGAAATTTCGGTCCTACCGCCGTAGAACCGAGCTACGCCCGACCTAAGGTAAGAATCGAACACTAGCCCATTTTTTTCCTAATGATCAGCCACATGCATATATCTTACCACCATTTTCTTACAACGCAGGGCCCCGACACATCGAGTTTGCAGACTCGGTGACGTTAGGATGCTTGCAAAGGCTTCCGATCAATAATAGGTATGGACCATTGCCTTTAGTGGCCGATTATCGCACCTAGCGTAGGTTTAATGAATGTGATTGGTAAACCGTTAGTGCATGTGGCTGAATTTTCATTTGGATTGCATAAATAGGATAATGGACTGGGAGTTAATGAAATTATGGAAAGGGATTAGACCTCAATACCCCAAACATATGACTTATTGATTTACATGTCATGTAGGATACAAATGTTTGAATTTCCCCAAATTGTTGCCATTTGGTTGTTGATTTCCTAATTAGTTGTTAATTTTGCTTAGAATGAAGAATAAATTACTGTAAATTGTTGATTGGTGGTTGATTCCCTGATTTCGTGATTAACTATGCTTGAGTGAAGGCATGAGATGTTACAAATTGACTGACTAGTTGAGTTACTTGCCTCGATTTTCCATGTATGGCTGAATTATGTGATTTGTGATGGTTTATGATAAATTAAGTGCAGTGTATTGTTATATGACCATCCATGTGATTGTATAGGTTGGAATATGTTAGGTATAATCTATAAAATTGGGTGAAATTTAATATGTTGTTGTCCATGTGCTCTTTATACTAAAATGGTGTCTTCCTACAATGAATTGCATCCAATGATGACCCTGCTTGTTGTGTATTGATGCATATTCCCCTATGGATCGACCGACTACCTGGAATTTCTTGTGCAGTCTTTGTTGGGCCTGTTCGCAAGTGAATATAGTCTAAATAGTTAAACTGTAGGTTGTTGGCCATAGTTGGACTACACGAGACAGTGTTGTCATGCCAATTAGCTATGGTTCAGCCCGTCAGGGGTATATTGACTCTTAAGTCAACCATCCTTGTATGTTAACCATGTTTGATCACGCCTGTATGAACCCGAAGTATCCTAAAACTATTGCGCCCACTATTAACTGTAATTTACGGCCTACAAGACTCATGAGCCAAGGATGGTGTTATGAGATACTATGCCCATGTCATTGGCCTACGCTGGGGTGACAAGCCTCCCCGTAGTGTCTAGTGAGCACTTAGACTCGTGAGATGGAGATGGTGGTATGGGATACTGTGCCCCTTGTCACGTCTCAAACTCAAAAATCGGGCTCACAAAATTTTCGATCACCGAATCCGGTGCCGACAACCTCTGTAGTACCCCATTCTCAGCTCCCAGCGTCCATACGCCAGATTCCGATCCTGAGATCGTACAAGGAGGATTTTCTAATGTACATTTAACTCGTAATAAGCATAACCACAAGTTTACCCAAATCACAAAGGCAACATCATCATCATATATCCACCAATATAAACAGTTAAATATAGTGCTGAAAGGAAAATACATATATCAAAATCAAAGCTCCAAAAGATAGCTATATGATCCAAGCTCAACGCTGCTGTAACCTAACGCCACCTGCACGCATCTATCGTGCATAAGCTAATAGAAAGCTTAGAGGGTGGTGAAAGTGTGTGCATAAGATAAGTGTCAAGTATGTAATATCAGAGTAGTTAGAGTAAGCAAAAATATTGACAAGCCCATAAATCATACAATATTAGGAATACTGGTAAGTTCATAAATCATACGATATCAGAGTAATACGAGAACATGCTGATAGGCCCATAAATACCATCAGCCTTGTCTAGGATATGCGGTGTAAAAATATAATAAACCAACATCATATACTGAGGAAGCAATATAGATTAGTTATGCAATGCGGAGATAGTAAGCCAAATATTGTGCTGAGGATGCAATGCAATATGAGATGCAAATGAAATGACCAAGCTGGAGTGTGAAGTCGGGATGATAGTACCTAGTATAGCAGGCTACAGGGTCCACTACAAGGGACTTCTATCCAAATCAGTCTCATACCTAAATTTGGATAGTCAGACTCAACGTAGTAAACTTCTGATCTTAGGTTAGTCGCGTGCCCAACCAAAATTCTTGCCATTACGAAGGTACATGTAACAAATAGTTGTACACCACTAGCCCGAGTAGATAATGAATGAATGAATGACTGAATGTGCAACTCCTACTCAATAAGTCTACATATCAGTACGATTCCTCTCTGGGAAATCACCGGGGTCTATTACACTCCAAACCAGATCGCAGCCCCATCGCGCACAACAAGGTGAGTGGAAGAGACCTCACTATCCGCTTACCAATATCGGGTCTGGCTAGTTGATAGCGGACCCATTCCTCGAGCTGATCAAACTTAGCCTAGCTTTGCCCCCTCCTCTCGAGCAGGTAAGGGCGCATCCCCTTCTAACCGACCACGACACAGTGGGAGACACGACCTAACGGTATACAGCCCTCATGTGGTCATGCATCCACTCGATCTAGGCGTTAGAGCAACCTCTGGAACCAAGAGGGCTCTAGGACTTTCACCCAAGGATATCTATAACACCCTATATAAAACAGATTTCAGTGTCCCATCTGGCCATCCATAATATGCCTGTGGAGGTTATGGTCCTAATGTTGCTAGGGCATATGGTGGTCATATCACAAAATGTGAGATACATGAGTCATAAAATCCAGTCATGCATTAAACCTGCGTATACCAGGCGCTCATGTGAGCAACTTCTATTAGGGAGTCACATTATAATCTATTGAATGGCATGTGCTATGATCAATCATTCCTCATATCAGGCATACATATGATGTGTATGGGCATGGGTCGTGAAGCTATACTAAGTATGTTGTATGATGATGGTGTGATACGCATGGGCACAGGTCATGAAGCTATACTAAGCATGTTATATGATAAAGGTGTACTTTCCTCATATTAAGGATAGGCCTAAATAGCCTACTCATAACAAGAATGGGCCTCACAATGGGCCCAAGGAAAGATCACAATGTGGACATCTAACCATCATTGCCCATCAATGTGGTCATTTAACCAACATCGCTCCCAAGCAGTGGCCCACATAAATATCATTACATACATTATAGTGAAATCACACATTACATCAGTCCGCACCTTCATCGCATTGGGCCTCACTCAAGGACCACATATACACCACATCGGGTCTCGCCAT
The DNA here is from genome assembly GCA_037074715.1 of Magnolia kwangsiensis. Classification (NCBI taxonomy): domain Eukaryota; kingdom Viridiplantae; phylum Streptophyta; class Magnoliopsida; order Magnoliales; family Magnoliaceae; genus Magnolia; species Magnolia kwangsiensis. Next base: position 78,857,473 of record CM073589.1, read on the forward strand.
ACGGGCCACAAATACATCACAATGGGCCTTATCAAATGGACCACAAATACGTCACAACGGGCCACATACCTGGACCTAATACACATCACAATGGGCCGCATGAGATGGGTCTAATATACATCACAATGGATTGCTCACACGGGCCTAACATACATTAAGTCGGGGCTCATCACATGGGCCTAATATGCATCGTAATGGGCCGCATGACATGGGCCTAATATATATTACTATAGGCCTCAGCACATGGGCCATAAATACATCACTTCGGGCCTCACTCATGGGCTGCACATACATCACGATGAGCCTCGGCACATGGGTCATAAATACATCACATCGGGCCTCAAATATACATCACAGGTGGGCCTTGCACATAAAGCAAGTAGGCCCTAAAAATTGATGGACAGTAAGGATAAATCATATATCATGATGGTCCCTTGTCCCTACATGGCATGGATGAAATCACACGTCAAGGTGGATCACGCGCCCCACGGACGGTGTGGATAAAACATACTTTGTGTGGGGTCCACATCCCCTAGACGGTCAGGATAAAAGGCACATACATCACCTGTGTCCCACGTGGACAACATGGATGAAACACGTACATCATGGCAGGCCACCATCCCATGCTGGACGGTGCGATAAATACATCACCTAGGTGGGCCTCAAGGTGTAGGCATCATAATGCTATGTTGTCGCATACTTATAGTCGGTATCGATAACCGGCCTATACAATCGGCCTCGACAATCGGAATCGACCTTGACAATCGGAATCGGCCTCAACCATCGGAATCGGCCTCCACAATCAGAATTGGCCTCGACAATTGGTACCAATAATCGGCACCGACAATCGGCACCGATAATCTGCATTGATAATCGACACCGATAATCAGCATCGATAATCGACACCGACAACCAGCACATAAACAAAGTGGGGTCCATAGATGAACAGCCGATCAACCATAATATAAAGATTAGCCCTCGACTCTGGTTATATCAAATCCGGTAGCACGGAATCATTCGTCTATATCGAATGGGGCCCACTTATTTGGGTTAACCCATTAAGAGAATGATGAGAATGAGCCTAACAAGGCCTAAGGAAAGGTCATAATGTGGACATCTAACCATCGTTGCCCATCAATGTGGACAACCAACATTGCTCCCAAGGAGTAGCCTACATAAGGCCAAACATATAGTGGACCCATGGCCTCACGTACAACCACGATGGGCCTCTTTTATGTCACATAGGCCTCGTCATATGGGCCAACATACATCACATCGAGCCTCAAATACACAACAGGTGGGCCTTGCACCTAGGCCTCAAATATATCATAATGGGCCACATTATTTGGGCTACACCAACGAGCTTTATGTATATCAAATAGGCCACACCAATGGGCCTCATGTATATCAAGTCGAGCCTACCCTTATGTAATTTGAGACCCGACCTATTCATAAGATAACATAGAGATAAATGAAGTGAAAACAATATCAGCTTAATTCGAACTACCATGGCGCTTAGAAGTTTGAATGGTAGATGTCACTATCCCCATTAAATTTTGATAGTGGGGGTCCGCTTGAACTTTAGATCTGACCCATTCTTTTGCTCATGCCATAAAATGATATCTCAAATGGTTGGACGGTTTGGATACAACACATGCATCATGGTGGGTCGTATAGACAGACGGTGTGGATGGAATAAGTGGGACCCACGGGATTTGTTGTAGTCTGTACAGCAGCCAGCGGTGGGGTCCACATAGCTGGACGGTGTGGATTACACCCACATGTGCAGCATAGCAGGTCCTACAGACTTTGCTAACGTGGATAGGGCAGCTACATAACTGTTGTACGTGTAGCATTTGCTGCTTTTAAGAGGCAGAGGTGGGTCCCACGTATATATATATATATATATATATATATATATATATATATATATATACACACACAATATTATATATATAATATTATAATATATATATAATCCATCTGCTGCTAGTGCATCTTTTCTGCATTAAACGAATAGAGGTGGGTCCCACGTAGGGCTCACCACAACATTAAATATGAGATATAATAATATAATATATAATATATTATATCATATATAATATAATATATTAATATTGTATATATATAATATTCACAACGTCCAGGCCCTAGACGGACGCATACACCAAGGTGGCCCCACACGTGGGGTGGGTCCCACCGTCCGCGGACGGTGGATACCCCCACATGCATCACGGCGTGGCCCATCTAGATGGGTGGACGAGCCTGGTTGAGTCCCACGGACCCCACGATCAGATCACACTTCATTGTTAGCCACCCGCACTAGGAAATCAATGCCAAGACCTTAACGTTGAAACGAGGTATCTTTTACTTAGCCTACCACTGGAGCTATGGATCTGGGTCCCACTGTCTCTGATGGATGGTGATGAAAAAACCCATACATCGTGTGGGTACGTGTGGTGGCCCAGGTTCCCATGGCCCAAGTTGATATTTGTGTTTCTCCTACATCCAGGCCCACCCAAAGACGGTTAACAAGGTGGGCCCTATGGATGGGACGACATGGATCATACATCATAGTGGGGTCCATAATACATGAGAGAGAGAGAGAGAGAGACAGAGAAAAGAGAGATCGAAGATAATAGAGGGGCCCCACCACTATGGGCCCCTCTTGGATACAAGCATACATCAAAGTGGATCCCACCATATGTGAGCCCTTAGATCTCAAAAAGATAATTACAAAAGAATAAAAGTGTAGGTCCAAGATCACCCACCGTTCACTTCTTGCTCCATTGGCTTCTTTTTCTCCTTAGTTTCGATCCTAATGGAAGAGATGGAGTTTGGATGGTTGAGATGGGAGATGAGAGGGTAGGAAGTGGGTCACACACAAAGCTCTCTTGAAAGTTTGAAAGAGCTTGGACGTGTGATCTTTTTTTTTTCTTGCTTGGGAAAGTGAGTTTGAGAAATGAGAGAGAGAGGGTTGTAAAGAGAGAGTGAGAGAGAGTGTGAGAGAGATGGGTGATGGAGTGATGGATGTGGTGAGTTGTGGGTGTGTAAGAACTTTGTTGACTTTTGGGGTAGATGGTGTAAGAAGGGTATGGGGTATGTAAGAAACTGTTGACTTATGGGGTTACTTAGGGATGGGTGTGAGGTGACGGTGTAGTTGACATATACTTAGATTTTGATGGGATTGATTGATTAATGGATGTGACATATTGTAGAGATTCTCTTGGGTTTAATTAGTGTTCGAAATATCAGTATCGCATAATGTATCGCACCCTTGGGATACATATACGTATCGGTTATCGCACGAGATATATCGTTTGTATCGCATAGTTTATCACACTTTTTGAGAAACATGGGGAAACATTGGGAAAATGGTTGAATTTTTTAATTGAACTTTGGGAATTGTTAAAAAGGCCCTTAATACACACTTTTAAATCATAAAGTTTCAAAAAAGAAGGGTACATAATAGATTTCCTTTGTATAGGGTCCTAAGCTATGCGCTGTCCGATTGAACTAAGACAACTATATTCATTATCAACCCCGTCCATCCGTTTTTCCATATCATTTCAGGACATTATCCAAAAAATATAACAAATCCAATAATTAGGTAGACCATACCATAGGAAACAATGGTTATTGACCATTAGTGGGCCACAAAAGTTTTGTATCAAGCTAATAATAGTTTTTTCTCTTCATTCAAACCATAAATTTATCTGGTAAAATGGATGGACGGAGTGGATAAAATACATGAATTATAGTGGGCCCACAAAGTTTACAAAGTACACTACTCACTAGAGGATCCACGGTTTCCTACCAAGTTCTTTCGCTCAAAACTTCAGTGGGGCCCACTGTGATGTTTGTAAGAAATCCACCTCGTCCATTCATTTTTTGAGATCATTTAAGCACTTGAGAGCAAAAGACTAAAGTGGGCCACACTAAAGGAAAAGGTGGGAGGAAAATTCCTACCATTGAAACCTCCTTGGGTCATAGGGCCCAAAATAATGTTTATTTTACATCCAATCTATTAATTAGGTCACACGGACCTGGATGAAGAGGAAAAATAAATATCATATTGATCCAAAGCTTCCGTGACCCTAAAAAGGGTTTCAATGGTAGCCGTTCAATCTACCATTATTGTTTGCAGTGTGGTCCAGTTGATCTTTGGATCTGTCTTATTTTTCGGTTCAAGCCGTACGAAAAGCTCGCCAAATGGATGAAGGCCTGGATATAACACATGCCTCATGATGGGACCCACATAACTTGGTGACGTCAACCCACACCTTGGTGGTGCGCGCAAAAAAGGGGCGTGGATTAGCTGAGTAGCGAGACTCGCTACTGAATTGACGTCACCAAGTTTCATGGGCCCCACCATAATGTATGTTTTGTATCCACACCGTCCATCCATTTGGAGAGAACATTTTACACCATGAGCCTAAGAATGACTAAGATTCAAAGCTCCAATGGACCCCACCACATAAAGCAGTAGAGAGAGTGATGCCCACCATTAAAAACTTCTGAGGGCCACAAAAGTTTTCAATTAATCTAATATATATTTTTTCCCTTTTATAATGCTTTTTTTAACTTATTAACGGGTTGGATCTCAAATAAAAATCATGGTGGACCTTAGGAAGGTTTCAACGGTGTATGTCACTTTCTCCACTGTTTTTTGTAGTGGGGTCCATTACAGAATTTTATCTGCCTCATTATTTGACTCATGTCCTAAAATGATATCTCCAAATGGATGGACCGTGTGAATATAATACATTCATCATGGTGGGACCCACGTAATTTGGTGATGTCACTTCAATAGCGATCTCGCTACTCAACATATCAGTAGCTAGTCCGCATCCAAGAAAAAAGGCTCGAACAAGCTTTGGTTTTCAAGCAGAGAGGGTTCCGGAAACCGGAACCCTAAAATATCTCCCAAATCTCATCGGATGTCTCCGGATTTCTCTCCAAATCGGAGATGTTATTTGCGGTAACCTAGGAATGACGCTTCAATTCGAATGGGGAAGCTTCCGATCATGGCAATCTCTTCTACAGGTACCGAAATCCACCCTCTTTTTTTGCCCGATATTTTCAGATGATGACGTTAATTTTCGACAATAATGGATAGGAAATCGTGCGATTTTGTCAAAATATCGTGCAATATCGACGATATATCGGCCGATATCTAGATTTTAGATTTTTTGGTATCTTCCGGGGGTCATCGCGAGTGTTTCGTCTCGCAAGGGTGCGATAAGGATAATATCGGCCGATAGTATCGATATTTCAAACACTGGGTTTAACAATGTGTGACATTTTCTCGAACTGAACGCGGTCCACATCTCCTGGCCTGGGTATCGCATCGACACCCGAGATGCTGCATCGGAACCGTGGCGATGGTGCGCTCGCTAAGGGACAAGTCTTGGGTCAAGACGACAATGGAACACGAGATACAACTTAGAGTTGCGTGCAAATTTTATCTACGTATCGCGGCTCACCAAAATTTAACCGGAGGACCGTGGAAGCCTAAGAAATGGTACGGGCTAGGATACAAGTCTTACACCCGTGCTATCGGCCTGTGCTAGGATGATGACCTCCCCATAGTGACCGCGAATAGGATATTTAAGCCCCAATTATTTTTGTCTAAGATTATGGTTTTCAGGATTGACAACCCCATATAGGGCTAAGGATCGGGAGAGTCATATGACCACAACCCTTGAGCTACGTGATCAGGTTAGGGCAACAACTCCACTAAGGGTATTCCGATTTTCCCAATCTGTTGGATGAATGAACCTAATTAACCAACCTAGCTAACATATTTCATGACATTGCATTATTATCGTGGCGATTAGGCAATCGAGGTCGCAATTGAGGGAGTGGTTGTCATTGCGAATGTTAGATGTCGTCGCTTGAGGGAGTGTCGTTGGTGAGAGGCATGCATCATATCATTGAACCATGCATTTACATTAACAACAGTATTTAATTAGGATTCTATGTTATATGTTGTTCATTAAATGTACTCTGTGTATGATAATTTGTGTGGCCTATTACTAATGATACCACTGAGTTACCTACTCACTCCCACTCTGAGACGGTGTTTTAAAATAGCAACAAGAATCCAGTATAGATGCAGGTACCTTAGAGTGGGATGCGTTGGATGATGTCAGTGCAGATGATGATGATGAGGAGCAGAAGCACTCCTATACTTCGGCGGTTTCTTCTAGTTTATGGTTAGATGGTCGCAGGTCATGGGCTAAGGCCCTAGTCATTTTGGGATATTTATCTGGGTGGGTCTAGTTTCCAGTTAGATTTTCTTGGTACTGTATTCTAAATATCTTACCTGTTTAGCGGCCTGTATTTACATTTTATGATATTCGCATACTTATGGTTTGTTAAACCCATCATTGCTTATAAATAAACTCAAATGCATTGAAATCTAAAGCCCATTAGAGCATACATGGCACCCAGGAATTTCGGAGCCGAGTTCCTACTCGGCCCCTGAAAATCCTGAAAATCTGGTGTGTTACATACCACCACCCTCTCTCTCTCTCTCTCTCTCTCTCTCTCTCTCTCTCTCTCTCTCTCTCTCTCTCTCTCTCTCTATCTCTCTGTCTCCAGTCCCTCTCTCATCTCTCGAGTCCGGGCCCTAGCAACCACTTGATCTCGATCAGCAGTTCACACCCACTCGGACGCAATAGCTTGTTAAGGTTTAACGGTAAATTACTATATTTTAATTTTTAATTTGGGAGGGTGCGGCTAGGCTGGCTCAAGTGTGGTTGAGATGGTGGTGGTGTGTCCGGTGTTCATAACCCCAAGTGCAGGGTTACGATGTAGTAATAATTTCGGTAAGACCGAGGTCGAATCCATATGGACTGAAACCTGTACATTCTTGAAATTAACTAGAAGTATAACTAGAAGAAAATGTGAAACTAATTCTGAAGTATTTGAGAGAGTAATTGTGAATAAAGTAATTAAAACTAAGAATTTAAAGGTGGGAACTAGGGTGTCAAGGATCCACTTGTAGTGATCAGGGAACTCTTTTGCTTGATTCAAGTAACACAATTAGAATTGGAGTCATATCCTATCTAATTGGAAAATATATTAATAAAACCAAATTTGAACTTCCATTGACCTAATTCTCAATGAAGGAGAACTATGATAATTAACAAGGATTCCATCACCCAACCATGCCTAGAAGAGAATAGCAAATAACGGGATTTACCAATCCTATAATCTCAAAGCAGGAGAATTGTGAAGATAAGGATTCCATTACCCTACCTTACCCAAGGGACAATGGTGAATAACAGGACTTACTAATTTCATAATCTCAAATCAGGAAAATAAGATACTCAGAGCTATTGCAGATCTACTATAATTTGAGTTATAATAAATCATTCAAAACTAAAAGTATTCCTTAAAATATTAAATTACAATCCATGAAGTTGAACATAAACATTAATCAAAGCAATAGGAACATCTCATCATGTTACAAGCTTCACCTCTTAGCCCTAGCTAAGAGGTTTAACCAACCATAAACATGATTAGACCAAAGTCTCTTAAGAAAAACATGAAAACAACTAAGGGAGAAGAAGAAAAACTCTTGGTGATGGCTTCTCCACCCTTTTGCTCCACTCTTTAAACCCTAAAAGATGCTTAGAAACATCATATGAAGTCTTATTTATAGTTGTGGAACTCCAACTTTCGCTCCTAGTTGAAAAACTCTAGAAATCGCCTCAAATTTACGTAGTTTGCTAAAATAGATTTCACTCTGCATAGTTTTTCAAAATAGACTTCGCTCTACGCAATTTCACAAAATGATCTAGAGTTTCAGAATATGCTTTTTCAGGATGATTTCAAGATTTCTTTTCTTCACTTCAAATCGTTGATTCTCTGCATTTCTCAGTTGGTTTTCTTAGATCTTTGGCATGTGAATTCTTCAATCTTAGTCTCCTAAGATCCATCCCTTGCCTTAGTGATTCTTGAGCATCAAATTTATGCTTTTAACACCCTTTTCAATCCAGCTCTTAAATTCACCTTACAACACAAACATGAGTAAAATAGAATATTAAGCATTATCATGTTCATAAAACTAAGATATAAATGAGGAATAATATGTAATATTTGACGTTCAATATAATTCCCAACCAGTATTTTACTAGTCCTGAGCAAAGTATGTAAAAAATATTTTGAGAACCATAGGATAATTCTATAAGCTTAAGTGGTTTTTTTTTTAATCTAGATAATAGAATTCTAAAATACATCAATGTTTTGCATTACCTTCTCCTAAACTCTAACACTCAGCAAGTTTCATAATCAAGTTTAAAGCATTAATCCTTCAATTAGAACAATTCCAAACATTGAGTTCTAGATGTGTATAGTAAAGTCCAAACTTATCACAATCTAAGGTTCAGTTCTTCACTTTCATGATAACATTAATAGTTAAAAGTGCATTCAGGACAACCAAAACCTAAACCAAAACTTGCCTTACAATTCATCTTTTATTCATCCAGCTTTTGATTTTTCCATCGATGGCTTTCACGCTATGTCAACCTTTTTAAAGTTTTTAATAAGTAGCCCTTTTCGACGAGAACTGTTTTTTACCTGAGTATTTTCTTTTTCTTTCTTTTCAATTCTTCTTATTGAACATGATAGACAAATTTTTCAGGTTAGTTCCTTCCATGTGTAATAATCATCAAGTTAACTATTCAATATCAAACTGACACTTTACTGTGTAAGCTAGATGTGACATGTGAGATCATGAATCAATCAATGTTTAAAACTTATAATTGAGGATTAATACTTAACTTAATTTTGAGATCTCCCAAATGACTAAACTCCAAGAGACATAAGACATCAACATTAAGAATCTTGTAATTCTAATTTTTTCAAAAAATTCTAATTTTCCACAATTTTTGCTCAAAGACTAAGAAAACACTAATTAGCTTGTCTAATCCACACCCCCAACCTAAAATCTATATTGTCCTTAATATAAAAGAAATAAGCATGTAATACAAAAGAGGCAATGAAAATAAAAGGGAAGTGATGGAAAGATAATACCTGAAGAAGGAATTTTTTAGGCTTTTCCAATGATCTCAGTGTGAAGATGGGTTAGCACAAAAGACTCAATAAACAATAAGCAAACTATCCTAAACAACGGAAAGCAAACTATCCTAAAACAGTGGAAAACAAACTATCCTAATCCTAAATTATTTGAAAGCAGTAAACCTCACTAGGAAAACAGGGAAAAGCTACTCAGTCTTTCCACAAGGTTACTCCTCCAGCCAATATCTTGTTAAATTTCTCAGTAGGTTTCTTAATAAGATCATCCAAAAGCCCTTTTTGCAATAGGCTTGGCTATCCTAGAGCATGATTTTTAAAGAAATTTATGGACCTCAGCATAAAGTTTCCTTTTAATCTCCTGAGGTGTCCAAAGTACATATGATTCACCTACGATAGAGAAAGTTTCAGAGTTAGCATAACATGGTGAATTAGAGACTACAAGTAGATAAAATTAAGAGAAATTCTCAGTAGGTGATGTAGTCTCAACATATTCTGAAGTTTCAGACTTCGGTTCAACTTTTAGCTCTTCCTCCCTTAATGGTAAACATTCAAGATCTGTGGAAGGAGGAGCTTAAGAATAAGGGTTCTCTCGGTCAGTAACAACCACCAAGGTATTACTTTGCAAGGCATCCATTATTTCTTTTATCATGAGATCATTTGAATCTGTAAAATATGTCAAGCGATCTTTTAGAGATTTGAGATAGTCAGTTGAAAGAGGCTCATTTTTCGCATTGAGGTCTACGATGATATGCCCAATGATTCCCTCGTCTTCTCTTAAAATAGAGGAAAACATGATCTCTTATTCTTCACCTTAGTGAGAGTCAATTGTCACCGGATACATCTCACCCTACCCTGCATAGAAAAATTGTGGATTAGTAGGCACATTAATGTGAAGATTTTGTTCATTACTACTACTCAGTAGAGGCACTATATCGTTAAGGGTTGACAGCTCAGATGCTTGTCTTAACTGGGTGGTTTCAAATTCTAGAATCATATCGAGCAACTCATCCATCTCCATAATCATATTATAATTTAAATCAGGAGAGTGGTCTACACATGCCTCAAAAGAGCTGAAAGGGTCGATTGAAAGAGGCGCATCCTCCACATTTAAATCAGATGTGTCAGATGGGTGGAGTAGATCATTATGGTTGAGAACTTCCTATCCCTCGTAATCACTTTCTTAAACCATACTTGAGATCAATTTTAGGAGAATTTGGCTACAAACTCATGACTGTCATCCCAATACTCACCATCTTCTAATTCAATGTAGTTCACAAGTGGGATGGGTTCGCTTTTGTTACTTTTGTTTCTAAGTTGGGTCAAGGCTCGAATAAACTAGCTTCTTCCTCCTTATTGAAGCCAAGTGTATCATGTGAGTGAAGCATGTCAATATCATTAAATTTGAAAGATACTCATGTATCTTGATCTTTACTTTGGACATTCATCGAGATACTCTATGGAAAATTGAACCACATGATCATTAATAGAATCCAACTCCTCATTCTCAATTTTAGTATTCTCTATAATCGCATCACGTGAACAACTATTGTATATTTTTATAAGTTCTTGTAATCTTTGGAGTGTGTTTTGTTGGATGAGCTCTAGAGTTTGTGTGGAATTCTGAAGTGAATTCTCTTGAATCGTTTCTTGTCGGATCTTAGAGGTATAGGACCTAAGAGAATTATCACTATGATGCATAGTTAATTCAACTTCCCAATCTTAATGTTTCCACTGATCATAAGTAAGGAGTTCGGAACAAAGAATTGGATTGGGTTGAGGCTAGGGTGAACTAGCCTCCATTAACTTATCAAGGCACGATGCAAGTGGGTCTACAGACTTAAGGACTTGTTCTTTTGCCAACACATTAAGTTCAAACCAATCTTCAAATGAACAAAGTTACACATTCAAATTAATTAAGGCATAATGTTGTTGATTTCATTAATATAGTAAAATGATGTTCTTTACAATCGACAAGTTGTGAGACAACTAAATAAATAAACAAAAATGAAAAAGGATAAATACCTGATACTCCTATCGGAATAAATGAATTGATGCGGGTGTGATCAATCAAATCGAAATTTACATTATCTCAATTTATAATGTAAGGTTACAGAAAGACTATTTGTTCTCCTAAGGTACTGTAGTAGGAGCCACTAAGCACTAGCTATAAACTAAACTAAGCTACGCTAAGAAAAATAAAAGGAAAGATAAATAAAAGATAAGTTGATGTGTTTGATATAGGGCCTCGAATTCTTTTTTGATTGCTCCTTTTATAGCTTCTCGAGGTGGTAAAAACCCTCGCTAGGGTTTCCTTGTTGTTTCTAGATCCTTTGCGCTCACGTCCTTATTCTAACAGCCACTAATATTGTGCTCCCTTTGATTACTCTGAAATTAACGACTTTGATTTGGAAGGACTCCGGTTAGATTTGGACTCCCTAGCTCCTCGGATCTTCATTCGTCGTGGGGTGTCTGTGGTCCATTAGGTAAGCCTAGATTTGTTGAAATCCCTCTTATTTAAGACAACTAGATCTGGGTTGGATTTAGATCAATGTTAACCATTATGCGTCTCTGATGATGTTCTACTAAATAGATTTGGCCAGAGGCCACCAAAAGGTGTTGGATAGTCTTAATTAAGTCTCCTCTAACATTTCACCATTCACTGTGGAGTGGTTTTAGATGCTGGGAATGATAGATGGACATGATCCATCACATCTTGACCCATCAAGTTCCCGATCAAGAAGTAACTGAAATTGTATGAGGTGGTGGTGGGCCAATCAAGCTACATGTACGTAAGCTTGGCAGAGCTATAGAATGATGACTATGTCTTAGATGGGGGTGATTAGGGCCAAATAAAAATTAGGCCTTTTAAACACAATTGTTTAACTTAAACTAATGTGCAAATTAAACTAAGTAAATCAATTTAACACTAAGGCTTTCAAGCCATTAGTGGATCCAATCACATAGACTACCAAAGATGTGGCAACCAAGTAGTCTATAAATACGATAGTGTACATGTGTGTGTTGGGGGGGATGTGCTACCTATATAATCCTAACATTGATCTAATCATGCATACATATAATTCATCAATTCATTATATAAGTATAATTAAACAAGTGGTCAAAGACAATCCCAAACACAATTACGTATAGTAGTTTGGTTTCCCTACTCCACTCTTAGCAGACGCAATCAATCCATGAGTATTCTGGATTTCACTATTGGAGGTTTTAAATCAGGTTCACTTTTAACATTTACAATCCTACACAAGGACCAACTCCCTCTGAGACTTACGTGGTTTTTTATAAGTTTATCACGAACCTCAGTTCTAGTCTAAGGACCTACGTTTACTCCTGCCAAAGGCTCCCATGGAGACTAACACATACACACCTATGTCTAGTGGCTTATACAATGACTTGATTTAATTCCTACATATGAACCAATGTACTATACAAGAACTTAATCGAATTTAGCTATCAAACTCTTACACTCAATCCTATATAAGGAAGGAGTGTATATCGACTCACTCAATGACACTTGTCGAATTGAGCCCCATTGATGCACCGCTTTAGGTTCTTAATCGATATTCTCTTGTACTTCAATCAGCTCCTCTTTGCTCCAATCAGCTCATCTTTGCTCCCCTAATCATGATGCTGATGCTTTGTCAAGGCTTCAGCTCAAAGATCAAACACCTTACATGTATTACTCCTTTAAGGTGACCAATGTAATGAGAGGTTGGGTAGAATCTTCAACAACTGATTGGGAAGTTGAATTTCTAGGGATTTTTATTTGATGGACACTCTAGAAGTTGATAGCCACTAGGATTTGCAATAGAATCAGTGTCTAAATTCTAAATAAGGCTTGAGATCGTGATATTCTTATAAAGGAGCTTGGAATGCTCATTAGAGTAAAGAATCACTAAAATGAGAGCATAGATCTCATTGGGATAGAGCCTAAGAGGTTTAATAGAGCTTAGGATGCACTATAGTCTCTAAAATGCTAAAAATTCCATAAAGATTCTATACTTAGATTTATAGGAAAAAGGCTCAAATGGATTTATAACAAATAGTCTTTGGTCAGACTGAAAACAAGATTGGTCCGACCAAAACTGGACATGGTCATTTCTGAAAATTGTAGGTTCGAGCTTAAGTCAGACTGAAGTTGGTTTCATTTGAACAGAAGCTAGCCGAAGGATTCTTCGGCTAGAGCTGAATTACACAAATTTAAGGGCTTTGTTGTTGTCTTGTTTCGAGCACTTTCAGTGGAACTGAAGGTAGTCCGAATTCCTCTAAAGCATATCTGAACATGTTAAAATGAATTTCTAAGTCTTTGGATGATCAAATAAGGTTTTCCTATTAGGAATGGATCATCTAGAGGTATATTGTTTTGAACCTAAATGGGTCTAAGGTTAGGATATACCAAGACACCTCATGTTTATGTATTTCTTCACTCTTTGATGCCTTGTGTCTTCATGTGTCTTCGGTCTTTCTTATCTTCCAATGAAGACTCAACCAACCCACTGACACAAACACATGTGATTGACAAACAAGGTGCACAAATAAGTGTATTAACAATGATTCTATGGGCATTTGGGTAACTGTTGGGTGGACTGGATCTTGCCTTCTCATCCAACTAGCCCATCGTCGTTGTCCCAATCAATGGATAGTTTGGAGAAACTCTCCTCCAACTTAGGTTTGGACCTAAACCAGGTTGGCTTGGACAAGGGTTTGATCTCTTGATGTTTGAAAACTTTTCAATCATAAATGCTCCTCCAAACATCTCCGGAGAAATCTCCCATTTTGGAAGGACTGCGAAAGATGGCTTCACCGATGATATTATAGCCAGATTTGTGTTAGATTTGTTCTTCGGCTGGTCTTTTATAAGCGTACCTAATACAATTCCTCATAAATACGCACATTGATTATGGCCATGTGGCAGGTAACGATTTACCCTTTTAAAGGCATGTGTAAAGGTTTGTGTCATCGCATTAATAATAGAATATGTAATGTTGAATAAAATGAACCAGAGATCTTTTCGAGTGCGAGTACACTTCTGGTGTGTGCTAAACACACAGTGGCACCAGATGGCAGTTTCTTATTGGGACAAATTAGGGCGATGGAAATGGATGTAAACAGTCTTCAGCAAATCGCTTACACACTTATAAATTTAGCAAAGAATGAAAAGCTTGAGGCCCATGCCACTTGAATACAATATAATATAACTCTTTCAATGCCACACTGCTTATCCTTTGTCCGCCATGGACGCTTATCATTATTATTATTCAATCTAACTTCTCCATTGTTAGCCAGTGGCATGATGCAAAATAGCCCAAATCGAATAGATTAAAATTAGTGATGATACATTTGCATAGAGTCATCACTACCCAAAGGAAACTTGGAATATATGACCAAGCTGGACACTATAGAATTACTTGTGAGTTGGAGAATTGTGAGATTTCGTAACTCGAGTGACTCATATAGTTGGTCTGCGGTTAGAGATGCTAAGAGTCTCAATGATGGAAAAAGAAAGAGGTTTAGCACCTTTTCGGCTTGCACAATCTCTTTACTTAATAAGATTTTGAATTTTTTAAAAAACATTAACTAAGTTCTAGAATATAGCTACATCCATAAGCGGTATTGCAGAGGTGCGCTCAACGTCAGCCTGACTGGCCAGAGTAAAAAAGGGTAGGTAAAGAAAGCAATAAATAAATGACTGTGAAGACCAAACGTTCAATGTCAATCCCAACCACCGTTTGGTAAAAAAGCAAGTAGTGAGAAATGTAAATGCTGGCTTAGATGAGATGTAAGAACGAAAGGAGGAGACTAAATACTCTTTTAGTAAAAGAGAAGATGGTTGGGTATTCCCAAAACGCTAGTCGTAGGCTTCCAGTGAATTTCTTCATTTCTTCTCTCTCTTTTCCCGTTTACTATCCCTTTTCTTTTCTTTTCTTTTCTCCCTCTCCTTCTCTCTTTCCTTGGAACTCTCGGGGTGTTTTTAAGCCTCTCTAGCCTCCTTCCAACCTCTCTTAAACAAGAGAAATGAGCTGCCTTTTATAGACGGCACCAGTGGGAATCAACCTTGTGCCGGTTGCCTATGTGGTAGTTCATGTCTCCTGAGGTCTCTTTAGAGCAACAAAAATTGTAGCACTGACATCAATTGACTTTGGACGTCAGTGAGAATCCAATTCCTAATGTCATACATTGCACATTTTCAAGGTATTTTTGCCACATAAGCCATTTGGATGCCATGTGGTAGCACCCGGTAGGCCTACGTGACCTGTGAGAGTCCAATCCCCCCGTGCCTTTTCTTCTATTTTGCACCTGGCTAACTCCAAGAGGGAGGTAGGGTTTTCCTCGTTTGACCCGTTTAGCTTTCTGATGCTTCCTTGGCTCGATTATGGCCTTATTTCAAAGTTCAATTTGGTTCCTATGAAGTAGTCTCTCTCATCCTAGGTAGGGCATCGGGTCGATTATGGCCATACTTTGAAGTTCAATTTGGTCCCAGCGAAGTAGTCTCTCTCATCCTGGGTAGGGTGTCTACAACCATACTATAAGAAACAGTTGATGGTGATGCTAGCCATTTTAACCCTTTCAAATTGTATTTTGGGCCTAGTGTGCTTTTGTATGGTACATTTAATCCATTCCCAAGGTGCATTTGATCATGACAAAGAGACCCCCCACCCAACATAAACCCGAGTGACAAAAAAGAAAGGAAAAGAAGAAGAAGAAGAAGAAGAAGAAGAAGAAGAAGAAGAGGCCATTCTAAAACTCAGGTGGGCACAACATAGGATTTCAGAGTTTTTTGGCATAAATTTACATGCCGTGGCCCACCAGAGTTTTGGATCAACATGAGTTTGGAGGTTAGGAGAGGTTGCGCATGATGGACGCATTGGATGTCATTAAAAGATCACTGAGCCTCCCACATCTATTTGCCCGTTGAACTCACAATAGAAACCTTTGTATTGAATCCGGCCTCATAATTAATGTATTATTACTTATTAGGACCCACTGCATTATCAATCAGATCTGTCCATTTATTAGACCTTAATAAGGATTGCTTCTTTTTCAAAAATCAAACTTGTTAAACAATCTTCTTATTCATCACTTTAAAAAAAAAAAAAAAATTTAATAACTATTTTTCTTTTTTAATCTGGTTGCTTAAGTTATCCATCAATCAAATGGACAGAAATGTCTAATGGTGGACATTACACAAAGAAAATCGTGGACCCTGCTTGACTGATGCATCATGGGGCCATAAGCCATGTTGCAGGGAACTTTGGTCAGTTTCAAATGGCCATCTCCCAGGTTTTGATACTATACGGTGCCTCCTCCATCTTAGATGCTGATCTGATCGTTCAGCTTTTCATTACTACCTTCTGGAAGTTTTATGATCTTAACCTTTGATCACCTACCGATAAAATTTTACTTTTCAATTTTCAAGTTCATCTTCATACACATTCATCCCTTCAACAATGTGAATATACATGGGGTGATCTTAGGGAATCTCTGTTGATTATGAATGATTTCTCATTAGCTGTTGAGCATCAACACAGGCTTATTGCTTGTTGAGCGTCACGCAATTCTCACAGTTGGTGTGCTTCAACGACTTTTATATAGCTAGTGTTTCAATATATCTATCTGCCAACTGCTGCTTGACTCTTGTCCGCAAAGCATTTGAGTGCATCTCTAGCAGTGCAGTATCCCGTTGGCTAACCGTTGGTGGGATGATGATCTATTAGCTGAAATGAAGATGATGATCACAACAATTTTTAAGATTTTTTTTTAAATTATAATTTATTTATAATTTCCAATGGTGGGCACAACATATCGCTGGACGGGTGCTACGAAAAATTTGCAGGAGTGATCACTAAAACTCAAGATTCTCAAATATTTTTGTAAGGATTTTCCATCTTGATTGATTTCATGGCTCCACAGGTCAAAAGCTCCAAATGAGTCTTTTACCAATAGCATCTATAAAATAATAATAATAAATAAATAAATAAATAAATAAAACACAATTCTTCTTTGGATTCGAGGGAGAGGGTGTGGTTTTTTTTTTGGGTAACATGGGCCGTGGACCACTCTACTGGTTTCCACCTCAAAAGACCTCTCATTTTTTTAATACGTATATGGGCTGTAGACTTGTCTCAGGTGGTTTCCACCTCTAGCAACCAGTTACAACTTAAGTTTAGCGCCATCATCCCAACCGTGCAATGTGCATTGATGGCCAGAATTTTGAATGTGCAAAAGCATCATATGCATTTGAATGTAAGTGAACATTTTAAGGTCATTGTTACTCGTTTCTTACCTCTGCTTTGAACTCATTTTTCACTTTGACACCCATTCTTTAAGCCTCTTAGGCTTACCTTCCTCGATTTCTTCTTTTTCACCATCATATGTTGCAACCACACCTCCTCTACCTGCATAGACCTGTGTGATATGCCTCTTTCCCCTCTTATGTTGCATCAAAGATGTCATGTTTGGACATGAGATACGACACACATCACACCACACGATCTTGTTTTCTTCCCCAGAGCACGAGTCTCTGCACTTGGACATGTGTTTTGATCCGTGCTGATGTTGGTAGAGGTGAAACTCGCTTGGGCAACTCACGTCGCATATATCACAGTGAAGGTTGGCCAATTGTCGATTTGGTGGTTGTTTCCGGTCGTACTCTTCACACATCTCCAAATGTTTTTTGCCTTGAAAGTGTTTGTGGAGATCGTCTGTGCTCGAACAGGTCATGTGGCAGACATTGCAACGTAAAGCGACCAGTTGTTTGTATGGTGCCGACTGTTGATCATACTGTCTGCACTTCTCTTGATGTTTCTTTCCTTTAAAGTGTTCTTGGAGGTTGAATGCAGACATGCAGTGCACTTGGCAAATGTGGCATCGTAGCTCAACTGACTGCAACAATGATGGCTGACTACCATGAGGTTGTGTCAGCAAGCTGGCATTATCACTTGCTTTTGACGATTTCCTCTTCGTTTCCATGAGATTTGACCTCTTTGGAAGCCCCTAGGGGAAAAAAAAAAAAACCAAAACATACATCGATGAAATGAATAAGTATGCAACATAAGAAGACTAACAAGAAGCATTCCCCTTCCAGTGCTTTGATCATCATCATATCTTTGTCCCAACTATTTGGGGTTGACGAATCTTGTTTTGGTGATTGATCCTATATATGGTCCAACCTCAGTGAGAGAGAGAGCGTCCCCTTTTCACCACCTCAATCCAACTCTTTTTAGATCTTCCCCTCATCTTCTTTTCGGGCCCTTCAACCCTAACCAATCTTCCCCTCGTCAACGGAGTCATCTCCAATCTTCATTGTGCATGACAAAGTTATCTCAATCTGCTCTTTATTAATTTTCCTCTTATCCTTTGTGGTGTTTCATAACTTTCATTACTCGAATTTTATCTTTTGATGAATAATAACTATTCTATCAAACAACTATTAAAAATAAAAATAAAAAATCAGACAATTAAAAATAAGTTCCCAAGACGATGATCATTTGTTATTCAAATTATCTGAGAGAGCCACTATTATTAGCCCATCCCACCCTTCTGACATGTACACCCATAGAATAGCACAAAAGCGTACAGTAGCTCTACCTAATTAGAAAAGAAAGGTTGTATTTAATGAAAAGTGTCAACCTTACGCTAACTTGAGTACTCCACCAACCTGAAAAACACATGTTGACTTGAACCCAACCCAAATTCAACCAGAAAAACTACATGGTAACATGAACATTACCCGACCCAATTGTCAACCTGAGCCTGATCATTTACATATTTCCAAACTGAACTTGACCCAACCCAACCCAGATTTTTGGATTTTGGGTGATGAAACTTGACCTAGATGATTCACATGAAAATCCCCACTGCGGATGGCCAAAAACTCTTCTAGATTGGAGCTGGGTCAACTTGGGTCAGGTTGAGTATGCCTAACAGGGTCAGTCAGATTATGAAATAGAGCCCAGTCTGACCTAAATTAGTATTGGGTTACAAAAACCTCAAGGTGTAAATATCTTAGTTATGAAGTGCTTGATATCCACAGAATGAATTTGTCCGTTTTCTTTTTTATTGATCTAACTAAGAGGGAAAAGGAAAACCAAACAGCTCGCCTACATGTATGAGATCTGGGCCTTTCATCTATTCAATTCCCTATAAATCACACTGGTTCCATGAGACTAGCTGGCTACTGCTAGTTAGGAGTATGCTTGTTCATTGAGTTCTGGTTATTTGTTGAACTTTCAAATGACAAATGTCAATCAGCAGCTCGGATCATCCAACCGATGCAATTTTTGGGGCACACCATTTACTGTGGGCCTAACAGATAAATAGCTTGGATCTCATATGCATATGCCAAATGTCTAGTTATAGAATGCTTGATAACTTGCACCAGGTACATTCTCCTCTGTCAATTGAACATTAAGAAAAGGTAATCCATGAATTCCTAGTGAATTTGCAAAGCTTGAGACAAACTTAAGTATTTGAACTTGAAAGAGAAGTGCAAGAATCCATCAAACCAATGCACAGTTTCATAATAAAGAGAAATGCTTGTTGGAATATTTGGTTAAATTAAATAGACTATTAAAATCGAGAACCGAAAAAGAAAATAAAATTTGAGAAAGAGGACTTATTGAATTGAGTCGAGGCGTGACTGAGTCACTCGGCTTGAAATCGAATTTACTCCCCTTAGATAGCGTCCCAAGTGCAACAGGTTTCCAGAGCAATCGACTTCCAGGATACAACGACTATGACCCGGTCCTAGTGGTGCACTTACTGTACGCGGACTCGAACCACTTGCAGTTTAACCCGAAGGTGCTGAGTTGACTCAGCAATCAAAATTCTTAAAAACGGAATATCAGAGAGAGTTTTATATGAGAAAAGGGATTTTCGTATATGCAAACATAAATCGGAAGTCTTTATATAGACTTCGAAGTGGTGCATAAGCATCCTTTACAAAGGGTTAGGTGGTTTAAACCTAACAGATGCAACCAACCGGAACGGACACACCTCTCTGATTTAAAACGAAAAGGCGCAAGTGTGAGTACACTCTCGCAAATAATGTCCCGTGAGTACCCATACACCCGCACCTGCACCCGCGCCCACGCCCAGCCCAACCCAGCCTAGCCCTTCCCGTTGCGTCGCGCACACGGACACGAACTCGGACTCGGCTCGGCTTAGCTTAGCTCAACTCGGCGCACACGCACGTGTGTGGTCAATGGCATAGCCCCCCCACAAGACCAAATTCACATGCCCCCTGAATGGGGCTCAAGCCCCAAGGCAAAAAGCCTATCTTATATACAAGAAGGTTTACTTTGTCAAATCCGATGTGAGACAAAACCCACAATCCAAAAACACACAAATTTTCAAATGTGGAGGGGAACTGAAATTTGAAAAATCAAAATTTTAATAGTTATTTTGAAACAAAATATAACAATGCTCAGATCCAATCTATTGGACAATAAGTTGCCATCAGCAAATAACTTCCATCATGTTCTTGCGACATCCAACCTGTCCAACAGGCTGGCACCATGAGGATCACCTTATGTAAAGATCAGCGCCATCTACTTTCAGGCACTGCACACTTGTAGTTTGTTATTTATCAGCAGTCATACATTATTTTCCGTGGTGTGGCCCACCTGATGAGTGAATGGGGCTGAATTTTGCACTAGGTGATCCTCATCGTGGGGCCAACCTATATTTGCGAGAAGTGCGAAGTGAAGCGACAACAGATTCGGAACCGTCTGTTAAAAATGTTAGCAATTATGAGATACCTAGGAAGCAGGAACAGGAGCGTGAGTACGGAGCAGCAGCAGCACCTTGACAGAGGGATTGTGCAACTGAGGGCCAATCTATTGGACAGTGTGGATGTTGCATACACATGATATTTTGGAAGTCATCTGCTGGGTGGATGGCAACTTATCATCCAACCTCTTGGATGGAGTTTCTCTATAATAAAACTGAAATTTTGTTAAATATCCTTCTGATTTAGTTCTTACAGAAAGCAATAAAGGCATGATTGCTTCTAAATTTCATATAAAACAGCAAAAGAGGGTAAATGTCTTGCTTCTATGATAACCTGCAAATACAGAATGCACCATAACCTATTAACCTTCGTAATGAATTGCCTAAACTTAATGCAAGTGGTGGCTATATTAAGTTACCTTTGTGTGTGCGTGCGTGCGTGTGTGACTAGGCCTGGAGTCTATGAAGACCGAAAATGAAGTGGACCCAAAACCACGCAAACAAATTAGAGCCCAAAAACTGCCATGATGTGATAATCCTAGTCACAACATCATGGTAGCTTTGCCAACATTCACCCATTGAATTTCGGGCATTGCTTTATTTTCAACTTCTCTAGCAGTACATTTTGAGACCACTAATGTTGTGGCCAAGAAAGCCAGATCACCTTAACCTTTTATTTATAGTCCTCCCATTGGTTGACCACCGCAAGGTTCCTCACTGCCCTAAATGTGTGCGACGCATCAATAGAGATGATATTGACTAGCAAGCATCCTGGGTAAACCCATCATAGAATCTAAGTTTTTCAACCTTGATCGAGTTCTTCACTCTTTAAAGTTTCAATAAAATCAAAATTAACTACAGTTGCACAAAGCGGAAGTGAAGCGGCAACAGATTCAAGTGCGGAGGAGAGGCAGCGTCTATTTCAAAATGTAAACAAGGATAAACGGGTAGGAAGCAGGAGTGGGAGTGAGAATCCAAAGCGATTCGAAGTGGAAGTGGCACCTAATTAGAAGGATCCTGCAACTAAGAAATTAACCCATTAAATCTACCCATCTGTCCAACTCTCGATGAAGTGGTCTGGATTCAACTTAGCTAGCTCTCTAGCACTCATTCAACAGCATTCACAAGTAATAACTCCCAAGTAGTATCACTCATCCAATAACTGAATTTTCACAACTGCACATGAACAGGCATGCTTTGCCATGTCTAAACACTGGAGGCAGGAGCCCTGCTGATGAAACTCGTATCAGGGCTCATGGGCACACGCGGTAACATGACACGCATGTGCAAAATCCTTAATCGTGCCAGCCCTAACATCTAGATGCCATGGTCCTTGGCACCCTGAGTATGTTGAATGTGGATTGTTGGTACCATCCATTGCTAGCACACATATGGGCCACCTGAAGAGTGGATTTATGGTTAGGATATCTCCCAATAAGGCCCACATAGAGAACGTCTCAATCTGACCCACATTCGCCACATTGACCATGAATCCCAAAATTTTATTAAGAGTTACTAGGCCACATAGTGCAATTAGAAAAACTATTAAACTAAATACATGAATTAAATTTCACATGCCACTAATCTAGATGCTCAAAAATGTTGAACGGCCGAGATGGGTGGGCCTGCAGGATTTACAATATCTACATGATCTTAAGACCTTCGCACAAAGCAGAAGATGGATAGTCTACGTTTAGTAGTCTTCCTAACCACTACAAGAGCAGAGAGGATCTGACTACCCCTCCAATTCTGCGGTTAAGATGGCCCTCGGATTACGATTAACCATTTAGATTGTCTAGAAGCAGTCCCTATGGACAATAGATATATTTTCTCCTCCACAGTTTCTCTCTCAAAACTCTCTCTTTTTTGGGATGCTTTGAATGAGGGATCCTTCCATTTTATAAAGGCAGGGATTGGGAGATATGGGAGGAGTTTGGATGAGGCAATGGTTATTCCCATCGCATTCAATATCTCTCCCTCATCCCAATCCTACAATCAATGAATTTGAAATTCAATTTATAAAAAAAAAAAAAAATCAAGAGAAAACAGAGGGAAAACAAGTGGGACCCATGGGCCTATATCCAACAACTCTCACTCAGTCGCATTGTAGGCTGGGCACAATATAAGTTGTCCATCTAGCTCGTTTCATAACCAAAAAACAAAAAAACATGACCATAAGAATCAGAGGCATGGGGCCATCTAGAATACCATTGTCTTCTCAAAGGGGTTTGAGTACTGAGTGACCACATAACTACTACTTAATAACCCAAGCTTCACAATATTTATCTTAGTTCGCATGACCACACTGAATGGAGTTGACTTTCGATCTGGAATACTTGGCCGACATATGCACATTATCCAACTAATCGAGTTATCTAGAGATAACAACAACAAAGAACAAAAGGAAAAAAGGAGAACAAACCCAACCCCAATTTAAGAAAAGCCTAAACCCTAAATGCAATGGAAAGCACAACAAAGCCCAAACCCTTAGACTAAAAGGGAACCCCAACCTAGGAAGGGAGAAAGGATTGGATTAATCAGGCAACCAATCCCTGATATAAAGCTTAACCCAGCTAGCAACACAAAAAGAAGAGGATCTCTGATTTCCAAAACAATGGTTATTCCTCTTGGCCCACATAAACCAAAGGACCACAAGCATGGCTATCCTCCATCTCAAGCTTCTCTTTCTACCTTGAGCTCCCCAAAGCCAGGAACAAAACAAACCTTTAATGGAGGTAGGCATCACCCAAGCAACATTGAAACAAAGCAAAATACTGCTCCATATTTTGGAGGCAAAGCAGTAATGAATAAACAAGTGGTCAACTGATTCCACATCTCTAAGGTAAAGGAAGTACGCATTAAGAAGAGCTAGAGCCCTTTTGAAAAGATTATCAATTGACAAAATCTTGTTCTTGCTGGCAAGCCATGCAAAGGGAGCAACTTTCAGAGGAGCGCCACAAGTCCAAACAAGCCTGGTGTGAGTCGTGAGTAACCTACAATTGAGACAGAGTCGGAAATTAGAAGATAGAGAGACTTCACAGAGAAATTTACAGATTTATTGAGACTGTATAACATTGAGTCTAAAACGCATGGAGAAGGTTGGAGACCCGGTAGACGGCCCAAAAGACGAACCACGTCTTGATCTTCTCATTAGTCAGACTGTGACCACAAAAGGGGGACCTGCACACCCCTTTCATCCAAAGATGAAAAGCAACTGGTAACTGAGATATCAGAGATGGAGCAAAGCGAACCTAGACTCCAAAACTCTAAGCAAAGGGGGGACTCTCTACACCAAGCATCTTCCCAAAATCTAATTCAATGCCCATCTCTAACAACTAAACTCACTCCAACAAAAACTTTAGGGGTGACACTTATCGCCTTCCAAACATGGGAAGCACGATAAAGGGCAAAGTGTTGATCCACTAGCCCGAGAGACAAGAACCGTATTTGCAACAATAATTGATTTCCATAGAAAACTTTTTTATCACACAAATTAGTTTAAGTCCTTTTTAAAGTAATAATATAATACATATACTTTTTGAAAGAATTTTGTTAGCAAAAACCTATCAAATACTCGAAATTGCTAGTGGATAGATCTTTAAGAGCTTATTAATAGTTCTAGAAACTTATTGTCACATGACCTTCTTCATGCACATGTGTAATTTAGAATCGATTCAACCATTTTCTTAACAAAACCAAGTTTGGCAAATCTAGGATCTTCGTGATCATATACTAAAGTAGCGACACTCAATCCCATCCTCCTGTACACAAGATGATAGCTAAGGACAGAAAGAGTCATTTATAGAACTAGCTACTCACACGTTGTAATAATTGGATAGAATTAAAATAATTTGTAAGTAATATGTCCTTGCACAATCCTATAATCCACACCATAAAGTAGACTTTACTAGGCATATTTCATGTCAGCATCATATATGAGGTATTGACTCATCCAGTGTTCGAAATATCAGTATCGCACCATGTATCACACCCTTGGGATACAGATACATATCAGTTATCGCACGGGATATATCGTTTGTATTGCATAATTTATCGCACTTTTTGGAAAACATGAGGAAACATTGGGAAACTTGTTGAATTTTTCAATGAAACTCCAGGGATTATTAAAAAAAACCTTAATACACACTTTTAAATCATAAAATCTCAAAAAAGAAGTGTACATAACAGGTTTACTTTGTAAAGAGTCCTAAGCTATGCGCTAGCTGATTGAACTAATGTAACTATAGTCAAATTGAATGCATAATATTAATAAATGTATTAAAACATGTATGAAAATACAATTAATTCATTCAAAATTAGAAATTGTAAACATACTCATCAATGATGTGACTAGCTGATTTTTGGGACATGATGAACGTTTAATGCTCACTGTTTCATGCGTGCGGCCCACTTGATCTTAGGATCCGCCTGATTTTTGGTCTCATGCTTTAATATGCTATGGAAAAATGGATGGACATAGTGGATTTCTCACAAACATCATTGTGGGCCCCACCATGAGCCCCGTAGGTCCATCCATCTCTAACAAGGTCCTAGCGGGATGTGGATTGCTTACTGATCTGAGGGCCTCACCATAATATATACATTTACCCACTTTGTCCATCTATTTTTCCAAATAGTTTTATACCATAATCCAAAATATGAGGCAAATTCAAATCTGATGTGGACCACATCATTGGAAACATGGGCCATATGAAGTTTTTAATGATGCGTCAGTGGAATTTGGATTTGCTTAAATTTTAGGATTTTTTTTTTATATATAGTGAGGCACTCAATCGCCATTGTTTCTTATGGTGTGGTCTACCTAAGATTTGGATCTGCTTAATTTTTGGGACCACATCCTAATATAGGCTAATATAGGCTAATATAGGCTGGAGAAAAGGTTAGATATACTACACATCGGTAAGGTGATGTATATGTTTTATCAAGGGTTTGTGGGGCCAGTGTGATGTATATGTTTTATCCATGTCGTCCATTCATTTTAATAGATAATTTTAGAACATGAGCTAAAAAAGTAGGGAGATCTAAGCCTCAAGTGGACCACACCATAGGAAGCAGTGAGGATTGAACGACTATAGTTGAAAATGTCTTGGGGGCCACATGATTTTTGGATCAATCTAATATTTATGTTTTCTCTCATCCAGGTCTGTCAGACCTTATGAACAGATTGGATGGCAAATAAACATCATAATGGGCCCTAGGAAAGTTTCAACGGTGGGAATCATTGTCACCACGGCTTCCCGTGGCATGGTCCACTTGAGCCTTAGATCTGCCTCCTTTTTAGGCTCATGCCCTAAAATGACCTATCAAAATGGATGGACGGTGCACATACATCATGGTGGGCCCTACAGAGCCCTCGACAAGACCGTCTATATCCGGCTACCAATTCTGCTTGCATGTAAAAAAAAGTATGCAGATTAGCCCTACAGGTTGGAAATCAGATTGCTTACTCACTACGCTCTTATCGTACCAAGTAAACTCAATTGAGCCCACCTTGAATGTATGTGGTCTATACACACCGTCCATCCATTTTTCCATCTAATTTAAGGGGTTGAGCCCAAAATTGAAGCATATCCAAAGATCAAGTGGATCATACCACTGGAAACAGTGGGGATAATGATTTCCACCGTTGAAACCTTTCTAGGCCCCTCAGTGATATTTATTTGTCATCCAACCTGTTCATAAGATCATACAGACATGGATTAAGGTGAAAAACAAATATAATCTTGATCCAAAACTTTTGTGGCCCCCAAGAATTTTTCAACATTAGACGGTCAATTCAACTCTTTCCTATGGTGTGGTCCATTTGAACATTGGATATACCTCATTTTTGGGCTCAAGACCTAAAATTATCTAGTAAAAGGATGGACAGAGCAGATAAAGTATAGAAATCATGGTGGACCTCACAGAGTTTACTTAGTACACTAAGCATAATGAGTTACTCTACGCAATCCGCTTCCTACATGTTGAGTAGCAAGACTCGCTACTAAAGTGACATCACCAAGTTCTGTGGTCCCCACCATGATTTATGTTTTGTATCTACATCGTCCATCCATTTGGAGAGATCATTTTAGGGCATTAGACAAAGAATGAGGCTGATCCAAAGCAATAGTGGACCTCGCCACAGAAAACAGTGGGAAGAGTGACGCCCACTGTTGAAACCTTCTTAAGGTCCACCATGATGTTTATTTGAGATCTAACCTTTCCATAAGTTAACACAGACATGAAATAAGGGAAAAAAACAAATATCAGCTTGATCGAAAACTTTTGTAACCCTTTGAAGTCTTTAATGGTGGGCATCACTCTCCCCACTGTTTTCTGTGGTGGGGGTCTACTGGAGCTTTAGATCTGAATCATTCTTTGTATCATGCCTTAAAATGATCTCTCCAACTGTATGAACGGTGTGGATACAACGCATAAATCATGGGGGGGCCCACAAAACTTGGTGATGTCACTTCATAGCGAGTCTCGCTACCCAAACCTGTTAATAGCTAATCCGCGTCCCTAGAAGGCATCCAAGGCCTTTTTTTTTCCGAAACAGAGGAACCCAAAAATCTCTCTTTTTCTCTTAAATACACTCTAAATCTCTGATTGAATCGAAGATTTTTTCGAAAAAACCTACGCACGGCTTCGATCGACTTCCAATTAGGCAATCTCTTCCACAGCCACAGGTGCCAAAATACACTATTTTGAAAGTTTTTCCTCTTTATATATATATATATATATATATATATATATATTCCATTTTTCTGGGGTTGTTCCGGTTTTTTCTGTTTTTTCAACATTCCCGGCCCTTTAATTGCGAAGGAAATGTTAAAATCCCCAATAAAAAACGATAAAAGTGATAATATCTATCGATATCGCATGATATTTGCAATATATCGCACGATACACAAGATTCTTCGATTTTGTTTTTTTTTTGTATTTTTTGTTTTTTTTTTTTTTTTTTTTTTTTTGTATTCCAAGGGCCTTTTGAGGGGTTTCGCATCTCTCGCCATCGATACCGATAATATCAGCCGATATATTAGATGATAGCATCGATATTACGAACACTGGACTCATCTCATATCTTCACGATCTGGTTTTTCAATCAAGTCATAACATTAATCGCATACAAGAGCAATGAAGCAATTGATTTCGACTTTGATTGGTCTCATCTTCAGTCTTTTAGGATCGAAGGTGGATACAACATCTCATTACTCATATTCTCATCCTCTATACTCATATTCTCATCCTCTATTCTCCATAATAGAGGGTAGTTTACACCTTAACGTATAAACATCACCCCAATTGTACTTCTCTTGTACATTCAAAGTAGATCTTCCCGTACAAGTGGCTGATTGGCCTATCGACAATGGTAGAGATTCCTCAAGACCTCAAAGAAAATGCTGATGATTTATACGCAGTCAATAATAGTGCTCAATACTAAACAAAATGAATTTTTATTCATTAACAAAGATAAAATGTACATTATATATAAATAAGGTATACAACTTCATTACTTAAGCTATTCTCAATCCCAATTCCCTAAAATGAATCAGAAATAAGTCTTTAGCTATAGGTTTTGTCATGGGGTCGCCAACATCTCTTTCGTGAGAATATAGTTGAGGGCAACCTTTTTATCTCTCACTTAATCATGAATGTAATGTTACTTAACCTCAATGTGCTTGGACTTTTGGTATTATTTAGAGTTCTTTCCAAGTCAATGGTAAAGGTGTTGTCTAGTTCAACCATACAAGCTCATGAACATCTAGTACAATGCATAGACCTTGTAAAAATCTTTAAACCCATACACACTCTTAAACAGCAACACAACATACGATATACTCAGCCTCCATCGATGATAGGGTTATAGATACCCATTTCTTACTCGACCATAAGATGGCACCTCCTCGGAGCAAGAATACATAGCATGAAGTTGAGTTTCCCTCATCAGGGTCATTGCCCCATATGGCATTTAATAATCATTGACGCTTGATATTCGTGCCTCCATAACACAACATTAACTCCTTGGTTCTTCTACGATAGCAAAATATTCATTTAACAGCTTACCAATGAGATTGTCCCAAGTTACTTTGTAATGGTTAGCTATGCCCACTGCATAACTTATATCCAGTCTAATGCAAAGCATGTGATACATTAAGCTACATACTACACTTGCATGGGGTACAGAGGACATAGCCAATTTCTCACCTTCAGTCTGGGGACATGACTTCTTGTCTAGCTTGATAGGTTTGTTTTTTTTTTTTTTTTTTTCATAGGGTTTAACAACTTTTGAATTTTTCATCTTGAACTGCTTTAAGATTTTTTGCATATAAGTAGCTTGAAACAAGCCCAAGAACCTCTTAGGGCAGTCTCTAATGATTTTTACCCCGAGAATAAAATTGACTTCACCGAGATCTTTGATACGAAAAATGTCAATCTTTATTTGTAATAAACAATCGCATATCATTATCATCTAAAAAGATATCATTTACATAAAGATAATATCATAAAAGATCTTCCAAACTGCTTCAAATATACACAATGATCTTCTGGACTCATTGTGAATCTAAAAGTAGTGATGTCCAAATAGAACTTTATGTACCACTTCTTTAAAGATTGCTTCAACCCATAGATAGATTTTAATAATTTATAGATTTTTTTTCAAGTTTTTTTTTTATCGTAATATTCCATGGTCTGCTGCATGTATATTTCTTCAGCTATATGTGGTCTTTACATTCACTTGATACAACCCTGAGTCTAGACTTGCGACAATGGACAAGATCACGTGAATCGAGGAGAATTTTACAATGGGTGAAAAAGTCTCATTGTAATCAACACCTTCAATATGGGTTAAACCTTTTACAACTAATCGTGCTTTGTACTTGTCTAGTGTACCATAAGACTTTCTTTTGATTTTGAGTACCCATTTATTCCCTATTACTTCACAATTAGGTGGCAGATCTACATGTTTCAGACTTCATTTTTCTTTGTGAGGCAATCTCCTTATCTATGGCTGCTAATGTTACCCAGTCAGTGGATTTTGGAGGCAATGATACATCTTGATAAGAATCAAGTTTATTGTCGTCGATCGCAAAACAAAAATATACTTCGCCGTCCCTTTTGAAGTATTTTTAAATAATTAATCTTCTTTCACTTCAACATAATTTAGGAGCCTGCTGAAGTGTACTCCCACTATTCTGACAAACTATAGAGCATTTATATTGTGAGAAATGGAGCTCCCACTCTCTTGAGGTATATTGGGGATTTCAAAAAAGTTGTATTCCAACTTTCTGCATATTTTGGCTAGGGTATCCATCTTCGATGAAGGTCACGTTCTGAAATTCTTTCTCAGCCCATGCTCCACAATCCTCATGAACTAGTATGTATTACTTTGAGTGCATGGAGTGCTTGAGGAATATGCACTCACAAACATATCCCAATTATCCCTAAAGGCATAGGTCGGTTAGAGAAGGAATCCTCCAATCCACATCTAATATGGAGTCTTGGGAGTGAATTTAAACAAGATTTGCATGTATTTGAGAAAACAGTCAAAGGTCATAAATTTATGTGACATTAGATACACATATAAGTGACAAATTATTAGCATCCAATTTTGGCATGTATATTAAGGGGTCCACAGTCTAAATGGACTATCTCTAACAGACATTTAGATCCAACCGCTTTGGGAAAAGGTTTCTTAGAGGTTTTTCTGGACACATAATGTTCACAAAATGACAGATTGACTTTGGATGAAGAATTTAACAAACTAGATCAAGCCAATCTTGTTAGACCGTTCTTTCCAAGGTGACCTAACCCCATGCCTTTTTATGGATTCATATACATTCGATTCATTTGATATAGTAGATAAGGCAAGAGGTGCATCATCATTATCTACATCTAAAGTAAATAAATCTAAAATCAAGCTTTCCATACATAGATGGGGTTATTGAGTCTTAAAGAAACTCTAGTTCTAGAAAAAACAAATGCCAAAACCATCTCATAGCAATTTAGAAACAGAAATTAAACTCTGATGCATGCCTAGTACGTAAAGAGTATCATGGAGGAGTATTGTTCGTCCCATGTGCATATGGAGATGATAAGCGTCAATCCCTAACATGTCTTCAACAACATTGTTTACCATATAAACCTTGTAGCTCCTCATGGCTACAAGTCTAAATTCGTCTCGTCCTTTGTGATCTCATACCATATGCATTATTACTCTTGAATGCAAAATCCACTCGTTGGATAGAGTATCAACAAAAATGATTTCACAACAAACTCCTACAAAAAAAGTATTAAGTGACAATGGAATTACTGTCTTTTTGTTGGCGCACTGATGGGCAAAGCAGTCAATGTTTTTTTGCCGACGAAAAAGATCACATTGGACTTTTTCTGCCTTTTCTGTCCTTTTCCCTTATTGGGATTTAGACACGTCCCGGGCTTTTGTTATAAGTGGTTCTTCTTTGTCTTCTTGTGACCTTTCAACTCTCCCGGTACCCTTCCGCTTACAAGACTACTACGAGGAACTTTGCTTCACCTGATTGAGCAACATTCATTTTAAGCTCACGTACCAAGTGACCACAAAAGTCTCTGAACATTATGACATATCATTGTGGTTAAGAATCCTTTTAATTCGGACCCACGACTCAAGCAAGGAACAATGTATGATGATGATATTCTAATTCTCTGTCAATCTGCACCCAACATACCTAAGGTCACCTATCATTTGTTTCATTTATCGGATATGATCCTTGATGGAGTAACCAACTAGAGCATCCTATACGCTTGGAATTGTAGTTCCATTGTGCTAACGTGTGCATTCGACTTCCATGGTAGGCATTAGCTAGTGCATCCAAAGTCCCTTAGCGGTCTTATGAACTTTATATGTAGGTATGAGCTCCTTGTACATGGTGGTTATTAGGATGTTATGGGCTGAGTGGTTCTACTTATGCCACTTGTAGTAACGCTTCATCGTAGCCCAATGGTCTGTTGAGTTGTCATTTTCAGCCAGTATTGGTTTCTCTTGAACTTTGACCAGAATATATGAAATATCATTCTCATCTAAAAGGCATCTCACGATGTAGGACTAATCTTCAAAGTTATCACCATCGAACTTCTGACCATTTGTTCAATGGTTAAAGCTTTGGTGGTCATCTTTATATTATATAAATATCACTATTCAGCTATGATCAATATGTATTGGCACTAATCATCAACATTTCTACATGTTATAAAAATCTTATAGCTACAAAAGTGACTAATCAATCTTAAATGAGATTATGAAAGTCCATATATTCGAAGTAGGCGATGTGGATCAATCAAGTCCTCAAAAATAAGATGAAGAAGATTCTTTTGCTATAACTATTTGTATAACATATGTAACCATCCATCATGGGTGCAAGCATCATTTGGTGGTTAAGACGAAGCTCCCACTTAGGTTATGCACAACCTTAATAATAGGAATAATCTTGCCGCTAGTTTTTCAAGGTTCCAATGATAAAAGTGGCAATGATCTAAACAAATCAAGCTAATTATATTACTTAATGATAAAAGTGGCAATGCTAATCATATTAGTTAGATTTGATCATCAACGTTGACGCAAGTTGGATCCGATCATTAGCATTGACGATCACCATTGCTGATAGATCCAATCATCAGCATTGACAATCACCGTTAATGATAGAACCAATCATCAGTGTTGACACACTGTTAATGATGGATCTAACCATTAGTGTTGATCATCAATGTTGACAATGGATCTGATCACTAATGGATCCACGATCAATAGTTATTAAGAGGGATTTACACCTACATGCACACACACGTCCAATTATCAATGGTAAAGCACTAGATCACGTTGGGTTACACATTTTGGCATTCTCTCCCAAAATGTATGGCCCACCTCATATAACCACATAACAAGACATGATCACTATATAAACATCCATTAAAATGTTCATAAAATCCAAACTTTTATTACTTAATGCCTTTTATTCTTAATCTATATATCAATCATCATCATCACAGGAGATTCAGCCTGTTATCACAAAAACAGACCATGCCATGCGATGTATCCCTCTGAAAACCCTCAATTACTTCTCAGCTAGCCTAAATCAACCTACAAATGACTGATTAAAGGCCATTAATAAGATGCACTTAATTTTATATATATATATATATATATATATATATATATATATATATATATATATATATATATATATATATATATATATAAAGAAAAGAAAAGAAAGAAAAGAAAGAAAGAAAAAAGGAACTTGAGCTTTCGTCAAGGCACATTTCAAGTTTTGCGCACAAATGTGAGGCCCATTTGCACTATCGAAATGCCCATGAACAACGTACTTTGGTCCCTACATTTTGGCACAAAGAATGGAATTAATTAGATGGTATCCCCTAGCCCATCAAATGCCGCGTTAAGGGTTAATGGGCACCAGCCCAGATTTCTCCCCATACTATTAAAGTGACTATGGACAGCATCTTTATTACATTTATGGTTGTCAATTAGTTTGATAAAATGGGGCCCACTGTCTGATGCTCATTCGACAGCAAGCATGTTCTGGGCCCCTCAAACCAACAAATCGGACAAATAATGTAGACCCATCTGCCAAGCCCATCTCAACCTTATTCTTCTCCCTTTATCTGGACAGGGAATGCTGCAGAAAACCCTCAGGACAGACCGTCCCAATCATGAACCATCCGATCATTGATCTGCAATCGGATGGTATATATGAAACAGGAAGAAGACCCAACGGCTGGAGGAAACTCCTGGCCAATTTCCCATCCACAGCAAGGCCCACCAGATGGATGACCAGTAACAGAGAAAGGTGAGACCCACAGGTACAAAATGCCAGGCTCGATCAGTATCATCAGTTACATTAATTGAAAGAGGACTGGAATCATCTATACACCTGTTTTACGCAGTGTGTAAAATACCCAAGCGTTGTGGGCCCCATCATGTTCTATAGGTGACATTCATTCCATCCATCAGGTTTGATCCTTGATTCTGGCTCCTGGGGATAAAAATCAGCCAGATCCACAACTCAGGTGAGCTGCACCTCTGGGAACAATGGGAATGGGATGCAACCATAGGTTTGTGTGTGAGGCCACCATGGTTGTGTGTATCTCTCATCAAAACTTAGGTAGGCCACGCCATGTGAACTTAGAGGTTTCAGGAGCATTTCTACATTGTTCCAATTGGTGTAGTGGCACACTGAAGTCTTCTATCAGACGGTTCGAATAAGGTTTCTTGACTGATGGGCAGAGTGGATGTAACATATACAACATGGTGGGCCTCACAGATCACGATTTTGGCCCTACTGAAAGTAAATGTACTGTATAAAAAGAGGGGAAAAGGACCGACCTCTGTCACCATGGAAGAAATTGAGGATCCAAGGCCGCCGTTGTTGTCGTCATTGTCATGGAATAGCAGCGGCGGCAGTGAACGGGCCCTTCTCTCTACAATTTCTCCCCTTCCGTAGAAAGCTAGCTCCTTTGGCGACTGTTGGAATTTGGTAGAAAAGCGGGTGTTGATGGGGTTATATCTAGCTACTTTCATGGCAGATTCCTTCAACCTCTTGTGTGCGGCTTCTCCTTCGTTGGAGATGTATTTCAGAATTTCAAGCGTTTGTTCGAAAGGAATGCTTCTATCTCTGCCTTTGTTTTTTATTACGTCTATTCGGAAAGCTTGCTCGCGCTCAATGGACAGATCCAATTGTAGACCAAAATGGTATCTCCCATCACCACCGTTCCTTTCTCCTTCGATTCCGTCAACAACACTACCACCATCTCTCGTAGCACTAGCAGCAGGAGAAGGATAAGAAGAAAGCGAAATGGAGAGATTTCTCATAGCATCAGTAGCAAGACCAACAGCAGCAGCGGAAGAAGAAAGAGGCATGCTGAGATAGAGATACAAAGAGCGGATTCGTATAAAAAGCTTTAGAGTGAAAAAAAAAAAAAGCACAGAGATTGAAGGCCCCTGTTGGCTGGCAGCCTGGTAATTCGACATATAGCAGCCACCCTTTTGACTCAGGAGTCAAATAGGACCCTCCCTTTTAATTTTATCTCATATAACACCTATTTCCATATATACCGTAAAACCAACCTTAGGTTAAAATGGACAAGTACAAAATTAAAATCATTTTAAAGCCACTATAGTTTACCATGGGTGATGTAGGATAATTAATTACTTACTCTAAAAGTTTGAATTATAAGAGTATGGTGAATTAATCCTTTTATCTCATAGCATAGACTCCACATCTCATGAGTTAGGGTCTCGGCTCCCTTCGTAGACCCCAAATCACATGAGCCGCCCACCTCGAGTGTGTTTCCGCATTCCACGGGCTACCCCACTCGAGCCCGTGTGAAATGCGTATTAATCACCCCCGGTGAGGAGTCTCAAACACGAGACCTACGCTCTAATATCAATTTGATGCAGGACAATTAACTACTTGCTCTAAAAGCTCGAATTGTTAGAGTATGACGAATTAATCCCTCTATGTCATAGCTCAGGTCTCACATCTCATGGGTTAGGACATCGGCCGAACACCCTTCGTAGGCCCCAAATCACATGAGTTCCCACCCCGAGTGTGTTCCCGCATCCCACGGGCTACTCCAATCGAGCCCGGTGTGATGCATATTAATCACCCTCGGTGAGGAGCATCAAACATGAAACCTTCCTTGTGTGCCCCAAATCAAATGGGTCACTCACCCCGAGTGTGCCCCTACATCCCACAGGTGACCCCACTCAAGCCCAGTGTGAAAATGCCCCTGCATAGTTGGCCATGAAAAAATGTATTTTTATAGCAACGTCCTCTGTACGATAGCTAATATGCGTGCGTGCATATGTGCTTGCTGGTGCTTACAACCACTTTAGTTTTATGATTTTATTTTTTATTTTTTTAAAGTTGGGCTCTAAGTTTCAAATTAATCATAAAGAAAACTTTATATTTAGATAAGCTAACACATAGGAGAATTCATGTAAAACTTGGTTTTCACAATAGAATTATAAATCAAAGCTTATAAATAATAAGAGAGGTTTTTAGCCCTCTTAATCTAAGCTAATTAAAAACATGTGGAGCTACCCATCTATTACGCACACCTGAAACAAATTTAGAGAGAATGTGAGCCAAGGGTGTCAGCACGTACAAGGACAAGGTAGTGACGATCTAGGCCATTTATTATTACATTTGACTACCTGAAAAGAGTACTATTGTAGACACCTCATCCAAAACGAGACTTAGTTTTACTCTTCAATTTCAGCTAAGCTTCAGTGATAACACCACCAAGAGGTTGGACAGATGTGGGGGGATGATGCAGGACAGACGGTACATTTTGGGCAGATTCAAGAAATGCTGGACAAACCAGATTGGCCAATCCAAAGATTAACCAAACCGCTACCGGTTAAATCATCAGGGACCCTCGAAAAGTTGCAAAATGAATATCATGGATAAGTCTATGGCGACCCAAGAAACTTCAAAAGCTCAAATGATTCAGTTAGGAAAGGTCCTTGGCACAACTTGAGGATGATTACAGAGCAGATTGACACACCCATGGCCTAATTCACAAGGATGACAACCGATCTCTCAAGATGTCCAGACAACTTGAAGGTATACAATGAAGATAAAGCCACATTTTTCTGACTCCATCGGTATAAAAGGTCCATGAAAACTGAACCGGAAGGGTCTCCAGCCCCTCTAGAGATAATTAGTGGACTTGATTGGTTGATGCTCAAGGACGGAAACCCGTGGAATCCCGAGATCCTCGAAGCCTCCAAATATAACAGCTACAGTGCAGGAAGTGATTAAGTTTTCAAAATAGGTACTTGAGGTACCAGTTATAAAAAAAACAATACCCCACCATAGTAATAATAGCTTACTCAGGGTGAGCCCTCTACCAAAATTTTTTTAAAAATCAAACGTATGTGTCTTCAACCAGTGTCTAAAGCACCAGTTGAAGGTCTATTTAAACCCATCACAACAAACCATTAGGAAGCAATGGTAAGAGGCATAAAGGGTTTCTAATGGTTTGGTGAGCAAGTCGTGCTCGTTCAGAGGATCTAAAGCTGTCAAGGTTTTGATGAGCAACTACTGAAATGCTTCCACTAACAATCCTAAGGCCTCTTTTGTTAAGGTTGAGGCGGAAAGATAGAAAATTAATCACCTAAAGATACGCTTAAGGTTGTTATCCTTAAGGCAATATTCGCACCCTACTGGTGATTAAACTAATTTGTAAGAGGGTTATAATAAATCCGCCCTCAGGATACAATAAGCCTCTTCTTAAAGACAAGAGAAATGTGAGTTTCGGCCTACAAAACCGAAAAACCACACCCCGAACACACTTTTACAGTGTACACCCCTAACTTCTATGCTGTTACAATTTACCTCCTGAAAGCTATTTGTAATTTACTGCTTGAAAAAGTATTTGCAGTTTAGCGCCTAAAAACTGTAACTTTTCAAAAACCATCCAAAACAAAAATGGAGAAGAAGAAGAAGATGGAGAGGAGATTGTTGGAATTGTAATTTTGAATTGACCCAAAGATGAGTTTATATAAAATCACACGAAGTGCTTAAAACCCTTTTCATTAAAAAACATCTTCTTCCATGGTGTCTTTTCAAAAATGGTGGTGTCTTTTCAACAATGGCATCCCTCCATTTTAAATATAAATGATGCTCCCTTTACCAAGAGGTACCACCATTCACAAATGAATGATCACCAACAATTACTAAAAGCCACAGCCCTTTTCCCAAAAGTTTTTTATATAAATTAAAAAAAAATTCTTCTTATTTTGAAAAAACTCAATAATCCCTTATTATTTTTCAAAATACAGAGGTCAGAGTATGTAAGAAAAATATGTATATAGGAGAAGGTTTCTTATGAACTTGAACCTTCACTTAGTGTAAACAAATCAAAGTTGAATCAAAATCTTTAGTAACTATAGTCTTGAACTAAGTATTCTATATGACACAACCGGACATATTACGTACATATATTTCAATTGTCATTTGTTCTAAAATTATAACACATTAACGGCCTTGTGCTCTGTCATGGATTCATTAGTTCATAAGAGTAGCCAAAACTCTCGAACATTAGGAAGTTGTCACACTTCTAATACTCATATAAGTGAGTTCTTATGAATGCCCCTATAACTATGGCACCCTTGAAAGGACTCATTAAGAGCAGAAACTCATCCTCTTTTTTATCATTACAGGTACCCAACACTATACATACATCCAAGAATGAGACAGATAGAAAATTTACAGTGATGTTTTATACACTTCTTGTGAGGTGCTTTGCCCAAACTTATTAACTTAGGTTGAGTTTCCCTCATCTAGTGTCTATGAAATTAGCTTAAGTCTCATTCCTCTTGATGTTCTACTGACAACATCTCTTGTCAGTCCCTTGGTGAATGGGTCTACTAGATGTACATACTGTATTGTTATAACACCGTCATTAAGTAGTTGTCGTACAAAACTATATCTTATATTGATATGTCTGAATTTTCCATTATAAGTCGTATTATATACCTTTGATAGTGTCCCTTCACTATCACAGTAGATAGAAATCGGTGGTAAAAGCCTTACTAATAATGGTATTTCTAATAACAAGTTTCTTAATTATTTTGCCTCTTTACTACTAATTGCTAAATATATGAATTCAAATTCCATGGTAGAGTGAGATATGCAAGTTTTCTTCTTAGATCCCCAAGAAATGACAACTCCTCTAAGAGTAAAAATTCATGTACTGGTAGAGTTGGATTCATTATAATCAGTGACTTAACTTGCATCACTATACCCTTCAAGTACACTACGGTAACCAGAAAAGTATAAACCATAGTTGATTTTATTTTTTTCAAGTATCTGAGTACTCTAGAAATAGCATTCCAATGATCTAAACTTGGATTACTTGTAAACCTACTTAATTAACCTACTGTAAAAGCAATTTCAGGTCGAGTAAAAATCATAGCATACACAAGATTGCAATCACCTTGGAATACTCTAACTGAGATACATTACGACCTTCATTTTTAATTAACTTGATATTAGAATAAAAAGAAGTAGAAACTGGGTTATTATAATAGTGATCAAACTTTTTAAATATCTTTTCAATATAATGTGATTGAGATAAGGTTATACCATCATTATTTCTTAATAACTTGATACCTAAAATCACATTAGCTTCACCCATATCCTTCATGTCAAAACTAGATGATAAAAATCTTTTAGTGTTATTTACAATTTCTAAACATATACCAAAGATTAACATATCCTCTATATAAAGGCATATAATTACTCCTTTATTATCAGAGAATTTTGAATATACGTATTTATCAGATTCACTAATAAAGTCATACGAGGTGACTACTTTATCGAATTTTTCATGTCATTGCTTAGGTGTCTGTTTAAGTCCATATAGTGACTTGATCAATTTACACACTTTATTTTCATGTCCTAGAACTATAAAACCTTTTAGTTACTCCATATAAACCTCTTCATCGAGGTCACCATTTAAAAAAATTGTCTTTACATCCATTTGATGGATTTCTAACTTATGGATAGATACTAGAGCAACTAAAACTCGGATAGTTGATATCCTTTCTATTGGAGCATAGGTATCGAAAAAATCAATACATTATTTTTGTGTATAGCCACTAATCTGACCTTAAACCTTTTTGTAGTTCCATCTGGTCTTAATTTTCTTTTAAAAATTTATTTACAGCTTATTGGTTTTGATCCTGTGGGCATATTTACAAGTTTCTATATTTCGTTTTGTAATATGGAATCCATCTCATCGTTTATAACTTCTTTACAAAAAGAAGCATCCTGAGATCTAAGGGCATCATCTATTGTTACTGGATCATTTTCTATATTACATACAAATATGATCTCCTTTGTTATATTATATTTATCTCATTCTATTAGCAGAAGGTAGAAGTTGGGTCCAAAAGATGTACTTATTCTGATCGTCTTGGTCCTTTTAGGTTCTATGTCCTCTTTATCGAGACTATTAATATCTTGATCAGGTATCTAAGAACTACTGCTTGTATTAGGATCTTAAGATCTTATCTCTTTTCTAGTTGTAAAAGAGAATGAATTTTCATAAAACTCATCATCTCTAGATTCTATTATGGTATTTATCGGGATCGCATGATTAGATTTTACAAATAGAAACTTATAAGCCTTACTATTTTGTGCATATCCTATGAAAATACACTCAAGAGATCTCAACCTTATCTTAAGTTTTTTAGGCTCAGTAAGTCGAACTAAGACTATACAACCTCATACCTTGAAGTATGAGATGTTAGGAATCCTATTCTTCCATAGTTCATATGGAGTCTTACAAGTCTTAGAGTGAGATATCCTATTAAAGATATGATAGACAATCAATAGGGCATCTCCCCAAAATCCTGAACTTAAACCTACATTATTGAGCATAGAGTTTACCATGTCTATGAAAGGCCTATTTTTCCATTCTACTATCTCATTTTGTTGGGGTGAATAAGGAACTGTAATTTGGTGAATTATACCAAGAGTTTTACAAAACTTCGATAATTCTAAGGATATATATTCTTCTCCCCTGTCCGAACTTAGAATTTTAATATTTCAGTCTAATTGGATCTCAACTTTTGCCTTGTATATCTTGAATTTTTGTAATGCCTCATCTTTATTCTTCAATAGGTATACTAGGGTATAACAAAAGAAATCATCTGTTATTAAACCGC
The DNA here is from genome assembly GCA_037074715.1 of Magnolia kwangsiensis. Lineage (NCBI taxonomy): Eukaryota > Viridiplantae > Streptophyta > Magnoliopsida > Magnoliales > Magnoliaceae > Magnolia > Magnolia kwangsiensis. The sequence continues at coordinate 78,898,010 of CM073589.1, forward strand.
TCATTTCACATATGTCACTATGAACTAGGTTTAGGAGTTGTGATTCTCTTTCCACCCTTGAAAATGGTTTTCTAGTTATTTTGGATTGTACACAAATGCTACATTTGTCATTAGGTTTTGCATATTTAGGAATTATATTAAGATTATACATATTATCTATACTATGATAACTAATATGTCCTAATCTAGCATGTCAAACATCATATAAATCAAGCACATAAACAAAAGAAGAATTTTTATTTATAAGGTTCAATTTGAATATTCCATTAGATACATAGCCCTTACCTACATACACCCCATTTTTAGACACAATCAATTTATCAGATTCAAATAGGAGTCTGAATCCAAACTTAGTCAGTAGATTAGTTGATATAAGATTCCTCCTAATATCTGGTACATGCAGCACATCGTTTAGAGTAAGGAATTTTCAGAAGTTAGATTAAGACGTACCTTCCCTTTTCCTACAACCTTGTATGTGGAGGCATTCTCCATATATAGTTCTTGATTATCCCCCACTATTTCTTAGGAATTGAACATATTGTAATTTCTACAAATATGTCTGGTAGCGCCAGAATCTACCCACCATTCAACATCCTCATTCACCATATTAACTTCAGAGGCGACAACTGCCAAATTCATGTCTTCCGTCATATTGACTTGTTGTTTCTTTTCTTGCAATTTTTTTTTGTTATTTCGGTAGTCTTTCTCAAAATAACTAGGGATTTTATAAAAGAAGCATGGACAATTCTTTGATGTGTTCTTTTTGAACCCTTGGTTATTAGGTTTGAGCCTATTATCTTTCTTGAAAGGTGGCTTCTCTGATTCCCGATTCACACTATTCTCGATTATATTAGCGTTACTTAGGGTCTTCTTTTCTTCTTCCTTTTTGTCACGAATCCTAGATTCTTCTTCTATTCGAAGAAACATTAGGAGGTACTCTAAGGACTTTTTTTTTTTGTTTCAATCATTTTCTAGTATCATTCTATTTAGGTGAAAGTTTAGCAATAATGGTGGATACTTGGAAGGATTCATCGAGATTAATGTCATCGGCAATAATCTGTTGGATGATAACCTGTAATTTATGTACTTGATTAAGGATAGGTTTTTCATCTAACATTTTGAATTCTAAAAATTGAATTAAAAGGAATTTTTTTGTTGCCTTCATCCTCTGATGTGTAGTTGGTGAGCAACGCCTGCCACAAATCCTTAGCAATCTTCTTTTAACAGTAAACTGCGTATAATAAGTCAGAAAGAGCATTAAAGATATGACCTTTGCATACATAGTCGTTGCGCTTCCAATTTTGTCTCTTTTAAATTTGTTCTAATATATCATTGTTAAATCGTGGTGAAGGAGGATCTTGAGTGAGTACGTGATCCAACTTGAGTGATGTGAGGAAGAGATGGACCCTCGATTGCCATCAAAGAAAATTTGAGCCGTCGAACAGTGTAATTCAAACAAAGTCATCCTGACCCATAGAAGAGGCCATGTTATTACCTTAAAATTGTTATGGTTGAGGTGGAAAGATAGAAAATTAATCACCTAAAGATAGGCTTAAGGCGCATTATGATGTCGCTATCTTTAAGGCGATATTCGCACCTTACTGATGATTAAATCAATTTGCAATAGGGTTACAACAAATCCGCCTCCAGGATGCAGTAAGCATCTTCTTCAAGACTAGAGAAATGTGAGTTTCGGCCTGCAAAGCTGAAAAACCGCACTCCGAACACACTTTTACAGTGTGCACCCCTGACTTCTGTCCTATTACAATTAACCCCCTAAAAACTGTTTGCATTTTATTGCCAAAAAAAGTATTTACAGTTTGGCGCCTGAAACTGTAACTTTCCAAAAACCATCCAAAATAAAAATGGAGAAGAAGAAGAAGATGGAGAGGAGATTGTTGGAATTGTGACTTCGGATTGACCCAAACATGTGTTTATATAGAATCACAAGAGGTGCCTAAGACCCTTTTCATGAAAAGACATCTTCTTCCATAGTGTCTTTTCAACAATGACATCTCTCCATTTCAAATCTAAATGATGCTCTTTTTACCAAGAGGCATCACCATTCACAAATGAATGGTCATCAACAATCACCAAAAGCCACAACCCTTTTCCCAAAAGTTCTTTATATAAATTAAAATTCTTTTCTTCTTATTTTGAAAAAACCCAACATCCTTATCATCTCACATAAGAAGCACATTAAATTCAAGTTTAAGGAGATATTGAAGGCGAAAGAGTAATGTTGAAATCGGGAACATTCAACCATCTCTTTTATTAAAAAGAAAGGTTATATAGTTTTCCCTTTTCTTCTCACACCTCAGATTGATTGACACTCCGTTCTGCACATTCAAACATGCTTATAGAGCTCACTCATTCACACACTTCTTCTTCTTCTTCTTCTTCTTCTTCTTTTAAAAAAAGAAAAGAAAAAAAAAACGTTCTGCCTACCTGAGGTCCTAGTACCCTGCGAAGTATGGCCTAATTTAGTATTACTAAAGTTAAGTTGAATCGTAAAAAGATCTAAAAAATCCCATAAAGTAGATATTGCACTCCATGCGGGTGGAAAAAGGGTGCCTAACCCCTTTCATTTTCGTAACCATGATCCTTACCCAAAATCTACGATGCAGATCAATCACAAGAATCACAGGGACAAGAGGATTGTATGATTCTTTGACCTCTGAATGGTTCGACAGTTCCTAACTAGTCGTAGATTTCAAATTTCATTTAGCTAATGGCAATTCCAGTCAAGTTATCGAAATCCAAGATGCACCCCCATAACATTACACAATCAAGGAAACAAAAGCAATTCCAATTAAACCAACCAAAATCGCAATTGGGCAGTTACTCTGTGTGTCTGCCTGCATGGGGGCTAGTCCATTTACTTTCCCACTTGCAATCTGCATTCTAGTGTCCATTTACTTTCTCATGAGCATTCGGCATTCCAGTGTACACTGGTCCATTTACTTTACTATATTATAGTGTATAGTGGTCCATTTACTTTATTGCCTGTACATCTTGACATTCTAGTGAGCACTGGTCCCCTTTACTTTCATGTTGTTTACATTTAACGCCTTACTTTCCTTTAAAATAACATGAAGAAATCCTCCCAAAAAAAAAAAAAATTAAAAAAAAATGAAAAAAAAAGAGGGAGGGAATAGTAAACTAATCAGTGAAAAGAGGCAAGTCGCTTTCTAAAAATTACATGTGGGTTCATTGCCCTTCAAAATTCACGCACACATATCAAAGCATCATGTGAACCTGTGTGTAAGCAGTCATGTCAGTCCAAGGAGATATTCCCAACACACCCCTAGACTCTCCTAGGCTCTAAGCCACTCAAGCTATCGCTCCCTCAGTAGCCAATTTAATCCTCAATGCTCGAGGACTTTGTTGCATGCCTGCTTTCTCCAAGCAAGAGTACTCCTTCCATCCATAGTGCATAATAACCCATCATCTAATAGTTCTTTCCGACCAAACCATCAATTAGTTCTAATCCACTTTCCCTAATGGGAACCAGATCCACTTTTAATACCCTTTAGTTACAACAATTCAAACTTCAACACATCCTCCCCCTAATGGGAGCCAATGACAGGTCCTGGCAGAAAACTAGTTACCAGTCCATTTTCCTCCCCTAATTGGAGCCAACAGTGCCCTGGCTGGCACAGTTTAGTTAATCTCAATTCATTCAATTCCAGAAACCTCTCCCTAATGGGAGTTCTTTTCGATTCCAGTCCGGTCAACCAAAACATTTATATTCCAATCAAACACAACATTCACATTCTAGTCAATTCCAGTCTCTACTCTCCGCTCATGTATATCTTGATGGTCAATCTCACCCCACAATCATCATTTTTCTTCAATTGCCTTGTTCGACAATTCCCTTCCAATAAAGTCTCTCCCCTCCACCAAATATAACATAAACATTAAAGAGATCGACCATTATGAAGAGGAGGCAAATCAAACTTTGCAAGGGGCATGCCTGAAATTTTTCATGCAAGTTTCTCTCATTTTTCAAATGTCGAGGACTTTTGTATCGATAATATTGGAGTTCGAAATCCAATGGCATCAACACGAGTCTCGATTCCCTCGATCAGTTGGCAGAAGGTTTTTCAAAAGCATATGACATTGAGTTTGTGTCATCGAGCAGACCATCGATACGATCGAGAGTATACGCTCGATGATATCGAACCTACTTGATGATATCGAAATCTGTCATAAATGTGACCATTTTATATCTGTTGAAACCTTTTGCCTATTTAAAGAGAACTTGTCTTTAGTTGCTATAAGAGAAAGAAGAGAGTGCTTTTGTGTGTTTAACCTTAGATCATATACCCAAAGCCCTTTCTCTCAAGGGAGTTCATCCTCCAATCCACCCTCATCATTGATATTCTGTTTCGATAAAGAAACAAAGGCATTTTGATTTAGGGAGATTGTCTTATTTAAATATAACAGAGAAAGAGTACTAAGAACATTCATCACATTTTATTGATACTGAGTTCATTTACATCCTCTTTACATCCCTTGATTCTAAGATAAATCACTTAGAAATGAAGGACTTGTGCTTTAAATATCAAAAGTTCATTTTGACAGCCTTCCGGCGCCTGATTCGATCATCTCCTAAGACTTAGGAGGAATGTCATTCTGATCGACGAGTCTTTAATGAAATAAAGATTTCAGCAGCATAACAACGCCTATTTCAACCATCTTCTGAGACTTAAGAGGAATGTCGATTAGATCGACTGATCTTTCTCCTTTGAACCCATGAAGAGGAGAAAGCCCGGAGAAAGGAAGCTTACTTCATGAACTTCAGCAACATAACGGCACTTGGACTTCACAGACCGCAGGGCAGTCTGGTTGCGCGGACCCGCGCAACTGGTGTGGTCTTGTGCAACTGCCAGGAGGCTTTCTTCTACCTTCTGTCTTCTGTTCCACTCTGCTTCTCTTGAAAATCTTCAAGTTCTTCTTAATGAAGGAGGGGAGGGGGTATTTATAGACCCTCGCACGTGTGAAAATCCTGATCTTAGCGATGTGGGACTATTTTTCAGTGCTTTAGGTCATTATACAAAGAACCGTTTCTGCCATTCATTTCCGGCACCCGCGCAACTGATACTTTCTTTGCGCGTTCTTGCGCAACTGGGATTGATTGCGCGGACCTGCGCACTCCTATGAATGTTATCTCTTTCTTCTTCTTTCCGAAAGTTTTTCTTATCTCTTTTCCCTTCCTTGCTTGATTCCTTCACCATTTTTTATTCCTCAACAGATGCCCCCTCGATCCTTCTTTGATTGATTCCTGAAATCAAATGGAGGATTGATCTTCCTCTGCCTGAAGATCTTGAAGTAACTGCAACTGAATAATGACACTCGAACAGAAGACCGGGAGGCTCGTGCTTGAACGAAGAATTCTCACACTCGAATGAAGGGCTTGAATGACTGCATCCGACTGGCAGACTTGAAGGAGAATACTCGAGCGGAAAACTAGAATGATGGTACTCGAGTTAAAGACTTGAACGCCCTTAGTCAGTAATATCAAGCAGATGCTTCAATTATAGAGGATAATTCTCCTTTTATTGAAGTACTCTTCTTCAACAACTGTGATAGCTTCATCTTCGAGCGATTTGATTAGTGAGCTTTCTTCCAACATCGTTACTGTTATAACGGTCTCTTTAATCAACTCCAGCAATTCTTCCTCTTGATCAACTCCAGTGATTCTTTTCTCTTGATCAACTCTGGAATTGCCCCTTAATGTTACTCCTGCTGCAACATCTTTTTTCAATTGTTTCCCTTATTCATGATCTGCATAACTCAAGCTTTCAGGTGATGGTCTTTCTCTTGAAGATTTGAGTTCTTGATAATAGCCAATATCTTGGGGGCATTTAATGTCGATATAATTGGGAACCTGATTCCAGAGAAATGCATTCTTACATATTGTCTAATCAATTTTCATCAAGCAATGACACATTTGAACACTCTAGAGTGAAACAGGGATTTGTTATATTCTAAATATCGCACAGTTTATGCTTTGCATATTCGAACAAACATATATATGTACAAAAACGAGATATATGTTTATAACGTTGCACCTAGTTTATCATGATATTCTATAAAGCACTGATAATAAAGACATTTTATGCTTGTTAATACGGAATTTCCTACATGACTTTATTCATTTATATTTCATTGGCGATGCTAAGTTTTAATTCAGTCAGTTGCACACAGTTTAGGCTCTTTTAGTAGTAGAGCGAATTACTTAGCGCATTTACTTGGACTCTAGTTAGAGTCGGGTCTTATGTGATGGTCTATGTAACTCTCTAGAATTCACTGGACTTTTCACTGCCTAGGGAGTTCACAAACAGTGATCCATCAGAGGGGCCCAGTGAAGCTACCGGGGCCGTGAACTCGGTTGGTTTTACGCACAAGGTTGGCCACTGTAACTCTCTAGAGTTCGCTGAGCTCGCAAGGCTACCTTTGGGGGTACCAAATCCATGGTTGTCGATCCATCGATGAGTAGGTTTGAGCCCTTCAGCATGAGTTAGTACCGGAATCGAACCATAAATCTGGAGGGTCTTATGCATGGTTGGCCTGTCCTGCGCACACTGCAGCCCTCATTTTCTTCGCCTGCAAGGTCGGGCCCATTCACGGGAGGGCTTGTCCTCCGTTTCCCGTGACGCTGCCGGAAAGCTATACAGATGGCATGGGTGTTACGCTTGACTGGTCATTTGAGGACTTTTAGCTCTTTGGCTTTTAGTCGACTTTTTGGCCTTTTGCTTTTGGTCTTTTGGTTGACTTTTGGCTCTTTTGGCTTTTGATCTTTTGAAGACTTTTAGCTCTTTTAGCCTTTGGTCATTTGAAGACTTTGAGCTCTTGGCATTTTGTCAACTCTTGGCCTTCTAGCTTTTGGTTATTGACTCCGTCAGCTGCCCGCATGGGTATGCGTACGATGGCCTTCCCGAGCTTTTTAGGGCCACTGGCTTCTCGCCACTGCCCAAATGGCAATCTTCATAGATCTTATGCGTAGGTGGTCCCTTTTGAGATTTGGTCCTTTTAGGACTTAGCTTTTCTTTTCTTTTCTTCTCTCTCCTCTTTTTTTTTTTCGGGACTTGACTAGGCTGCCTTATTATGATAAACAGCCATTGCAATTGCCGATTATGTATATACAGTTGACTGTATGATTGTCATGCCCCAAACCCGAAAATCGGATTCATAGGAATCCCGATTGTCGAATCCAGTGCCGACAGCCTCCGTAGTATCCCATTCTCAGCTCCTAGCATTCATATGCCAGATTTCTGATCTTGGGATCCTACAAGGAGGATTTTTTTTTGAAATGTACATTTAACTAGTAATAAGCATAACCACAAGATTACCCAATTCACAACGGCAACATCGTCATCACATATCCACTAATATAATCATTTGAATACAATACTGAAAGGGAAATACATAAATAGAGAATCAAGCTCCAGAAGACCACCGCACGCTCCAAGCTCAACACTGCTGCAGCCTAACATCACCTGCACGCATCTATCGTGCATAAGCTTATAGAAAGCTTAGAGGGTGGTGTAAGTGTGTGCACAAAGTAAGTGCCAAGTATTCAATCCAATGTCATAATCATACAATACCGAAAATACTGAAAATTCATAATTCGTACATCATCGAAATAAGCAAAAATACTAATAAGTCCATAAGTCAATAAATATCAGGATACGTAATATAGAACAGTTATGCAATAAAGAATCATAAAGAGCTAAATATCAGATGCCGAGGATGTAATGCAATATACAAATCCTACTAAGTCTATCTAGGCCATATAAGTGCAGAAACATAGCAACCCAAAATGTCATATGCCTGCGGATGTAATGCAATATGCGATGCGAATGAAATGACCATGCTTGGAGTGTGAAGTCGAGATGATAGTATGTAGTATCGCAGGCTACGGGGTCCGCCAAATGGACTTCTATCCAAACCAGTCCCATACGTAAATTTGGATAGTCAGGCTCAACGTGGTAAACTCCTGATCTCAGGTTGGTCATGCGCCCAACTGAAATCCTTGCCATAACGAAGGTACACAACAATTAGTTATCCACCACCAGCCCGAGTGGATAGTGAATGAATGAATGAATGAGCATGCAACTCCTACTCAATAAGTTCACATATCAGTACGGTTCCTCTCTGGGAAATCACCGGGGTCTATTACACTCCATACCAGATTGCCACCACATCGCGCCCAACAAGGTGAGTGGAAGAGACCTCACTATCCGCCTGCCAATATCGGGCCCGGCTCGTCAATAGCGGACCTATTCCTCTAGCTGGTCAGACTCAGCCTAGCATTACCCCCTCCTCTCGGGCAGGTAAGGCTGCACCTCCTTCCAACCGACCACGACACAGTGAAGAGCGCAGCCATCTGGTAATCGGCACTTGGCGCTCATCTACCCACTCGGTCTAGACGTTGGAGCAACCTTTGGAACCAAAAAGGTTATGGGACTTTCACCCAAGGATATCTATAGCACCCCATGTAGAACAGATTTTTGGTATCCCATCTGACCATCCACGATATGCCTGTGGAGGCTACAGCCCTGATGTCGCTGGGACGTACAGTGGTCATGTCACACAAATGCGAGATACATGAGTCACACAGTGCAATCATGCATCAATCCTGCACATACCGTGCGCTCATGTGGGGTAACTTCGCCTATCAGGGAGCCCCATGAATAACCTGCCCTATGACATATGCAATGGTCAATCACATCTCATAACAAACAGGCAGATGATGCGTATGTGTTATGATGTTATGCTATCTCATACTCATAATCGGTGTCAATAAACGACATCAACAATCAACCTCGACAATGTGGACATTTAACTAACATTGCCCCTAAGGAATGACCCATATAGAGCCTAACATACAGTGGACTCATGGCCTCACACCAGGGCCAAATATACAACACTGTGGGCCTCACTCGAGAGCTTAATACACATCGCGATGGGCCTCATTCATGGGCCACATATACATCAAGTCAGGCCTCATTATATAGGCCAAAATAATATCACAATGGGCCACGTCCCATGGGCCTCGCATACATCATAATGGGCCTCAACAATCGGAATCAGCCTCAACAGTTGGAATCGGCCTCAATACCCGGCCTCGACAATCAAAATCGACAAATCGATCATGACAATCGAAATCGATCGATAATTGGAATCGATAAATTGGTCACGATAAACGGCCTCGATCGCTAATCAAAAATCGGTCATGATAAATGGCCTCGATCGTTAATCGACAATCGGTCAAGTCAATCGGAATCGACAATCGGTCAAGTCAATCGGAATCGACAATCGGTCAAGTCAATCGGGGTAGATCGATTGTCAGAATCGATAAATCGGTCGCGTCAATCGGTGAGAATGGGTCTAATAAAGCCTAAAGGAAGGTCACCATGTGGACATCCAACCATCATTGCCCATTAATGTGAACATCCAACCAACATTGCTCCCAAGGAATGGCCCACATAGGGCCGAGCATACAGTGGGCCACGGCCTCATACAAGGGTTTGATATACGTCACAATGGGCTCTATACAAGGGCTACATACACAACATGTGGGCCCTGCATAAGCAGCAAGTGGGTCTACTCATAACATACTCATCTAGATGGGTCACAAGTATATCAAAGTTGGCCTCATAACATGGGCCTCATATATGGCCTCAGCACCAGGCCACAAATACATCAAGATGTGCCTAATCAATCACATGGGCTAAATTAATCAAATGGGCCGATACAAACAGGCCGATCAAATAGACCGATACAAATGGGTTGAATCAAATGAGCCAAGTCAAATGGATCCCCAATTACATCGAATCGGGCTTCATCAAGTGGGCCTCAAATACATCAAATGGTCTATTCGTCATGGAGTTATACTAAGCATGTTATATGGTGAGGGATGTTGTTCATAACGAAGATGGGCCTAGATGGCCTATAAGTATGAGCCTAATAATGGGCCTAAGGAAGAATTATAATGCGGACATTTAACCAACATTTATTCGTACAATATAGACGTCAAACCAAACATTACTCCCCGGTCACGACCTTCATAAGGAAATCGTACACAATGTATTGACCACACATACGTCACACTGGGCCTCGCTCATGGGCCTCGCATACCTCGCATCAGGCCGTTTGAATGGGCCGATTCAAATGGATCACCATGGGCCTCGACACATGGGCCATGAATACATCACATTGGGCCCCAACTCATGGGCTGGGTATACATCAAAAATGGGCCTCAACCCATGGGCCACATGTGCGTCACAATGGCCTTAACACCTAGGCCATAAATACACCACAATGGTCCTTACAACTAAGCCTCATATAAGGACCTTATAGTAGGTGGGCCCTGCACAACCAGCAGGTGGGCCTGCATCTTCCAAATGGGCCCTCCAAATGAATAACATGGATGCACAACACATCTATCAAGTGGGCCACAAGTCTAAAGGACTGAACAACGTGGATAAAACAAATGAATCAAGGTTGGCCCGTCAGACAGACGGTGTGCATAAGACATAAGCATCACAGTGGGGTCCACACCACCTTCCTGACAGGTGGACGGAGTGGGTATATAATACATACACCAAGGCGGGTCCACACACGTGGACCACCAACGATCTGGATCTGCCCCATTTAGTCTCAAGCCTTAAGATGATCTTGCCGATTGGATGGACGGTTAGGACATAACACATACCTCTGATCAGACCCACATAACTTGTTGATGTCAATACAGCATCTAGGTGAGGTCCCCACCGCCCAGATGGACGGTTAGGACAAAATACATAAATTATGTAAGGTCCACGGATTCAGATGGGACTCACAGAATTTGCTGACATATGCAGCAGCTGCTGCCGTTGGTGGGGACAACAAATGGATGGTCTGGATTCCACCCACACACCAAGTGGGTCCCGTCCAGATGGATGGACGGTGTGGATAAAACCCACACACGTCAGGTGGGTCCCACAGAGCTTGGTGATGGAGCAACAGCTAATCCACTTTCAACAACCAGTGGGTCCCAACGTGGGGCCCACTAGATAAATATATAACATATATATGTGCATATTATATATAAATATATAAGTATAATATATATTATTTTATTTTATTTTAACAAGAGCTGCCAGCGTGCAGCCCTGGCCGTCCATTGATGGACGGTCTGGATTCAACTGGTTAGCATCATGCAGTGGGACCCATCATCATATAGACAATGTAAATAAAACATTCATCCAAGTGGGCCCCACGCACTGCTGGAGGATGCGAGTACAACACCAACATCAAGGTGAGGTCCATGGACGGTGCAAATGGAAAGCAGATGGACGGAGTGGAATACATACATCATGTGTGGGGTCCACACCTAGTCCACTGACATCAGCAGCAGCTACTACTGCTGCAAGGAGATGCACGGCCTAGATGAAGCCCATATTACAATGGGTCACGTCCAGATGGATGAACGGCTGGATAAAACCCTTACATCACCTGGGTTCCATAGCAGGGATAAAACACATATATTACATGTGGGGTGGGACCCACACGTGCCAAATGAGAGGACGTTTCGATGGGGCCACTGAACCTGCTGCGTCGGCGCAGCAGCTGGGTGCTGCTGGACGGCCAACAGTGTGGGCCCTGCTTGATGAACAGCTTGGATAAAATACATATATCATAGTGGGGCCCACACAACTGGACAGTGTGGGTATAAAACATATACATCATTCAGGTCACCACCGTCCAGATGATGGACGGTGCTGACCATTCCTTCAACAGTAGGTCCCACCGTCCATACAGCTGGACGGCCTGAATATAAAACACATTAAATCAAGGTGGGTCCCACCCGCCCACACGTGTGGGGTAGGCCCACACCTATAAAAAAAATGGTGACGTGGATGAAAACCACGTGCATCAACGGTGCCACCGTCCAGCGTTGCTGGACAGGGAAATACAACGCATACTTTAGGTGGGTCCCACGCACGGACAGCTTGGATAGACAGACACATCACGATGGGCTCCACGTAGGTGGGCCATGGATAAAACACGGGCATCATGGTGGATCCAAGACTCCTTTGACAGAAAAGGAATTTCAATGGTAAATGTTCAATCTCATGTTACTAGTGGTGTGGACCACCTGAGTGCCGTAAATGGCAGATTTTTGGGGTAATCCCATGCCTAAAGGGGGACCCATCAAATGCACGGTGTGGATACTCCACATACATCACAGTGGGGGGCCTGAGGTGGGGCTCACTCTCCTTGTCTGTTAAAGGCAGCAAGGACACTGTTTGCTGCAGCCTGACAGCAACAGCGTCCCAACAACTTCCTCTTTTTTTTTCTTTTTTTTTTTGATGTGTAGTGGATTTTTTTATAGGTGGGGCTCATATCAGGAAAATCTACCCCATCGGTTGGATTCCCGGGCTCGAGACAGGCCTAAGGAGCCCGATGTTTGATATATTTGGTGAGTAGAAACATCACAGCGGACCCTAACAATTTATATTGCCCAAACACCTGTTCTCTACAATACGGCCCGCCAGAGATTTACTTCAACTTAAATTTTCGGCTCAATGCCTAAAATGATCTAGGGAATGGGATAGACGGAGTGGATTTGATCAATACATCAAGGTGGGGCCTACATGAGCAGCCCACCCCAAAGGCTTAATTACATATACGATATATATATTTATATTTTTTGTTAGCCTGTTAGTGCACACCATGTTAGTACACGCACTCCATGTTAGCCACCCTTACTGCATTCACGTCCAGCGTCGACGGCAGGGATATAACACAGGCATCATGGTGGGTCCCACACGGACGACGTGGCCCACCATGCGTGTGTGTGTATATATAATATTTTGTCTAACTTATGGGATCTCCTTGAAATGTGGTGGGCCACTCTGTCTGATGAATGGAGTAGATCTTACATAATTCGATGGGACCCACTACATTCTAGGTAGAGGAAAAGGAGAGAGAAAAAGAGAGAAGCACCCACCTTTGATCATCTTGGATTCCTTCTTCCATCAACGCAACCTAGAGCTCCAAAGGGTGCGATTCAACGGTCGAGATTGATTTTAGAGGGTGGGATTAGGTGGTAGGGAGTGGGCCATGCCAAGCTTCTCTCATGGCGCTTGGACGATGGATTCTCATTGGTTGCTTAGGAGAATGAGAAAGAGAGATGAGAGAGAGGGGTGTAAGAGAGAGAGAGAGAGAGAGATGGGAGTGATGGGTGAGTGATAGATGTGTGCTTGTGTAAGAAAATGTTGACTTTTGGGGGGGGGGGGGGGGTAGTTGTACTTGGGGATGGGATGGAGTGATGGGTTGTACTTTGATTGATTGATGTAATGTATCGTAGAGATTCTCTCAGGATTACAACACGCGGTGTTTTCTTCACACCGAACGCTGGCCAACATCTCCTGGCCAGGGTATCGCCTCGGCGCGCGACGCTGTGGTAAAGATCTCGGGTTGAGTCGACTCGGGTTGACGGCGTGTGAATCAGGGTCGCGCGTAAATACCGGTTAAGGGTCGAAGGTTGCCAAAATTTGACCGGGAAGACCGTAGAAGTCTACGGAATGGTACGGACTAAGATACGGGTCTTACAATGATTCATTCTTCTATTATCATATGGCCGATCAATAATTTTGACTGTATGATTCATTCTTCTATTATCATATGGCCTATCAATAAATGACATTTTGCTGCCGCTGATAATGTCATAAGGACTTTTGTATCGTGTTCAAAATAATGTATCAGCTTGGCGATGATAGTAACTTTGATGAGCGATTGATTGGCAACAGCGATAGCTATTTTCCTTTTTCTTTTTATAATCATTGATACCTGACAATTCGATTTCGATGGAGATTTTCTATCGACGATGAACGTCATGCTTGATAGCAATCATTAGCGTTTTTTGTTCGGTTACGATTTAATATGCTATCTTCAAATGTCTTGGAAGACTGAAGACTTTTAGCGATGATCTAGCACGCTGTCTTGAAATACGATGATGAGTATTTTTGCCTGAAATTGTTTATCTGTATCGTTTGTCTGTATTGTTTGTAATATACCAGCTTGATGGTGATATCAATTTCAGGCAAAATTTTGTAGAACTCCCTTGACGGCGCTCACTTTCTTCGTCTTTCTTTATTTGCTATCACATGATCTTGATATGCTTTATCATATGATTTTGATATGCTTGCGAGCTTCTTCCTTATTCGTCCTGTTCATCTTGCCCCCTTTTGATACAGAATTATTATCTTGGTAATGATCTGTATCAAAATTAGTGGCGTCTTCAGAAGCAATTTCCCTTTTTGTCAATGCGAGGTTAGGCCAACATAGGCTTTCATTTACTTCTTTAAAGAATTTCGCTTTCATTGAGCATACTTTACCTCGTTTGGCTTTGAATTTGCCCCCTGGATATGATCGTGACCGTTATTGGAGATACATTCTTTCTTCTTGAGTTGAGGCAATATATTTCTGCAGGAGGCTATACGATTGTAATCGTATTCATTGACTAGTTTGCCCCCAACCCTTGAAATTTTCGACTCTTCTCTTGATCGATACCAATGGGGACTTGAATTCCCTTCCCATGGTTTAGGCCAACGGGCTCTTCATAATCAAAGCCCATGTTTTTCATAATTTTCTTACTGGCCGGACTATACTTTTGGAGGTCTTGCGGTGTCAACCTACCACGGTAGTCATTACTTTGAGTCTCTCCTCTCATCCGCATTATTTCTAGAATATAGAATTCGATTGGCTCAGGATATTTTTCATTTGCCTTAACTTGAAATCTTGTTGGAGTGGCCGAAAATGGCTTATTTCTTTCAGCATACGGTAGCGGTACCGTATAATTTGACTGTAAAATTTTCAGTTGTTCGGATGACAGCAGCGTTAATGGCGGTTGTCTCGGTCGCCTTCGATGTTTCAGTACAAAATAAAACTTCTTGCTTATTTCTGCAGTTTCAGATGGTACTGCCTTTTCTGCCAACTTCGTAATTGCACTTTCTCGATTATTCTGTAGGGCACTACCTTCATCCTTATTCATTTTTTCGATAGCGAATTCTTTATAATAGCTTGCATCTGCAAAGAAGGACTCAGCTTCTGTATACGGTCTCGCATCAGCCATCACTTTACGTTGTACTCCGTCTTTACAGTATTTGAAACACTGATGCAGAGTAGAGGGTATGATATTGTACTGATGTATCAATGGCCTTCCTAGGAGAAGATTGTATGTTGTTATTGCATTTATGACGTGACAAACAACGTCAATAATCAATTCTCCTATTTTCAACGTTACCGTAATTTTTCTAAGTGCGCGCTGCCCATCTTGATTAAAACCTTGTATCATCATTCCGCTGGGGCATAGTTCCGAGCGACGATAGTTTGATTTATTTAGCATTGAGAGTGGCAAAAGATTTACCACAGACCCATTATCTACCATAATCCGTTTAACTTTCTTCCCGCAAATATGGCCTTCTATCATTAGTGGTCTGTTATGGTCTTCCTCACAGATCAAATCATCATCAGAAAAAGAAATGACTGGGAAATAGTCCTCATGCTCATTGAGGCCTCCATGTTCTACCTCTGCCAGTAAGGTTTCCCTGATGTCATGATTAGATAAGGCCTAGATCAAACTTTGTCGGAATTCTTCTGATAGCTTCAGTGCATCATAAACGCTTAATCGGGCCGGTATTCCTTTTAGATGATTTACCACGTCATAATTTACTCTCGTCATCTCATTCTTTTCCTTCGTCCTGCCGCTGTTACTCTCTTTTATAGTCATTTCTTTTCCAGTGGCTCCTGATTTCTATTTTGTAGGGCTTACCACCTTCTTACCTGACCGTAGTGTGATCACCGCAACCTTCTTTACAGCTTTGTCGCTTCCTGCATCATTCGCATCTTGGTCCTTTTCTCGGACTGTAAGCATGTTTACGGTTGCCATGGAGCCTCTTCCTCTTTCTTTCCCTAATACTATCTCGCCCCTATTGATCAGTCGTTGTATTATACATTTCAGTGTATAACAGTTCTCTGTTGAATGCCCTACCAGACGGTGATAACGACAGAAATCCCTTTCTCCGGTTCTTATCACATCTTCTGGGCGCTTAGGTTCCGGCAATACTATCGTGCCAGCTTTTAACAATTGTTCCATCATAGGGGCGACATCTTCTTTTTCAAATGTGAACCCCTCATGAGAGTTCAGCATTCTAGGCCTCTTCCCATTGTACTTATTTCTTGACTTATCGCCTTCTTCGCGTCAGTCCGGTCTTCTTTCTCTCGAATCTTTTGTGTCTTTTCTTCTTCTGTCATGATCAACATCGTTCACAGCTGTCCTGCCAGACACTCTCCTACTCGTATCATGGTGAAATGCTGGGATCTTGCGAGTCATCAGCTCCAACGCATGAGCTTTAATAGCCAAATCACGAAAGGTCCTGATATCGGCGCTAGTCAGTCTGAATGCAATTCCCGTCCCCATAGAATTTAGACACATCTTAACTTGTTCTTTTTCCTCCGGTAGTTGTCTACATGAAGCCCCTAATGTTTTTCACCTGTCTATGAACTTTTCTACCGGCTCTCCTTCTCTTTGCTGAATAGAGGCCAGTTCCGTAATACTGATGTCACGTTCCGAGGAGAAGAAGTTTGACATGAAAACCTCCTGCATTTGTTCCTAGGTACATATCGATCCAAGTGTCAAACTAGAATACCATCGAAACGCTTTGTGTGTTAGTGATGAACCAAACAACCGCAAGCAGTACTGTGGTATCGTAGAAAAGTTTCCCATGCTAGTGATGAAATGCATCAGATGCTCCTCTGGGGATCCTTCTCCATTGAACTTTTGAAAATTCGGGTGTTTGAAATTGGCAGGAAAAGGGATGTCTTCTACTTCCCTTGGGTACGGCGTTAGATACCTAAAATGTCCGGTATTTTCTCATTCCTTTTCTGCTCTCACCGCCTCTTCGACCACTTGCCTTACCTCTTTTTGTGTCACAGTCCTTGCTGCAGGGGTAGACCCTAGGGACCCTGCCTCTTGTGGTGGGAGGACATTAGGTTGATTTTCTTGCCCTTCAGCTGCATTTTGGGGGATGGCCATTCGGGCTACGTTGTGTGCGAGGGTTGTCAGTGCTTCTCTGAGATTTCTGCACTCCTCCATTAATGCATTTTGGGCTTCTACCATTGCATTGAAACGATCCTCTGTAGTTGTTCTATAGTCTGAATTTGTTCCAGCCATGAATACTGCAGCTTCTCCACTTTTTGACGAAGCAGTCATTGAAGGAGAACAAGAGAATGCAGATGTGACGGGGCTTGCAGAAAAGGGAGGGGACAGAATTTCATCGGGCTTTTTCGTGTTCCTGGCGACGTCAATTGACTGTGATGATGCCGATATCGGTGCTTCTTTTAGGGATGGCATTGGCGATCTGACAACCAATGCTTTTTCCTTTCATTCTCTTGTTCATTCAGTCATTGAAGCATTTAGAGACGGGAAGTCGCACGCTGTCAACTGGGGAACTGTTTGCGCTGGATAAATCGCTGGAGGAGCGAGTTCAAGATTTCTTTTAACCGTGCTTCGCGTTATGGGCCCTCTGATTTTTAATGAAGGCTGATTCATTCCCAAAATTATGAAGTTTCGTGTCCTTGTCTTACGAGAGGTCACGACGGTCCAGCCTGCATTGTCTTCTGATGACTGGGGCGAGGCAGAAATAACCCCAGCTATTGCTTGAACCATGCCAGTACTCACATGACTTGATGTGTATTCTATCGCGAACCCTATCGGGGTGAATCGGAAGTTCACTTTTCTTACGGGGATCGCCATGAGTAATAAGTCGTAATCGAATTTTCAAACTGCTTCCTTCAATCATGAATCAAAGTTATAATTAGTAGTTGAAAGATTGGAGTAATTTATCTTAGAGATGAAGGGGAGGACTTCCCACTGAGAGTCGCCATTTTGGCGTCAAACCATGACGAATGTTCGTAACAACTTCACAGTTAATATTTTGAATAAGACAAAAATAATCCCCAGCAGAGTCGCCATTTTGTTTCGACAAAGAAGAAAAGGCATTTTGATTTAGGGAGATTGTCTTATTTAAACATAACAAAGAAAGAGTACTGGGAACATTCATCACATTTTATTGATACTGAGTTCATTTATATCCTCTTTACATCCCTTGATTCTAAGATAAATCACTTAGAAATGAAAGACTTGTGCTTTAAATATCAAAAGTTCATTTTGACAGCCTTCCGGCGCCTGATTCGATCATCTCCTAAGACTTAGGAGGAATGTCATTCTGATCGACGGGTCTTTAATGAAATAAAGATTTCAGCAGCATAACAGCGCCTATTTCAACCATCTTCTGGGACTTAGGGGGAATGTCGATTAGATCGACTGATCTTTCTCCTTTGAACCCATGAAGAGGAGAAAGCCCGGAGAAAGGAATCTTAGTTCATGAACTTCAGCAGCATAACGACACTTAGACTTCATAGACTGCAGGGCAGTCTGGTTGCACGGACCCGCGTAACTGATACCAGTTGCGCGGTCCTGCGCAACTGCCAGGAGGCTTTCTTCTACCTTTTGTCTTCTGCTCCGCTTTGCTTCTCTTGAAAATCTTCAAGTTCTTCTTAATGAAGGAGGGGAGGAGGTATTTATAGACCCTCGCACGTGTGAAAATCTTGATCTTAGCGATGTGGGACTATTTTTCAGTGCTTTAGGTCATTCTACAAAGAACCATTTCTGCCATTTATTTCTGGCACCCGCGCAACTGATACTTTCTTTGCGCGTTCATGCGCAACTGGGATTGATTGCGCGGACCCGCACAACCTATAGTGGTTGCGAGGACCTGCGCACTCCTATGAATGCTATCTTTTTCTTCTTCTTTTCGAAAGTTCTTCTTATCTCTTTTCCCTTCCTTGCTTGATTCCTTCACCATTTTTTATGCCTCAACATATTCAATAGAGTGGATTGAGGAATAAACATCGGCATTCAAGGATCCTCCAGCTACTACCTTAATGGAAAATCATTAAGCTGGGATGCTTTGAATGCTTAGATGATTGGAATTGCTCTATCTTCCTGATAGGAAAACATCTAGAGAGTAGGATTCCATCATAACCTTGACCCAACCCGTTGCCTAATATTGGTACATCATTTGTTGCCGATTAAGGGAGTTGAAGACTTTTCGTCAATAAGGAGGAGATCTTCGCCACTGTACTGAATGAGACTCATCAACTTATCTGTAAGTATCTAGAGTCCAGAGGACCCTTTGATCATTCCTTTGTAGGATTGGGTCTAAGGTGTTTCTCACTCTTGAAGTCCTCAAGGAGGCCTCCAACGAGAGTGTACATGGTGGGTGCATTGTGTGGAGCCTTGCTCTATGGAGAGCATAAACATCTGGTTAAGGGTGAACCAGTAAAACCTTCGATTTGAGGTGAACCGTGTAAAACCTTGGGTTTGAGGTGAACTGAGTGAAACCTGTGTTAGGGTCTTAGGGAAGATCCTTGACCAGTGTGCCTAAAAGTGAGTGCGTTGTGTTGACCCTTGCTCATGAGAGCATAAAAAGTCAGCCTCAGTGTAGTTATAAAGGTTGAAGGTGAACCTGATTTAAAACCTTAGGTTAGAGGTGAACTATGTGAACCTCCTTAGTGAAATTCGGTACACTCAAGGGTTGAGTGCGGTTACCGGGAGCGGAGTAGACAAGTAGTCGAACCACTATAAAAATGACTGTGTTTGTGATTGCTATCTTTCTGTGTGTGTAATTTATTTATATTTTTTCATCTTTATCTACTTGATCACACCTCACACACTTACACAAGTCAATTCCATCATGAACTAAGATATACATTGTCTTCTCTTGAATAGTTTATGATTGGATCCTCTACTAGGCTTGGAAGCCAGTAGAGTTACATTTGAGTAATCCTGATAATTGTCTATCTATAAGGATTAGTGTAATAGGATTTTTAAATACATTGTAAAAACCTTAAAAAGTCATATTCACCCCCCTCTAGGACGTACTGGCATATTCCTAGTTCAACTCAAGCGGTCTTCACCGCTATTTCAAAGCACTCGATTTGTACACATCACTTGATTATCACAAGATTACAACCTGGGAATAATTGTCCTAAACATTCAAAGATTGCTTTGAATACAATCTGAATTTTGCTCCTTAAGGGTAGATTTGACAACCCTTAAGTAAAGAAACGATGAGTCATTGTCTGACTATATTGGACGATGGAGAGCGATGGTTGCGAGAATGAAAACGCCCATCGACAATGAGGAACAAATCTCTATGGTCATCCACTCGGCCAATCCAAATATATCAAGGTACCTGATCTCATACCCCTACACCAATTTCACCCAACTAATCTGTGTAGGGGAACGAACGGAAGCAGGAATCAGAGCTAACATAATTGCCCAATGGCCTCACCAGTTCGCCCCTACAAAAACCTAGTGGGTATGGGACCAGAAATAGAGAAGTGAGCACTCAACGTCTAATGGAAGCCAACAATCTCATCACTTTTGTGCAAGGGGGTGCCAATTACACTTCAATAAGGATAAAAACATTAATAATAACCTAAGTGGAACCCACGATACCCTAATCAAAATAGGCAGGCGATACGACACGGGCACCGAGGCAATTCACTCTTCTAGCCCATCATAGAATGAAATATTAGCCACATTGATCTAGAGACATCTTCTCACACTCCTTTAGCTTGGGCCTTCATTGAACCCACTGCCCTCGAATTACAATAAAAATGAATATTACACACTTCATCAAGGCCGACGACATATCATAAAATGTTGTTTTTCCTTGAAACATGTAGTCTAAATTTTGATCGATTAGAAAAAAAAAATATCACAATTGCAACCCAGAGACAAATGCTGCTAATAGAACATACTTCAAAACCCTCTTCAATAACATCAAGTGGGTCTTAACATATTAGGGAACCCTATCGCCAATGTTTTCTAGGGAGATTACCCTCCCCACTTGTTTCAAGCCAGTTCAACCCTAAGCTACGACAAAGAATTTCCCCCTCTCGTCTTACAGGGGACACCACGTCCTCCTCCATTGGTTCTTTAAGGGAGGGCCCCATATCCAACCTGCAGTTTAGCATATGTTGCATATCCCGCATCGGACAAACCTCTAGTCTTCCAAGGGAAAGCCCCAACACCCATTCAGTCATCAATAATAACCAATCATGGAGTCATCAGCCGATGGCTCTCCTAGGAAGGGTTCTAAAACCATCCCCCATCACCAACCAAGTCCATAATCATTCCTTGAACATCTTACATGGAGGATTACTCTCCCCATCCCACATGCCACACAAGCTTGCCAGGTTCGGATGGGTAACTCTTGCACAGGAAAGCTTGGCTTCTCAGCCTCTGGTGCTCCTAGGGGTAAACCCGGTAAGCCAACGAGGCCACCTGTCTCCTAGCCCACCTCTAGTATCACAACCCTCTACGGTCCTTTAGGGACGATGGTTCTTGTCTTTGACAATAAGCTAATCCCTAGGAATTACCTTGATTATGTCAAGATGGGCGATCTGAACTCGAACGAACATTGCCTCTAGAGAGATCAAGAGATCCCAAAGGACCTTTGGCAGGTCTTGATGCCAAAGCTGAGGCTGCATATGACGCAGTAGCCCAGCTTAAGTCCATTCCTGCACAAATATCTATTTGGGAACTCCTCTTCATGTCACAAACTTATCGAGAAATGTTTGTTAAGACTTTGAATGATGCGCACATCTCTTAAGAGGCATCACCCGAGATGGTCACACATGTGATAGGACGACTCCTCGCCTCACGAGCTATTACCTTCTCAAACAACGAGCTACCACCAAAAATATGTGACCACATGAGACCATGAAACATAACCGTCTATCATAAGGATTATAAGATCCCACTTGTCTTCATCAATAATAGTTCAAGTTTAAATGTTTGCCTACTTTGAATTGCCTCGTATCTTAGACTAGAATTGTCAATGTTCAGGCCAAGTAATATGATTGTAAGAGCATTCACCAACTCCCGAAAATATGCCAAGGGAGAGATTGACATTGAATTGCAAATCGATCCAGACACATCTACTATCACTTTTCAAGTCTTATACATACCATCTTCATTCAACCTCCTCCTTGGTCAACCCTGGCTACACAAGGTTGGGGCCTTTAACTTTCCGTCAAAGAGTCAAGTACATCCTTGGGGACAAGGTGCTCTCTATCTTAGCTGACCTTGAACAACTTTTGCCCACAAAAGCAATCCATATGGGGAAACTAAATATCCTGGTCATTGACGCATGACATTCCAAGAAAGACATCTCATACCACATTTTCTAATTCAAAATAGTTAACCATGTGTCGAAATGTCCTCATAGGTCCAAGTATGTTTTCGTTCCTACTGAGCGTCCGATTTTGAACTATTGACTTGAACCCCAAGACACCACTAAGGTGATTAAGGTTTGAGAAAGGATAGGTAAGGTAGGACTAGAATATGAGTTCCCCCCAGAGGATGAACTAGAGGAGTTAAATCCTAAAATGAGATGGAGAAGATGAGAAGTAAGCAATCTCCACTCCCTCACCCAATCAAGTTTATTAATATCGAAATCATCCACCCGAACAAAAACCTGGGTACCATTTCGCCAAATCACAACCACCACCTCACTCTTATCAAGCTGCCCAAGGAACAACTAAGCAAAGGGCAAGAAGTGCCCCATCTTGATTGGACCTCCACATCTTGATTAGAAAGTTTCTAAAAACAGAAAGTCAATTAGTTTCTAAAAAATAAAAAGGAAAGTTTACTAGTTTCTAAAAATAGATTAAGAAAGTTTATAAAAAAATAGTTTCTAAAAACAGAAAAGGAAAGTTTTTATCCTAGAATTAGAAAGTAAATTAGTTTCTAAAAACAGAAAAGGAAAGTTTTTAAACTTAGAAATAGAAAGCTAAGTTAACTTCTAAAATAATTCGGAAAAAGCCCTAACCTAAAAATAGAAAGTAGAAAAACCTTAATCTTAAACTAATTTCAAAACTAGTTAATTTCATAAAAACGCAATCGTTAGTACCCGATAATGGTACCAAAAATTTGTTTATAACCCCAAGTGTAGTGTTGCGATGTAGTAATAATCTCGGTGAGACCGAGGTCAAATCCACAGGGACTAATCCCGTGTGTATTTTGAAAGTAATTAGAACTAAAACTAGAAAAAGATGTTTATCTAAATCTGAATTAATTAAGAGAGTAATTATGATTAAAATGATTAAAACTAACAAATTCAAAAGTGGTAATTAGGGTTTTCAAGGATCCACTTGTAGAGATCAGGGGGCCCTCTTACTTGATTCAAGTCATATGATTGGAATTGGAGTCCTATCCTATCCAATTGGAAGATATACAATTAAGATGAATTTGAACTTTCCTTGACCTAATTCTCAATGGAGGAGAATTGTGATAATTGGAAGAGATTCCATCACCAAACCATGCCCATGGGATGATGGTTAACAACAAGATTTACCAATCCCACAATCTCAAAATTAGGAAAAGAAGATACTCAAAGCTATTGCAGATCTGCTGTAATTTGAGTCACAATAAACCATTAAGAACTGAAAGTATTACTTTAAAATCAAACTAGAATCAAAGAAGGTTCAACATAAACATGAATCAAAGTAAAAAAAACATTTCATCACGTTATAAGCTTCACCTCTTAGCCCTAACTAAGAGTTTTAGTCAACCATAGACATGATTGAATTAAAATCTCTTAAGAAAAGCATAAAAATAATTAAGGAAAAAGAAGAAAAACTCTTGGCGACGACTTCTCCACCCTTTTTCTTTACTCCTCAAACCCTAGAAGATGCCTAGGAACACCCTAGGGACTCATATTTATAGTTTTGCAACTCCAACTTGGCACCGAGTTGAAAAAATTCAGAAACCGCCTCAAATTTATGTAGTTCGTGTGTTGTCTGTGTAACCTTAGACGAGTCGAGGAAAACCTTCAACTAGTCGAGGATGACAATAATTTAGAGGATTTTGACCACTGGAGTTCGAGTCGAGGTTCCTTCGACTAGTCGAGGATCACCGTCGACTGGTCGAAGGAGGGCTTAGACTGGTTGAAGGAGGTAAATTTTTAGGATTTTTTTTCTTCACTTCAAATCGTTGATTCTCTTAATTCCTCACTTGGTTTTTTTAGATCTTTGGTATGTGAATTATTCATTCTTTGTCTCATAAGATCCATCCTTCACTTTGGTGATTCTTGAGCGTTAAATCCATCTTTTTAGTATCCTTTTCAATTCAAGTTCTTAAATTCACCTTGCAACAAAAATATGATTAAAATCGAATATTAAGCATTATCATGTTCATAAAACCAAGTAATAAATGAGGGATAATATGCAATATTTAACCTCAAGATAATCCCCAACTAGCATTTTGTTAGTCCCGAGCAAAGTATGCGAAAAATGAACTTCAATGCTCAATCTTCAAACCTTTTTCAGAAAATAATCTTTTATGTAATCAAAAGTATGAATGAGTGACTCAAGAAATAAACGTGAGATTTTGAAAACCTAGAGCCGAATCACATAAGCAATCAATCAAGTAAGTTCTTTATCCATTAAGTCAGAGTATAGTTCACATATCGAGTTTTTCAATGTGCTCAGTGAAAATCATCTTACTTCCATAAAAATACTATCAATTCATCATATTAGTCATGTTTATCATATTCAAATTGGTTAAAAATTCAAGTACTGATTTTGAACTTATTCTCTTCTCCTTCTTTTTCCACTTTTTTATTTTATATCGACAGTCATTTGTATTCATTCAGTCTTTTCCTTCTTTTTTAAACTTTTCATTTTCTCTATTCTTTTTCATGACCTTTTTGTTGATCTCACTATTTTTTAACTGGTTCTTTCCATCTTTTAAGGTAGATAAAATTCTACAGACTCAATCCTCAATATCTATAAATGATTCATATGCTAACAATCAGAGGTTCTAGTATTATTTATAAAAAATAATTTGAATGTGTCTTGTGAATTTGATAAACATGATATTCAAAATCCCTTTTAATCAATTGAGTGCAAGAACTTTAAGTGATAGATTACTTAGATGATCAAACTTCAACTGTTTAAAATTCAATTTTTATCTTATCATCATACTCAAAATAGTCTTAAATATACAACTTATCGCTTTCCAAATAGATAAACATTGAAAAATTTTTAAAAATTTCATAAATTTTGCTCAAAACTGAAAAAATACTGATTAGTTTACCTAATCTCCCATCCTCAATCTAAAATCTACATTGTCCTCAATGTAAAAGAAATATGCATGATTTGCAAAAGAGACAACATAATTGAAGGAGAAGTGATGGAAAGATAGTACCTGATGAAAGAATTTTTAGGCTTTTTCCAAAGGATCTCAGCGTGAAGTTGGGTTAACACAAGAATTAAACAACTAAAAATTAAACTATCTTAAACAAACGGAAAGCAAACTATCCTAAAACAGCGGAAGAAAACTATCCTAGTCTTAAATTCTATGAAGGCAATAAACCTAACTATACCTCCGTCAGACTAGGAGGTCAATCCTGGTAAACAGGATCAATCAGAGGTATGAACATGTCCTCTGAATCAAATTTCTCAACAAATAGCTTCAACCGATGTCCATTTACTTTAATCACATTGCCATTGTTTGGATTCTTTATCTCGACGGCCCCATGAGGATAGACATTAGTAATAGTGAAAGGACCGGTCCAATGAGATTAGAGTTTACCCAAAAAAAGATGTAACCAAGAATTATACAAAAGAACTTTTTGACCAACTTAGAATGATTTTCAAAGGATGTTCCGGTCATGAAACACCTTCATCATGTCCTTATAAATTCTTGAGTTCTCATACGCGTCATTCCAGATCTCCTCAAGTTCATGTAATTGTAGTTTTTGCAGCGAGCCAGCATTGTCTAAATTGAAGTTCAGATTTTTAATCGCCCAGTAGGCCTTATGTTCCAACACCATAGGTAAGTGGCAAGCCTTCCCATAGACAAGTCTAATGGAAGACATTCCAATAGGGGTTTTAACTGTAGCACGGTAAGCCTATAAAGCATCGGTCAATCGGATTGACCAATCCTTACGGTCAGGGTTAACCATCTTTTTCAAAATGTATTTAATTTTTCTATTGAAAATCTCGGCTTGTCCACTCATTTGTGGGTGGTATAGAGTGTTCACCTTGTGAGAGATGTCATATTTCTTCATTAAGTTTGTGAATGGTCTATTACAAAAATATGAGCCTCTATCACTAATGATGGCGCGAGGCGTTCCGAACTAGGAAATGATATTTTCTTTTAAGAATTTAATGACCGTTTGATGGTTATTGTTCCGGCATGGAATCGCTTCGACCCATTTAGTGACATGGTCTACTGCTAGCAAAATGTATAAATTCTCAAAGGATTTGGGGAATGGTCCTATGAAATCAATGTTCCAACAATCAAATGCTTTAATGATCAAAATGGGGTTCAAAGGCATCATTTTTCAACTGAAATATGCTCCCAATTTCTAGCAATGCTCGTAAGCTTTGCAAAACTCATGAGTGTCCTTGAACATAGTGGGCCAATAAAAGTCGCACTGTAGAATTTTAGTCCTAGTCCTTTTGGAAGAAAAGTGACCACCACAAGCCTGAGAATGACAGAAGGAGATGACAGTTTGATGTACATTATCTGGCACACATCTCTTTAAGATTTGGTCTGGGTAATATTTAAACAGATATGGATCATCCTAGAAGAATTTGTGTACCTCGGTGAAGAACTTTTTCTTATCTTGCATAGTCCAATATGTTTGTGTGAAACCTATAACAAGATAATTAGCAATATTCACAAACCAAGGTGAATTGTAGACTTTAAACAATTATTCGTCAAAGAACATGTCATTTATATGCGTCGTCTCAAGGGAATCAAAGAGATGAAGGCAGGAAAGATGGTCAACCACTACATTCTCTACTCCCTTTTTATCTTTTATTTTCAAATCAAATTCTTAGAGTAGGAGGATTTATCTCATCAAGCAGGGTTTAACAACATTCTTAGAAAGAAGATACTTGATCACCGCATGGTCTGTGTAGATAATAATCTTGGATCCGATCAAGTAGGATCTAAATTTGTCAAAAGTGAACACTACGGCTAAGAGTTCCTTTTCCGTAGTAGAGTAATTCACTTGAGCAGGATTTAAAGTTTTACTAGCGTAATGAATAACGTAAGACTTCTTCTCTTTTCTCTGGCCTAAAACCGCCCCAAGAGTATAATCGGACGCGTCACACATAAGTTCAAAAGGAATGATCTAATCGGGTGGCTACATGATAAGTGTAGTAGTTAACATGCCCTTGAGCTTAGAAAAAGCTTCCTAGCATTGCTCAGTCCACTCGTATGGTACATCCTTTTGAAGTAGATTACATAAAGGATGAGAGAGGTGACTAAAGTCCTTTATGAATATTCTGTAAAATCTGGCATGTTTTAAGAAGGATCGCACGTCACGTATTTTCTTGGGTGGAAGTAGGTTAGATATAAGATCAATCTTAGCCTTATCTACCTCAATTCCTTTAGACGAGATGATATGTCCAAGGACAATCCCCTTACGAACCATGAAATGACACTTCTCCCAATTTAATACCAAATTCTTTTCCTCACGTTGCTTCATCACATTTTAAAGATTTTCTAAGCAATCATTGAAGGATGGACCAAAGACAGAGAAATCATCCATGAAGACCTCAAGATATTGCCCCACCATGTCAGAAAAAATACTCAACATGCATCGCTGAAAAGTGTCGGGGGCATTACACAGTTCGAATGCCATCCTTCGGTAAGCAAAGATGTCAAAGGGACATGTGAATGTGGTCTTTTCTTGATCTTCAAGAGCTATCTCTATTTGGTTGTAGCCCGAATACCCGTCAAGGAAACAATAATAGGAATGACCATCTAGACTTTTTAAGATTTGATTAATAAAGGGCAAAGGAAGGTGGTCCTTCCTTGTAACGATATTCAACTTCATGTAGTCAATGCACATTCTCCAACCAGTAGTGGCTCTAGTTAGCACGACTTCATTGTCGGCATTGGCTAGATGGTGATTCCAGACTTCTTAGGAACCACATGAGTTGGACTCACCCATTGGCTATCTGATATAGGGTATATGATACCTACATCTAATAGCTTAAGAACCTCGACTTTAACCACTTCATTCATGTTTGGATTTAATCTACATTTTGATTGTCGAGAGGTCTTTGCATTATCCTCTAGATAAATGCGGTGAGTACAAATCGAAGGATCAATTCTCTTGAGATTCGCAATCGACCATCCAAGCGCTCCCTTATGCTCAATGAGAGTAGAAATGAGCATACTCTCTTGTTCTTGCTCAATGTGGTAAAAAATCAACATCGGGTATGTCTCATCTTGACCCAAATAAACATATTTCAAATTAGAGGGTAAAGGTTTTAGGTCAAACTTCGGTGCCTTGAGGTTAGACGGTAGAGGCACTACATCAGTTTAGGGCAATATTTTAAATTGTGGCCTCCACCGATTAACTTCAAGTATTAGCATAGTATCA
Organism: Magnolia kwangsiensis; assembly: GCA_037074715.1. NCBI lineage: Eukaryota > Viridiplantae > Streptophyta > Magnoliopsida > Magnoliales > Magnoliaceae > Magnolia > Magnolia kwangsiensis. The sequence goes on from CM073589.1 coordinate 78,926,551, forward strand.
AACATGGTTCCCATCTCCTTAATCATATCATCATCTAAATAATGGGAGTGGGCCAGGTATGTCTCTAGAGAGTCAGATGATAAGGTCATAAGTGTTCTATCTTTTACAAACAAATTAATCAAGTTAACATCGCGGGCATCGTCATCATCATCTAACTGTTTGCCCATATTGAAAAAGATATTTAACTCTAATGTCATATTTTCAAAAGATAAACTAATAACTCTATTTTTGCAATTAATGATTGAATTTGAAGTGGTAAGGAATGGGCGACCAAGAATGACAGGAATTTAAGTGCTCATGTCCACGATGGGTTGAGTATCCAGGATGATAAAATCTACTAGGTAGTAGAATTTTTCAACTTGGACCAATACATCCTCAATTATCCATCTCGGTACACGAACTGATCAACAAGTTATAATGTGGTTCGAGTGGGTTTTAATTCACCAAGACCTACTTGTTCGTAGACCGAGTAAGGGATCAGATTTATGCTTGCTCCTAAGTTAAGAAGTGTGTGCTCAATCCGGTAGTTTCCAATTACACAAGGGATGGTTGGGCTACCGGGATCTTTATATTTTTATGGCACATCTTGCTTGAGGATGACACTCACTTTTTTCGTCAAAAAAAAATCTCTTTTTGATACTTTGCTGCCTCTTGGTCATGCATAGGTCTTTTAAAAATTTTAGATATGAAGGAATTTGTTTCACAGCATATAAGAGAGGGATGTTGACCTTCACTTATTTAAGCACCTCTAGAATATCCTGAGAGTTAGATAGAGATTTTGGTGTAATCAACCGTTGGGGGAATAGAGCAAGCGGCTTGCTTAGAGGTTTCGGTTCTAATCCATGTAGAGCAATGTTAGGTCTATCCTCTGTTTCTTCTTCTTTCGGGTCCTTAAAATTTTTAGCCCTTACCGAAATAGATTTGTCAATTATCTTCCTAAGAGTGGTGATAGACTTAGCTTGCTCCATTTGACTCGAAGAGCTTGGATCACTTATTTCGTGTTGCGGTTTAAGATTGGGGAAAGGTTGGGCTAGCAGAATCCCTTTTTTTCCAATTGATTTTTCGTCTCACATCCTTGTATGGCCTTTCAAAGGTCCTGAAAGGTGTGCAATATACTCTGGGTGATAAGCTCTTAGTTTTGAATATGTTTCCAGACCAGATCTTCTTGAGGTTTCCCTTGATTTAAGAATTGGTTATGGATTCCTTGAGGAGTAGCAGTTTGACCATTCCTCCAACTAAAGTTCGGATGATTTCTCCAACTAGGATTGTATGTGTTAGAGATGGGTCCATTAAAAGGTCTTTGGTAGTTGTTCATGGCAATTGATTGCTCGTTCAATGCCTCTTGAAAAGCAGGTATCGTTGGGTAATTTTCAGTTGTATGTATGTTGCGAGCACAGATACCGCAAACAACTTCCTTAGCCTTATCCTTCTTAAGTTCTATGGCCTCAACCTTCCTTGCAAGACTGGCCACCTTAGCGTTTATATCATCATCCTCTTTCAGCGAATATATCCCACCCCTCTCCCTTGCTTGAGTAGGCTTAGATGTGGTGTTAGGTTTTGAGGAGATGTCTCATGATTATGCGATTTCAGCGAGTTTGTTAAAGTAAATCCACACCTCATTGACATTTTTATTCATGAACTCCCCATTGCACATTGTCTCGACGAATTGGTGCATGAAAAATGTTAGTCCATTGTGGAAGAAAGTTGTTATGCGCCATGTTTCAAAACCGTGTTGTAGGCATGAACTGACACAATCCTTGAACCGCTGCCAATATTGGAAGAATGTTTCATCTTCCTTTTGGGCAAATTCATGATTGACTTCCTGATGGTGTTCGTCTTATGGTATGGAAAGAATTTTTTATGAACTCCTTCATCATGTCATTCCATGTGCTAATAGATTGCGGACGTAGTGAGTGCAGCCACGTCTTAGCTTTTCTTTTAAGGAGAAAGGAAAGAGTTTCAGCCTGACCGTGTCCTTAGACACATTAGGAAAGTATTAAGTGGTTATAACCTCGTCAAATTCTTACAAGTGCAGGTATGGACTTTCAAATTCAAGTCCAAGGAACTTTGGAAGGAATTGGATCACTCCAGGCTTGATATCCATGTTTCCTCTATTTCTTGGAAAAATTATACAAGGAGTGTTCACCCTTGCTGGTTGTAAGTAATCTCATAAAGTATGAAGAGGGGGTGCAAGGTGTGAGACTCGAATCATAGCCCGTGTCGTTTCATAGGCTTCTGTGGTCCTCCCAGTAGAATTATGGCAATCTACGATCTGTAACCGACAGTTGCACGTGATCCTGAGCTGTATCCTATATTCTAGAGTCTGCTCGACTTGAGACTTGTACCCTAGTGACCGCGCCGTCACCACGATTTTGATGTCATGTATTATGCACCGAGGCGATACCCGGGTGAGAAGATGTGGGCCTGAGTTCAGTTTCTAGGAAAAACGCTGCGCTTTGCAAAATTCAAGAAAAATAACCCATCAATCACCTCACATGTCGAGGAAAATAACTCATGTACCGATCCGATACCCTGACTAAGAGATGTGAGCCGACATTTTTTTCAAGAAAATGTCACGCGTTTGTAATCCCAAGAAAATCTCTACAACATGTCAAATCAATCCCATTAATCACCTCTCATGTCAAGTACAAAGCACCCATGCTTCCTTTCTCCATAAGTTAAGCAACCACCAAGTCAACCCATCTCTCACCTCACCCATCATTCACCTCACATCCATCACCTCACCCATCACTCACATCCATCACTCTCTCCTTACATCCCATCTCTCTCTCTTTCTCTACACCATTTTCCAAGCAACAAAGGAGAGAAAGAGAGGTGGACGTCCAAGTATTCCATGTGAGGGAGAAAAGTGATTTTTGGTGGCCCATTTTCCCATCCCTTTAACCTTCATCCTAGCCATTCAAACTTCATCTCCCACCATCAAAGTAAGACACAAGGAGATCAGCTTTCCAACGGACTAAGAAGATCGAACGGTGGGTACTTATTAGGATAGATTTTTCATGTTTTGATGATGGGCCAAGTGAGACCTACCGATTGATGGTATGAATCTCACTTTAGACCTTTGATGTAGCCAATGGACCACTTTGATCCTCATGATCATTCCATGATGGGGCCATTCTCAATGGACCCCATCATGATGTTTATTTTCTTTGTATGGATAGGGTCATCTTGACCTTACATTTGGTGGAGAAAGGATCTCCACCGTAGATCTTTAATTTGATAGGTCCACATGCAATGGGACCCACTTGATGTATGAATTGAATGCTCGAAATGGAGGGCCCATAGTGTCGGGGTCCCTCTCTCTCTCTCTCTCTCTCTCTCTCTCTCTCTCCCCCTCTCTTTTAATTTTATTTTTCATTTTCTTTCATATGATAAGGCCATGTGGCCCACCCGGATGGACCCCACCATGAGGCATGTATTTTATCCAAACCATCTACAAATGGGGGCCCACTTTATATGTATTGTACCCACACCATCCTCCATTTGGTGGCCCACCTGAGCAGGGCCCACCTTATGTACGTGGGTTGCCCAAACCATCTAGCGTCTAGGGACACTGGACATCAATAGAAAACACAAATATTAGCTTGGTTCACTTGCTTTTGGGGTGGCCCACTTGTGTAGGCCCCATCTTAATGTATGTATTCAATCCACGCCATCCACCCTATTTACCAGCTCATTTTAGGCGTTGAGCCGAAAAGTGAAGCTGATCCAACTTTCTGGTGGGTCATACCTTAGCAAATAATGATCTTCACCATTTAAATTCACTTGGTTTCTTTTTACACGCTGAAATACATTGGATATGGGGCTCGTTTGATCTGTCTTGAGCCATAGAGAGCAATGGATGGAGTGGATTTATCGGATGCGGGCCCTGCCTAGGAAAAACTGCGAGAAAACTCAGTTTTCAAAAATAAATAAATAAATAAAAGGGGCAGCAGATGCTGCTGCTGCTGCCAGAGAGGCGTAAGATGGGCGGGCGGCCGATTAGGCAGGACCCACGACTCCAGTTATGGGCCCCACCGGGATGTTTATGTGTCATCCAACCCATCCATATGGTAGGCCACTTCCAGCAGTGGGCCCCCTCCAAGAATCAGCTTCATCCAAAGCTCAGGTGGCCCACACTGTAGGAAACAGTGAGATTGAACGTCTAAAATTGAAACCCCTTTTGGGACGCAGAAGTTTTGGATCCCATGAAATTATTTTTTTTCCTATCTCCAGGTCTTGCGTGACCTTAGCAACAGGTTGGAAGGAAAATAGACGTTACGGTGGGCCTCACGTGGGACCCACAATGGTGCACGTGTTTTATTCATAATGTCCACAGGTAGTGGGCGGTTGGGCCCACATTGATGTATATATTTGTTATCCACACCATCCTTCATTAGTCGGTGCTGTTGTGAGGCTAACAATGATACATGTGTTTTATGCTAGCTGATGGTACGTGTGTATTCACACCGTCCATCCAAATGGTGTGAACTCACACCGTCCATTCAATTTGGAACAGATCTAAATCTCTAGTGGGCCAGGTCGTCCATAGGACCCACCTTTACATTTATGTATGGTTTCATCCAACCGTCCTTCCACCTAGTGGGCCACACATGTGGACTCCACCATGTGGTATGTGATTTATCTATGTCGTCCATCTCTATGGTACCCTACCATGATGCATGTGTTGCATCCAAACTGTCCACCATTAAAACCCCTTTTCAGGTCAATGTGACCTTATGATCAGATTGGGTGGGAAATAAATGTTATCGTGGGCCTTAAGAATTTTAATGGTGGAAATCACCATCACCACTTATCCTTGGGTAGGGCCCATTTGGTATGCATGGGGCCTAATTAGTGTGGCCCATTTAATATATATAAGGCCATGGGATTAGGCCCATTTGATGTACATAAGGCCCATGTGATTAGGCCCATCTTGATGTAATTGTGGCCCATGTTACGAGGCCCATTGTGACATATTCAAAGGCCAGGGGCTATGGCCCATTGCAATGTACATAAGGCCCATTGATGTGGCCCACTGGATTTATATAAGGCCCATATGATGCAGCCCATTTGATGTATCTAAGGCCCATGGATCAGGCCCAATGGGATGTCCTTAGGGTCCATTGTAATGTGTGATGCCTCCTTGGGTTGTGTAATGATGTTTTATGGCGAGTCATGCCTTGGGAGCAATGTTGGTTTGACATCCACATTGTGAGGTAATGTTGGTTAAACGTCTGCATTACGACTCTCCCTAGGGCCCACTGATAAGCCCGTACTAGTTATGTGTAGGTCATCTAGGTCCATTTGCATTGTAAGGATAGTTCATTACTTTATAACATGCTTAGTATAGCCCCATGATTTATGCTCATACGCATCATATGCATGCTTAATATGAGGAATGTTTGATCATAGCATAAGTCATTGGGCTGAGACACGGGACTCCTTATGAGACGAATTACCCCCACATCAGCCCGTGCTACGCACAGGATTGCTGCATGATTTGATGATGTGACTCATGCATCTCGCATACGTGTGACTTGATCACTGCACGCCTTAGCGACATCAGGGCCGTGGCTCCACAGGCACATCGTGGATGGCCGTATCGGATACCGAAAATACTTAGTTCTAGCACTGTGGGCACTTAGGATGTCCTTGGGTGAAAGTCTCAGAACCTTTTTGGTACCAGGAGATGCTCCAACGTCTATACCAAGTGGATACAAGAGCGCCCGAGTGCAAATACCAGTAGACCACGTCTCCCTCTGTGTCGTGGTCAGTTGGAAGGGGGTGTGGCCTTATCCACCCAAGTTAGGGGCCTATAAGCTAAGCTGTAAGACCCGTATCCTAGTCCGTACTGTTCCGTCAACTCCCGAGATCCTTCCGATCAAATTCCAGCCACCCGCGATCAGTTATCTGCGTTTGCACGCGATCACGAGTCGTGTCTCATATATTAGAGTCGGCTCGACCCGAGACTGGTACTAGTACGATCGCGGCGTCGCTGCGGTTCCGATGCCGCGTCTCGTGCTCTGAGGCGGTACCCAGGCCAGGAGATGTGGGCCCGCGTTCAGTTTAAAGAAAACGCCACGCGTTGCGGGTATCGAGGGAATCTCTATAAAATATCACATCAATCAATCTCATCCATCACTTCACATGTCAAGTACAAACCATCATACTTTCTCTTACAAAAGAACTCTAAAGTCAACTTTTCTATCACTTCACCCATCCATCTTCCCATCACTCCATCACTCACATCATTTCTCTCTCTCTCTCATTTCTATCATTTTTCTCTCAAACAACCCCATGAGAGCACCCAACGTCCATGACTTCCATGGAGAGCAAGTGTGGCCCACTTTCCTATCTCCCATCTCCACCATCCTAAGTCGATCTCAACCGTTGAAGTGCATCCATTGGATCTCTGGCATACATTGATGGAAGAAAAAGTCCAAGAAGATCAAAGGTGGGTACTTTTATTTATTGATTTGAGATTTGAAGGCCACATATGTGGGACCCATCTTGATGTATGTATTATTTAGGGAGGGCCCATAGTGGCGAGGTCCCTCCCATCTTCACGATTCTTTCTCTCTCTTTACCCTGTTGATGGCCACCCATGATGTTTGAATCTTATCCAAGCAGTCCATTTGTTTGGACGTGGACCCCACCATGTCAGCATACGGGGTCCACCTCGTATTGTTGTATGTATCCTCACCGTCCAGGGACTGGACAGTGGGAAATGGACTGGTTGGGCTGCCGCACACCAGCTATATAGCCGTTGTATTGGCATCAACACTATGTGGGTCCCACTGATGTATGCGCTTCGTCCAAACGTCCATCTATTTTGCCTGATCAAGGGCCCACCCTCACATTTGGGACATCCAGATTGTCCAGCATTATGCATTGCTGGAGGTTAGACTACATGGCGGCTGATCCAAACGGTGGGCCATTTCCACATGGGTCTCAACCGTGATGCATGTGCTTAAATCAATGTCATCCATCCTATTTCACTTTATTTTATTTCTGATGGGCCAACAGCTAGTTACTGCAGCTGCTTCTTGATGCAGCAAGCTTTGTGGGCCCGATCATGCGGAAAGGGTTTTATCTGCACCGTCCACCCATCCTCTACAGCTGTGCAGCCCACCATGATGCATGTGCTATTTGTACCGTCCATCTGGACGGTGCTGTGAGGACCATCATGATGTATGTTTGTATTTGCACCGTCCAGTTGCTAGACGGTGCCATGTAGGCCCCACCTAATCATCCAGACCATCCACCTGGTGGGTCTCCACCACAACGTAAGTGTTTTATCCCTACCGTCCGTCTGTCCTGGACGAGCAGGGCCTACCATGAATGTATGTATGATTCCACACCGTCCAGACAGACTGGACAGTACTGGATCTATCTGGACAGGTGCCACGTGGGGCCCTGATATGTGGTATGTGTTGTATCCACAACCGTCCATCCTAAGGGGCCCTACGCAATGTACATATTTTGTGTCCAGACCGTCCTGCGTCCCTGCTGCTGGACGGTGGCTGGATGATATAATACGTATATTATATTAATATTATATTAATATCATAATATATGATATGAGGTGGGCCGCACGTGGGACCCACCAGATGTAATGTTTCATCCCTCACGGTGGATGGCCCACCTTGATGTCCGTATTCTACATCTGTACGATCCATGGATTGGGACGGTGTCATGGGACGCTCGCATGATATGTGTGCTGAACAACCACACCGTCCATCTGCTAGATGTGTGGACCCCACACGTGATGAATGGTTGATTCCCACCATCCATCCTTTTGTTGTCCAAGTGGTAGGGTGCACCATGACGTGTGTGTTGTATCTACACCGTCCAGGGCCCACCATGATGTATTTTCCACCCAATCTGTCCGTCCGTCCAGGACGTAGCACCCACTCCACACGTGTGGAGGTGGGAGCCAACCTCATGTATTTATTCAATGTCTACATCGTCCATCCCTCTCTGGATGGTGGGTGGACACCCTGATGTATGTAATCTGCACCCTCCATCTGGATAGTATTGTGTGTGCATGCTGCCGTGATGTTTGTGTTATTTGCACCATGATGGGTGTATTTACATTCACACCGCCCATTTGCACTATGCTGTGCATTTTGCATACGTCAGTAACTTCTATGGGTCCCAACTGGACCGATGGCCTCACCATTATATATGTACTTTATCTCACCGTCCATCTGGATGGTGAGGACCCTACCTAACCTCTGTGCTGATGCCACCATGTTCTGTGGGCCGGATCATCAGGCATGTGTTATATCTGATCATCCATCTGCAGTGGGGTGACCATGATGTATGTGTCTTCCATGTCATCCACTCGTTTGCGATTGAGACCGTCCATTTGATACAAATCTCTGATGACCACATGCATAGGATCCACCCTGATTAAGTGTTTTGTCTATGCTACCTTGGAGTGTGGGCCCCACAAGTGGAAACCTCCCGTGATGTATGTTTATATCCACGCCGTCCATTCATCAAGCGAGCTCGTCTTTGGCTCAAGATGGAAATGAAGTAGATTTAATCCCCTGGTGGGCCATGTACGTGGACCCCACCCCTGATGTTTGTATTACATCCAAATCGTCCATCTATGTTGGACGCACGATGTACGTGCTCCATTCACCACCATCCACAGTGACGGTGAGGCCCTAACTTGATGTATGTATTATACTTACTCCATCCATCTGTGCTGGGCAGTTTGGATGGTGTCGTGCCGCCCCACCGCGATGCATTTGTTTATCCACATTGTGCAGGTGATCTGAACTGTGCTGGACGTGTTCGGATGGTGATGAGGACTTCAGCATGATGTTTGTATTTTATGTCCACGTCGTCTTTCTGCCAGTCCCACCTTGATGGATGTGATTCATTCACACCGCCTGGCCACATGATAGGTCCCACCTATGATGTATATTTGAGGCCTATATGTGAGGCCCGATGTGGTGTATATCAGGCCTAAGTGATGAGGCCCGTTATTATGAATAAGGTACATGTACAGGGCCCACCTGTTGTGCATTTATGGCCCACTAGTGCGGCCCATTGATGAGGCCCACTTGATATATAGGAGGCCCATTGGCGTAGCCCATGTGATGCGGCCCATAACGATATGTATGTAGCCCTTGTATGAGGCCCATTGCGATGTGTATGAGGCCTTTGTGCGAGGCCATGGGCCCACTATATGTTTGGCTTTAGCTTTAGGTAAGTCATTCCTTGAGAGTAATAGTGGTTAAATGTCCACATTGATGGGCAATGATGGTTAAATGTCCTCATTGTGACCTTCCCTTAGGCCTTGTTAGGTCCATTCCCTTCATGGGATAACCCAATTAAGTGGGCCCCATTTTTCGTAGACAAATGGCTTCGTGTTATCGGATTTGATATAACCACGGGCGAGTGTTGATCTTTATACTATAGTTGATTGGTTGATCATCTATGGACCCCGTTTTCTTTATCTGTTGATTATCGGTGCGATTGATGTGACCGATTTACCAATTCTGATTATCACAACCGATTGCTGATTCTGATTATTGTAACCAATTGCCGATTCTGATTGACGTGACCGATTTGCTGATTCTTATTATCGATTGATTTTGATTATCATGACCGATTGTCGATTCTGATTATCGAGGCCGATTATCGATCGATTCTGATTGTCATGGCCGATTGTCGACTCTGATTATCATGGCCGATTGATCGACTAGCGATCGAGGCCGATTATTGTGACCGACTGCCGATTCCGAGTATTGAGGCCGATTATCGATCAATTTCGATTATCATGGCCGATTAACGACTCTGATTGTCGTAACCGATTCTGATTATTGAGGCCTACTCCGATTCTGATTTCGATTGCCAAGGCCGATTGTCGAGACCTATACGACGTATATGCGACCCATATTTGAGGCCCATTATGATGTTCATTTGGCTCGTGTTTGAAGCCCAATGTGATGTATATGCGACCGATGTGATGAGGCCCATTATGATGCATTTGAGAGCCAGGTGATGGAGCCCATTGTGATGTATGTCAGGCCCATGTGAAAAGTTCGTCGTGATGTGTATTAAGCTCTTGAGTGAGGCCCATGGTATTGTATATCAGACCCTTCGTGAGGTCATGGGTCCACTATATGTTTGACACTATGTGGGCCACCCCTTGGGGGCAATGTTGGTTAAATGTCCACATTGTTGAGGCCGAATGTCGATGTCAATTATTGAGGTCAGATATTGATACCGATTATGATTACGTAACATCATAGTATTATAATACATGCCCATACGCATCATCTGTATGTTTGTTATGAGATGTGATTGACCATTGCATATGTCATAAGATAGGTTATTCATGGGCTCCTTGATAGGCAGAGTTACCCCACGTGAGCGCACGGTATGCGTAGGATTTATGCATGATTGCACTGTATGACTCATGCATCTCGCATTTGTGTGACATGACCACTGTACGCCCTAGCGACATCAGGGTTGTAGCCTCCACAGGCATATCGTGGATGGTCAGATGGGATACCGAAAATCTATCCTACATGGGGCGCTATAGATGTCCCTGGGTGAAAATTCCTAAACTCTCTTGGTTTCAGAGGTTGCTCCAATGTCTAGACCAAGTGGATGCATGAGCGTATGAGGGCCATATTCCGTTAGGCCGCGTCTCCTACTGTGTCGTGGTTGGTTGGAAGGGAGTGCGACCTTACCTGCCCGAGAGGAGGGGCAAAGTTAGGTTGAGTTTGACCAGCTCGAGGAATGGGTCCGCTATCGACGAGCCGGGCCCGATATTGGTAGGCGGATAGTGAGGTCTCTTCCACTCGCCTTGTTGCGCGCGATGAGGCGACAATCTAGTTTGGAGTGTAATAGACCCCGGTGATTTTCCAGAGAGGAACCGTACTGATATGTGGACTTATTGAGTAGGAGTTGCAGGCTCATTCATTCTTTCTTTCTTTATCCACTCGGGCTGATGGTGCGCAACTAATTATTGTGTACCTTCGTTATGGTAAGAATTTTAGTTGGGCGCACTAACCTGAGATTAGAAGTTTACCACGATGAGTCTGACTATCCAAATTTAAGTATGGGACTGGTTTGGATAGAAGTCCCTTATGGTGGACCTCATAGCCTGCGATACTACGTACTATCATCCCGACTTCACACTCTAGCATGGTTATTTCATTCGCATTGCATATTGCATTATATTCGCAGGCATATGGCATCTTGGGTTGCTATTTCTGCACTTATATGGCCTAGATAGATTTAGCAGGATTTGTATATTGCATTGCATCCTCGACATTTGATATTTGACTCTTTATGACTCCTTATCGCATAGCTATTCTATATTATGCATTCTGATATTGATTGACATCATAGACTTGTCCATACTTTCGCTTACTCTGTTATCATGTGATTTATATCTTGTCAGTATTTCTGGTTACTTTGATAATTCCTGCTCTTGTCAGTGTTTCTGCTTATTCAAACATTGTATGGTTTATAGATTACTAGTTTTTCGGTATTGTATGATTATGGCATTGTATTGAATACTTGCACTTACCTTGTGCACACACTTATACCACCCTCTAATCTTTCTATAAACTTATGCACGATAGATGCGTGCAGGTGATGTTAGGTTGAAACAGTGTTGAGCTTGGAGCGTGCAATGGTCTTCTGGAGTTTGGCTTTCTATTTATATATTTCCCTTTCAATGTTGTAATCAAATGATTATATTAGTGGATATGTGATGATGATGTTGCCTTTGTGAATTGGGTAATCTTGTGGTTATGCTTATTACTAGTTAAATGTATATATATATATATATAAAAATTCTCCTTGTGGGATCCCAAGATTAGAATCTAGCATATGAATGCTAGGAGCCGAGAATGGGGTATTATGGAGGCTGTCGGCACCGGATTCGGCGATCGGGATTCCTATGATTCCAATTTTCGGGTTTGGGGCGTGACATAAGCTGAGTTTAACCAGTTCACAAATGAGTCCACTATTGACAAGCTGGGTAGGTATTGGCAGACTACTGGTCAGGAGGATAGTGAGGTCTATTCTGCTTGCTTGACTGTGCAGCTAGGGAGGAGGTAGTCAATGTGAGTATATTAGACCCCAGTGATATCCAGAGAGGAACTGTATTGATATTTGTACTTGATGAGTACTGACATGCTTGCTTTACATCTTGCATATGACATTTGGTTACATAGGCCTCGGCCTCGCATCACATGGTCTTAGTATTGCCGATAGCATTCATGTCTTGCATCACATAACATTGGTATGGTTGGTTTTATTCATGGACTTACGGCATACTTTCGCATTACTCTGATATTGTACACTTGGTGTTTGCCTTGCGCACACACTTACACCACCCTCTAAGCTTTTGTAAGCTTATTCACGACCGTTGCGTGCAGGTAGCGTTGGACAGAAGCAACGCTGAGGCAGGAGTGTGCATCTGACTATTTTGGAGCCTTTAATCACCTTGTATTTCCCTTTCCGTATTGTACTTAAAGTTTTTAATATAGTGGATATGTGGTGATGTTATTTTGTGACTTGGTTATGCTTCTGGTTATGCTTCATTACAAAAAAAATATCATTTTGAAAATCCTCTTTGTAGGATCCCAGGATCGGAATCTGGCATATGATTGTCAGGAGCCGAGAATGGGGCACTACGAAGGCTGTCAGTATTAGATTCGGTGATCGGGATTCCTGTGAATCCGATTTTCAGGTTTGGGGTATGATAAAAGTCAATCCTCTCTTACACATCCCTTTCATGTCAAGTACACTCCCATCACTCACTCACCCATCACTCACCTTTTCACCCATCACTCACTTACATCACCTCTCTCTCTCTCATCTCTCTTTCATTTTCAAACTCCATCTCCCAAGCAACCACGGGAGAGGTGGACGTCCATGGGAGAGAAGCTAGGTGAGGCCCATCTTCCTACCCCCCATCTCCACCATCCAACCGTCCAATGTCCATCATCCTCCGTCAAAGTCGAAGTCGAGGAGCTAGGGATTTCATTGGACCAAGAAGAATGAAAATGGTGGGTGATTTTGTTTGGATTTGATGATTTGAGGGCCCACTTGTGGTGGGACCCATCTTGATGTATGTTATGTATTAAGGGGCTCATAGTGGCGGGGCCTCTCCTCCACCCGATCTCTCTCCCTCTCTCTCTCTTTGGTGATGGTGTGACCCACCTGATCAGTAAATCCATGCCATCCAACCGTCCATCTGGATGTGCTAAGTAGGGCCGACCTGGATGTATGGGTTTTATCAACTCCCTCCATCCATTGGACATGGACCCCACCATGGCAGTGTGTGGGGCCCACCTTGTGTTGACATGTTGTTCCCACACCGTCCAGCAGAGGACGGTGCTTGGGCACCTTGATGTAAGTGTTTTATCAACGTTGTCCATCAAGGACCAATGTATGTGGGACCCATTGATGTATGGGTTTTATCCACACCATCCATTACACGGATGTAAGACCCGTATCTTAATCCACACTGTTCCATTGTTTCCCGTGATCCTTCTCGTCAAATTCCGGCAATCCGCGACCTATAGTTGACGTTGCGCACGACCGTAAGACGTATCCTATTCATTTGAGCCAGCTTAATCCGAGACTTGTATCGTTGCGACCGCACCGTCGCCGCGGTTCCAACGCCGCAACTCACACATCGATCCGATACCCAGACGATGAGATGCGGACCCACGTTCAGTTCGAGCAAAAACACCGCGCGTTGCAAATCTCAAGGAATCTCTACAATATGTCTCATCAATCCCATCAATCACCTCTCATGTCAAGTACACCCACCCATGCTTCCTTTCTCCACAAGTCAAGCAACCACCTAAGTCAACTAACCTCTCACTTCACCCATCACTCACTTCACCCATCACTCACCTCACCCATCACTCACCTCACATCACTCCATCTCTCATTAATCACATCTCTCTCCCTCTCATTTCTCAACACTCCAAACCCAAGCAAGAAAGCTCTCCCACGTCCAAGCCTTCCATGGAGAGAAAATGTGCATTTTTGGTGGCCCACTTCCCATCTCCAAATTCCATCATCTTAGCCATCCATTTCCCATCTCCACCATCAAAGTGAAGCTTTAGGAGACCGGCATCTCAACGGACCAAGAAGATCAAGTGGTGGGTGTTTCTTTAGACTATTTTTTTTATGTTTTTAAGATGGGCCAAGTAAGGCCAACCGATCAATGGTTTGGATCTCACTTGGGACCCTAAGATGTGGCCAATGGCTCATCTTGATCATCAAGATCATTCCATGATGGGGCCATTCTCCATGGACCCCATCATGATGTTTACTTTCCTTGTATTGAGGAGGTCATCTAGACCGTCCATTTCTAGTGGAGAGGGATTTCCACCGTTGATCTTTTGTTTGAATGACCCGTTAATGTATGATTGGATGATTGAAACGGAGGGACCATAGTGCCGGGGTCCCTCCATCACGCGTGTCTCACTCTCTTACACTCTCTCTTCTTCCCTTTTTATTTATTTATTTATTTACCTTCCTTATTGGTTGATGTGGCCACATGGCCCACTTGAATGAGCCCCACCATGAAATATGCATTTTATTCAAGTCATCTGTACATGGGGCCCACTTTAGAGATATAATACCTACACCATGTAGCCATGTAGTGGCCCACCTAAAGCGGGGCCCACCTTAAACATATACGTCCAAACGTCCAGCGTCTCTGGACGCTGGACATCAAAAAAAAAAAAACAACACAAATATTGGCTCATTTCTAAGCCTTTGGGAAAGACCATTTGTATAGGCCCCATCTTGATGTATGTATTCAATCCATGCCGTCCATCCCATTTAGAGCTCCATTTTAAGCGTTGAAATGAAAGATGGGATTGATCGGAGCATTTGGTGGGCCATAGTTTTAAAAATGGTACCATTACTATTGAACTCTACCAAAACTCTTCCTACACGCTGAAAAATGACCGATATTGGTCTTGATGGGTGTATTTTGTGCTTGGGAATACAATGGACGGAGTGGATGCACTTCACGCGGGCCCCACACCTGAAAAACCACAAGAAAATTGATTTCAAAAAAAATATATATATATAATTTTTTGAGGCAGCAGAGGCTGCTGCCTCTGCTCACGTCAGACGCCCCAGCGGGCGGGCAGGCAGCGGACGCCAAGGGGGTCCCACGGCCAATGGAGTGGGCCCCACCTTGATGATTATTCACCATCTGACCCGTTCCCAGGGTGGCCCACTTCCTAAGGCGGGCCCTCCCCAAAAATGAGATACATCCAAAGCTCAGGTGGCCCACACCGTATGAAACAGTGCGAATTGAATCCTACCATTGACAGACATTTTTGGCCCCGCAGAAGTTTTGGATCAAGCCGAGATTGGTTCTCCATCCTCACCCAGGTCTCTGTGACCTGATGAACGGGTTGGATGGATTATAAACATTACGGTGGGCCCCACATGGGACCCACAGTGATGTATGTGGCTGTATTCCACCGTCTGCACGGACGGTGGAGCCCACTGTATTGCGCGTGCGTGGGTGTGTACGCGTGTGTGTGTGCATGTGTGTGTATGCATGTGTGAGTGCACATGTGCGTGTGCATGTAGGTATGTGTGTGCATATATACAAATATATATAATATTATATATATTTCCTATAATATTGTATATATATATATATATACAAATATATATATACTGTATATATATTATATAGTATATTAAAATGATGGTGGGCCTTCATGTGACCCCCGCCACGATGCATGTGTTGCATCTAAACCGTCCATTTATTTGTTTTTGTAAAATTATTTTATGGCTTGAGCCAAAATGAGCCAGATCTATGGTTCAAATGGGCCACCATGGTATGTGTATAGGGCCCTTTATTGATTTAACTTTGGCCATTCATTGAGGCCTACCTTGGTATATATCTGAGGCCCAAATGATCAGGCCCATTTGATACATATAAGGGCCACGGGATTAAGCCCATTTGGCATATGTAATGCCCATGGGTTTCGGCCCATTTGGCATATGCAATGCCCATAGAATCCGGCCCACTTATTTTATATAAGGCCCACGGGATTCAAGCCCATTTGATACATATTAAAGCCCATGAGATTAAGCCATTTGATGTGCATGGGGCACAAATGGAGTGGCCTAGTTGATATATTTAAGGCTCATGTGTATGGGCCCATCTAACATATTTAAGGCCCAAGTTGTGAGGCCACTTTGATGTATTTCAAGGCCCATGGATCATGGACCATTGCAATATACATAAGGCTCATTGGTGATGCCCATTAATGCGACCCATTTGATATATCCAAGGCCCAGGGATCGAGGCCCAACGGATGTCCTTAGGGTCCATTGCAATGTACGTTTCTCATGGTCCGTGAAATGATATTTATGGCAAGCCGTGCCTAGGAAACAATGTTGGTTTAACGTTCACATTGTATGTACAATGTTGGTTAAATGTCCGCATTGTAACTCTCCTTAGGGCCCATTGATAGGTCCATACCCGTTGTTATTCATTGCCTTATAACATGCTGAGTATAATCTCATGACTCATGCTCATACGCATCATATGTATGCTTGATTTGAGTAGTGACTGATCATAGCATATGCCATTGGGCAGACCACCTATGGGACCCGTTATGAGACGGAGTGCCCCACATGATCGCGCAGTACGTGCTGGATTGCTGCATGTTTTATCAGCGTGATTCATGCATCTCGCATACGTGTGACTTGATCACTGCACGCCCTAGCGACATTAGGGCCGTGGCTCCACAGGTACATTGTGGATGGCCGTATTGGATACCGAAAATACTTATTCTAGCACTGTGGGCACTTAGGATGTCCTTGGGTGAGAGTCCCAGAACCTTTTTGGTACCAGGAGATGCTCCAACGTCTAGACCGAGTGGATACACGAGCGCCCGAGTGCCGAATACCAGTAGGTCGCATCTCCCACTGTGTCGTGGTCGGTTGGAAGGGGGTGTGGCCTTATCCGCCTGAGTGAGAGGGCTATAAGCTAGGCTGAGTTTGACTAGCTCGCAAATGAGTCCGCTATCGACGAGCCGGGTAGGTATTGGCATACTACTGGTCAGGCGGATAGTGAGGTCTTATCCGCTTGCTTGACTGGGCAGCTAGGGAGGTGGCAGTCTCTGCGAAGTGTATTAGACCCCGGTGATATCCAGAGAGGAACTGTACTGATATACGTACTTGAGGAGTACCGACTTGCTTGGATTGCATTCCGCATATGGCATTTGGCTATGTAGGCCTTGCATTGCATCGGTGTGGCCGATGACATTCATATCTCGCATCATGCCTTATATTACATAGTCTTGGTATATTCATGGACTTACCGCATACTTCCGCATTACCTGATCTTGTACACTCGACGTTTGCCCTCCGCACACACTTACACCACCCTCTAAGCTTTTGTAAGCTTATGCACGATAGTTGCGTGCAGGTAGCGTTGGACGGCAGCAGCACTGAGACAGGAGTGCATATCAGGACCTTTTTGGAGCTTTTTGATCACCTTGTATTTCCCTTTCTGCATTATACTTAAAAGATTTTGATTTAGTGGATATGTGGTGATGTTGTTTTGTGACTTGGTTATGTCTGTGGTTATGCTCCATTACAAAAAAAAAAAAATCATTCTGAAAATCCTCCTTGTAGGATCCCAGGATCGGAATCTGGCATTCGATTATCAGAAGCCGAGAATGGGGCACTACGGAGGCTGTCGACACCGGATTCAGCAATCGGGATTCATGTGAATCCAATTTTTGGGTTTGGGGCGTGACAACCGACATGGGCCACCTTGATGCATATGTTGTATATCCCTGCCATCCATTTGTCCACCGCATGGGACCCAGGTTGACGTATGTATTTTGTCCCCACACCGTACATCTAGACGGTGCTGCTGTGGGACACACCTTAATGTATTTATTTTCATCCACCCCGTCCATGCAGGGGACGTGGGGCCCACCTTGGTGACGTGCTGAGTGCGGCATGTGGACCCCACCAACAGTATGTGTTGTATACACACCGTCCATCAACTATACGACTATTGTATTACGTCTACAAGTTCCTTGGGCCTGATCATTAGGTGACCATCCACCTGCTGGTGGTCCCACATCAGCCGATCAGAGGGTCTGATCATGAGATGTGAGTTATACCACACCGTACATCCATTGTTGGAGGGTCCCACGCATGTGGACCCACCAGATGTATGTATTCTATCTAACACCGTCCATCTACTTAGCTGGGACAGGCAAGAGCTTGAGTAACCACCCTGATGTATGTATTTTCCACGCTGCCCATTCGTTTTGGGAGGATGTGGGGCCACCCCACACATGTAGTACGTGTAGGGGTGGGCCCACATTGATTTGTGTTGTGTATTCCATACCGTCCATTTTTGGGCGGTGTGTCAAGTGGGACCGGCCTTGATGGATTGTCCAGACCATGGACTTCAACATGATGTATGTGTTATTCCACACTGTCCATTTATCCGTCCTGATCTTGGACGTGGGGGCCCACCTTGATGTTTGTGTTTAATGAGCACTGTCTAGACATTGTGGGCCCTGATGTATGGGTTTCATCCTCATTGTCCAGGGACGTGGGTCCCACATGATATATGTGTTTTATCTATATCGTCCAACCATCGGAAGAGATCGTTTATGGCATTACAAAGAGGATGTGATAGATTTAAATTTTGGGTGGACCCACCGTCATGTATGTTTTGTAATCCACGCCATCCATCTGTTGAAAGACCCATCGTGATATATATTTTGTAATCCACGTCGTCCAGATTGTGCTGGAGGGTGCTGAACAATGTTTGGATGGTGCAGATTTACATGAATAATGTTTGGACAGTGTTGATCATCATTAGAGTGCCATGTGCCCCATAGAATGATTGTATACAGTGAGACACATGTTGCACCTGCCACTATTGAAATGATTTTAGATGTAATCCAAGCTCCCACCCACATTATAGTGGGACCCACCACAATATATATGTTATTCACACCGTCCATGTGGCCCTCATGTGATGTACGTGTTTGATCCAAGCTGTCCATGAATGGGGCCCATGAGATGTATTTGAGGGCCCATGTGTAGGGCCCACCTGTTATGTATTTGTGGCCTTTGACGAGGCCCAATATGATGTTTTTATGGCCCACTTTAATATAATTGTGGCCTATATTTGAGGCCCAGGTGGTATGATCCAATGTAATGTATTTATGGCCCATCGATGTGGCCTACTTGATGTATATAAGGCCCATTGGTGCGGCCCATTGATGTGTCCCACTTGTTGTATATGAGGCCCATTAGTGTGGCCCATTGATGTGGTCCACTTGTTGTAGATGGGGCCCATTGGTGCGGCCCATTAATGCGACCTACTTGATGTATATGAGGCCGTAGCCCATTGTGATGTATTTGAGAACCATGGGTCGTGGCCCATGGTGATGTGTATTGGGCCCATATGAGTGGCCCATAGTGATGTGTAGTAGGCCCATGTGAGCGGCCTATGGTGATGTGTATTGGGCCCATGTGAGTGGCCCATAGTGATGTGTAGTAGGCCCATGTGAGCGGCCCATACTGTTGTGTATTGGGCTCGTGTGAGCGGCCCATAGTGATGTGTATTGGGCCCATGTGAGCGGCCCATAGTATTGTGTATTGAGCCCATGTGAGCGGCCCATAGAGATGTGTATTGGGCCCATGTGAGTGGCCCATAGTTATGTATAGTAGGCCCATTTGAGCGGCCCATAGTGTTGTGTATTGGGCCAGTGTGAGTGGCCCATAGTGATGTCTATTAGGCCCATGTGAGCGGCCCATAGTGTTGTGTATTGGGCCCATGTGAGCCGCCCATAGAGATGTGTATTGGGCCCCTGTGAGTGGCCCATAGTGATGTGTACTAGGCCAATGTGAGTGGCCCATAGTGTTGTGTATTAGGTCCATGTGAGTGGCCCATAGTGATGTGTATTGGGCCCATGTGATGCGGCCCATAGTGATGTGTAATAGGCCAATGTGAGCGGCCCATAGTGTTGTGTATTGTGCTCATGTGAGTGGCCCATAGTGATGTGTACTAGGCCCATGTGAGCGGCCCATAGTGTTGTGTATTGGGCCTATA
Source organism: Magnolia kwangsiensis (assembly GCA_037074715.1). Taxonomy (NCBI): domain Eukaryota; kingdom Viridiplantae; phylum Streptophyta; class Magnoliopsida; order Magnoliales; family Magnoliaceae; genus Magnolia; species Magnolia kwangsiensis. Next base: position 78,946,682 of record CM073589.1, read on the forward strand.
TGAGCGGCCCATAGTGATGCGTATTAGTCCCGTGTGAGAGGCCCATAGTGATGTGTATTGGGCCCATGTGAGCGGCCCATAGTGATGTGTAATAGGCCCGTTTGAGTGGCCCATAGTGATATGTATTGGGTCCATGTGATGTGGCCCGATGTGTGGTATATGAGGCCCATATGATGAGGCCCGATGTGATGTATAAGGCCCATCCATGAGGCCCATCTTGATGTAATTATGGCCCATCTGTTAAGGCCCACCTTGATGTAATTGAAGCCCATTTAGTAAGGCCCATTATGAAGCATTTTTGGCCTATATATGTGGCCCAATATGATATTTGTGTAGCCCATTGAGCGGCCCATTGTGATATATATAGACCCATGTCATGCAGCCCGTTGTGATATGTATTAGGCTCACGTCATGTGGCCCATTATGATGTGTATTAAGCCTAGGTATGTGGCTCGTTGTGATGTATTTGTGGCCCGATATGGTGTATGTGTAGCCCTTGAGTGAGGCCCAATGCGATGAATGTGCGGATTGATGTAATGTGTGATTTTACTATAATTTATGTAATGATGTTTATGTGGGCCACTGCTTGGGAGCGATGTTGGTTAAATGTCCACATTAATATGTAATGATGGTTAGATGTCTACATTGTGACCTTCCCTTGGGCCCATTGTGAGGCCCATTCTTGTTATGAGTAGGCTATCTAAGCCCATCCTTAATGTGAGGAGATTACACTGTTATCTTATAACATGCTTAGTATAGCTTCACGATCCATGCCTATGCGTATCATATGTATGCTTGATATAAGGAGTGATCACAGCACATGTCATTGGGCAGATTATCATGGGACTCCCTGATAGGCGGAGTTACCCCACATGAGCGCACGGTATGCGCCAGTTTGACGTATGATTGGATGATATGACTCATGCATCTCGCATTTTGTAATATGGCCGTAGCCTCCACAGGCATATCGTGATTGACAGGATGGGACACCGAAAATTTATTCTACATGGAGTACTATTGTAACACTCCAAATTTTTGCCAACCTGGGATTAGACGTCCTTAGGCAATGGGTCAACTAAAACACCTGGGAAATCGCTCAGAACCCAATTCCATAGCCAAAGAAATCACTTAGGATTAAGTTAGCTAGCGCAACGCTAGAGTAGCTGGGAAATAGTCCCTGATCACTTTAAATACGTTCTATAAGACCCAAAGTGAGTAGAACCAATGACGCTATAATACTCTATAACCTCGGATCAAATTCTAAACCGGTTTGTTCTCAGGACCTCTTTGAAACTTTGTATTGGATCTTGACCGCGCGTCGAAAGTCCGATACCTACAATCTTAGACCGTTATAACCGCCTAGCTGGACCTGACAATCATTTCGAAAATCAAGTCCAACCGACGTTCAGAGGCTATTTCATTGAGCCTGGAGTGAAGAGAGTGAGAATAGGGTTAGATTTGGAATTTAAAATTTAAATCTGGCACATGACTTGGCGCGTTATTATTAAGCGTTCTGACCGTCAAAATTCAACCAAATTACACCCTCGGATCAGGAAAAATTTCTATTTCATATCACGAGACTTGTAGGCCTGATCTACGTGCGGTGACCGCTGAACTGAAACTGGACCGCCACGTGCGATATGGGAACTCTGCCGGACTGAAAACTTGATGTGTGCTAGATCCAGTATGCATGAACTTAAGTCCGACCGCATTTGGCCAGGGGACCTCCAGAAATGCTCTTTTGGATCGAAACAGCTCCGTTTTGGTTATAACTTTAGTGTACTTTGTTCCCAAGCCTAATTTGGGAAGATTTGAGCTTATAAAAGGGCTCTAAACCCTCTCATATCTCTCCCATCCGAATTTGCTAAGAACCCTAGATTGGGAGAGAGAGAAAGTGAGAGATTTTGAGAGAGGGTGGGAGAGATTTTCCTGCCACCTGCTACTGCTGCTGCACGTGCTTAGGCGACGCACTCCAATCACTTTCCTGGCGATTCCAACGCACTTCTAGGTAAGGAAAACCCTAACCACTTGCTAATTTGGAGATTTCTTCGATTCAAATAGCAAAGTAGCTGATGTACGTGTGTATTAGGTCGCCTAATCACCGTAGACGAAGCGTATACGCTCCGTTCGAAATGATACACATCTAAAGTGAAAGGTGCGGATTTTAGACGCTTTGATTGACTGTTTTCAATGCTTTCAATGTCGTTTAATAGTAGATTATCGACGGCAACGCCGTTTGACATCTACAACATGCTGTCCGTTTCCTATTTCGTAAGCAGACGAAAAATATGAGATTTAGGGCATTTTAGTCATTTGTAGGAAATACTGTTTTCATCCATATTTTGTTGATGTGATTGACATAGCTTCTTGTCGCATTAGGATATTAGGAATACGTGCATAATCAGTTTGGCGAAGAGATTCGTCCAAATGCGTACTTTGAGTCGATATACGCTATGTAGACTAAAGTGTGTAGTCTAAGTGTTTGTATAAATATTTGTATTAGTATGTATTGAATAAATGATGTTGTGAATGAGTTTTGAGATTGAATTCTCAAGTAATATGCTGATTGAATGATTTTCATTACATTGGCTATATGTATTGATTTCATTATATGAATGAAAAGCATGTGTTGGATGATTTGCTTAAGTGGTATGTTATAACATGTTTCAACATGCTTAAATTGTTGTATTTCATTTCCATTACTCTCACATGATTACTGATTCACACTACATGTGTTTGGGGCTATACTCTAGTCCAGGCAGTCGGTAATGGATCTAATTCGTGGTTAGTTTCTATTTACCACGAAGGACGCCTTGATGAATGCGAGTCGTGTTTTGAGTTGGCGGCAGTGCTTAGGCCACACGAAGTATTTCATGCACTTCATGTCGTTCAGCTTGAGATGCGCTCGTGCTAGTCGAGCCGGTCAAGTAACCCGACTGGCCATTGATTGTTCACCTTATATGAGTCATAACTGCTTGAACCTAGGGTACTGAACTTACCATTGTAAACCCTGTCAACCATGGTACCTTGATCCACAAAGACTCATGAGCCGGGTATGGTGGTATGGGACACCGTGGTCGAGCTGTCGGCCTACGCTGGGGCCACAAACCTCTCCGTAGTGACCAATGAGCACCTATGACTCGTGAGCAGATTATGGTGGTATGGGACACTATATTCTTGCTGTCGGCCTACACTAATCAGGCGACGAGTCCTTTGTAGTGACCGCGAGCTTATTCTGAGTCTACGGGAGGCGACGACCCTTCCGTAGCAGTGAGAGTATAGTAGGCCTGTATTGATAAGGTGATGGGGGAGCGGTGCAACGAGTGCGAGCAACAGCCCTGACAGCCCTTGCAGCGACCTACAAAATATACATCGTATGAGATTACTAGGAGTGACGACCCTAGACAGGATCTGTGTTGGGATTGATATAAGGGAAGTACCTTAGTTTCTCAATCCTGCTGTTTGAATGGACTAATAATAACTCGGTAATCATATCACCATCACATTGCATGTGCCTGGAAGATGTGGAGCACTGAGTGGTACGCAAGCATGCCGCGAACGCAGATGGTGCCGTATGAGGGAGAATGTCGGTGAGGGCATCCATCATGTCATGTCATATTGCATTAACAACAGTATTAGGAATGTTTGATTTACTGCTTTACTATTATCGTATGATTGAATTGAGAATATGCTAATGTTTGTTATATTATTCCACTGAGTTAGCTACTCACTCCCACGTTACGGGATGGTATTTTTGGACACCCACCAGTCCCTATTTTGGTTGCAGATGATGGCACTGCTTGAGAAGCGGAGCTGGACTTGATGATGATGAGGAAGATCCCTCCTTTATGCGTGTTCTGATTGACGGGATTACAGGGAGGTTGCTTAGATGCCATGATACTTGTCATTTTATATTTTTAGAGCACTCATGTATATTCTTTCTTTCTATTTTGAGGTATACATGTATATTTTTAACCTGGTAACATGTTCACACTCTGGAGACACGTAACAGTTTATATATGTTATACATACTATCACGGTCTTCCGCTAGTTAATTTAACTGTCTCTGGAGTATGATATACTGTTCTGGCGTAATCCCACTCATGTTTAATACATTAACACAGATAACATTCATTCCTACACATTTATGTTGCATAAATAACATTTTGGAACTCGGGAGTTGGGTTTTTACTTGACCCCCGATTTTCGGGATGTTACAACTATAGATATCCCTGGGTGAATTTCCTAAACCCTCATGGTTCCAGAGGTTTCTCCAATGTCTAAACCAAGTAGATGCATGAGCGCATGAGGGTCGTATACCATTAGGCCACATCTACCACTGTGTCGTGGTTGGTTAGAAGGGGGTGCGACTTTATCTGCCTGAGAGGAGGAGGCAAAGCTAAGCAGAGTTTAACCATCTTGAGGAATGGGTCCGCTATCAATGAGTCAGGCTCAATATTGGCAGGCGATAGTGAGGTCTGTTCCACTCACCTTGTTACGCGTGATGGGCCGACAATCTGGTTTAGAGTGTAATAGACCTCGGTGATTTCTTAGAGAGGAACCGTACTGATCTGTGGACTTATTGATTAGGAGTTGCATATTCATTCATTCACTATCCACTCGAGCTGGTGGTGTGCAACTAATTGTTGTGTACCTTCATAATGGCAAGGATTTTGGTTGGGGCGCGCGACTAACCTAAGATCAGGAGTCTATTACATTGAGTCTGGTTATCCAAATTTAGGTATGAAACTAGTTTGGATAGAAGTCCCTTATGATGAATCACATAGCCTGCGATGCTACATACTATCATCCTGACTTCACTCCAGCTTGGTCATTTCATTCGCACCGCATATTGCATTGCATCCGCAACATTTAGCATTTTGGGTTGCCATGTTTCTGCATTGATATGACCGTTAACATTCATGTCTTGCATCGTATAGCCTTAGCACGACTGATGACACTCACGGACTTACCAGTATATTTTCGCTTACTTTGATATCGTATGATTCATGATCTTATCGGTATTTTCGCTTAGTCTGATATCGTATGATTCATAATCTTGACAGGATTTTTGATATTGTATGATTTATGACACTGTATTGTATACTTGGCACTTACCTTGTGCACACACTTACACCACCCTCTAAGCTTCCTATAAGCTTATGCATGATAGATGCGTGCAAGTGGTGTTAGGTTGCAGCAGCATTGAGCTTGAAGCGTGCAGCGGTCTTCTGGAGCTTTGATTTCGACATATGTATTTCCCTTTCAACATTGTATTCAAATGTCTATATTAGTAGATATGTGATGAAGATGTTGCCTTTGAGATTTGGGTATACATGTGGTTATGCTTCTTGCAAGACAAATTTACATTAGAAGATTCTCCTTATAGGATCTCAGGATCGAAATTTGGTGTATGGACGCTAGGAGCCGAGAATGGGGTACTACGAAGGCTGTCGACACTGGATTCGACAATCAAAAATTTTATGAGCCCTGTTTATGAGTTTGGGGCGTGACACAAGGTGCACCTCATTCTCAATTTGGACTTCCGCAACTCGAGGTTGTGGCTGTTTCACCAGTTGATTTACAGGTTGATTTGCAGTCATAACCTCAATTAACTCTGAGGATCTCAAGTGGTTTCTAACCCTGTGATGGATAGATAACCCCTCAACCAATCCTCCTTCACTCAAAAGACGTCGAGTGCTGTCACGAACCCACTTGGGCATAAAACACTCGTAACACTCAATTTCAGAATCAAACTTAAAGCAAGGAAGAAGGAAAATAGAAATCTATAAATAGAAAGAGAGAGAGAGAGAGAGAGAGAGAGAGAGAGAGAGAGAGAGAGAATTAGAAAGAAGTTACCAAATTAAAATTTTCTATATTGGGATCTTGCAAAAGAAAAAAGGAAAGTAATTAGTTTCTAAAAAAAATGTCTTGTAAAAGAAAAAAGGAAAGTAATTAGTTTCTAAAAAAGAAAAAAGGAAAGTAAACTAGTTTCTAAAATAGATTAAGAAAGTTTTTAAAAATTTAATTTCTAAAAAAAGAAAAAGAAAGTTTTTATCCTAGAATTAGAAAGTAAATTAGTTTTTAAAAGCAGAAAAGGAAAGTTTCTAAACATAGAAATAGAAAGCTATGTTAATTTCTCAAATAATTTAGAAAAAATCCTAACTTAAAAATAGAAAGTAGAAAAATCCTAATCTTAAACTAATTCGAAAACTAGTTAATTTCATAAAAACGCAATCGTTAGTCCTCGGCAACAACACTAAAAACTTGTTCACAACCCCAAGCGTAGGGTCACGATGTAGTAATAATATCGGTGAGACCGAGGTCGAATCCACAAGGACTAATATAGTGTGTATTTTAAAAGTAACTAGAACTAGAACTAGAAGAAGATGTTTATCTAAATCTGAATTAATTGAGAGAGTAATTGTGATTAAAGTGATTAAAACTAACAAATTCAAAAGTGGTAACTAGGGCTTCTAAGGATCTACTTATAGAGATCAGGGAGCCCACTTACTTGATTCAAGTCACACGATTGGAATTGGAGTCATATCCTATCCAATTGGAAGATATACAATTAAGATCAATCTGAACTTTCCTTGACCTAATTCTCAATGGAGGAGAATTGTAATAATTAAAAGAGATTTCATCACCAAACCATGCCCATGAGATGTTGGCTAACAACAGGATTTACGAATCTCATAATCTCCAAATCAGGAAAAGAAGATACTCAAAGTCATTGCAGATCTACTGTAATTTGAGTCACAATAAACCATTAAGAATTGAAATTATTCTTTTAAAATCAAATTAGAATAAAGGAAGGTTCAACATAAATATGAATCAAAGTAAAAAAAATATTGCATCATGCTACAAGTTTCACCTCTTAGCCCTAGTTAAGAGGTTTAGGCAACCATAGACATGATTGAACTAAAATCTCTTAAGAAATGCATAAAAATAACTAAAGAAAATGAATAAAAACTCTTGGAGACGGCTTCTCCACCATTTTTCTTCACTCCTTAAACCTTAGAAGATGCCTAGGAACATCCTAGGGATTCTTATTTATAGTTTTGCAACTCCAACTTTCACACCAAGTTGGAAAAATCTGGAAACTGCCTCAAATTTACACAGTCCATGTGTTATCTGCATAACCTTAGACAAGTCGTGGAAAACCTTCGACTGGTCGAAGATGACAGAAATTTAGAGGATTTTGATTGCTAGAGTTTGAGTCGAAGTTCCTTCGACTGGTAGAAGGAGGCAGATTTTTAGGGTTCTTTTTTTTTCACTTCAAATCGTCAATTCTCTTCATTCTACACTTGGTTTTCTTAGATTTTGGTATATGAATTCTTCATTCTTAGTCTCATAAGATCCATCCTTGGCTTTGGTGATTCTTGAGCGTTAAATCCATGCTTTTAACATCTTTTTTGATTCAAGCTTTTAAATTCACCTTGTAACAAAAACATGATTAAATATAACATTAAGCATTATCATGTTCATAAAACTAAGTAATAAATGGGAGATAATATGTAATATTTGACCCTCTACAATAGCTGAAGAAACACTTTTCTTGAATGTCGATTGTTCAATGTTCATTCAAATAGAAAAGTACTAGGGTTCTAATGATTTTAATTAAGTTCAAACCAATGGCTAGTTGAGTTAATTCTCTTAATTCTCAAAAGAAGAGTAGTATTCACTCTCTTTAGAATCAGAATGAAAGAATTTGAGATTAAGAGAATTAAATAAAAGTTATAAAAATAATTTATAAATACCGTTCAATCGCTTGCTAATAACTGGAGCTTCTTTCTTTCTTGCAGAAGAATTTTGATGATAATAATTGATATTTCAGATTAAGAGAGAACCTCAATTTATAAGTAAAGAAGTTGAATCTTCGACTAACCTGAACAACAGATTTTGTTCAAAGGATTTAAGATTTGTGAGGGATAAGATTTATCCAATCTTCGACTAGTCCGAGGACCAGTTCGACTAGTCGAAGAGCTCTGTTCGACCAGTCGAATTTAGTCTTCGACTGGTCGAAGATCCCAAAATCCGAACTGATTTAGTTGTTGGACTTCGAGCGGAATTTCCTTGGGCTGGTCGAAGATCAGCCTTCGACTAGTCATATAAAAAATTCGACTGATCGAATTTGCAACCATAAACCAGTTATGCTTCGACTTGAATTTAGACTGGTTGAGAAAACTCAGACTAGTCGAACCAAACCTTTGACTGGTCGAATTCCAAGCAAACACAAGTGTAAAAACTCAATTTAAATAATTTTTGAAAGCATCTAAACCTAAGGTCTTTCTAGGGTTTTATAATTCCTGAGAAATGTGAAATCTCTGAACTTCTTCGTCTTGAATTTTATCATTGACTTCATCCTGACTTTTGAGCTTGATCTTGTACTTGAATGTCAGTTGATCATAAGCTTGATCTTCTCTTGAGAATGTACTAGACTTGAGTTTAATCTTCTCTTGAGAGTGTACTAGACTTGAGCTGGATCTTCTCTTGATCTTGAGCTTGATCTTCTCTTGATTAAGAACTGGTCTTGAAGATATCTTGATAAGTTGTTTTGATCATATGAAATTTGACAACTAAAGAGTGCTTTAATCATTTTAACACTTACAACATCAGGGTCGATGAATTAAAAACCAAGGCAATCATCGAGATGCAACCTTCTAAGACTGAGAAAGAAATTCATGGCTTCCTTGGCAAAATCAAGTACATCAGCTGCTTCATTGCCTAGCTCACTCTCACCTGTGAGCCCATCTTCAAACTACTCAATAAGAATTCACATAAAGAATGGAGCGAGGATTATTAAAATGTCTTTGAAAAATAATAATTAAGAAGTACCTATTGAACCCGACAATGCTAGTCCCTTTAATACCAGGACAACCACTATTACTATATATCTCAAGAGAAAAGAATAAGCAATTTATTATCTAAGTTGTAGATACACTACCTACGATTTCAAATACTCTCCAGTCGAAAAGGCATGCCTCACCCTTGTATGGGCCACTCAATACATTTTTCAGTACATGATTGTTGATCCAATCGTTCTGCTCGCGCATGTTGATCTATTAAAGCACCTGATCGAAAATTTGGCCTAGACTGGAAGGATAGCAAAATGTCAATTTTTTCTTTCAAAGTTTGATATCACCTATGTCACCTAGAAAGCAATCAAAGGGCAAACACTAGTAGAACATTTCGTAACACATTCTCTATTAGACCACCAACCATTGAAGACTTTCTTCTCCGATGAGAACATCATGTTCCTTGAAGGTGAAGAGGTACCGATGATAGATGAATGAAATTTATATTTTGATGGTGTAGCCAATGCTAAAGGAAGCAGGGTAGGGGCAATCCTCAACTCCCCCAATGTCGTCTCTATTCTAATCTTAAAAAAAGCTAGTATTCAGGTGCACTAACAATGTATCCAAGTACAAAGCATGTATTCCAAGCTTAAAGGAACTCATCATCGTAGGCGTAATGAGGTTAAGGGTCTTCGGCGTCTCTCATTTCATCATCAATTAAATAAATGATGACTGAAAGATGAAAGACAATAAGCTATTTTTGTATCATGTCTACCTTGAAAATCTCATCGATGAATTCAGCAAAGTCACTTTCACATACATGTCACGCACCAAAAATCATTTTGTAGATGCTTTAGCTACATTACCATCCATGCTAGAAATTTCCAAAGGAGTAGTTTGTAAGTGCTTTTTATGTTTAACACACATGGATTGTCAAATTTCGTAAGATGAAAGTGCTTCAAGTTAGATCGCAAGTTTGGAATCACAATGGAATCTTAACTACTCTACATGCTTAAAGATCAACTCAAGATCGGCTTATGATCAGCTCAAGATTGGCTTATGATCAACTCAAGATCGGTACATCTTCTCAAGTAGACGTTGCCCGATTTTAAGACAAGATCAAGTCAAAGTTCAAGACAAGTTGTCCCATATATTTGTTAAAACACACAGGTGGTATAACCCTAGAAAGACCCTAGGTTAGGATCTTTCAAAGAATCATTAAATTTGGGTTTCATCAGTGTTTATGCTCTGAAATTCGGTCAGCCTAACTTCTGGTTCGGCTAACCTAACTTCAAGTTTGGGCAAAATAACAAATTCTGTTGAAAATTCAGCTAGCCTAAGCTTGAAATTCGGAAAGCTCAAGTGAGTTCAGGTAAAATTCCAGCAATGTAAACTTTTGGTTTTTGCTTGAAAAATTTGGCCAGCCGAATTTGACCTTAGGCTAGCCAAATTTTGGATCCCCCGCGATCCAATAGCCGTTGGAATGAATCGGGTGAAATTCGGCTAGCCGAAGCCTTTCTTAGGCTAGCTGAATTTCCAATATCTTTGGTTATAAATACAGGCATTCTCTCATTCTAAAAAAACAACGAAAATACTCTAAATCTCAGTGGGTTTTTATTTGTAATAGCCTATCAAAATCACAAAAGGGGTTTTTATTTGTGATAGCTTGTCAAAATCATAAAAGGGATTTTTATTGTGATGGCTCATAAAAATCATAAGGAACTGTATTAGGTTGTTAAAGTGAACTTGTGAAAACCTTATTATAGTGAAAGCTAAAATTACGAGGGTAGTAATTTTGAGAATTGAGTAGGTATGGTTGTTTTAAGCACCGAACCACTATAACTCCTTGTGCCTTGTTGTAACACCCCGGATTTTGGCCAACCTAGGATTAAACGTCCTTAGGCAATGGGTTGACTAAAACACCTGGGAAAATCGCTCAGAACCCAATTCCATAGCCAAAGAAATCACTTAGGATTAATTCCTTTAGAAACTAAGCACAAGTTAGCTAGCGCAATGCTAGAGTAGCTGGGAAATAGACCCTGATCACTTTAAATACGTTCTACAAGACCCAAATCGAATAGAACCAATGACTCTATAACACTCTATAACCTTGGATCAAACTCTAAGCCGGTTTGTTCTCTGGACCTCTTTGAAACCTTATATTGGATCTAAACCGCGCGTCGAAAGTCCGATACCTGCTACCTTAGACCGTTAGAACCGCCTTGCTGGACTTGACAATCATTTCGAAAATCAAGTCCAACTGATAACCACAGGCTATTTCATTGAGCCCGGACTGAAGAGAGTGCGAATAGGGACAAAATTGGAATTTTAAATTCAAATTTGGCACACGACTTGACGCGTCAGTATTAAGCGTTCTGACCGTCAGAATTTAGCCAAATTACACCCTCGGATCAGGAAAAATTTTTATTTCATATCATGAGACTTACAGCCCTGATCTATGTGCGGTGACCGCTGAACTGAAACTGGACCGCCACGGGCGATCTACGAACCCTGCCGGACTGAAAACTTAATGCGTGCTAGATCCGGTATGCGTGAACTTAAGTCCGATCGCGTTCGGCCAGGGGACCACCAGAAATCATCTTTTGGACCGAAACAGCCCTGATTTGGATATGCCCTAAGTAAACCTTGTACCTGAGCCTATTTTGGGCATGTTTAGGCTTATAAAAGGGGTTGAAACCCTCACTCCTCTCTCCCATCCGAATTTGCAAAAAGCCTTAGATTGGGAGAGAGAAAAGGTGAGAGTTTGTGAGAGAAGGTGGGAGAGAATTCCCTGCTGCTTGTGCCACGTGCTGCAAGTGGTAAAGCCACGCACTCCGATCACCTGGCCGGTGATTTTTCCATATTTTCAGGTAAGAAAATACCCTAGAAGTTGCTAATTTGAGGTTTACTAGGATTCATAGCATGTTAGCTGATAGAACTTGTGTATTAGGTTCTCTATTCGCCGTAGACGAAGCGTATACGCTCCGTTCGAATCACTTCACCTATAAGGGAAAATGTGCGGATATTAGACGCTTTGATTGACTGTTTTCAACACTTTCAATGTCGTTTAATAGTAGATTATCGATGGCATCACCGTTTGACATGTATAACATGCTGTCCGTTTCCTGTTTCGTAAATAGACGAAGAATATGAGATTTAGGGCATTTTAGTCATTTGTAGGAAATACTGTTTTCATCCATAATTTGCTGATGTGATTGACATGGTTTATTGTCGCATTAGAATGTTAGGAATACGTGCATAATTAGTTTGGCGAAGAGATTCGCCTAAATGCGCACTTCGGGTCGACATACTATATGTAGACTTAAGTGTGTAGTGTAAGCGTTTGTATAAATGCTTGTATTAGTATGTATTGAATTAAATGGTGTTATGAATTAATTTGAGATTGATTTCTTAATTAATATGCTGATATAAATGATTTCCTACATGTTAGCCATATGTACAATTTCATTATATGTATGAAATGCATATGCTTGATGTTGCACTTAAGTGGTATGTTATAACATGTACTTGATGATTTCCATATGATTTAGTTTGAGATTGAATTCTAAATTAATATGCTGATGGAGAGAATTTTCTATATGTTGGCGATATGCGTAATTTCATTATATGTGTGAAAGACATGTGTAAGATGATTTATTTAAGTTGTACGTTATAACATGTGTTAACATGCTCACGTGGTTGTATTTCATTTCCAATACTCTCATATGAATGCTGATGTGATTCCATAATTGTTTGGGACTATACTTAGTCCAGGTAGTCGGTAACCGAGCGAATTCGTGGTTGACTTATCTTGGCCACGAACGACGCGTCGATGACCGCGAGTCTTGTTTTGGAGTTGGCGGCAGTGATTAGGCCACACGAAGTGTTTCATGCACTTCATGTCATTCAACTTGAGATGCGATCGTGCTAGTCGAGCCCGTCAAGTAACCCGACTGGCCGTTATATGTTCACCCTGTATGAGTCATAACTGCTTGAACCTAGGGTACTGAACTTACCATTGTAAACCCCGTTAACCATGGTACCTTGATCCACGAAGACTCATGAGCCGGGCATGGTGGTATGGGACACCGTGGTCGAGCTGTCGGCCTACGCTGGGGCCATAGTGACCAGTGAGCACCTAGTCTTGTGAGCAGATTATGGTGGTATGGGACACTATATTATTGCTGTCGGCCTACACTGATCAGGCGACGAGTCCTTTGTAGTGACCGCGAGCGTATTCTGAATCTACGGGAGGCGACGACCCTTCAGTAGCAGTAGAGTACAGTAGGCCTGTATTTATAAGGTGATGGGGGAGCAGTGTAATGAGTGCGTGTAACAGCCCTGGCAGCCCTTGCAGCGACCTACAAAATATACATCGTATGAGATTACTAGGAGTGAAGACCCTAGACAGGATCTGTGTTGGGAATGATATAAGGGAAGTACCTTAGTTTCATAATTCTGCTGTTTGAATGGACTAATAACAACTCAGAAATCATATCACCATACCATTGCATGTGCCTGAAAGATGTGGAGCACTTAAGGGTCGATTGCATGCCGCGGTCGTAAGATGGTGCCGTATGAGGGAGATCGTCGGTGAGGACATACATCACGTCATGTCATATTGCATTAACAACAGTATTAGGATTGCTTGATTTACTGCTTTACTGTTATCGCATGATTGATTTGATAACATGCTAATCTCTGCTCTCTTATCCCACAGAGTTGATCACTCACTCCCACGTTACGGGATGGTGTTTCCGGACACCCACCAGTCCCTTTTTGTGATTGCAGATGATGGCGCTGCTTGAGAAGCGGAGCTGGACTGGATGATGATGAGGAGGATTCCTCCTTTATGCGTGTTCTGATTGACGGGATTACAGGGAGGTTGATTAGTTACCTTGACACTTTTCATTTTATATTTTTAGAACACTCATGTATATCCTTTTTGGTTTACTTTTGGAGTATACATGTATGTATATAACCTGGTAACATATTCACACTCTGGAGACATACAACAGTTTATATATGTTATACATACTATCACAGTTTTCCGCTTGTAAATTTAACCATCTCTGGAGCGTGATATGCTGTTTTAGCTTAATCTCACTCATGTTTAATACATTATCACAGACAACATTCAATCATACATATCTATGTTGCATAAATAACATTTTGGAACTCGGGAGTTGGGTTTTTGCTCGACCCCCCAATTTTCGGGATGTTACACTTGTAGTGAATGTATTATTCTTTTGGTGGTGGATGTTATTTATTTTCATTCTTGTGGTGAATTCTGTAATCATTTTAAATTCTCATGCTAGTTTGAAAGATTGATTTTAAAGACATTCGTGAAATAATGTTGTCTTGCCTAATATTTTATGTGAAGATTATCTTAAAAATCATTTAGAATCAAGGTTTCAATACTCAGGTGATTGAGATTTTTGTATTTTTTATATATTCCACATTTATTTTGATTATTTGACATTGTTCTATTCACCCCCCCTTTTAGGACATCGCTAGCTCTCTTTTTCACAGTTTAATGGGAACTCATGGTTGAGCTTTAAGAAGACTCGACGTTTTGTTTGCAAATTGAAGAAGCTGAAGTGTTGTAGTATGTCAGCATCAAGAAATACCTAGAGGATTGGACATATGCAGAGGATGCTACATCAACGAACCACCATATAATTTAGAGGCCGGCCAAGTAGTTCACAATTAATGTCGGCATTCTATACAAGCGGTCTTTCAACCAGGTCATACTATGTTGTGTGGATGAAACAAAAGCTACAAGAATTATGTCTGAAGTCCATGATAGAATTTGCAATGGACACCTGATGGCCAAAAAGATCCTATGGCTATGATACTATTAGTTGACTAAAGAGTTAGACTGCTGTCAACATGTTAGGAAGCACTTTAAATGCCAAAAGCATGTGAATCGGATCCATGCACCCACTTATGAGTTTATAATCTTATGACTCCATGGCCCTTCTCGATGTGGGGGATCGACATTATTGGAAAATTAGCCTAAAGGCTTCAAATGACCATGAATATATTTTGCTGGTAGTCAATTACCTCACTAAATGTGTAGAAGCAACATCCTATACTATCATAACAATGTCTCATGTAGTGAAATTTATGAGGTATACAACATCATCAGCCGTTACAGAGTCTCATAGGTCAGCATCATAGATAACGGGACACCCTTCATGAATTAGAAGGTAGATCACTTCCTAGAACAACTTAAAATCAAGAGACGCCAATCAAGCCCCTCCTATCCACAAATAAATGGTGAGGTCGAGGCCGTTAACAAGGCACTCACCCGCATTCTTGTGAAGATGGTAAAAACATAATGTGATTGGTCAAAAATGCTTCCTCACGCACTTTAGACTTACCAAACATCCATAGGAACTGCAATAGGCACTAGTACTTACGAACTTATATATGTAATGGAAGTTGTTCTACCAGTTGAGGTTGATATTCCTTTGTTATGCAATGAAATAGAAGAAGAAGAGTAGATGAATGCCTTCTACAATCAACTATATCTAAGAGATACACAATGATCTCTAATGATGATGTGCTTAGGGTAGGATCTCTAGTGCATACTTCCGAGGTGTAATAATCCATGTATTTTTGGGATAATTTTTTTCTTTAATGATGACGTGCTTGGAGATACTTACATGTACATACATACACCTAGAGCTAATATATTATAAAACCCACAACTATACACCGATCCAACTGTTAAGAATACTCTGTATGAATAGATTAAGCTATCTAATTGTTTACTTTTGAATTGGACCATCACATCATCATGAAATAAACAAAAGGTCTAATTTGGGTTGCTTTTATTTATTTATTATTATTATTTTATATCATCCATCAATGACACTAAACTTTACATTTTAATTTTAGTACACTAAGGAATGTTTTATACCATTAAAGTCAAATTCTAATGGTTAGAAACACATCATTAATCATATTAATTTTTCTATTGTGTATACATTTCTACCTGAAATTAATCTTCAAAAAACTTATTTGTGAGAATCTGATCACGATGGAATTTTAAGCAATGCTTAGTTAACCCAATTGAACCATATATTATTAATTTTGACATCCAACTCACAAGGTCAACCATCCGTCGGAATTTTCATAATATCCGTTAGATGACTCACGTGAAAATTAGAAAAGACCATTATTATAGTTTACAGAGGACACCAACGAACCTACGAGTTTACTATTCACATTGAGCCTCATCTGGACCTATTTTCGAAAATCTGAAATCATCCCAGAAGAATCTTACGGATCCTATGGTTATCAAAATAAAAAAGGATTCAGTGATCCCACATATACTTTGCACCGTATATTTTTACCCAATAAGATCATGATTTAATCTTTAATCCAAAAAATAATCATACATCTACACGTCGACATACCAAGTGATATGTGATTTTAAAAGAAACTTGACCGTTAATTTCAAAATCAATCTATTCCAACCATTTGATCTAGGACAACTGAATGCACACCATCCTATAAGGATTCAAACCTTATAATAGGTGGGCCAGTGGACCCTAAATGTTTGATCAACCTACAAAACTAACCATTGATTGTTCACTCATGCTAAACAGATCCGCAATGCACAACATGTGTGCATATGTAGATGAAAACTGGAAACACAGTTTCCCTCTAGCATGTTTATGAAATCTCCTCTCTGAATTCTCCATTCGCAATTAACCCTGCTTTTGGAAACCATCTATTTGCGATCTAAGGGAGCCACATTCATCAGATCTACACCGTCCACTGGCCAAATCATAAACAACCACTAACAAAAGATATCACTATTGTAAGAAAGTAAGCTTCCGTGATTCTTCCGCCAATCTTTTACATGGGAAGTTTCCCAAAAGATGTAAGAAATCTTCAAAAATCTAGACGTTAGAATCCCTACCATATTCCAACACCAAAACTAAACATTCAAACGAGAAACCCACCGGGGAGTTGATCGAGACCTTTGATTTTATATGTCCATAGGCATCACGACATCCATCCGAGCCATTTAAAAGAGTCATTGTATAGAAATTCATCATTAAATAGTGACCTTCGTCTCCATCGAGAATCCATCACCAAAGAATCTATTATGGCCATCGGTTTCAAATCAGATTCAATTGTTGTCAGGGCTCACATGACCAGTGTATGATCAGGGTATTAAACCAAGATCAATTTTGATCCCTTGAAGCGTTACACCACCCAATCAGTTGCGGAGAAATGCATGATAGAATCTTCTCAAAGAGAGATGTTGTAGGGAAAATAGACCAACCAATAAGAAAAAGTCAGGTCGGGACCTTGCTCAATCCACTGGGTCAAAAATGACTGCCGGATTGACTTCCTATTTTGAGACCGAGCAAGGAATGAGGTCGACCTCAACGTCCCACCAAGAAGAACCACGACACCAACGAAAGGGACCCAACTGCTTACCTAAGAAGGTAGGTCGGCATGTCCTAGGTCGGACCATCCTAGGATAGTGTACCTCGAGTCGGCATAACTCGCCTCCTATTCAATTTGACATGATCTCAACCGCATCCGCCTGAGATCTTAGCCGAAGTTCTAGAAAGCATCGCAATACGAATTTGCCTGAGATCTTAACCGAGAATCTAGGATGATCCTGACAACTTATAATAGGATTGGGATCCTACTGCAGAATATCCTGCTAAATAAGGAGACTCTTCCTACGGCACCGCCTCTCCTAAACTATAAATAGAGCACCTCTAATGGTGAAAGGTTCGCACAATCTTTGGCCCAAAAACCCTTATTCAACTATACTCGAACTCCCCATCTAACTTAGGCATTAGAGGGTCCCCTGTGTTAGCTAGGGTATCCTTTGTCTGTTCTTTGTGCAGGTACATGAAGGTCCAGGGGAGGCTAACCAGATTTCTGTATCAACAAGAAAAATCGAAAGTAAGAAAGATCAAGTTTCGACTTGGTGAGAAAGATCAAGTTTCAACTCAATGAGTCAACTCGCTGTCTTTGACTAAATTAGGGCTGTGTTCAGGGCCAGGTTCAAGTCAAATTTGGGTCCAACAGTGGTAGAAACTCCTTGATAAGAGTTAAAGAGTTTGGTTGGGGAAGTTGCACACCAAGTTGAGTCGAGTTATAATTGGGTCGTGTTGAATTGCACTGAATTCAGATTGGTTCAGCAACGTCAAATATTATGAGTTTTCTCACACAACTTTTCACATTGTAATCTTAACATGTTGATGTTTTTCTATTCACATTTCATTTCAAAACCCGTTTAGATCAATGGACACATCTGTCATTTTATCATATTAAATGTGTTTAATGTTCAAAATTGTGAATGTTGAAAAATCATATGTAGTGTTGAGGTCAAAATTTGGACCACCCTCCACTCAATGCTGCGGACCCGAAACAGACTCATGTCTTGCACAAAAAGGTGAGCAAAGGAGACCCTAGCTTAAATAGGGGACCCTCCGATGCCTGTCAGGCTAAGGATTCTGGGTCTAAGTTGGGTGGTGTAGAGAGAGGGTGCAAGATATTGTATACCTGCTGTAATAGAGTCCATTGACATTTATACCTGGGGGTTGAAAGGATAGCGTTTGTCAATCTTGGCACGATTTACTCAATCAAACGGATGTGGCGATCATAGAGATACTCTCCACAATCTTTGGATCATGCATCACATCATGCCTTAATGGAACATATCCCCGAGCGTGATCTTCGACCACGTCCATAATTGGGTTGGTTTCCCAGCTCAGTACTCAGAGCCCACAATCGAAATGCTTTCATCTAGACTCAGATCCATCTTATCCGAGTCTGCAACTAGGCTTCCGTAGTCGGAGTATCGGGATTGGAGCTTGTCGGACGTGTTTATCCTTGGCCTCAGTCCTCGGCCTCTGAGTTAGAAGGAAGTTCTACTCGGGTGATTCACAGACGTGGATCTTTAGATGAGGATTACAGCTCGAAATCGTGACTCATCAAGGGAAAGCTGGTTCAGCTAAACCTTTGTAACAAGGGTCTACTCAGACTTAAAGTGATATTTTCTTTCCAAGGCCTTCCTTTCGAGCTCCGAGCCTTCACTAATCGGCTTGACTCGTCCGGGTTGGATTTTCCCATAACAGAAGCCCCCTACTCTCTTGGTTCGACTTCGGACCTGGAGAGTAAATGCTTGGGAAAATGAGGGCACGCCTATACGCCTCCACTCGCGATTATGGTTGGGATCAGTAGAGTGCAATCATGCAATGATTACACTTTAGGGGATGCGTGCAGTATGGCGGCCGCAACCCTTCGACTCTTAACCTTTGGGTGAGAGATGCGTGGCGGCGGTTATGATTCACGATCAATGGGGCAGAGGGAATTATGTCATGTGTTCATAGGAAGGCGAGAGGCCGCTTGCGCCATAAACAACATTTAATGCTGATGGGGCTCGAACTTGGGAACGTGGACTCGAGTGTATCACCTCCTTCCACGTGTCCTCCAGATTTCGAGCCAAGCCACATCGGCTTCGGAGACAACTGTCCATAATGATGACGTTGAGCGATGGAGGGGTTATATTATCCCTACGTCGCTCTCATTCACATTCTCCTTCTCTTTTGTTATTGCTCTCTTGCTTTCCATTCTCTTTGCTCCTTCTCGAATCGCCTTCTGCTGGAAAGTAGTTTTTCTCGCCGGATAAAGGGTTTCCATCAATCAGAGAGGGGTTTCCGTCAACCGGAGAGGGGTTTTGTTTGGAAGAGGTATGAGCAGAGAGAGTTCCTGCTACAGTAAATCACCTTCAGCGCAGTGAGTCCTCCACCGCTTTAGCATTTGCCTTTCACCATGTCGAGTAACTCTGATGAAATCTAAGAGATCCGAGGAGCAGGCGCCGACTCTGAGCCAGAGACCACTAACTCAGGGCCCGGGGACTTTGAAGGCCCCTTCGAGGTTATACCGCTAAACGCATCAGCCAAGTAGACTGCTGGTCCGAATGCCAAGAGCCGAGGCAAGAGACTGAAGAAGGCACTTAGAGATCCCGCGGGATGGTCGAAGGCCGGCCCATCAGGGGGTAGATCAAAGGCAGTGGTTCCCGGGGGCTTGGTTCTAGTCGAGTCCCAGATGGCCCAGATATGCGTTGACTACTAGATCTTAGACTCGGTGCACATCTGAGCTCCTTCTCTTAAGGATGAAGCGGGTGTTCTTGCTCAGGGGTAGCCCTCCGGGGCTCTACCCATAATCCCTTCTTGCCCCCCGGGGATAAGGGGAGAAGTCGTTGGGGAGACTCTTGACGCAGACTACCCCCGTCACAGGGAGGCAGAACCGATGCCTTAGTTGGGTATACTGCCACGCTTGAGGCTGTGGGTCAAGCCTCCGAGGCTAGTTGGGTCAGGCGAACAGTCGACCCCACCCCTCCAGAAAAATTTCCCCTGGCTACCACGTGGCATTGCTGACTGAGTGGGCAGCCAAGCACATGCTGGAGTCGACCATCATTAACACTCTTTCCCACAATTATACATCAGTTGTTGCCTATGTTCGTCACGGTTAAGGAAATGTTGAAGGAGATGGATCGACTCAAGGTAGAGAAGGCCAAGCTCGAAGCAGAGAAGGCTGAGCTTGAGAAGATTTTGGAAGCTTCAGTCGTCGAGTGGGAAGAATTGAAGAGGGTTGTGGACCATGGTCGGGCGAGGGAGCTGATACTCCAGGGTGAGGTCAACCAACTCCAAGCTCGCTTGGATGTAGCCGACCTTGAAGTTGTGCATCTGCAGGGGGTAGTCGAACGTCTAGAGGCCTCCGTCGAGCGTACACAGGGAGAGAACGCAAGGTGCGAAGCGGCCGAGGGTTGATTCAGCAGAGGTCTGTTCTCGATGCTTAGGCTACTGCAGAGCTGGAGAAGCAGCGAGGGGAGCTCGAGACTCTGGCAACCTCACAAGCTGTTGCGGCAGTGGCAAAGTATAAGGAGTCATTGGAGAGGGCCAAAGAGTTAGACAAACTGTACCTTTACCTTTGATGCCTGCCTTGCAGAGGTCTGAGAGCTCCATCCCGACATTGACCTTGACACTCTTGGTGCGGACGAGGTCGAGGATGCTGAACTAGCTGTGACTAAGGATCCCGAGAATGCCCTAGCAGTTACTGAGGCCAACCTTGACGCTTAGCTCCCTAGCTCGGCAGATGGTCCCTCTGTTCGGTGGGAATGAGATGCTTTTCTTTTATTTCTTTTTACATGAGATGTTTATGGATGGAGTTCGGAAGATAAGAGTGTAGAGCCGTCCAGATTTTGACCTCAACACACATTATATCTATGCCATTCATCTACTTTTCCGGCTTATTTTAGAAATATGGTCCAAAAAATGAAGATGATACTAGTTTAAGGTAGACCACACCACAATAAATAGTAGTCATTGAACTTTCATCATTAAAAGTTTTCTAGTGTCCACTTTAATGCTTATTGACCATCTAGCCTATTGATAAGGTCATACAGCTCTTGATAAAAAGAAAAAAAACAAATATAAGCTTGGTCTAAAACTTTTATGGCCCACGGAATTTTCAATGGCCATTAACCACTGTTTCCTACTATATAGTCCACTGGAAACAGTGGCTCCTTTCGTGTAGTCCACCAGAAACTACACCAGAAAATTTTAATGCTTCGTTTTCGGGACCATGGCCTCACTAGCCTGGAAAACATATGAACGATGTAGATATACAATTCATACATCCAAGTGGCCCCTACGGCCAGGTCCTCACTTAGATAGCCGATTCCGATTCTCACCCAAGTTGCGCTCTTGATAGACATAGATAACTGGAAAACCATATTATATAATAAATTACTACCATCACAAATAAATTTTGGGCGTTAGCATTTCGGTAATTTCGTGATTGCAATTTTTAAATTTTAAATGCAGAGATTTTGGAAGTGTTAACGCGAGAATATCGTCTGTCTATTTTCCGCGAAAATATCGCGATATTTCAAGATCAAGGATATTTGTGAGAGTAGCAAAGTAGCGTAGTATCAAAGTTTATTCTCTTCTTCCTTTCCCGGGCACGCTTGCGATTCTCCCTCCCACTCCCTCCCTCTCTCCCCCCTTTTTACGAATAGGAGAAAGGCTCCCTCGCATTCTCCCCCAAATTCTCTCCCTTCTGACTTCTTCCGTCTTCCTAGCATCTTACACTTCCAGGCTTCAAAACTTCTCTCTCTCTCTCTCTCTCTCTCTCTCTCTCTTCTCGAGGGCGTTTTCACGATACGAGGAAAAATGAGGTACGGACAGCAGCTCTTTTCTTTCCCATTTTGTATGATTTCAGTTCCCAAAATGGGAAATGGTTGTATGCAAATCTATCAACTGTGGGTTGCATATATCAGTTATGTCTGTGCATTCCTTTTATTTGGATTTGAAGTCTTTATCTCCTGCATTTTGCTATTGGAAGCTAGTGCTTCTCTATTGGCTACCCCTGCAGTTCTTTACAGTGCGCGTGGCTCTGTAGTAGGTGAATCAGGACCATCTGACCTGTGGCTCCTACATTGGATGGCCAGTGGTACAAAACCCACTCTGCATTAATGACAGTGGCATCTGATGGATTTATATTTCCCTTTTCAATATGAACTGTTGACAGTTCTTCTTTTATTTTTATTATTATTATGTTTTTTAATTTTCACCATACATTTGAAGGCCCGAATCAACAACTTGGATTGCTGTCCAGTGTGTTTCCGCACTGTTTTTCATCAGTGGTGGGGTCCACCAGATGGATGGTCTCGAATCACCAACAGTATAATCAGGTGTGTAGTGCAGTGGCAAAGAATCATCAGGGTCAGAGTCGATGTCTCCATCTTACACATGGAACACATGTAGGCAATCTTGACCGTCCAATGTGTGGATGGAGCATAGCCTGAAATCATACTGACTGAATGATTAACCATCTGATTCATTTTGCCCTGGAATTTGGATTTGGCAAATCTGAAAATCTGCTGTTTGGTAATCAAGGCCACTTTTCTTTAATAAAATATCTATTTCAGATGCTATGATGATAGATAGTATTACAGAGATTCTTATCTTACCCCAAGTATACCAGCTTAGCTCCCTCATCCCGAACAGGCTCTTCTCCGTATGGACTTTCAGCTTGGGGGGGCGCAAATCCCTGATCCCAAACAGCCCCTAAGATGAACCTTTCAAAATCGAAATTTTTTCCTGGTTCATTTTGGAGACTTGCATCATCATTCCTAACTAAGAGAAATACTTACAAGTAGATTATGAAACTTATCTAAATACTATAACAAACACACACAAAAAAAAAAAACTCAAATTCCTCCTAAAGTTTCCTAAGTCAAGTACCTAGGAAACTCGTGTTTCAACCAATTAGGAACCTGATTCTCCCTGAAAAAAGTGTTTGTGCCAAACTTGTTGCTGGTGTTGGCAGCATAATTTCAATGAATGATGATCCGAGCATGAATTCAGCATTGTACATGTAGTAACCACATCAAATTTTCTTTGTAAGGGCAAGCATTTCTTAGTGTCTGTGGGGTTATGTGTTGAAGTGGAAAAATCATGATCAATCACAGAAATGGACATTCGATGGTTACTATGAATAGGAGTCTTCTTTGTGGAGGTTATCACAATCATCTCGTCAATGTTTAGAAAGGAAATTAACTGGAGTTGGTGGCTGATGGTGTTGTTAAGTGTAAAAAAAGAAGAAGATATGTGGAAGAATTCAGTTATTGGAGTTTGCCAAATTTTATGGGATTTGGCAAGAAATCTTAGTCCTTTGGCAATGATGGAGTAGGTAGTGATGATAATGGAAATATTGTGTTTTCTTTGGTCCCCATCATAGCTAAGGATTCTGTTGAAGCCAAGAAAGCTTCTTTGGTTGGGCTAAAGATCCTCATTCCTCTTTTTTCTAGTTGGCTAATTGGAATGATCTCTCATGTGTGTTAAAGGGAATCATGAGAAAAGAGGCATGGTTCTCTCTAATGCTTGCCTTTTGTGTATGAGAGATGCAGTCTATCGACCATATTTTTATTCATTGTAGTTATGCTCAGAAGCTGTGGTCTCGGTTGTTCATATCCTTTTGCTCAGATTGGGTCATGCCCTCTTCAATAGATCTATTGCTCGAGATGTGGCATGGTGTGCAGCTCCCTAAGAACAGCTGGACAGTTTAGCGCTTATCTATGCTAGCTGTTTTATGGAACATATGGGGGAGCGTAACTATTGGTGCTTCCGTAGCAAGTGGGGCCCTCGGGAAGGAGTATTTTGGAAAATTAGAAGGGATGTTAGAGAATGGGCAGTTTCTTTTTGCTGTTCTGATGATTTGATTGCTCATTCTCTTTTCGATGGTAATTAGTTCACGCTGTATTGTTTTGGCTTGCTCTCAAGCCCATTTTAATAAAATTACATCTTTATCCTTTAAAAAAGAAGAAAAAAAGGAGGAAAAAAGAAGGGAATCATGAGAAGTGGGGGTTGGAGGGTATAATTGGCGATATTTGTGATAGCGAATTCAATGGTCATTTCTTTTGATCACATTCCCCATGATGCTAAAGATTTACTGGATGCGTTAGCTGTTGAGGGACCAGCTGGATCATCGCTTTCTGTTGCGCAATCGCTGCTCCTTTTATATCTCTCTTTTATTTGTTCTATTGAAGTCATTATGGTTGCCAATCATAACTTTTGCCAAGCAATCAATTCTTGTTTCGAACCATCATCATCTAATCTTTATCCCAACTAATTAGGGTTAGCTTCAAGAATCCTTTTCTGCCATTCCACTCTATTAAGGGCCATAACTTCAGTTAGACCATAGGTCATGAAGTCTTTTCCTACTACCTCCAACCACGTCCTTTTGAATCTTTGCTTACCTTTTTAGAGCCTTCAACTTACACCAACTCAGTTATGAACATCATAGTTGTTGGTCTCCGTTGCACATACCAAACCATCTAAGTGTACTTTCCCTCATCTTATTACATATTGGTGCTACCAATGCATTCATTTCTAATTCTATCCTTCCTCGTCTCTGCACTCATCTATCTTAACATCCTCACTTCGGCTACACTCATTCTCTTAGACTAGCTTCTTTACCTGCGTGCCTAGTGTTTACAACCCCAAGTGTAGGGTTGCGATGTAGTAATAATCTCGGTGAGACAAAGGTCGAATCCACAGGGACTAATCTTGTACGTTTCTGAAAGTAACTAGAAGTAGAATTAGGAGAGGATCTAAAACTAAATCTGAATATTTGGAAAGATTAATTGTAATTGAAACTTGTAAATTTAAAGATGGCAACTTAGGATCCACTTGTAGCTCTTGGGATGCTACCCAGCTTGATTCAAGAGATCCAACTGGAATCAGAGTCTTATCTTATCCAGTTGGAGAAAGAGATGATCAAATCTCTGAACTTCTCATTGATCTAGTCTCAAAGGAGGAGAATTGTGAGGATTTGGAAGGGATTCCGTCACCCAACCATGCCCCGGAGACGATGGCAAACAACAGGATTTACCAATCCCACAATCTCAATTAAGAAAAGAAGATATCTAAAGCTATGGCAGATTTATTATAATTTGAGTCATAACGAACCATTGAACACTAAAAATATTCCTTAAAATCAACTAGAAATCAATGAAGTTCAACACAAACATGAATCAAAACAAGATAAACATCCCAATCACGCTACAAGCATCACCTCTTAGCCGTAGCTAAGAGGTTTAGCTAACCATAGATATGATTGAATTAAGAACTCTTAAAGAAAACATAAAAACAAGCTAAGGAAGAAGAAGAAAGACTCTTGGCGGCTGCTCTCCACTCTTTTGCTCCACTCCTTAAACCCTAGATTATCCCTAGGAATGCCCTACGGACTCCTATTTATAGTTGTGAAGCTCAACCTTACGCACTGACTTGGAATTTCCACAATCCGATCGTGAAACCACCTCAATTTATGCAGCCGTAGCTTTTCTGCGTTAAGCTTCGGTTGGACCGAAGTGACCTTCGGTTGGACCGAATTAGCTCTGAATCTCGTCTTTGGCTGCTGGACTGTTTTGTGAGATTTCGGTCGGACCGAATATAGGTTTGGTCTGACCGAACCTATCTGTTTTCTGCTACAGATTCTGTGATCTTTCGAGTCATTTCTTCAGCTTTTGTACTTGGTTTCCTTGGATCTTTGGCGTGTGAATTCTTCATTCTTGGTCTCCTAAAATTCATTCGTTGCGTTGGTAATTCTTGAGCATCAAATCCATGCTTTTAACATTCTTTTCAATTCAAGCTCTCAGATTCACCTCGCAACACAAACATGTATATAATATACCTTTGAGTAGAATCGTGTTCATAAAACCAAGATATAAATAGGGGAGAATATGCAATATTTGACACTCAACACCTAGAATGGTGTGTGCACCCTTGCCTATTTTGAACTGCAATTGGGCGCTGGTATGGCGTGTCACTTCTGGGTAATGCCCTTGACAAATCCTTGCCCATTTCTCATTGTACCTGGGTTCCGATGCAGCTCATTGCTTGCAGGGAACTCTCTAGTATAAAAATCTTGTTTCAAATGTTATTAGCAAAATGTGATTCATAAGGCCAATCCCATTGATGTTTTTATTATTTTACCGCTATCTTTTGATATTTCATTCTTTTTGAAGATTTTAATGTGTCAATGGTGCTTCTCGCACTGGTTATTTTTAATTTATACATTTAATTCATCTTCATTGCTCCCTTTTTGGTGGCATTTTTATGGAACATTGTGTTGCATATACAAGGATGTTGCTGAGAAGCTTCTCATAGATGTTATGGCATAAGAAGGCTCTTCATCAATGGGTACATGTTTACAAATCATGCTTCAGGACTTTCTCATTTGTTTGTAATAATGGATTTTTTGTTCTATCACCGTCTTGCACACATTACCATTGATTCTTTGTGGGATTTTAATTAGAAGACACCTATTGGGATTGTCCTGTTTCCCAATGTTCAAAATTTGTAAGGTTTAAAAGACACCTATTTGGGATTGTGTTGTTTTTCAATGTTCAAAATTTGTAAGGTTCATTCATTTGAACATATTGTCTAAGATATGAATATTTTGCACTCTGAGTGACAAGTGCCCCCGTCATGAAACCAATTTGGATACGACTTATGAGTACCCTTGAAAAAGATGTTGATTTCCACAATGCTCGTTTATGAAGATGTTATCCCCAAATTGTGACTTAGGTGCAGTTGTTGGCTTCTTCTCTTTCTGATTTATTTTCTTGTCTTTCCTCTTTTGTGTTAGCAAAATTCTTGTTGTCAATTAAATAGAGAGCAACTTGTTACTTAAGTTTGATCAGTGATGAAACAGTTTCTATTTTCTGCATGCAGTCGCCATCCGGAAGTTCTTTGGGCACAACGTTCTGATAAGGTTTACCTAACCATTGCTTTGCCGGATGCCAAGAATGTCTCCGTGAAAACCGAGCCTCAGGGGCTTTTTAGCTTCTCTGCCGCCGGTCCTCAAGGAGAATCCTTTGACTTCAATCTGGTACTTTATGGAACTATAATCCCCGAGGTACGCTTTCACTGAAAGCTTTTACAAGGACTTTCATTAGACACATTAAATATTGTGCATATGGTAGGACCTTTGGTAATTAACTTCTTTAGGTTTATATTATATGAAAATTTGAAATTGTTTCTAATTCTTTAATGTCGAGATAATTTTGGCAATAATGATGTTGGAATAGACCCAAGTAGAATGTGAAGGAATCAAAATCCACTCCTATCTTTTAGAAATGGTAACTTGGTTGATCCATATGAATGTAATAGAATTAATAAAAAGGCGGAAGGTCTGCGAGCGGCTGAGACAAGGATGCCTGTGTAAATTGAAGTGCGACAATTCAAAACTTAATGTTTTCCATGAATCAGCTTATTAGATAGTTGTTATATTTACCAAAATGTTTGCTTTCCTTGTCACAAGAGACAGAATTTGCATTTATGACATAAAATGTCAATTACCACCATTGTCATCATCACCATCATCATCGTAGCTATTCTTCCATAAAAATTGGGATTACCTTTCAAATAATAGATTAGCAAATGTTTTATGATCGGCTGCCCTCTAGATGTTAACCTTCCTTGAGCCGACATCTTGGAACCAACCAACATATAATCGCAATTATCTCTTGAAAATTTAAGAATGCCATAAGGGTATCTTCTCTCATCCACCGTAAAGTCATGTCTTTCATTTTTTTTTTTTTTTTTTTGATCGATAAGATGCAAAATCACCTTCAAATTAGCTGCATTTGTTGTTACCTGGAGGACTCCATCAGAAAGTGAAATCCCATCGCCACCATATCCTGTAAAGAAACCTTAACACAGTTAGGGCTTTTTAATACTCCCATAATCATCTAAGAAATTATAAGATGGCCTAAAGAAAAAGCAATTGTTTTTGTGGGTTCAAGGTGTCCATAGTGCAGAGAAAAGGTCAACAAACTAAGATACGGGTGCTACTAACTTCCAGGCCTTCCATAGCTGAATCGTATAATTGGGATAGAAAATGTCTAAATCATTAAATGACAGCTATGAGAGAAAAGGTCCAAGTCACCACATATAGAACAATGCTTGAAATCAACGTACGCCCCACTTATAAATCAATGGTAAAATGGACCTAGTTAGAAGACAAAAGGTGCCTTTGTTAGATGAGATTCATAGATTACTGTGGAACTCCGCTTTTGTATATTTCTTTAATTTTCTCTGAGCGAAAACACTTGAAATTTGGAAGTGCTCTTTATGTATTCACCACCACCACCACTATCACCATCTAAGCCTTATTCCCACTTGAATTTTTTTTTTATCATTTTGCTCTATCAAGGGCCATAACTTTAGTTAGATCATAGGTCATCTTATCTTTTCTTACTACCTTCTTTCACTATGGTTCTGAATGTCGGTATCGGGGGCTTATTAGCCCAGTACAAAACGATATGATATGGGCGTTGTGTATTGGTATTGGTCTGTATTGGACCATATTGGCCCGTATCGTTCAAACAAAACTTTTGAGCCATAGAATTAAGGAAACTATCAGGGAAAAAGAGGGTAATCCTTTTTTTTTTTTTTGGTATTTTAGACATGTAATGATGCTGTATCGGACCATTCTTTGATGAGAATGTGTTTGTCAGTTTGACGTGTTGAAAATGAATTAAATGGGCCTTAATTGAACACAATTCAAGCATGATTTAGGGTCATACATTGAAATACAATAAAAAAGACGATAAAGATGGGCCAGATCAATTAAATGGGCCTTAATCGACATTATTCTTTAATGTCGAGATAATTTCAAGAGTTAAGATTTCAACGGTGTTAATTAATCAGAAATGTCATTTTAAGATGGTATAAAGATGGGCCAGATCTTGACCGCAATAAGCTATAACGTCCCATTCACATGCAAGCTTGATTTGATATCAAATGTTCCCACAATTTTTTTCTGTTGGGATGGCCTACTACTGATCATAAAAAAATAGAATCATGCAGGAAAAGATAAAATAATAATAATAGAAAAAAAAGAATGTTAAAGATCTTACCTTTCAACGTTGCTTTGCACCTAGCAACTCTCTCTCTCTCTTCTCTCTCTTTCCCTCAATCTCATTCATGTCCAGCACTCCACACAAGGGAGTGTGAGCTCCTCATAATTCTTTAGGGAGGAAATCATGTGAAGAGAGGGCGTGATTGGTGAGGATAGTTGTCGTTTGTTATGTTTAGTGTAAGAAGCTTATTTCCTCCCCCATCAATGTTCATGATTTGATTTTGGATATACATGGTAAGTGTTGACCTTTTGGGACAAAATTTCAAAAAAATAAAAAAAATAAAAAATAGCTTGCATGTTTGAGGATTCAATCCCACAACCTACTCTTTCCAAGTAAGCTTAATTACCACTCGCCCATACATGCTTCCTTGACAAAGAGTGGAAAATTTGTATATTTAAGTAAGAGTATGTTGTATTTTGTTTTAAAATAATATTAAAATTTGATTTTTCAAATTTTCGGTGGTTTCCCTCCACATTTAAATTTTGGTGTTTTTAAGGTGTGAGTTTTGTCCCACATCGGATTTGACAAAAGTAAATATCTTATATACAAGATAGGCTTTTTGCCTTGGGCTTGAGCCCCATTCAAGGGGCATATGAATTTGGTCCTATGGGGAGGCTATGCCAATAGCTCTAATCTATGCCATTGACCGCACGTGCGCGCGCTGAGCTAGCCGAGCCGAGCCGAGCCTGAGCTCGAGTCTGTGTGCGTGTGCGTGTGCGCGATGGGTGATGCGACGGGACGGGACGGGATGGGCTAGGCGTGGGTGCGGGTGTGTGTACTCGCGTGGGTGTGTGTGTGTATGGGTACTTGCGTGACTTTATTTGCGAGAGTGTACTCCCACTTGCGCCTTTTCGTTTTAAACCAGAGAGGTGTGTCTGTTCCGGTTGGTCGCATCTGTTGGGTTTAAACCCAATGGACCTAACCCTTTGTAAAGGGTGCTTATGCACCACTTCGGAGTCTATATAAGGACTTTCGATTTATGTTTGTAAATACAAAAAATCATTCTCTTTTATAAAACTCTTTGATATTCTGGTTTAAGAATTTTACTAAGTTCATCGCTGAGTCAACTCGGCACTTTCGGATTAAACTGCAAGTGGTTCGAGCCCGTGTATAGTGAGTGCACCGCTGGGACCGGGTCATAGTCATTGTATCCTGGAGGTCGATTGCTCTGGAAACCTGTTGCACTTGGGACGCTGTCCAAGGGGAGCAAATTCAATTTCAAGCCGAGTGACTCAGTCACGCCTCAACTCAATTCAACAAGTCCTCTTTCTCAAAAATTTTATTTTCTTTTTTGGTTCTCGATTTTAGTAGTCTATTTAATTCAACCAAATATTTCAACAGAGTATTATGATGAAATGCGTATTAAAAACTTTGGTCACTCATTCTGCTCTTAAGGTCCAAAGTTATTTGTTCCCATGACAATGCATGTATAGATGTGCTATGTAGATGATTAATCATATGCCATGCATTCTCCCACAAATGAAAGAGTTAGCCTACAACGTATTTTCTAAGTTAATAAAGACAATTGGATCGTCTCTATTTATAGCAGGTTTTTAACTCTAGTAAACTCAAATCTTGATGTAGCAAGTTAAAATGAATGTTCCATGCATGGTCATCAAATATGTCTAGCATGTGATCCAAAAATAGCTTGTAATCTAAAATGGCAAGTATCTAGAATAGCAAGTACTCTAAAGAAAGAAGGAAAAAAAAAACCCAATCTTGACTCACTTCATCTACTTGAAGATCAAGAAGCAAAGAAGCAACTAGCAATCCTCATTCGAGAAGCAAAGATTCAAGTCTTCAAGAGTCATTTTAATCTCCTATTCTCTTACTCTCTCTCTCTCTCTCTATAATCTGTATCTCTCATTCCCTACTCTTGTTTTACTTTCTTTCTCTCAATCTTATTCGGTCATCTCTATCCGTCTTGTTTCACTTTCTATTTCATAGCCTCATTCTCATTCTTTAATCTATACCTTTTCTTTTACTTTCTTTCATTAGCATTCTAATTTTTTAAGTTCTAACATTCGTTTTCATTTTTTTTTTCCATTTCAATAGTCAAGACTCAAAGACTTGAGACTCAAGTTAAGATATTGCTATTGGTTTGTTTAATCTAGAAAGATTCAAGAGAATCAAGACATTTCAATAGTGAAGACTTAAGACTCAACACTAGATTTGCTATTGGTTTGTTTTATTGTATTCATTGTATAATTGTATTGTGTATGGTACACTTCTATTATTGTTATTTATTTTTTTAATCAAGACATTCAACACTACAGTTCAAGACTTCAAGATTTCAAGAATCAAGAATTGAATACCTAACTCTCAAGAGAGGTTTAACGCTAGAGTTCAAGACAAGGTGTCCCAAATTGGTATGTATCGGCTGGTAACGGCTGTGACCATTACGCGATTCGGGGCTAAATCAGTGAGGTCCCAAAGAAAGAATCGTGACGGCCGTTATATGGGTTGTAATGGCCATTATAACAGCTGTTACCCCCTTATCTATTAAAAAAAACACCTGTCTTCTTAAATGAAAAAAGAAAAGAAAAAGAGACATACCTCTTCTTGGAGACAATCCTTCTTCTTTCTTCTTCCTTCTTCCTTCTTCTCTTCTTCTCCTTTGCCAGCAACGTCCCTCTCTCTCTCTCTCTCTCTCTCTCTCCCTCTTGCTCGCTTAGGGTTTCAAAATCGAAGGGAGAGAGAGACAACCATGTGCCTCTCTCTCTCTCTCTTTATCAGGGTTTCAAACCCAAAGGGAGAGAGACTTATAGAGAATGTTAGTGTATTGTGTTTGTGGTGTATGTGGTTAGTGGCCCTTTTAGTCCCTTTTAGTGTAAGTGCATGTGTACACTTCCCTCTTCTCCTGCGGTATACTATATGCTTTATTATAATAAAACCTTATGTTAGGGCAAGCAAGCCTAACACAACATCTCTCCCTAACTCTCCTCCTCTCTCAATATTCTCCTCTTTTCTTCACATTATTATCATCAAATCCAGGGTTTCTCCTCTTATAGAGAATGCTAGTGTATTGTGTTTGTGTTGTATGTGGTTAGTGGCCTTTTTAGTCCCTTCTAGTGTAAGTGCATGTGCACACTTCCCTCTTCTCCTGCGGTATACTATATGCTTTATTATAATAAAACCTTGTGTTAGGGCAAGCAAGCCTAACACAACATCTCTCCCAAACTCTCCTCCTCTCTCAATATTCTCTTCTTTTCTTCACATTATTATCATCAAATCATTCTCTACCTGGTATAAGAGTATAGATCTAGGCATTCCGCATCCAACAAATTGAGAGGTGACACGTCACCTTGCTGACGTCAGCGTTGTACGGACATGTGGACTCCGTTTGAGCTAAAAGTTTAGGGGTTTGATAGATCTTGATTTTAGAAGATTTGTCATGATTTTTAAAGAATTTTTTGGACCTCTTTTCATGGTATTTTGGGTGAAATAGATAAATTCAAAAATCGGGCCCATTTTCTGTCTTTCTTCGATCTGCCTCAAATCGGTAAGCCTTTCTTTGGTTTTTTTGTTCAAGATGGATCAAAGTCTTCCTCTCAAGGTTCCCATGGAGGTTTTTTATTTTATTTTATTTTATTTTATTTTTTATACTTAAGATCAATGTTTGAGAGGTTTTTAACCTCAAACGGACGTGCAGCTGGGCCGTTTTTCACTCGGTTGGGCCTTTTTTGACTGAGTTTCATGGTATTTTGGATGATTGATATTTGTTTGAGGTTTATCTCTTATTATCTTGAAGGATTGAGTGAGATAGAGTTGTTTGAATCAATCCTTGGCGTAAGGCCTCTCTTGGACTCTCCTTTGGCTGACAAATGGCCCTCATCTCTTGGCATAAGGTCTCTTGAATCCAACCCATTGCAGATTACCTCCACTAAGTTGAATGGTGACAACTATCTTCAATGGGCATAATCTGTAAAAGTATTTTTAGAAGCCCGTGAGAAGTTGTCGTATATTTTGGATGATCCCCCAAGCTCTATAGATGTTACCTACAAGTCTTGGACAAAGGAGAATTATCAAGTTATTGCATGGTTGTTGAATAGTATGGATTTCTCGATTAGCCACTCAGTGATGTTTTTACCCTCGGCTAAATGCATTTGGGATACGCTTCATGATATGTTCTCGGAATCTCAGAAATTTTCACGGGTATTCCAGCTTATTCAAGAAATTGGTCGGTTCCAACAAAACTCCAGATCGTTAAAAGATTACTATTCGACGCTTCGGGGTATGTGGGATGAGTTGAATATGTATCAGCCGCTTCCTTCCAAATGTAAAGAGGATCATGAACATGCTCATAAGCAGCGGGATGATACTCGTATTATGCAGTTCCTAGCTAGGTTGAATTCTGATTATCTTTAAGTTCGAGATCAGGTTGTTATGCATGATACTTTCCCCATTGACGACAGTCTATGCCATGTGTCAGCGTGCTATTATCTCTACTCTTCCTTCTCATTTGTTTATGCCACCCTAGCGTTCGACACATCTTGCTGGCGATCAGTCCTCTCTTGGTCTTCAGGTACCATCCTTGAGTTCAGGGTGCATTTCTGGTTTTGGTGGTCGTGGTAGAGGCCGTGAGGGAGATCGCAGTTGTGGCGGCTGTAGTTTTTGTGGTCGTGGTGGACGTGGACGAGGACGTGATGGTTCTCGCATTTGTTTACATTGCGGTGAAACTAATCACATCGTTGATTATTGCTGGAAGATACACGGTCGTCCTACGTATGCCGCTGCTTCTGTTGCATCCACAGCAAGGTGTTCCGTAACGGTAACGGTGGCCATAACAGCCACCACCGTTACCATTATGATATGGGCCGTAATGGCCATTACAGTCCTCGTATCGGCCGTTACGGCCATTTTTTATTTTTGAAAAAAATGTACTTCCTGGACCGTTACGGAGTCGTTACGGGACCGTTACGGCACGTTTTTCTGTAATGGCCATTACAGCCGTTTCGACCCCGTAACGCGCAATGGTTATGACCGTTACTGTTACGTAACGGCCGTTACGTAATCGATTTGGAATACCATGATTCACAGTTGCTCTTGAGACAGTCTTCCACCCCGACAGTTGAGCAGTCTACTTCAGGGGAGTCTCTTATCATTTCTTGGGCTGCATATGATGCCCTTATGCAGCTTCACATTCGTGATATTCCCGAGCCATCTCACGTAGCTTCGGCCCAGTCAGGTGCTGCCCTTCTTGCGTCACCCTCTCCTACCTCTTGGGTCATAGACTCCGGAGCTTCCTCCCATATGACTGGTTAGTTTCAATTCTTTTATTTTTATTCTCCTCCTCACACTCAGTATGTCACAGTTGCAGATGGAACCCAAACTTTCATCTTTGGGATTGGTTCCATCCATCTTTCTTCTTCCTTGTCTATCCTCAGTCTTGCATGTGCCTCGTTTTCCATTAAACTTAGTCTGTTAGCTCTCTTACTAAATTATTAAATTGTTCCATTACCTTCTTCCCTTCTTATTGTTTGTTTCAGGACTTACAGATGAAGAGAGCGATTGGTGGGGGGCATGAGCGAGGAGGCATTTATCTTCTCGATGATACACCTGTTGCGGCTTCTAGTACCCTTTCTCTAGATCGAGAGTCCATGATTCGGTGACATTGCCGCTTAGGCCACCCATCCATAGCTAGATTGAAAATTTTGTTTCCCTCCTTATTTGTTACTAAGCCATTATGCTGTGATATTTGTGAATTGTCTAAACATCATCGTGCTATGTTTCCTCCTAGCTCTTTTGGGAGGAAATCTCAACCTTTTCTTCTGGTTCAATTGGATGTCTGGGGACCAGCTCCGGTTACCTCCACTTTTGGATTTAGATATTTTGTTATCTTTATTGATGATTATTCACGCATGACTTGGATTTATCTTTTGAAATCTAAAAGTGAAGTGTTTGATGCGTTTAAAGTGTTTTATCATGAAGTGTGTACTCAATTTCAATGTTCCATTAAAACCCTCCATTCTGATATTTTTTGGGGGGGGGGGGGGAATACATGTCTACTGTCTTTCTATCCTTCTTGCAGTAACATGGTATTTTGTCTAGGATGTCGTGTGCTCGTACACCTCAACAAAATAGTATTGCAAAACGAAAAAATCGTCATCTTCTTGAAGTTGCTCGCACCCTTCTGCTTGGTATGCATCTACCTAAACATTTTTGGGGTGATGTTCTTCTAACTGCTACTTTTCTTATTAATCGTATATCTTCACGTATCCTGTCTTACAAATCTTCATTTACTATATTGTATTCTCATGATAGTCCATTTCCTCTACAGCCTAAAGTTTTTGGTTGTACATGCTTTGTTCAAATTTTGGATGAAAGTAATGATAAACTTAATCCCAGGGCAATTAAATGTGTCTTTTTAGGGTATACTTGGAGTCAGAAAGGGTATAAATGTTTTGACCCATTGACTCGCTAGAAATATGTATCTGCCGATGTAACTTTCTTTGAAGATATTTCTTTTTTCTCAGCTCTAGGCCGATCCCTCTGTGATCCTTTGCGAGTCAGGGGGAGTGACTCTTATCCTCTTTCCACTAATGATCATAGGAAAACTCCTCTCCCCTTAATTCAGTATCCTGTTGGTGATTTGGGTGAGCCTAAGCCTCTGCGGGTGTATCAGCGTCGAGATAAATCTCATATGCTCAGCCATCCAGCCTTCCGCTCACTTTGGATGTTGGCTCAGGTGACTCTTCTACCTTGAGTTTAGATCTTCCCATTGCCTTGCGCAAAGGGTCACGATCTTGTACTCAACACCTCATTAATAATTTCGTTTCATATGATCATCTTTCACTGTATTTTCAGTCGTTTGCAACTTCCCTTTCATCACAGACTATTCCTCGATCTCTCTCACATGCTCTTCAAAGTCCTGATTGGACGAAGGCGATGATAGAAGAAATGTCTGCTTTTGAGAAGAATCATACTTGAGACCTTGTGTTACTTCCTTTAGGCCATAAACCTGTTAGCTGTCGATGGGTTTATACGATTAAGTTTCTTCCGAACGGCTCCATTGATCGCTATAAAGCCCGTCTTGTTGCTAAGGGTTACGCACAGACATATGGTGTGGATTACTTCGAGACATTCTCTCTGGTGGCTAAGCTTAATTCGATTTGCGTTGTGATCTCCTTGGCCGTTAATTTATTATAGCCCTTGTTTAAACTTGATGTTAAGAATGCATTTCTTCATGGGGACCTTGCAGAGGAAGTTTACATGCATCAACCTCCTGGCTTTGTTGCTTCTCACAACACTACACTTGTATGCCGGTTGAAGAAGACTCTTTATGGACTTAAACAATCCCCACGTGCATGGTTCGAAAAATTTAGTTAGGCTCTCTTAGAGTTCGACTTTGTTTGTAGTCATGCTGATCATTCTCTCTTTATATGTCGTCGATCGATGGACATCATGGTTCTTATTGTCTATGTGGATGATATTGTTCTGTCCAGTAGTGATTCTGCTGGAATGAGGGAGGTCAAAGATTTTTTGAAGACGAAGTTTGAGATCAAGGATCTTGGTCCTCTTTGCTACTTCCTCGGAATTTAAGTTGGTCGCTCATCATCTAAATTGGTCTTGTCACAACGAAAATATGCACTCTATCTTCTCGTGGAGACCGACATGTTAGGGTGCAAGCGTGTTACTACTTCCATAGATACTTCACAGAAGCTTCGACCAGATGATAGTGCTTTCCTTACTGATCCTGGGATGTATTGACGACTTGTAGGCTAGCTTATTTACCTAACTATTACTCACCCAGATCTCTCATTTGCGATGGGCGTTGTTAGCCAATTCATGCAAGCTCCCCGACTTTCCATCTCATGCTTGTCTACCTCATACTATGGTATCTAAAATTAGCCCCGGGTCTTAGCCTCTGCTTTCAGTCGAATGGTCATCTTCATCTTTCTGGCTATTTCGATGCTGATCGTGCAGGTAGTACTTTTGATTGCCACTCTACATTCGGTTTCTGTACCTTCCTAGGTGGCAATCTTATAACATCGAAGAGCAAAAAGCAGCCAGTTGTTGCTCGATCCTCGGCTGAAGCAGAATATCGTGCTATGACTCATGCGACGTGTGAACTCGTATGGCTTCGCAACCTTCTTGAAGAACTTGGCTATCCTCTTTCGGATCTTGTTCCTTTTCACTGTGACAACCAAGCGGCCATCCATATTGCTTGTAACCCGGTTTTTCATGAGCGAACCAATCATATTGAGGTCGACTGTCACTTTATTCGGGAGAAAATAGCTTCTAAGGAAATCGTCACTCCTTTTGTTTGATCTGGGGATCAACTTGTTGATGTTCTTACAAAGTCCTTGAGTCGAGATGCTCTTCATCGTGTTCGTGCCAAGTTGGGCATGATCAACATCTATGCTCTAACTTGAGGGGGAGTATAAAGAATGCTAGTGTATTGTGTATCTGGTTGGTGGCCCGTGGTTAGTGGCCCTTTTAGTGTAAGTGCATGTGCACACTTTCCTCTTCTCCTGCGGTGTACTACATGCTTTATTATAATAAAACATTATGCCTAACATAACATCTCTCCCAAACTCTCCTCCTCTCTCAGTATTCTCCTCTTTTCTTTACATTATTATCATCAAATCATTCTCTACTAGACGCAATGTGCGTCTCTCCCTCCCCTGGTCTCTGCCCATTTACGAAGCGCTCCTCTCTCTTTTCATTTTCGAAGGCCGAGGACTCAGGTTAAGTGGTTTAGCACACCATGGTGGTATGTTGACGTGGCAAAGTTTTGTGGCCGCACCGTGATGTATATATTATATCCACACCATCTATCCATTTTTCCAGATCATTTTAGGGCACAAGCCCAAAAATGAGGTAGATCTAAAGCTCCAGTGGACCACACCAAAAAAGCAGTGGGGATTGAACGCCTACAATTAAAAACTTCTTGGGGCTGTAAAAGTTTTGGATCAAGCTAATATTTGTGTTTTCCCATCATCTAAGTCTTTGTGACCTTATGAATAGGTTGGATGACAAATAAACATGATGGTGGGCCTGAGGAAAGTTTCAATGGCGGGT
Organism: Magnolia kwangsiensis; assembly: GCA_037074715.1. Lineage (NCBI taxonomy): Eukaryota > Viridiplantae > Streptophyta > Magnoliopsida > Magnoliales > Magnoliaceae > Magnolia > Magnolia kwangsiensis. The sequence goes on from CM073589.1 coordinate 78,984,989, forward strand.
GTCATTATCCCCACTGCTTTCCGCGGTGTAGTCCACTCGAGCTTTCGATCTGTGTCACTTTGTGGATCATGACATAAAATGATCGGGCAAAATGAATGGATGGTGTGGATATAACACATACATCATGGTGGGGCCCACATAACTTTGCCACGCCACTGCACAATCCGAGTCCCCTTTTCCATTCTTTTCGTCATCTACAAGGGAACCCCCCCCCCCACAAAAAAAAAAAAAAAAAAAAAAAATCCATACCAGGCAACATGGCTTATTTTCAACCAAGCCCTTTTTTAGAAAAAAGGAAAGGTCCAGTGGGTTGGACGATAAGTTACAGTCCTCTTCGGTGCTTCCCTGACCATGGGCCCACCTTGATGCATGTGTTGTATATCCACCTCGTCCATCTACTTTGCCAGTGCAATGTATGTTCCAAAAAATGAGACAGATCAAAATCTTAGGTGGGCCATATTACAGGAAAACAGTGGTAATTGAATGCCCACCCTAAAAAACTTCTTATGACCCACTGTAATGTTTATTTGCCATCCAACCTATTGATAAGGTCACATAGACCTGATTGAAGGGAAAACACAGATAACAGCTTGATCCAAAACATTATTTGTCCCTAGAAGTTTTTAATGGTGGGAATCCAATTCCTACTTTGTGGTCCACCTAAGATTTGGATCTGCCTCATTTTTGGGACCATACCCTAAAACGAGTTGGCAAAAAGGATGGACAACATGGATATACAACAAATACAACAAGGTGTTCCCCACATTCAAGGGTCCATCCACTTGTGGTCCGCCTAAGATTGGGATCTCTCTTATTTTTGGGACCATGCCTTAGTTGGAAAAATAGATCAACGACATAGATATACAACACATACATCGATGTGGGCCCCACATTTAGGGCCTCACCCAACAATGGTCCACATGAGATTTGGATCTGCCTCATTTTTAGACCATGTCCTAAAATGAGTTGGCAAAATGGATGGACAACATGGATGTACAATACATACATTGGGGTGGGCCCCATGTATAAGACCATAAAAAAAATTGTACATGTGGCATATATTAACTCAAAATTAACCAATTAAATTATGGGACCGTTGTTGTTATGGGATTGTTTGAACGATTTTAACTATTAATTTGTAGACATTTTTTTTTTTTTTTTTTAAAGGGACCATTTGATATTTTTCATTCTTTATTGTCCAAGAAGTGTCCACCAATCCATTAGTGGGATAAGGAGCCAATAAATTGTATGAATTTGAGGCTGATTTGTGGCATCGAATGGTCTACCAAATTAGCTCCAAATCGGCAACACCATTCACCCGACTCTAATTTCAATTTTCTCTTAAGATCTATTGGGGAAATGATATCAAATTGTTATTTTCTTTAGAGTTAATGATATCAAATTGTTAGGTATATAAATTACATAATACGGCCCAAAAGTCTCTAGACTCTGTATGTTGAAATAAAATGTCCGCGAGTTGCGAAGTGTGTAATACACCAATACTATAAATAATAGTCAAACTTGTAAATGTGAGATGTTTTGGTATTAAATTTATTCTAATAAATTTATCATTGATATTATACAATTCGAAAATTAAATATAGAATGTTTGCAGTTAATCCTAGTTTAACATATTAATAAATTCATCAAACAGCTGGATAGAACATTCTCACCAAAGAGTTGACCGTTACACTACCATAAACATGTTAAAAAATAAAAATAAAAATGAATGCATATTTGGAATATTTACATTTTTATGGATATTTTTCCAAAATTTTTTGAGCTAAAAGAAATTTTCAATTGATAAGAGGGCGTATTGACTGTTACACCCCCTGTATTGGCCGTTATGCCGATACTCCATATCGGTAATGGTGGTGACCGCTACCAATACGGAACACCTTGGATTACCCTTGCTTGGCTAATCTCGTGACGTCTAGTAAGTTCAAAGTTGAGGATTGCTTTACACTATCAGGTTCAATGGTTAGCTGGATACCCCCCTGTAGAAGATTCCTCATGGATAATGAAATGGCTCCTTCGGGAGGTTATGATTCAAACTCTTCTTGTGCGGCCTTAGATTGTGGCTCCTTCGGGAGGTTATGATTCAATGGTGTGGTCCATGCATCCTTCAGGGGTGTTCACAGTCAGCTTTTTCCACAAGTTCCTCCAATCACATGAGTCCCCCCCTTCCCGAGGCCTTTGCTTTCCACTTCTTGTATTTCTGGGCTCCACCAAAGGTAGCAACATTTCCATGGTTGGTTGGTATGAACAAAGTGTTGACTATCGATAACCTTTAAAAGCGGGTTATACCTATACCCAATATGTGCTGTCTATGTGAGAGAGATGCCGAATCCGTGTACCATCTTTTCCTTAGCTGTCCTTTTACGGTCAAAGTGTGGGCTCTATTTTTGTCAATCTTTGGTGTGTCTTGGTTTATGCCAAAGTCAGCTTCTGACCTTCTTTGGGCCTGGTCCGGGTGTGAGGCTTGTAAAAAGAGGAGGCCGAACTGCAATTTGATTCGTTCGGCTATTTGGTGGACCATTTGAGGGGAGCAAAATAGGCGGTGCTTTTAGGATTCCATGGGGTACATGGTCTCTATTCTGCTGAACATCAAAGGATTGGGCGATGGTTCTGAATGTAGATCTAGAACTTGTTAAGACGACCTTAGGGATGTAAATTGTTTGTTCCCCATTCCCCTTTGTATTCTTCTCTAGCGTGCATTGCTACGGTCCTTTAATAAAGTTTTCCATTAGCCTTAAAAAAAAATTCAAACCTTCCAATTTCTTTCAAAGTGATTGTGCCGAAGATTTGTAGACACATGATGAAAGACACTATCATCCAACCATTGCCGAATAAACTTAACGGCTTTCTGGTCTAGTTTCTTCCACCCATCATCAGTTATATCTTTCGATTTTGCCCTTACGCCTTCAACGGGTTCGTACAAGTCCTTGTAATACAATAAATCTTTCATCTTGGCTTTCCAAATCATCAAATTGTTTCCATTCATACTAACCATTCAACTTGTGCTTGCATCCATGATTCACACACAAAATAATTAGAACCAACCCGGAGCTCTGGAAACCACACACCTTTCCCTTCTATGTGCAAATCAATGGGATCAACAATATAAAATATTTAGTGGATGATAATCACTTCCAAGTTCCAACACAAGCAAGGAAATCATCAAACATGTAAAGTGCAAAAGAGATTTTTTATATGGAAAACCCTTCGATGTGAAGGGAAAAACCATAGGACCTAGTCTGGCACAAATCCACTGCAATAGAAATAATGGAAGTACAATCATCAAGAGATCTCTCTTGGATACCCAAACTATATCATGCAAAGGTGGATTACAAGCAACAATATAAAGGAATTTCTTACCAACTAGGGATTGTAGAAAACCCCCAACACAACCCTTGGGGATGACTATTGAAGAAACTGGTGTTGTGGATGGATCCTGATGAACCTGGACGTGAAGATTTCGGAGGTAGAAGGCTCTTGTTTTTCCTCTTTTACAAAACCCCCAAATCTTGCTATAAGACTCTCTAAGCAAAAGAGCCCATTTTCTCTTCTTTTAGTTTGCTTGGGCAAAAGACCAAAATGCCTCCCCCCCCACCCCCCACCCCACACACAGGCACGCACGCACACACACGTGGTCTAAAAACCCCACTTAAGCTCACACATGTGGGTCTCACCTCCACATGAGGGACCCCCACCAATTCTTTCATTTTAAATTCCACCTAGCTTTTAAAAACCTGTTAATTTACTCACTTTTTCCATCTCTCAATGTAAACATCCATAACCTTTAACCTATGTTTCCCAATCAGAATCTCTCGTTGTATAACCTTGCAATCCTTACATGTTGATCGTTCTGTTTTCTTAAGTAGAAAGAAATCTCTGTCTTGTTTAGATTCACTTTTGAATATTAAATGTTCATCTGCCTTTTAAAGAATGTGTGAAGCCATAGCAAAATAAAGGATAGCATACTCATCTCATTTTTTCTTCCAAAAACACATCATGTATGGTCTCATATCCAGTACTTTCTTTTACTAATGACCATTTAAGTCTCCTCTTACAAATATCCTTTCTGTTAGGAATTCCTTGCATTAGTCCATCGTTATCCTTCCAAAATTGTCTATTGATTCTATCCTCTAACCCTACGTGTGGAGCATATGCGGTAATAACATTTTTTTAAAAAAGATTGTAATAGTATTAAAAGCCCAAGGGCAAGAAAAACAAAAACAACAGAGACAAAATAAAAAGGAAAAAGAACAATTGAACAAAGAAATAGAAAAGACCTTAGCAAAAATGAGAGAGAGAGAGAGAGAGAGAGACCTAAAAAAAGACTACAACTCGAAACAGGGGCGCAACCTTAAAAAACAAAACAACTCGAAATAGAATGCGAGGATCAGATTAAGAATGGAAGAGGGTATCACCTACTATGCCATATTCGAGATGAGGAGGACATGCGACTAGATTTCCGAAGAGAATGGACAATGGATGAAGAGGTGGGAAATGGTTTCGACATATTGCTTGCAAAGTGATGAGGATGTAGACTACCTAACGATGGATCGGGTTTTGGGATGGATTAGAGCGTGTAAAGGGGTCCAAATATCTTCCATAATGGGTCAAATCCACAGACCCATCAATGGATCATGCATTGTTGCAACCGTAGTATACTTTTGGGCCGCAAAAAGGGTCTTTTGGTTGCATTTCCCTTAAGTTGCGAGTTTTGATTTATTTTGCTTTGCTTATGTCTCACTTAAGTAGATAGGGGTATTTTAGTCATTTTCCTTTAAAATGACATTGTAGGGCTGAGATTATAACATCTAGACCTTAGTTTATGCTTGATGTAAGGTCCAGATTAGTGCTAGGGCTTTTTCTTTTGTTTCCCTTCATATAAAAACTCAATTAGCAGAAAATATCTACTAGCTTTTAGGGCATTTTTATCTTTGCTTCAATCCTTGGGCTAGGGTTTGTGCAATGGCAAGTTTTCATACATGGGGTGTATGATCTCAGCCATCAAAACTGGTGAGAGCTTTGATTATTCACTGGTTATTGCATTGTTTTTCATTTCTTTTCAAGTGGAGGAATCTCTATTTTTGGATTGGGTGTGTTTGGGCACGACTTGGTCCTAGGGTTTGATTTAATTGTATGCGGTTAACGATTCTCATTTGTTAGCTATACCACAAAGCAAGCAAATATTGGGTAAAACCATCCCATGTTTTTCTCAAGTTGTTGATAGTGAGAGTTCTTCCTCTCGCTGTAAGACAACAAAAGGCTGCAATCTTGGGGAGAGAAGGCCTGATAAACACAAATAGCAAGCGAGCCGTGCACTTCCCGAAAGAATCTTTGGTCCAAATAATGGAGTTTGGGATATCTGAAACGGGACGAATATTTTGAAGCAGCTCCAACAGGCTCAAGAACTCTTCCAATTTTGCTTCCGAGAGAGGTCTTTTGCATGAGGTGCACCGTACCCCCAAAACTATGTTAGAAAAAGCAATATGCGATAGAAATGGAGCTAGAAGAAGAAATTCAGTTGAAAGCAGGGAAAGACTGAAGGAGATGAGATTTAGATAGCCAGGGGTTAAGGAAGAATCCTCATTTTCGATCCATTGACAAAGGAGAAATAGTTTGACAACTGAAGCATTAGATGGCATATAGATTTCCAAATATGGGAGGAAGGATTGAGGAACCAGGCCCCCTCATCGATGCCATGTTTGATAACTAAAAGATGTCTCCACCAAAGCCCTTCCTCAGTACAGAAATGCCCTAATCACTTGTTGAGAAGGGCGGAATTACAAATGAAAGGTCACGAATACCTGCACCCCCTTTGGCGAGGGCTTATGGATTTCGGACCAGTTAAGCATATTAAATTTGTGGTTGGACGAACTTCCTTGCCAAAGGAAATCCCTCTGAATTTTATCAAGCTTAGAAGTGATAGATTTGGGATAGGGATGGAGAGAGAAAATAAGGAGGGAGATTAGAAAGAGCTGCTTTGATAAGGGTTATACGGCCACCAAGTGATAAGTACCTTTCCTTCTAAGAAGACAATTTTCATTCAAACCTTTGAATGACAACCTCCCATAGATGGTTTGAAGGCTTACCAATGCATAGGGGAAGACAAAGTTAAGAGGAGGGGAAAGATTTGGCTTTACAACTAAATAATTCAGCGAAACGAGAGAGAGCATGAGTGTCTAGATTAATCCCAAGTATTTCACTTTTAAATAGATTTATCTTTAAACTAGAGATAGCTTCAAAACAACGCATCATTTTTCTAAGATTCACAACAACCCTATTTGAAGCTTCACAAAACAGAAGAGTATCATCAGAAGATAACATTAATCATCTCCTCTCCTAACAAAAGTTTTATTAGTAAAATCCTTTGACTTACTCTCCTAACATTTGCAAATTTTTTTTTTTTCCCTTTAAATCTTTATCTACCGCTGCCTCCATTATTGTCCTTGCATATATACCAAAATTTATATCTATACTTGCTCTAAAAGCTGGCCCCACATCTCATGGGTTAGGACCTCGGCCGAACCCCCCTCGTGGGCCCCAAATCACATGGGTACCGCCTTACATGAGCCACCTGCCTCACACGGGTGGGGCCCGCCTCATATGGGCTTCCCACCCTGGGTGTGCCCTGCATCCCACAGGCAACCCCACTCGAGCCCAGTGTGAAAATGCCCCTGCATTAATCTCCCTCGGTGAGGAGTCTCGAACACGAGACCTCCCACTCTAATACCACTTTGATGCAGGACAATTAACCACTTGCTCTAAAAGCTCGAATTGTTAGAGCGCAGTGAAGCAATCCCTTTATCTCATACCCCAGGCCCCACATCTAATGGGTTAGGACCTCGGTCGAACCCTCCTCGTGGGCCCCAAATCACATGGGTACTGCCTCACACGTGCCACCCGCCTCACATGAGTGGGGTCCGCCTCACACGAGCCGCCCACCCTGAGTGTGCCCCTGCATCCCATAGGCAACCCTACTCGAGCCCGGTGTGAAAATGCCCCTGCATTAATGATGCTTGAACCCTTGCTTATACTTCTCATATCAACCAGGTGTTGTTGCAGCACATGGCTTCCGGGGATGCTTTAGCCAACCCTTGCCCATTTCTCACTACATTGGGGTTCTGATACAGCACGTCGCCTACAGGGAACATCATATTAAAAACAGTTATATAATGACTTTAATGTAACAGCAACAGTGGGAGCCATTATGTGATACAAGGCTGTTATGGGCATTCTGAATAGAAGGCCTATAGCAGGCTGTACTGGCTAGGTCAGTAGCCTTCATTGCCCAGTAGCCTATTCAATTTGAAGGGGTTCAAGGTCTTGTATTCCAGAAATGCCTTTCTAGTAGAATTTATTTGCTGTTATGACAGTCCAACGAAATGGGGTGGAGAACTTTGTGGAAATTGGTGCCTTTTGTGATTTGTTGGGAGGTGTGGAAGGAACAATAGGATTTTCAAGGAGATCTTGAGCTTGCCCAAAGCATTGATTGAATAAATTAAAGGGTCGATCATTGAATGGGCTTCACTGTCCTCGAAAATTTGTGGAATGTCAGTGTCAGAGATTTGGAACGAGTGGTCCAGCCTTGTGGGTTATTTTGCTGGTTTTTCGTCAGTTAAATAGTTAATTTAACCTTGGAGTCCTGCGGTATGCCCCGTTTTTTGCTGGTCTGTACAGCTTGGTGTTGTATCGTGATTCTTCAGTTTTCCTGTTTCGAATAAAATCATTGTTGCTTGGGATCGGCAATGAGAGAACAAAACTCCCATGGGCACAATGTAATAAACTATTACATGGGTTGATTACAATCAAGCACTATCTAATAGTCTATTACATGGGTTGATTACAATCAATGAGTTTGTTCTATAAGTATTCAAGGACATAAAAAATAGTTCCTAGCACTTTACAATGTAAAATGTAATTGAACCCTTGGAATATGGAAACAATGCAATGTTGCATGGGAAATATCACATGTATTAAGAATGTTTTGTGATATGAGGGGAACATTGGGAAAATGATGGAATGTTTCAAAGAAACTTCTGGAGATGTTAAGAAGGGTCATGATTATGAACTTAAAACATTACCAAAGAAAAGTATTCATAATATGTTTTCATTGTATAGGAGTCCAAACTTGCACTGTCTGATAACAGGGATCACTTATATAAAAAGAGTTTGTATCAGTCAAATCTCAAACAATTCAAGTAATAAAATAGAAACAATACAATCACAAACCAAAAAGAAGCAAAAGCATCTCAGACTCATTACCACATGTTACAAAGCAGCTGGAAGTTGTCATCCCCATTGGAGGTGGCCATAATGTTGTTGCTCCACATGACGGCAGTATTATTAACTGATGATACCAAGACATGTACTCTCTTTCTCATATTGCTGGTACTCATCCTCTCCAAACTGGAGTCTGGACTACTATTCCCATTGGTGGATACTGCATAGAGATGGTAACTGCAATCATTAGCTGTGGCTGCAGCTTGGCACCTCCATACCCACATTTGATTACCTTTGGTACATCTTGCCCATATCCGTAGGGGTACTTCTGACCATATCCATTACCAGATGGCTGCAATTGTGTGCCAGTGCCACTGGAGTTGGCAATCACAAACAAATTCCCTCTAAAAATTTGAGAAAAGTTCTCTTTTATTTTATGTTTTATTATTTTTTATTTTTACTCAAAACACATCAGGCAGCTTGAGTATTAATCACACGTATCAAATGTATTGTTGATCTGAGGGATTTATATTCGACAGACTATGATATTTTGCCATATCTCACGATATCACATGATATTGGTGGTACATCGTGTGATTCAGGGGAATTTTTGTATTCCCCTTCTATCTTGTATTGGGCCTGTGCAAGACCGATACATGGAAAACTGCATAGACATGAATGTCCTACATGTGTTGGTGAATTTCTTTAAGACAAGTCCTATGTGTGTTGGTGAATTTCTGTAAGACGAACTATCATACTCTGGCAGTGTGATGGATGATATGCAGGCACATAGAAAATACTTGGAAATTGCATACATGTCATGCAAGTAATTCAAATTATGGGTTTCAGTTTGTATGTATAATGAACCAAAAGTGGAGTGGATGGTTAAAAGGGAAAAAAACCAATTATCATATTCCAACAAAAAATGTCCATAAATTATTAGTTAGGATTTTTCAACCAATCTGATTTTGGGACTGGCTTAGTGACAGTGGGTTTACAATTTAGGTTGTTTAATTTGAGCTAATGTATGACAACCGTACAATCTGAGTGCCTGTATATCAAGTGTAAATACTCTGCTAGATTATCAAATGACTAACCTTTCTATACTTGTGTAAGATCATCACCTGTATGTGAAAAGGATTTGTGTTTTTTATTTGTCAGGTCTCATTCCATACTTCTGCCGAAGACTGTTAATTCCTTCGAGTTCTCGAAGTCACACCTTTTTTACTTTCATTTTTTTGGTTAAGTTAATTCTCTCCAAGCCAGTGAAACACCTTATATTTGGAAGTCTGCTTTACAGATTCATGGAAAAAAAGAAGCCCTCGCCTTTTTTTTTTTTTTTTGTGTGTCAAAAGTAAACTTTGAATATCATCAGTAAGGCTTAGATGATGATAATATGTGACCCATCAACTGTATTTAAGAAAAAAAAAAATGGATTCCCATTTTCAGTTTTCAGGTTTGATGTCACGTGTTCATTGAAGACCATGAATGCTTTTGAGTTCACTCAGTCTCACCTTTCTTCATCATGTATTATCAAGTTTCTTATGCCTGGTACTTTTTTCTTTTCCCTTTTACGCAGGGGAGTAAAATAAATATTGGATTAAGAAACATACTTTGCTCTATCCAGAAAGAGCGGAAGGGCTGGTGGAAGAGACTGGTGAAGTCTGATGAGAAACCTGCTCCTTACATAAAGGTCGACTGGAACAAGTGGTGTGATGAGGATGAAGAAGAGTCTATCAAGTGTAAGTTTATCTAAGTTCTTAACATAAATTAGTGTGTTATATTATAGCCCATGCTGGGATTCTTACTGAGTGGTGGAAATGTGCACATTATGGAATCTTTAATGTCGACACAAGAACAAAGGTTACAAAAGAGTGGATACGATATGATCATTCCACAGGCTATTGCCTCTGGAAGCAAGCTCAACATGTGCCTGACAATGAAATAGGTTCTTCATGGAATGTGCAAAACTGGATTAGTGTTCTAACTTGTTTGGACTTGTTGCAAATGTTTAGCATGAGATAGTCCAATGGGTCCACAAAATCCACAATAGCTAAGAGAGTTAGAGTGTGTAGGAAATATAGAAAACTTAAAGCTTCAAATTCTTGTGAGGACAGAAAAAAGGTCGTGGAACTATTGAGATGCCGGTGTCAAGATGCTAACATTCCTAAATGAGAGCCAGCTTTTGGGGTAGAAGAACTCATAGAGTTTCTGAGTGTGGAGCTGATTTGCAAGCTGAAAATTTGAATGTCTAGGAAAATAGAGAAACTCAAAAACTTAAAGGGTCTTTTGAGGATATCTAGCACAGGTCATTGTACATGGAACTATTGACATACCACTATTGAGAAGCCAGCATTCCTAAATAAGAGCCAGCTTTTGGGGTAGAGGAACTCAATAGAGTTTCTGAGCACGAAGCCGTTCATAAGTTGTCAGTGACATGGACATTTTGTGCATTACACCCAGATCTGGTTGGGGTGATTGACTGGACTAAGATGTCTACTCTTTGAGTTGTAACATTAATGTATTAGCCCAAATAAAAGGACAAGCAGAAAGGAGGGGAAAGTAGTGATGAGAGATCATCCCATGAACATGGGTTGATTTACCATTGGCAAATGTAAGAAATGGAGTGAAATAGATGTAGTTAACTGAGACAATATACTAATCATATGGTCTGATGCTCAAGAATCAATAACCCAAGGGACAAATTTGGTGAAAGCAAGACACGTTGTACCTGATTAAGCAAGAGTGGCAGTGTAGGAGGATGCCAGAGCTGAACAGTCCTTTAATAGCTTGACACACTCGTTCTAGACAATGTAACTGTATTACAGTTGTACTTTGCTCGGAATGGGAAGGGATGGGCCCAGTAGCATGACCCTCAGAACTGTTATCAGAGATGCAAGCCTAATTAGCTCAAGCTGGTTCTCCAGTGATGTCCTAACATGTATCAACCCTATGATCGGAGAGCCCACAATGAGTACGCTGTTGATTTCAACAATCTTTGCCATGACCTCCAAAGTCTCCGTCGCGACATCCCCAAGAGTCTCTACCACAGCCTCAGGAATCTTCCACCAAATTGACCTCCCCTCGAATCTTTGCCACTAAACTGATTTCGCGTTTTCGTTCACCATGTCCTCCATTCTCTTTATTAGAAGAAGAAAGAAATGAGTGCAGATCGATCAAAAGTAATTGAACTCATGGTGTCCATACTAAATGTGCATTGATCGTGTACAAATGCCTTAGTAACCAAAGGAACATGAGTCCACACTAAATTGCACACGAAATTGAAAGAACCTCATTACCTCCAAGAAACTGAGCTCCCACTACCTTGAGCTTTGGATGCAGGACGGAGAGAAATTTAGCGACATGGAATTCCTCTCATTGTTGCTTCATAAATTCATAATCATTCTACAAGGGTTGATATATGCTCAATTCTTCCCACATACACCACAATACGATTTTATTCTCCTATACTCCTATCGCTCTTTTGAAAAGCGAATGTACTTCTGATACAATGCACATGGATGGGTCAGGTTTTTCTTGCTCGAGACTTGTGTACATTAAAGGTGTCCCGAACTTCTTTCATTGTTTCAAAGAACATAATAGTGGCACAAATTGACAATTCGATGTTGTTCCCTAACAAAGATTCATTTATGGGCATCCTCTGCCACCGCATCTTCATAATTGGCAGATTTTTCATCTTCCTGTGAGAAAAACTTCTATAGATGTGGCCAACTGTAGATAGTTTGCAATGTTCAACTTGATTATTGTGTTTTGGAAGTTCATAGACTTGGATGGAATCAAGATGTTACTTTAATATCACCCTTCCCATCCATTTAAAAGAGCTCAAGGGGGGAACTTGTAAATGTGGGGCAATATGAGAATCTAATACCAATTGATTGCTTCAAAGAGATGCAAAGAGAGAGGGAACTCCAATTCTTGGCGGGATACTAAATGATGACAATGTTGAGAGAGAGAGAGAGAGAGGGAG